>VDFB02193867.1:532067051-532080073 GCA_007258455.2 Sequoia sempervirens
CCATCATAACACAAGACCTCATGGGTCTTGGTGGGTACTACGTGGGACAACCCAAAAGAAAACAACAAAGAAAAAAGATCAAGATATGCCCCTATGTTTACCAGTCAAAGCACACCATGATATGATGGATCAAGGCAACCATGACAAGTGATGATAAGGAGCTCAAATGATAAACAAAATCCAAAGCATCAAAAATTTAATCAATTTCAAATGTCCTTTGCCAGGATCAAAAGGGGATGATCGGATTGATGAGGTACAGTAGGAAGGATGCATGCAGGATGAATGATCAGATCTGAAACTAAAAGATCGTTATGACACGGGATGTTCAAAATCGATTGGATCTCATGATACAAGTGGATCTCATTTGTGAAGAACTGGCTAGATAAGGGCATAGCTTGATGACACGACACAAGGGAGACAAGACATGGGACTGACACACCCTAAGGACCTAGGGGCTCGAGGGCCGATCAAAGATCAGCCTTGCCTACGTAAAAGCGCAAAGCCCTCGTAGTTCGATGAAATGTGGATGACTGACCAAGATGGAGACATTGATGGATGGTAAAGATAGGATGGACAAAAGGAGAAAGACCGATGATAGATGATAGAGGACCAAAGTGGACAATAAAGATCGATGATGGAACCCCGGGGGCGGATCAAATGATCGACCTTGCCTACGTGAAAGCGCAGGGGCAACGTAGTTCGACGAGACCAAAGGAAAACAATGGATAAAGGATGATAAGATGATAGGACAAGTGGATAAAAAGGTGGGACCGATACAACAAGATAGGATAGACCTAGTGGATTGGATAGGATGATGACGATCACATAAAGCTCAGGGATGGGATAGTTATCAAAGCATTAAAATGACTTGGGATGATGATACGATAGATAGAGGAGTGAAAAAGTGATAGGGGATTGGAAAGATGTGCAAAAGAAGCAAGGGTGATGACGATGCGATAAATGGCATTGGGTTGCATAGGGGGAGGCCTATAGCCAGATACCAATGACAAGGGATTGTGAGATGGGATGAGATGAAAGAATGGATAGAGATATAGGGATGGGGATGGGAGGGATTGTTTGGATGGATAGGAATATAAGGATTGGGAGATGAAAGGGATGCTAGGATAGATGGAGAGATGGAAGGGATGCTAGGGTAGATGGGGAGATGGAAGGGATGCTAGGATATATGGGGAGATGGAAGGGATGCTATGATGGATGGATAGGGACAAAAGGATTGGGAGATGAAGGGGATGCTAGGATAGAGGGATACGAAGACAAGGATGGGCAGATGGAAGGGATGCTGTGATAGATGGATAGGGACAGAAGGATTGGGAGATGAAAGGGATGATAGGATAGGTGGATATGAAGATAAGGATGGGGAGATGGAAGGGATGCTGTGATAGATGGATAGAGAGATGAAGGGATGTTAGGATGGGTGATTTCTCCAAGGACTATGTCACAAAGGAAGCAGATGCCCCCACTCTAGATATATCATATATGATGAGGCATGAGGAACGTAAGACGAGTGGATGATAAGATAAAGGAGATAACTGAAGGAGGACACGATGGGTGATCAAGGAATATGATAGAGCATGGGTGAAGGGAATATATACCAATAGGTGTCCAAAGCATGCATAGATAGGTGCCCCAATTTTGATCAAGATCACAAGAAGGATGGAGGGAATGGGAGATAAATGGGATATGATGGTAGGATGCGGAAGACGGGTGCATAGCTAGAAGCATAGCAGATGGAGAGAATGCATATCAGGAAGTTGCCCCTAAGTGCAGATGGGGAGTTACGCATGACGCCTGTTTGCCAGGTTTTCATCATGGTACTTATCCAAGGTGCTTGTTTGCCAAGTTTCCACCATTGGATGGATTATTTCTCTTTACTTTTTCTTTTTTTTGTTTTTTTTTTACTTTGTTGACTTTTTTGACTTTTTTGATTTTTTTGACTTTTTTGACTTTTTTGGATGTTATGCAAAAGGAGATGGGTAAGGACATGTGATAAGGATCAAGGTGTTAAGAGCCCATGTTTGAAGTGACTGTTGGATGTTGGTACAACCTTATTAGGATAAATGGGTTATGCATGAGGATGAATTAGAGGGATTTGATAGGGTTGATACATGGGATAATGGATGGGATGCTGGAAAAGGTATGGATGGAATGATGGGGTGGATATGTGATGGGGAGATGTGTTCAGGACCAACATTGGCACATGTGGTGGTGGATGTGGAAAGATAATAGGAGTAAGGGATGGAGAATGTGGGGATAATGGAGGAGATGAAATGGTGAATTTTGGGACATAAGGACCCAAAACAGACTTAGGAGATGAAACAGGTGTATGATTAGCTTTTGGATTAGCGACTTTGGATGTTTTTACAGATTTTTCATGTAATGTATTGCATCTTTTTTCTTTGGGATCCACATGGTTTTGATCTTTGCTTTGGTGGGCCTTAGTGGCCTACATATTTTGTTTAGATTTAGATTTTTCTTCTCTTCACCATGTATTTTAGAGGGGACATGGGGAGCCGTAAATTCATGTGGATGCTTAGATTTATGCATTTTTCCTTTAACAACCAAAGTGCTTTTAGTAGCAATGGGATGGGTGTGAATGGATGGATGATGTGGAGGACACATGAATGGAAGGATGGAGGTAGGATTTTTAGGATGATATGTGGATGGATGATGTACAGATACATGCCTTTGTTGATCCTGATTAGGGAACATGAGAGTGGGATAGTTATGATGGGTGACATGGATAGGTGATGGATGGATGAAAGGATGGATAGGATGAGATGGAGGAGGTGATTTTGGGATATAAGGGCCCAAAATAGACTTAGGACTTGGAGGATATGGGATGGGGGATGAGGGGACATAAGGACCCAATATGGATGGAGCGGATGAAGGAGGAAGATGGACAGTTGTTTTGAGGTGATATGATAGAGGAGGAGGGATGGCGACATGATTTGGTAGGGCGATGAGAAGAGCCGACATGTCTTTTGGAAAGGGATTTTTGAGGACGTCTAGAGGTTGTATAACATTTTTATATTGTGAGTCATGAGTAGTACATCCAAGACCTTGCAGATACAAATGTTCTTTAGCTTGGATGGGCTCTATAATACCTTGCTCATGAAGGCCTAAACATTTTCCTTGATAGTTCATTTTCTTGAGTATTCGATCTAGGACAAGATTTTTGTTATTCTGGAAGAATGATGCGAGTTCATTATTAGGTGGAAGAGGAGGGTTGGTGTATATGCTTTGTTTTTCTTCTACGAGGAGACCACCATGGAGGAATGTGAGAGGACCAAGGGGATATGCAAGCGGCATGGGGATATCATTTTTAGGCGATGATGGGGGATCATGAGAAGGAGAGGATGGGATAGCAACATCAGGAGAGGGAGTAGAGGCCATGATAGGATTTGGATTTGTGGTAGTAGGCTCATGCGATGGAGATGGAGATGGAGCGGTGGAGGCTTGAATGACAAGGGGATCATGGGATGGAATGGATGGGGGACTGTGATCTTGAGGTAGACTAGATGGGATGGTAGGATCTTGATCTAGAGAAGGGGATATGTTGGCATGCTTTGGATTAGACTCTTGGCATGACTCATCGTGTGCGGGAGGCATGGTAATGGACTCTTGTTGGGACTCTTCAAGTGGGGAAGATGGAGGGATGGAAGATTCATGAGGTTCATTGGAATGGGTTTTGGTGCTACTAGGGGTGGGAGGGGTGGATTGGATTTGGGTGGATCTAGGAGTAGAGGGAGTGGATTGGGATTGGTTGTCTTCGATGGATTGGGTGGATCTAGGAGTAGAGGGAGTGGATTGGACTTGGGTGTCTTCGATGGGTTCAGTGGCTCTCATAGTGGGAGATGTGGGTTCAATGGATTTAGTGGGTTCAATGGTTTCAATGGTTTGATCAGTGCTAGGGGTGGTAACAACAATGATAGGTGTGGTATGGAGAAGGGTCTCATCACTAGTGACCGTGGATGATGGATTAGGATGGCATGGTTCCATGAATCTGATGATGTGGAGTTGGGGATGGCTTTGTAATGAGTCCTGAGAACTTCAAACGCAGGGACTCTGCCATGGTTGGCTTAAATGTGTGGCAGAAATGGGATGAGGGATTATGGATTGGTGGACTAGGTTAGATGGGAGGAATGGGATTGGAATGGGACCATGGAGTAGATGGGGATTAGGGATTGGATGGAGGACTAGTAGATGGATGAATAGGGGATGGATGGAGGGATTGGATGGAGCAGGTGGATAATGGAGTGGTGAATTAAGATAGGGGGACATGGATGGTGGATTAAGACAAGAGGATATAGGTGGTGTAGTGGGACAAGAGGATGTGGGGGATGGATTATAATAAGGGTATTGGGATGGTGGATTAGGATGAGGATATGTGGATGTAGGATCAAGGTAACAGGGTGTGGGTGTAAGATTAGTGTGGACAGACTGGGAAAGAGGATGAGGATAGGGGGACATGGATGGGGAATTGTAATAGGAGTATTGGGATGGAAAATTAGGATAAGAGGATGTAGATGTTGTGTAAGGGGATGATGTAGATGAAGGACATGACAAATATGGGGATGAAGAAGATACTGGATATCCATTGTCAAGGGTGGCATAAGGAGCATGACTAGGCATGGATGAAGATATAGCGGGATAACTGGAAGGGGTGATTGGATTGTGGAAAGTGGATGGAGAAAGCTTACTAGAGATGATAGTGTCAAGGGGATCTATGTCATATACCTCTTGATCGACAAGACTTTCATTATTGTCGTCCACGTAATTAGTGTTTCCCTTGACTATTATTGATGGAGGATGAGGATTCATGATGGTGAAAGGATAAAGAGGATAGATAAAAGATTTTGGATGGGAACGGATTAAAGCTTAAATTAGGATTTTGGTCAAGCTCAAATCAGGATTGGACAAAAGCTCAGATTAGGATGATTGGATGGGATTGCTTTTGATTTTGATGGGATTCGATAGATGGATGATTGGATCGGGTAGATGATTTGATGAATTTGATTAAAGTACATAGATCAATTTGATGGGATAGGATCAAATGATTAGATGATGTTGATTGGATGGACTTGATCGGATTGGTGTGCTTGGATTGATTAGATGATTAGAGGAATGGATTGGTTTGATTAGATAGGAAGAAATAAAAGGTACCACTAGATAGATCTTGAAAAATTAAGCAATTTTGGTTTTTGAACGAAGTTGCTTCGATGTACGGTTTGTAAATGATGGGCCCGGGAAGTTAAAGGGGCGTAGCCAACATTCTACAGTAAATCAGGGGCGCTACCGCCTTTTTGCAGTAAATCAGGGGTGCTACCGCATTTCTGCAAGGGCGCTACCACGTTTCTGCATAGGGCGCTACCGCATTTCTGCGGGGGCACTACCACATTTCTGCGTAGGGCGCTACCGCGTTTCTGCGGGGGCGCTACCGCATTTCTGTGGGGACAAAGCTTGGTTTTTTATGGCAAAAGCTATGGCAAGGACACAAAATGATGAAACAAGTCAAAAGTATCAAAATTTGACAGAATTTCCATAAGAAAACACCTCAAGCAAGTACAATCCTATGATTAATATTACGGGTATGGCAAGGCAAAGTCTTAATCTAGGATGCACAAGGCTTCTAGGGAGTCCTCGATATACTCTCGGTACGTGAGGCACAACCGTGAACACCAATTCATCACAAGCATGAGTTGGGAACCCCAGCGAGATACTGAAGGGCTCAGACCAATTCTTCACGTCTATCTAGGTATCACCCTAGCTTCGACGCTCCGCCAATTACAACGCAACTAGATTGGGGTACAACTTTCGTTCTCCCCCCTTTATATACCCCGCCGGTACACGTGGTTGGAATCGTCCCTTGGGGTGATGAAATCCCTAAGCAGGTCCCACTAAAAAGAAGACACTAACCGCTTCCAACTACTCCCCAGGCTCACATGAAGTGCAAGGGGAAAGTGAAAACAAATCAATGCCCCCTTGGGTAACACAAAAATAAGCAACCACAAACAAACAATGAGATTTAATCCCCCTAATTAGACTATGTTTGAGAGCAGCAAAGAAATTTTTTGAAAGTCTGATTATGTAGATGACCCTGCAAACAAATGTTAGTTGTCCCTTTTTCTTTTTTTTCGCCTTTGGTCAAATTTTGCCACAATATGCTATAAAAACGTTAGTGAAAAATAGCAATATTATTGCCAGAACAACGTTAGAAAGTTATCACATGAATATAGCAAAAAACTAGAGCAAAAACAAAGCCAAAACGCCCATTTTACCCTCCAAACTATGCTTGTGCCGGAGTTCTGTGAAGGGGCTACCAAGACTGAAAGGGCCAACACTGTGAAAGGCACCCACTTCGTGAGGGCCTACCGACTTCTATAGGGGCGCTACCGCACTTCTCTGAGGGCGCTACCGCACTTCTATAAGGGCGCTACTGCACTTCTGTTGAGGGCGCTACCGCACTTCTGTGGGGGCGCTACCGCACTTCTGTGGGGGCGCTACCACACTTCTGTGAGTTTTTCCTGCAAAATTCTTAACTCAAAGAAACATTAAATGCAAGACCCGTGTGTGGGTCCCACCGGGCGTGCCAGAAATGTATACCTTGATATTTCTACCTCTCTAAATGTGCAAAACTAACTAAGAAACATGAATAACAAAATACCAATGACACCTCAAGATTAGCCGAAAGAGTAGTTCAACGAAAAGGAATGCAAATAAGATAAAACACAAACACTTTTACCTCCCTTGTTGTTGATACCTCTTTGATTGGCCCTTGCTTGGATTGGTTGTGTGCTCCTTAGATGATGGATTGAGTGACTAAAATGCAAGCTCCAATATGCAAAATGATGAACAAAGATGGTTGAATGATTGAAAAAGGCTTGAGGATTCAAATGGACAGCATGTAGTTATCAAAATGCAAAGTGTTGGAAAGCAAATGGGCAGCATGTAGTTGCTCAAATGAAGAAGTGTTCTGAAAATGCCCTTGAGGAGGGGGTATTTATAGAAGAATTTGAATTCTCTAGAGAATTCAACGGTCAAGATTGCTCCAACAAGGCCAAGATGAAGGGCTAAGGTGGGTTGAGAACCCACAAGCCCTCACATCTTGACATGTGGAGGGTGAAGTGGCCAAGGGGATATGAGGTGGAGATGAGTTGTCAAAAGGTACATGAGGTGGAAAAGGACATGCACCTTGGGGGATGAGAGGATTTCCACAAAAAGGGATTTCTTGTCCCCAAGTGGGAGTGAAAGGGACATTTGAGGAATTTTAGAATTCCTCAAAATCTACATGGGAAAAGGAAAGGTGGTTGGGGATAAATGTGAATTAAAAATTCACATTCCTAGGATGATCTAGAGGGTAAAAGGTGGGACTTGGTCACATGTGGAGATTGTGACAAGTCCAAGGTTCTAGAAGCCTTGGGAGAATGGAATGTGAATTAAAAATTCACATTTAAAGGAGAGGAATCTAGAGCAAATAAATGTGAATTAAAAATTCACATAGGAAAGGGGGTCAATATAAAAAAGGAAAAATGGAAGAATTGACCAAAAAGTGGTGCTAAATTTAGCTAATGATTTTGGTTAAGGTTGTGCAAATATTGGATTAGGCTAATTAATAGAAGATTAGAGGCAAGTGGCAAATGTAGGAGGATGTGACAAGGAGAGAGAAAGTGAGGAAATTTTAAATTGATTTAAAATCAAAAGGGGAAAAAATGACTAAATTAAATAAATTAGTGTATTTATTTAATTTAGAGAGGAAAGAGGTGAAAGATAAAACATTTAATTTTTAAATTAAATACTTTACCAATGTGAGGCGAAAAGTGCAATATTAATTTAATAAATTAATATTAATATGATAGATGGACATACAGTAATTTTAATCATATGGAAGTGATTAAATTTGGATGTCTACACCTACATAAAGGAATCACTATCCAACAGGGAGGCTCACTACCTATTGATACAAAAGAAAACAAAAGATCCACCACAACAATTTATAGACATCCGAAACCTTGATCAAAAGATTGCAGAAACCTTCAACTCATTTCCTTTAGGAATCTAACACAATGAAGTATTGCTGCCTCAACTTACTTTTGCACAATTCTTCTCTTCACTTGTGGCTTACTTCATTAATTTTCATCATTCAATTCTTCACATCTCGACTTGCATTTATACCATCTTCAACCTTTGAAACTTTCTCCAAGGTCGGCCACATACGCTTCATCTCATAAATTCAAATTAGGTTGGCAACTCAACATTCCCGCAGTGGAAAGGAATGAGAGTGGACCAATAAAATGTTTAACCAAGACCAAAAATAATTTCTTGGATCAACTAAATGCTTCCTTAATTAAATTTTAATTCTTCATATGAAGTGTAAACACCAAGTCGGCCAAACCTAATGAAAACACAAATGAACATTGAAGCACACATTTTCCAACAAAAAGATAACATGCAAATGACATAACACGCTTCATCATGCACGAGAACACCTCTCAGATTCCTTTAGATGCATTTGCAACAAGTGTAACAACCTTTGAACACATAACTCCTTCAATCAGTCCATTCAGACTGTGCAAATATATACAACTCTGAAACTCAACTTCCAGATCACCAAACCACAAACATCTTTGCCAGAACCCAGAGAACACCATTACATGATATATTCCAAATCTGCAATACCTGAAACAAAACAACAAAGGACTGTGGAGCATAAACATTTCTCCCAGTCCACAGAAAGCCAACTCTGCCAAAACAATTCACACACTGGTGAACACAACTTTCACACTCCATCACACTAGAAGCTACAAATCAGTACATATCACCATCAAATCATCAACAACAATCCTTCAGATCTGCACAAGCATAGGATCAACATAGGAGAAACACAAAGCACATTCTGGAGCACATACATAACTCTGACTTCACTCTTTATTAATTTTCTCAAAAGCACTTGGAAACTCATAATTTTAGCACATTTGCAACATCATAAGGATAACTCCATGTACTCATAACATCTCAACTATACATGCAAAATGTGCAACATTTTGAGCTTTGCTGACATCAATGACAACATTAATGACAACACCACCAAACTTGCTCATACTTGCAACAAGGTCACTATCAGAAAGATGGATCTATTCAAGTTCTTTCTCACCCTCATAGTCAACTAAAAAAAATTTGAATGGTGAATGTTCTTACAGGTACTCATCCAAAGCCTCCCTATTTATCACAGGTGCATTAGTGTCACAACCAAAAGGTATCTCCCTGTGCATATATAGTTTAATTGGTTCAACCACAAGGATATGTACAATTTCCTTCATAGTTGCTTTATCCCTCTATTTCTTCTCCAACTTGATATGATTGAGTATGTAATCTAGGTTGCAAAAGTCAGCTAGCCAAGAACCTGTCATGTAACTAATGTTGTCAAGAAGTTTAACCTTTAGGGATGTATTCTTCTTAGCCCTTAAACAAAAAAAGTTTTTAGCTACTGACTTCCTTACAATTTTCTTTGTTCTAACCATTCTGGTAAATGAAAATTCAAACATTAGCTACTGATAATGTTTGAGAAACATATTATGTAATGAGCTTATAGATACATGTGTTGAACCCAATAGATCTGATAGGTCATATGTAACAATCTAACTCATACAACAAAAAATTACTTTGGTTTTTAACTTTGAGTTAAATAAATAAATTTCTTTAAAATTAAAGATGTAATTTTTTTTTTCTAACATAATTTATTGCATATTTAATAATTAAAATAATAAAACATTTCAATCTAAAATAATATTACATTTTAACCTATAAAAAAAAAACATCTTAAATCATATTTATAAATTTAATTTTAGTTTCCAGGTCATGTTTTCCATATCTAGATTAACCTTCTATTACACAAGCCTCATCATTGCCGCCTATAATATGGAGAGAATTACCTAAGCAGTTTATCTCCAACCATAGATTGATGGTCCCTCACACACCTTCCAATTGGTATTGGCCCAGAGTATAGACTAAGGAACCCCTAGTATGCCATCTGAGTCTCTAGTGTTGTGTCCTACATAACAAACTTCGTCATACAACTATAGACTTCTCTAACAAAGTATGACACTATTGACTGGTTATGTAATTCTCAATCATAATGAATGAACTAGTGCAAGAAGAGAATTTTGCACTACTGTGGTCAAATTTTCAAAATATTTTAACCACTTCCTTAAAAAATGGATTCGTATGTTCACCCACCTCTAACTCATATTAGAAACCTTTAATGACCTATAATTTAACTTAAATTGACCATTTGGCAAGCTTGTTTGACTTTTCAAAAGATTCTCATCCATAACATGGTGAATTACTAAGTTAATATACAACTAGATTTGTTAAATAATTTTGACTTTGAACACCCATGTTACGTTCTCATAACATGTTGGGTCTTTTCAACTGCAACTTGTTCAAGTCCTTACTTGAATTGTGAGAGTAACTACTCTCTTATTTTTAAGAACCCTTATTTAATGATGATGACACAATGTCATCAACTTGACCCACTTGGTCTCTTTCTAATAATATTGAAAAAATATCAAATAAGTACAACCATATAATATTAGAATTATTAGAAGATTAATTCTTCAAAATAAATTTTCTGATTTTCAATGTTAAATTTTATGGTTATGTTCATAAAGAACACCATATTAAATTTGGTTATTTGTAATATGGAATACTATCTAAATTTAAACAAAGTATATCTAGGTTCAAATATTGAATTTTTATCATTAAATTAGATTATTAGTCCATCTATACTTAGACCACTCAACTGAGAAAATATCTATCTAATCACATAATTTCTCAAGCATGTAATCAAAATTTCCCTTTATGTAGTCATGTAAGAATATATATACATATATATGCACATATATATTCATGTGCTCTTTTCGTAATATGAAAAAATATAAATGCATATATAATTGGATATAATGCTTATATCCTTCCATTTATATTTAAGAGGATAATATTTCAACTCTATTGTCCCTAACAGAGTGAAAGTCAAACAATTTCTTTCCAAGTTTGAACTAGTGAATCAATCCACTAGTAGAGAAACAACAAAAAACTATAGAAAAAACTACTAAAAACTACTTATAAATGAATGAACATGGTCACATGACCATTATTATTTTATTGATAATCATTTATAACATGACTAGATTGATGACTAAACCATTTTGTCCTTTATTGGTTGTTTTGATTGATTGATTTGGTAGTATATTTAGTCGTTGATTTAAAGTCATTGATTGTTGTAATCTAGCCACTTATTTAGTCATTTTTATTTCATAGGTCATATATTTAGTCATATTTATTCACTGTTCATTGATTTCCATTAGTTGGTAGTATATTTAGTCATTTTTTATTTCACAAGTCATATATTTAGCCATATTTATTCACTGTTAACTGATTTATGTCAGTCGATAGTATATTTAGTCAATTTAATTATTAGTTGACATCAATTAGTAGTATATTTAGTATTTTAATTGATTGATGGGTAAGTGCACGAAGATGGTTCCCAAAAAGGGGGCTTAAGTGGCCACATTTTTATTTATTTTTTAATTGAAATAAGGAAATACTGACCTTGGACATGAAATTGAGGATAGCTACACTCAAAATTTTGAGATGGAACAAAAACAAGGATCGAAGTGCTCCGAGTCTACTTTCTAAACTACTAATTTATTTTGAAAATGGTTTAGATTAAGGGGTTCAAAAGAGGGATGTACACAAACTGTTGTTGTTTTTGTCAGAAAAACATAACATAGCAACTCTTGTACAACCCTAGCACGGTGAAATTTTTTGTAGTATTTTTAAAATCACTATGGTCAGAAGTTAGCTAATAGTATGTAGTTGATGCACAATTTTTTTATTAATTTTTTAATGAATATTTGATTTTTTACTAATTTTCTAAGTGGGTACTTCCTAAAAAGCAGAATTTTGGCCGTGTTCCCCCTAGAAATTTTTGAAAGTAATAGATTTTTTTTTTTTTTTAAATTTTTAGAATGGAGTCTAGTTTCTAAAAATGTAATTTATTTCAAATTTTGATGAACGGTTAATTTATAGTGAAAAAAACACCAAACACTATATTTTGAAGAAAAACGAACATACAAACAAAAGAAATTATGGATGAAAGGCTTAACATTGTTAGAAAGTGAAAAAAATTGCATCATTGGAAAGCTAAGAGAGAACTTAACATTACCCATGTGTTCGATTTTGTCGATATTGAACGAGATGCAATTTTGACAGTGAGCACGAACCCGATTATGTGAAAAATTGTAGAATTTTACAAAAACATGTCTCTGGTCTTTGGGAATGCCCTACAAGACTTTGGGTTGGTATTCCAAGGTAAATACCAAAGCTAAGGCTCGAGGATTCCCAAAGAAAAATATAACACGAGTGTGTTATAATGCACTCGCCTTATTTATTAGTTTTGACATTTTTCCTTTCTTTGGGGAGCATTTCTAGCAACACATACTACGCTCGTGTTATCTCTTCCTTTAGTTAAATGCCACTTTATTGATTTTTTTTTAATATGTTTATATGTTTGTGTGTATATGTATACTAGTGTTTCATGTATGTATTCTTATGGGAGAGAGTGGGAGAGAGAGTGCGAGAGTGGGAGAGAGTGTGGGAGAGTGGGAGAGTGGGAGAGAGTTGGAGAGTGTGGGAGAGAGTGGGAGAGGGTGGTTGAGAATGGGAGATGGTTTAGGGTGGGAGAGCATGGGAGAGGATGGGAGAGAGTAGGAGAGAGTGTATATGTATTAGTTTTGACATTTTTCCTTTCTCTGGGGAGCATTTCTAGCAACACATACTACGCTCGTGTTATCTCTTCCTTTAGTTAAATGCCACTTTATTGAATGTTTTTTGATATGTTTGTATGTTTTTGTGTATATGTATGTTGGTGTTTCATGTATGTATGCTTATGAGAGAGAGTGGGAGAGTGGGAGAGAGTTGGAGAGTGTGGGAGAGAGTGGGAG
>VDFB02193867.1:532080173-532166358 GCA_007258455.2 Sequoia sempervirens
TTCCATTGATTGATGTTTTAGGGATTTCCTTGTGTTTGGGGTGTGGTCAAGGTATTACCTTGTTTGATGGGGTTCATGACCAAGGGGTTGTTTTGAGTTGGGCTGGTGATGGATGGGACATATGTTCTTTGGGTTACCAATGGGATGTATGAACTCATTGGGGGATTTGTTAAAAATGTCTCATATTCTAATGAAGGTTGATTTTGTGTAAGGGGATTAACTTTCCCTTTTAGATCCATTTGAGACACCTGGTCTATATTTCCTTGCGTGATGTTGGGAACACTTGTGGTACTTGTGAGGATGGATGAAGAGGGGTACCCTTTATATGTTGAGGTTGTTGTGGATTCATGAAGTGTAAGTGATTTATGTTGATGTAGAGGATTCTTGGGAATGGGGGAGTTCCAAATGTTGGTGTCCAAGTGGCGGTTTGAGAAGGATTGGTGTTGAGGGTACCCACAAGTGTGTTGCTTTTGAATGGAAGAGTATGGCCAAATTCCTTAGCAATAATAGTTGCAAGACTAGGAGTTGGTGTGTAACTTAACCCTAGTGATGGAGTTGTTTGAATAGTGGATGAAGTCAAGCCTTGTGTCAATGATTGGACAACAAATGATGGGGAGATTAGAGCAACATTTTCTAAGGTTCAATGTTCTTGTTTGTACTCCATGATTTATTCCTTAGTAAGTCCAAATGGGTTGTTCATGATGTCTTCTATCTCATATGGCCCTGATGGAGATGAGGGTTGTTGTGATGGGGTAACTTGACTTCTAGGATCAAATTATTGAGGATTGGGATCACTTGAGGTGAATGTGAATTTGGTTTTCTCCATGATTCTCTTGTGTTGTGATCTTGTCTTTACCATAAATTTTGGGTCACCTATGGGAGAGTTGTGTTGACATTTGTAATGTTTAAACTCTCTAGTTGACTCAAATTTTGGTAGAAGGGATGTTCTAAGTCATTTTGGAGCAATGGTGATAATGAGAGATGAAAATATGGATGATATGGGGAGTGATATTTACAATTGTTTTGCGACAACCCTTTTGACTTAAGTTTGATTGTCTGATGTTTGGATAGAGGATGTTTATGAACTTGTGAATCTTTAGGGTAGACTTGTGACCTTCAAGATGAACTAGTTCAAAGATGATAACTAACTTAACTAAATGCATGGAAAAGGATTCATTTCACATACAAAGTAGCTAAGTTAGGGATTGGTGTTGATAGATGTCTGAGTCTAAAATGTTGGTGTGTTCAAAATTTTGCAAAGTTTGGTGAAGTGAGGTTTGGATTTTGATAGTAGGTGGATGAGATTTTTGACCCAATGTTTCAACCTAGAGTGAACCTTTGTTTTCCAAGACCAAGGTGGTGAGAAACATGCTATACCTCTAAAGTGTTCAAACCTTAAAGACTCAATGATTAAGGAGAAGTTCTTGTGAAATGTGTAGATCTAGTTCGTCCATGAAATAGCATAGAAAAAGTCTCCTTATTGATCTATCTCAGTTGTGGTGATTTATTAGGATATGATTCCAAATATACTTTGCACTATGATGTCCAAGTTTGAAATTGCGGTTTGTAGACCTTCTCTTGGGGATTTTGATTTTGTGAGAGATAATTTAGAGAAATACAAGATCATGAAAAATAGGATATTTATTGCCACATGGGAGGTGGTAATATGGGCCTTATGACCACAATATCGGCTTGTTCCTCTTGTTTGTTTAAGATGTATGTTGCATTTCTCCTCTGGGTTAGTGTTTCCTTTGTTTCAAAAGTGAATCTCCTCAAGCTACTAATTATATCTATTTGTTCTCCTTCAATTACTTCAAAGTTCGGTTGAATGATAGTCGGTGTAAGGTTTGGTTGTTCAATTGGAGCGATCAGACGCCAAAAGGTTATGTAGGGTTCAATTTGTCAATTTATCTTGCTTAAATGAGTTTCTTTTTACCACAAATACTTCTCTTGCTTAAGTTTCAAACTAAATGTCTATGTCAAAAACATCATTCATTCCACAAAGTCCATTTTTTGAAAAGGATGAAGTTAGGGGCATAGTTTCCTAGGTTAACTTTGGAAAGTATGGATAAAAATGTAAACCAAAATATTTAGGTCTCTAAGAATAAATCCTTAGGACAAGCATCAATATGAAGGCTTTTTGAAAGGGTATCCATACTTAGACCAAAGGGTTTGAAATATTGAAAAGACTTTTTGATGTTTTTTTGCAATTGTTTTGGAACCAAGAAAGTGTTAAACTAGCTCACAAGAAGTTACAATCCTAGGTAGAGTGGGTACATATTTATTAGTAGGCTTACCACCATCGAAAGAGATTATTAATCCATGAAGATGAAATGGAAAAATAGGCTAAGTTAAGGAAACGTAACATCTTGACAAACCAAGCAAAGGAGTCTCTTCCCCATTTGCTTTATTGCCTCCATAAAAAATTGGACACGGTAAGTAACTTCTTAGAGCAGTGCTACTCCAATGCACTACCTTAAAATACATTTCAAAATTGGACTTGGTTAGCCACTACAAATAAGGAAATTAATGACCATATTCATTATAAATTGGTGCCATACATGCAACAATTCACTCAATTAAGAGGCCTACCAACCCTTAGAAATATCTAAGGGTTTTAGTGCATCACAAGGATACTAAGGGAGACATTCGTAGGTATGGGACAACCACAACTAGATGGTTAATGACTTTAGTCACAACCAATTATTTATATAGTGAACCAAAATGAAAGCACTGGTTCGGTCATTCCCTATAACAAGTTGGGAGGCAGGCCCTCTAAAGGTAACACTTGTTTGAAGTGTAAAATGTTTTTTGTCACCCAATATTTCCAATAGGCGCAAGGGGAGAGGATAAGTACTTACAAGAAGAAAAAGGTATACTTGTGTGTTTCTCTTCACCCAAGATCACACAAAGTGCAAGGGGATTGGATACGCACAACAAGCATACACAAGCAAATCAGACACATGTTCATTTCAATCCATCATAGCAAAATGAATTTGTTTTAAATCACCAATTTGAAGTGTTGGGATTGTATTGTTCAATTTTAAACCAACAATCATAATGATGTGAGGGTTCAGTTTTAACCAATTTGAACATTCATTTTAAAGCCCAAAAATAAGTCTAGTTTGGTCCTAAAACATAAAATAAAGCATCATAAATGGGTTATAATTTCCCCATAAGTGTTGAAATGGTAATATGCTACTTCACTTTGGATTTTATTGCCCATACCTGCAAAACGAGCTAGCCTAAAAAACTAAAATGAGAAGTCAATGACATGTTAGTAATTAGATAAAGTCAAAAAATTAAAGCACATGTCAAAATTCAAGTTTAGTTTTGTTTACCAGTAAATCATGACACTAAAATCAATTGTGATGCTTAATTTCATCAATAGCATCACTGTATAGAAAGTGTGTCACTGTATTGAAAAATTAAAGGCATCACTCTACAATAAATAATGATGTCAATAGCATCTCCATATCAAGTGCGTCGTTATACAAAAAATTCATTTTGTGTGAAAAAAATAGCTTAGCGTCACTATTTAAATGTGCGGTGAAAAAATTTAATATGTGTTGCTAAAATAAAAAATAAAACTATATCGTTGTATAGTGACACATTATCAAATACATCGGTGAATCTTCCATAGCATCACTGAACCTATAAACAAACACAAAATGGAGATTTAACAAGAAATTTGTTAGATTGGTTAGTTCAACCCTCCTTCTAGCACCAAAATGTGACCAACGAATGTAGTATGGGCTAACTACACTTGATCCATGAGGATTCAAAGTATAATTAAGCCACTATAAATGAATCCCAATAAAATAATTCAATGCAAACTAAACTAAGAATCCATTAAAACTAACATATTAAAATACGAAAGCTTCATAAAATACCTATTATAATCCATTGAAACTTATCCTATTGGGGGAATGGTGTTGAATTCATGTGGAATGGCAAACCTTTCCCAATCCCTTGGATAATGAACTTGTTTTGATCGATTCCATTAAAGAGAATCAACAAAACTGATGAGAGATGTGTATAAAAACAAATTTCAAAAGCTAAATTAACATGATTAAAATCTATTTTAACACAATATATGCTAAGATGATCAATGTGGGTGGATGCAAAGCTATTCTAAATGTATGCAAGGTTCAAAAGATTAAAACCCTAATTACAAAATATGCTAAATGTATGCACCTAAGTTACCATGGAAGCCATTAATAAAAGCTACACTAATATGATGCAAGAAGTTCACTTAAAATGCCTTTTGTTGTGCCCTCAACACACATGCCCCGTTTAGAACGGGGACCCTCTATTTTTCTTTCACCTTACCAAGTTGTTGTTGTCGTCACCTCATTTTGTGTGCCCAATTTTGGTGTCCTAATTGGTCAGCATGTCTCCAAAGTCTTATCTCAAATTGACCATGTTTCATCCCCTCAAAATTTGCTGAGTTCAGGGTCCAAACGAAGTTCCTTTGTAAGTTTTCCTTTTCTAGTGACCTTGGGAACCTCCAGGTCTGTCATGGCGAGCTTCCCTTGTGGATTTCCATTATGCATTCACTATTTCAAATGGCCAAAAGCCTCCGCCATCCAGTGCCTTGGGACCCGACTCCTCAACTGCCATCCCCATGACTTGCACTAAAAAATTTGACTGTCCTTCACTTGCGTAGGGCCTGGTCTACCGAACCTCTCCGCCCAAGACTCCATTGTAAGTTTTCCCTTCACAAAGGACCATCCTTCACCAGAGTGTCATCCACTAGACCTCATGCTTCCTGTTGTCTATGGTTTTCCACTCTAACATTTGAAGGGGTTGTTGGCTCACGTCCTTCGTACCTCTAGATTTTGGACCTCTTGCCATTGTCTCAAAATTTCAAACTACCAACTTCTCACCCACCGTACAAGCATTTATAAGCGTGCATTGAATGCACTTAGGGGTATAAATATTTTTTCCAACCTATCATTTTCACATGTTAGATTGGCCAAAAGAGTTCAGAGCGAGTTTAGAGAAGTCCAATTCCTTCGTCGCCCACCACCCTCGCGCCCGCTGCCCTCATTCGCCAATTCTTCGCGGATTTAGTAGCCTCCTTCATTGGGTTCTTGAGGTAGGTTCACCGTTTTCCCTCCCACATTTTTTTTTTGGTGATTTCACATTTGAAAAATGGGAATAATAAAGTTAAAATGCATTCATTTGATAGAGGAGGATTAGGCCTAAAAAACCCATGTGGTAAAATTTCAAGAAAACCACCGAATTATCATGAAACTGAGTCTGAAACTTATGTGCCCCAGTGTCATTCTTCCCATAGAGTGCCTGCACCTTTCAGACCCAAACCTCCCTGTCACCGCTTAGTGAAAATTCAAACTTAAATAAATTTATGTTCATTCAGTACACCAAATTCACATACATTCGCACCCAAGGCTACACAGAAAGGCCAAACAAGCTGCCTCGATATCCTAATGACCGGATTATATTGTTAGAACTCTCTCAACAACCGCGGCATGTAAATACTCTCCTCAGCAGTAGAAATTTGGTGGGGATCCCTTATCCCCTTTCTTTTGGCCAAGGGATGTACAAGCTACAAACTTCTCAATGTGCTAGAAATTCAGAGAAGGAGCTGGTTTAGTATCATTTCCAACTTCATACTGCCTGTCCATGAATGGACCCTTATGGGCATATAAGGAAATCACTTGGACCTGACTATGCCCATCTACATCATGTTGAAGATTTCTTGGAAAATTTCTAAGATGATAAGGAGGTGCACATGAGACATTACATGCGAATGATGACCTACTTTGTGAAAAGGGTGAACTTGTTTCTTGTACCCGATAAGGTTGAAGAAGATGAAAGCACAATTATGGATCCTAGGTACAATGCAGTCACTAACCTACTGCTACCAGCAATAGAGTGGGATGAGCAAGAGTTCGATGACCTCGATATCATAACCAAACCAATTGATGCTCGTACAAGAGAATGGGTCAATGGGAAAGTTGACTGGTTAAAGAAACAAGGGGTCGTCCTGACCTATCAAGGGCTCGAAAGTGAGCCTAGTGTAACAAATGATGGAGATGCTACAACCTCAACAGGAGAAACATCCAAGTCTCCTCCACTCACTCACTCTAGGAAAAGAAAAGAGACTGAGGAGAATAACCAAACCCAAAGGTGTATGCCAAGAAGGCTGGAGAAGGTGAACCTTCCAGGAAACATAAAAGGTCAGGCAGTACTACTACAGTGCCTGTTATTCAAGAGGACCCACTCCACGAAGGATAAGAAGTGGTTGTCAACAGAGGAAATTCCTCCCACGTCTTCGGCCCCACCACAATAGCTATCAAAGGAGAAAATAGACAAGCTTGAAAAGAGGAAGAGCTTAGATAAAACCACAGAGAGTTGGTTCCTATAGGTCTTATACATTGGGAAGATGGGCATCAGTCATGTTGTGAGGAAAAAAAACAAGTTCTTAGATCTACAAAGGACTCTTGAAAGCACAAGGAAACTCTGCACTGACTTCCCAAGAAAATACGACTCCAACTACTCAAAGAATGAGGCTATTCTCAAACTACCAAGATCGACTTGGGAGAAAGAGCTTGCATTTAAGAAGGATGACCACTGGCTGGTGGATGTATGAAAGTGTGACTTCCTGGACCAAAAGGAAAGGTTGGAGAAGGTGCTCGACAAAGTGGATCCAGACATTGAGTGGGCTAAAGAAATTAGAGCTGATTGCATCTAGTACTTGAAACTAATGATATGATATGATATGCCTACTGTACAAATTGACCCGAAGAAGATAAAGCCCCACTTCTAGAAGAAGATTGAGGATGAGATGTTAGATGATATTACCAAAAATTTCATGAGCTTTGCTACCTAAGCCTTCACCCAGTCAGAGCTGTCTCAAGACCACACTGCTAAGTATGATGAAGATTGGGAAAAGCTCACCGAACAATCCAAAGAATGGAGTTATCAACTGTTGCAATCCGAAATCATAGACATTGATAAGCTCCAGTCGCTAATTCTGAAATTCATGGAGTATGATGCTTTGAAGAAACAAGAGGGAAACCCTATTATTTGTGATGAAATCCATAAGGAATAGTTGCAGCAAAGAGCAACCAACAAAAGACAAAATGCTATAGTGCTACCACTAGAAGATGAAATAGGGATAATGAAAAGAATGTATTTTAAAATGTAAAATATTGTGGGGTAGGTGGAACCCTAATTTGTAATGAATCTTGGCCATTCATTCTACTTTTTGGACACTATAAATGGGGGGCCTCCTCTCATTTTCAAGAGAGAGTTGAGTTGTTGTAATGACATGCTATAGAAATTTTAATAGAAATACATTGGCTTTGGTGCATTTCTAAGTTTCTCTACATGTTTCATGATTCATCTCCCATAGTTAAATATTTTAGTTAGATTTGCTTTGTTGTTTTAGTTAGTTTTAGATTGCTTTAGTAGATTTGGTAATGTTGTTTTGTGGTTATGAAATTTTTTGTTGTGTAGATTCCTTCCTAGTCCACACTCTTTGTCATTTGTTGTTGGTAAATGGTTGTGTAAAGTTAGTCTGGACTTAAATTCAAAGCTGCTCCACACTTTTATCTTTGTTCATGCATGCATATGGTGAACATATGGTGAAATATCTCTAGGCCTTAGAAGATAGTACAAATTTCATGAGACTATGAATTTTTTGGTTAAGTGAAATTCTGTTTGAAGGAAGCTATCCATAGAAAAAACTCCATGATCACTATTCATAGTTAGTTACAGATCCAAGAAACTCTCCTTTTCCCTGCCCTTTTTCTTTTTTTTTTGAAATATCCTATGCTAAGTTTCATTGCACATTGTAAAGCCAAAACTTAAGAAAAACATTGGAGTTTCAAATTGTTGTTTGAACCTGTAGCAATGTGCATATCAACTTTGATCCCAAGGAACTTCCATTCCTAAGATCCACTTCATCCTATCTAGTTTCATAAGTCTACCCAGTGATTACTAGCAAAATCACATCAAACATCAATTGAGGAATTCCATGCAAGTCATGACCTGACACCCAAGAGACCTTGGGGTGATTTTCAACAACTTGTTGTTGGAGATTTCCTTTCAAGAGAGGTAGTGCGCCTATGCACTAGCTATGTTGAGAAAGTGTGCAAAACATCGCATCAACAAAACTGACACTAGAAGGAGGGAAAGGCTAAGCTGGACCAAATTAGATCATTCTCCCCCAAAAGGTTTCAAAGGATTCTAAGGTCAACACCAAACAAAGGGGAACTTCAAGAGTTGGAGCCCTCCACAAGGGCTAAATGAACTAGGGGAGGAGACTCTGCCTCTTCCTCTTTCTCCATTGCTTCCACTTCCCTTCCACCTTCATCTTCCTTCGACATTCATCCAACATCCACCTAGTCACTCCAAAATGCCTTCGAGCCTCATTCTTCCAGCGGCTAGGGAGTTGTCCCTCTCCCTGCCCCCCTTGTTCAAGGCACAGTCCAAACAACCGTGGTCTAGGTGCAACCCCAAGTTACTATTCCATAATAGAAAATACAACCTTCGTCTCCCCTCATGGCTTGGCTAGCACAAAATACCTCTCCATTGCAATTCAATGCTTATCATGATATGCCCAAAAATCCTAAAAGATTTTGTGTGAAGTTCAGTCCTCGCGACCCACAGAGGATGACTGAAGAGAACATTAGGATATTTCAAACAATGTTGAAAGACATGCAGATTAATCAAGAGGATGTGGCATGCAAGATTTTTCCCTACTCCTTGGGGGACAAAGCTTTCTATTGGTACGTCAACCTGTCGACTAGTTCCATCACATCTTGGGACTTTCTGATGAACACATTCCTACATAAATATAAGATTCCCATCAGCCCTTTAGAGCTATACCAACAATTTATGGCTATTCACAGAGAAGTAAATGAGCCAATAGGCTCCTTCAACAACTAATTCCACTGGGTGTATTTGAGGTTGAAAACTCCTTATGCACTTAATGATGCTTTCGTTCTGCCCATCTACTATAATGCCTTGGAGAATCTTACCTCAATATTTGTGAAAATAATAAATCAGCCACTTGCCAGACTAGTAGATGCTTATGCCGAAGCTGTTAAGGTTAGCATAGACTTGGGACAAAATATTTCTGGCCTGCTACCTTCTTTGGGGTAGGTTGCTCATCCTATGTAGATTCAAGGGCTCAACCAAGTGCTCTAGTACCATATGCCTCTAATGAATCTGGTGCCACACTTACCTATAGTTCCTCATCCAGGGAAACCCATGAATCAGGCGCCTCCTATGCCTTACTACTTGAAGCCTCAACAACAAAAAACCTATTCTCAAGTTCCCCAATAGCAACAAGAGTATCAACAATAGGGTCAAGTTCCCTTATACTTTCCAGGGTTAGAATTTCCTCCTACAAAACAGAACCAACCTGCTGCTCTGCCAGTCTTCCTATAGAATCAAGCAACACAGAGAAGGATCGATTGGACGAGCTGACATAAATGATACAGAAAATGTCCATGTAGATGACACATTTGAGGAATTAGAATAATTAGTTGCAAGATTCATAGTGTAGCATTCAAGCTAATCTCCACATGTACAATAGAGATAATCAAGATAACAGAGATGATCGACAAGCCAACACTTCTTCCAGACCAAATTATAACTGAGGGTAGAAGTCAAATCAAAACTTTGAGAGGAGACCTTCCCAAAGACCGAATAGGACATGGAATACGAGGCCCAATAATGGGGGTGTTCCTACCCCATTGGACCCGTCTGCTAGCATAGAAAAGACAACTAGTGGTGTTTATCTTGTTGAAGTAGCTCTTTCAGGATGGTGTAGAATTCGTAAGACTAGTAGGCACTCTGAGTTGGACTATCCCAAGTTCCTTACAACCATAATTTTTTTTTAAGTTGAAGTCTAGAATGTTGTGGACAATGTTGGATGTCACGACATAGTCTTGTCTGAGCAATACGACTCCTCCATACTCGTGGTTAACCAGGGCCTGTTCCATAGAAGCAAAAGTAACAAGCGTGAGGATGAGTCTACCTCTGCAAAGGTTGAAGAGGTTAAAGACGTAAGTAATGGTGAAGCCTTATCTTAGTTATTTGATTCAGTAGTTAATGGTCCTTGAGATGATGAAGAACTCTACAAGGATGAAGTACACACATTCCATCAGAGAGCCACACCCTATTATTTAAGGAATAGGCAAGCAGGGGGACCATTCACCACATCCACCCGCCTAATTACTTCACTATCCCGCCAAATCCAAATGCCAGTAACAATCTCGGTTTTCCTCATGTGCCCACTCAATAATTTAGCAAGGATATGCCATTAAATCAACCTCATAGTTAGCTACAACACTAGGTCCAAATGAAGCCCCAAAACCCTTCAAGTCAAACACAAACCCAATCTACTAGCTTGGCCATAGGTAGAGCCTTCGAGTCTGAAATTGAACAAATGGGCGAGTATATCGCAAAGGATTTCAAGAAAGTTAAAATCAGCCTGTCCACCTTTGAGTTACTTAAGGTTCCTGCTATAAGGAATGCCTTCTATAGGGTAATTAATGGTACCCCTTCCTCCAAAGCGACACAGGAAACATCAACCAAGAGGGTCACCTTTGAAGAACCTAGTCAAGAACTTATGATTTAGGAAATTATAGGGAAAAAGAAGGATATCCCCTCAAATCAGCTTATGGGTAAGTAACCCACAAAAGAATCTGATCATAACAGTAGAAAAATTTCCAAGGATCAGCCTTTAGGATAGACTAAGGATAGAATTTTCAATAAAAACAAGGCTCAAGCAACCCAAATAGACACCCCTATGAGTCTCTTCCAAAGAAAGTTTGAAATTTCGCCTTTCCTCACCACCATCCAGATATTCAGAAACAATTTGCACAACTGCTTGCTCAATTCAAGAGAGTCTGCTAATGTCCTGCCTCTTTCGGTATGCAAAGCTCTTAGGAATACTCCCACACCTTCAAGGAGGAAAGTGACCAAGTTGGACAAAAAAAGATCAACATAGTGGGAGAAATGAATCAGATCCCAATGCAGATTGTTGTAGATCCAAGGATACAACAAGTCATTGACATTCAAGTGGCCGACATTCCCAATACATTTGTGCTCATTCTTGGGTGAGAATTCACTGGAACATTATAACTTGTGGTTGCCATGGAAGGGGTTGATTAACCAAATTCACATAGATCACGAGCCTCATATGAAATACATGATCACAGAGTACAAAAATACCAATGAGGTGTTCTTTGTTGAGATAGAATTAGGGAATCACTAAACCCTTCACTTGTCAAGGAGAATTAGAACCCAAAGAAGAAGAATGTGTTGCAGAAGTACTCTTAGTGCAATGTAGCCTTCACACTAACGTCACTCACATGCCTCAAAGAAAAGAGATGGTAGTAGAGTCAGATGATGAGCCAGATGAAGACAATGACTTGGGACTGCTAAGAAGTTTCCAATATTTCATGGAGAGGTGTGTACAAGACCAACTTAATTTGGGCACCTGAATGAATTTCCAAGAGCTTTTACTGCCAAATTGGTGTAGAGTCTACAACGCTGCCCACTCTGAGTTCGAGTGCTGGCTGTGCCAAACAATGGTAGAACATGTCAAGGGATTAGCCGCTCCTTCGAGAGAATTGTCAAAGGAGATGCCAACAAAACCGCCTGTTGCTAATCGTTCTAAATTGACACATTTTCTAAAAGCTATGGAGGAAACTGTCAAGCCAAAGGAGAACGAAGGCCTATTTGGACCCAACATCAAGGAGCTTTCTAGGTTTTAGATGCTTCAATTTGATGGATCTAAGTCAAAGCAAGGAGCTGGAGCCAGATTCAAACTCATCAGCCCCATGGGTAAGACCTTTCTTGCTGCCCATAGGTTGCAGTTTTATTGCACTAATAATGTAGCTGAGTATGAAGCTCTAGTGCATGGTCTTCTTATGGCCCTATAGAAAAATGTCAAAATGATGCAAGTCTTCAGTGAATTTGAGTTGGTGGTCAAACAAGTTAGAAAATTTTATTTATGCCATGACATAAGACTTTCCAATTATAGACATAGAGTCTAGGATCTTCTAGAAGGATTAGATGCTTTTAACATTCAACTGATCCCACACTCTCAGAATCACACAATTGATGCTTTGGCTCAAACAGCCAACACACTTCAGCCAATTTCCCTTTTGGGTCTCAAACGCTTCACAGTCGAGTTGACATCCACTCCATCTATTCTAAATAATGTCACTTAGTTTCAAGTCTTTAATGATGATAAGCACATCCTCGAGTTCATCACGAGCTCTGATGTATTCACCACCCAAATAATAGATGAGGCTGATCCAGAAGAGGTTGAATTAGACATAGGAGTCATCAACCTCAAGACTAACACAATTCCTAGAGGAATGGTTTAGCTCGAGTGTATATTTGATTTGGATGAGATCAGAGACCAAGACCAACAAGCCAAGAAGGAATCTATCAACAATCAATGTGATGTCCACAATCTTGGAACTACCAAGGAAATAAAAAATGTCTTTATTGGAAAAGTTTATACTACAGAGGAAAAGAAAGGGATTGTTGATGCTCTCCAAAAATATCATGATGTGGTTGTATGGAGCTATGAAGATCTGAAAACCTTCGACACCTCCATCATAATGCACACCATACCTATCAAGCCTGATGTGAAGCCCTTCCAATAGAGACAATGTCCCATGAATGCCTTATTGGAGCCAATCATTTACAAAGAAGTGTTGAAGCTACTGTTAGCAAGGATCATCTTTCCAGTTCGACACTCTACATGGGTGGCCAACTTGGTCCCTGTTAGAAAAAGGAATGGTGAGATCAGGTTGTTCATGGACTTCTGTAATTAAACCGAGCATCCAAAAAGGACAATTACCCTGTGCCTTCATTGGATGAAGTACTACAAATTGTTAATGGTTCACAGATGATGTCCTTTCTTGATGGTTATTCTGGGTACAATCAAGTGATGGTGTAGTATGAAGATCACCATAAGACGATGTTCACCACCAAGTGGGGTACCTTTACCTACAGACCAATTCCCTTTAGGCTTATTAATGTCGACACTACCTACCAACGTGCCATGGACATTGCATTCAAATATCTGAAATGGAAGTGTATGATTGTCTATATGAATGATTTGACGATGTTTTCAAAGAAGCAAAGTGATCATGTCTCTGATCTATGCAGGGTCTTCCAGAGGTGCCGTGAGTTTGGTGTCTCCCTTAATCCCAAGAAGTGCATCTTTGGAGTTATTGAAGGGAAGCTGCTTAGACATGTTATCTCAGAGCGAGGAATTTCTATTGACCCAAAGCACATTCAGTCCCTATTGAAGATCCAGCTGCCAAGCAACAAGAAAGAGCTCAAATATTTCTTTGGAAAGATTAACTTTGTGCGGAAATTTATTACAGGCTTTGTTGATATTGTCAAGCTGCTCAATGCCATGCTCAAACAAGATGCCAAGATTGAGTGGAATCCCAAAGCAAAGCAGGCCTTTGAAGAAATTAAGCAAGCAATTGTTGAAGCAACCGTGCTAGTCAGTTTGGATTATTTGAAGCCTTTTTACATCTATTCGTTTGCTTGAGAACATTGATGCCCTAGCATTTTGACCCAGAAAGATGACGAGGGGAACGAGCACCCAATTTCCTTCATGAGCGCTCCTTTGAAAAGATATTGAACTGCACTACCACAACATAGAAAAACAAGCATACACCCTTGTTAGAGGAGTGAAGAAGTTCAGGCATTATATCTTATGTAATAAAGTGTTCGCCATAGTTCCTGATCCAACTGTGAAGACATTGCTTATGCAAAATGAATTAGGTGAACGAAGAGTGAAATGGGTTACACTGCTACAAGAGTAGGATATGGAAATCTAGCCAATGAAGCTGGTTAGAGGAAAAACACTTACCCGAACAATTGTTGAGGCAGCCGCTGATGCAGGTCCAAAACTCATTGTGCAATAATACAAACTTGAAGATGTTTCTCTAGGGGAGTGGCACGAAGACGTCATTTATTATTTTCTGAATCACAAGTGCCCTTCCCACCTACAGGGAGTTCAGAAGCATCTCTCCACTTGAAAAGAAACAAATACAGGTTGCAAGGGTCCATATTATATAAAAGGAATCATGAAGGTATCTACTTGAGATGCCTTGGCATAGAAGAAGCAGAACGAGTCATTTGGGAGTTCCATGACAAGTTCGGTACGAGTCACGGATCTGGAACTTCCATCGTGCATCAGATACTAAGGGCAGGATATTACACGCCCATAGTCTTTAAGGATGCACATAGCCACGTTCGCTCATGTCATATATGTCAGACTGCCACGACCAAGGAAAAGAATGTTGATGTCCCGTTACAACTTGTTTTGGAGGTGAGACCGTTCACGCAATGGGGTCTCAATTTCATTGGTCCAGTAAGCCCTTCATCATCTATAGGACACAAGTATATTCTAACCATTACTGATTATTGTACTAGACAGACAAAAGCAATTGCTTGTATACAATGCACAACTGAGCTAGTCACTAATTTTCTGGAAATTTTTATTTTAAATCACTTCAGTTGCCCTTTTGCATTGGTGTGTGATAATGGACCCGCATTTGCTTCATTAAAATTTATTGGCTGGGTTTTTGATTATGAGATAGCCCTTAAGTTCTCATCCAATTACTACCCCCAGGGAAATGGCCTTGCTGGGTCGATGAACAAGAATCTGATAACCGTGATCAAGAAATTGCTAGATAGGAATCCCAAGGACTGTCATACCTAGCTCTGTTTCTCCCTTTGGGCAGATCACACTTGTCACAAGGATTCCCTTGGTGATTCCCCATTTCATTTGGTTTACAGGTTAGATCCTATCTTTCTGATCCACCTGAAAATCCCCACTCTCCAATTTATCAATGACTTTTACGAAGGGGGAGACCATAGAGAAGCTCGGCTAGCTAAGCTTTTGCACTTAGAAGAAGTACGAGACCATGTAATAGAAATTTTTTCCAAACACCAGGGTGTAGTCAAATGTTGGTTCGATCGTCGAGCCAAAATTAAGGCCTGTCAGATAGCTTTGGCTTGGCCCCTTTCAGATAGTTGAAATTCTGGGAGACAATGCTTTCCGCTTGAAAACCCTTATTCGTGAGGATGTCTCGTTTCCTGTCAATGGCCAACATTTGAAGCATTACTTCCAAGTTTGAGCTTGTGTAGAGTTGTTCCTATAAATACCTGTACATAGGTTAGATTAGGTGTCCTTTTGGTTTTCTTGTGTTTCGTTGTCTTGCATCGTCCCATTTTGCTCGTCTCCTGGATGTTTTGCTTTGGTGAGGGGCTCTCCGTCCCTGATGCAGTGGTTGTGCTCATTCAAAGAATGGTTCACTTTGTTGTCCATCCTTAGTATTCTCTAGCTAAACATTCATTCTTGATTATTGGTCCCTGATAGCTACCTAGGAATGACTTCCTCTTTTGAACTTCGTCTTAGAACTCAATCCTTGGTTGGATCCATTTACATGTATCTCAGATCTTGCACCAAAATGCACATTAATTATTTCCAAAAGGCTGTATAATAGTTGCTATGATAACCTGGTGAGTGAAAAATCTTAAGTCCTCTCCAGTGACCACTATGATTCTCAAACCCATCGTAGGCTTCACTGCTTACACGGTTGAGCAAAAATATAAAGTGTGGAAAAGAAATATCGAAAGACAAGAAAAAATAAATAATTCTAAAATCAAGCAATCGTATAGGTGTGCGAATAACTCTATCAAGGCTATGGATGCTTGGTTGGGAGTAGAGCAATATTCATTGGGTCACAACGACAACTTCATCAGGGCTATGGATGCCCGTCTGGTAGAGGGGCAATGTCCAGGTTACTTTTGGTGTTGGAGGATTTATGTAGCTCACTTCATCTGATTAGTCGCTTCTTGTCACAATTCCCTAGGGAAGTAATGAATTCAATACACACACACTTCTAAGATGTCTCATAGATTGACCCAACTAAGGACCTAGTTCTCCTAGTTCACTCTTGGAAGTTGGCCCCTAGTATGCAAAATAGGAGATTTTGGGTCCTGAATGAATACTTATCCTCAAAATGCTTGGGAGTGTTTCCTAGCAGAGTCGCCATTTGTTGTGCCCTCAGCACACACGCCCCGTTTGGAATGGGGACCCTCTCTTTTTATTTTGCCTTATCGAGTCGTTGTTGTTGTCACCTCATTTTTTGTGTCCCATTTTGGTGTCCTAATTGGTCAGTGTGTCTCCAAAGTCTTATCTCAAATTGACCATGTTTCATCCCCTCAAAATTTTCTAAGTCTAGGGAACAAACAGAGTTCCTTTGGTAGTTTGCCTTTGCCAACGACCTTGGGGACCTCTGCGTCTGTCATGGTAGGCTTGCCTCGCCAAATTTCCATTATAAATTCACTGTTTCAAATAGCCGAAAGCCTTTTCCATCCCGTGCCCCGGGACCTGACTCCTCAATCGCCGTCCCCATGACTTGTGCTAAAAATTTGACTGTCCTTCACTTGCACTGGGCCCAGTTCGCCAAACCTCTCCTCCCGAGACTCCATTGTAAGTTTTCCATTCCTAAATGACCATCCTTCACCGGAGTTCCACCCACCACACCTCATGCCTCCTCTTGCTAGTGCCTTTCCACTCTAACATTTCAAGGGGACATTAGCTCACGCCCTTCCGACCTCTGAATTTTGAACCTCCTGTCGTTGTCTCAAAATTTGAAACCACCAACTTCTCACCCGCCGTACAAGCATTTATGAGGGTGCATTGAATGCACTTAGGGGTACAAATATTCTGTCCAACCTATCATTTTCACATGTTAGGTTGGCCAGAAGAGTTCAGAGTGAGTTCAGAGAAGTCTAGTGCCCTCATTCACTGATTCTTCAAGGATTTAGTACAACCTCCTTCACTAGGTTCTTGAGCTAGGTCCACCGTCCACCCCCCACATTTTTTTTTGGTGATTTCACATTTGAACGGTGGGAAAAATAAAGTTAAAATGCATTCATTTGATAGAGGAGGATTAGGCCTAAAAAACCCATGTGATAAAATTTCAAGAAAACTACCAAATTATCATGAAACTTAGTTTGGAACTTCCATGCCCCAGCGTCGTTCTACCCACAAAGTTCCTGTGCCTTTTGGACCCGAACCTCCCCGTCATTGCTTAGTGAAACATCAAAATTAAATAACTTTGAAATGACGGGATGTCTCCCTGGGCCCGTGACCCCGGATCTCCTTTGACTGGTTGTTGTTGAGACTTAACAAAATTTGAACTCTCGACCTCCAGTCATACTTCCTGGGCCTACTCCCCGCGGGATTCCATCCTCAGGATGCCGTGTAGTTTTTTCCATTTGAAAAAACATAATGACCTTTTCCAACTAAGCCTCAGGATTCGCCTTGCCATTTGTTGCCCGAGTTAAACAAAATGAAATGCCACATCCTTGGTATCCTTCAGGTCCCGGTCCTCGGAGTTCCGTCCGCAGACCTTTGTTCCAACTTCACCATTTCTCACAGCCCTTAGATGGCTGCCTTTCACTCTCCAGGTCTCGAGCATCCCTTCTTTGCATGAACAACAAATGAAAAACCTAAGTACCCTTCACCTTCACCAGACCTGCTTTGCCAGGTTTCCACTGTCGGGGTTCCATCCCATCTCGGCTGTTACAAAAGGAAAAGCCAACCCATTCTTCCGATCCCTAGAGCCTACTATTCTGATCACCGGTAGAGTTTTAACGAAGGAAACTTGAAAGCCAAATACAATGTTGAGTCTGGTCCACCAAGTCACTCCCACCAGAATTTTTCTTAGTGCATGTCATTTTCAAATGACTATCCTCAGATGACTTCCTGACCAATTTGATCCGCACGCTTAAATGACTAAGGAGTTATGCCATCTATCTTTCAGACTCGCGGGTCTTGTACCCTGAAACTGTGTCCTTAGAACTCCGTTTCATCACAGCCATTCCAAACAGAAAACCTTAGACGACTTTCCCTCCTCGTAGCTTCGAGTGCCCCAATGATGTTCCAAATGACCTCCAATTTGGAAACAAGTCTCGACCCACGTGCTCAAATTGAACCCTCTCTTGCATGGACCTTTCAAATCATCCAAATCTGAAGTTGAGAGAGACCATACAGAATTCCCTTCCTTGTTCGCTCTTTAAAACAACATTCCTACTAGGGAAATCTGGCCCTTGGGGCCTAGACTGTGCAAATTACCTTTATTAAACTACTAATGACATCTCGAAGTAAATGTTTGATTTCATGAATGAAGTGTTATCTAATTGGACTTCATCGACAGGGATTTTGACTAACATTGGTGTCTTCATGCTTGATTGTGCTCATCATACCTTTGTTTGCAAGATATATGGAATCAAGTGCAGGACCCTCAGGGGTAGCTGTAGAAAAAGACAAAGGAAAGAAAACAGGCAGAGCTCCTCATGGAAAAGAGGACAAGGATCAAATGAAATACCATTTCCAAGGGGAGCCGTTGCACTCAAAGGTCATTACAGAATGGAAGGAGATTACAGATACCAATATTAGGCACATCGATATTGATGAATTTAAATAGAGGGTCAAAATAAGCCCTAAGACCAAAAATGGCAGATTGATCAAAGGTAGCGAAATTGCCAAGGCTGTGAGCTTTCCTCCATCTCTTGTCGCCCCTGAGCTAGTAATGGCTTGTAGGGAAGCATACCAGCCAGAAACCAAAACCATAGTGGACAAAGATGGGAACATTCTAGCTCATATGTCAAGAGAAGCAATAACAAAGACCTTCCACATCCCTACCTTTGGGGAGATGGAACTACCAACCATGGAGGAATGCAAGGAAATGTGGGATCAGGACCCAACTAGATGTAAGAAACTAATAAATCAGTATTGGTTCAAAGAGAAGTGAGGCAGCGCTGCTAAGGTTCCCCAGGAGCTCTTATGCAGTGATTTCTATGAAGATTATCATGACCTAGTGACTCTGCTAAGCAAAGTGATACACCTTCCTACCACTATGTACTTCAAGGAATGGATGGTTTACTTTGTTGAGAAAATTCTTCGTGGAAAGAAGGATGATACCATGCAGAACACATTCTACTGGGGAGGGATAATAAGCGATTGCTTCCACCAGTAGTTCATGAATGTAAAAAAGACCTCCAAGTTCTATATGACGTCCTATTTGGTCTATTCTTTGGCCTAACAAAGGCAGTATAGTGGAATGTTTAGGGCTCTAGATGAAGAATCCGGTTGGGAATTGAAAGTTTATGATAGATACCCTCAGTTGCAGTTCATAAACTTCAAGAGGGATTATTGGAGGGTGAATGGCACTTTCATAGGTTATATTATCAGGTTGCTTGGAGGTGATTTTGAAAGGCGGGTCTCCCACAGTGCTCGGGCATTCCTCAAACAATACACCTTTCTATTCATTTAGTACCCCAAATTCACATACATTCACGCCCAAGGCTACATAAAAAGGCTAAACAAGCTACCCCGGTATCCTAATGACCGGATTATATTGTTAAAACTCTCTCGATAGTTGCGACATGTACATACTCTCCTCAATAGCAGACATTTGGTGGGGATCCCTTATCCCATTTCTTTTGGCCAAGGGATGTACAAGCTGCAAACTTCTCAACATGCTGGAAATTCAGAGGAGCTGGCTAAGTATCATTTCTAGCTTCATACCACCCATCCACAAATGGACCCTTATGGGCATATAAGGAAAGCACTTGGACCCGACTACGCCCATCTGCATCATGTTGAATATTTCTAGGAAAATTTCCAAGATGATAAGGAGGTGCGCATGAGACATTACATGCAAATGATAGCCTACTTTGTGAAAAGGGTCAACTTGTTTCTGATACCCAATCAGGTTGAAGAAGATGAAAGCACAATTATGGATCCTAGGTACAATGCAGTTGCTAACTTGCCACTACTAGCAATAGACTGGGATGAGCAAGAGTTTTATGACCTCGATATCATAACCAAACTAATCGAAGCTTGTACAAGAGAATGGGTCAATAGGAAAGTTTCTCGGTTAAAGCAACAAGGGGTCATCCTGATCTATCAAGGGCTTGAAAGTGAGCCTAGTGCAATAGATGATGGAGTTGCTACAACAACAAGAGAAACATCCAAGTCTTCTCCACTCACTCGCTCCAGGAAAAGAAAAGAGACTGAGGGAGCAACAACTTAACCCAAAGGTGTATGCCAGGAAGGTTACGGAAGGTGAACCTTCCAAGAAACATAAAAGGTCAAGTAGTACTACTACAGTGCCTATTATTCAGGAGGACCCACTCCATGAAGGAGAAAAAATGGAAGCAGATCAGCCCAAGTCTCCACCAACTGCCTCCGTCACTACTGCTCCTCTGCCATTGTCTCAAGCTATGGTGGCTACCTCCCTGCCTATGGTGGACATTTTGTTCCACCTTGCCTCTTCTTCACCAACTAGGCTAGTCATGGTGGTTGATTATTCTTATGCCACCACCTCTCCACTCTCCTCTACCTCCATGTCTCCAACCACATTGCTCTTGCTAGCAATAACAATGATTTCAATACCAACACTCTCACTTCTGAAGGCTTTTTCCCAGCACATGGTAACTGATCCCTCATATATTTCTGAAGTATTACTCAATCTAGCTATCTAGGTTGCCCTGGCGTAAGTCCTCACCAATGCTCTAAATTCAAAGTCTCTAACTAAACCCCCAGAGATGAAGGCCATGATGGCAATATCAGAAGAATGGGAAAGGCAAGAGATGGAAGCAACAAAGAATCGAAGGAGGAAGTGGACGAATATCACAAGCACCTAGAGTACTAACACTTGCAAATTGATAAAGTAGTCCATGAAGGAGAAGAAACTAGATCCTATGAAGGTGGGGAAGAAGAAGAAGATGGCAGTGCCAAATTCGTTGTGTAGAATTTTGATCCTGACTTTGAGGAAGAGCTGGCCCGACAACTAAAGGATGTCAGAGAAGAAATAGAAAGGCCACCTTCTAGAGAAAGATGATGAGGAGATGTCTCTCTCCAAAGGGTAGAAAGAATAGGAGAGAAAAGAACATGCAGATATACCACGTCTATGCACGGAGAAGGAAGATAAGCCTGAGGAAGAGGTTGAAACCTACAGGAATCCGCAACAGGAGGAGCACACGCATGAAGATAAACGTTATGAAGAAAATGAAGAAGAAAAAGAAGAGGCTGAGAGGGAAGAAAGTCCCAAAGAACGCTTGCCCACGAAGTCCCTAATCAAGTGCCTAATATTCACCCGAGACTCTAATGAAGAAGAGGGAGAAGACACTAGAGTGGAGAAGGAAACCTCCAAGGACAAGGAAGTTGAATTCTGAAGGAATGAAGAAGAGGGTGGATTTGAGTCACCCAAAGGAAAGACTCAAATGCCTGAATGGCTAGAAAAGCAGCTTGAGAAGAAGGCTCCCGCCCTGAGTGATCCAAGAGCAAGATTGGAGGCTATCTTAGCCCGAGCACAAATCAATACCAAGAAGGAGAAGAAGCCCAAGGTCAAATCCAAGGTGACGATGGACACTTCTGGATCCTGAACTGTGCAAGTAGCAATGCCAGTGGTTCACGAAGAGGGGGTGAGCTATAATGTTTCCATGAGTGGTTGATCTAACAACCTACATCTAGCAGTGGTCGTCAATAGAGGAAACGCCTACCATGTATCTGGCCCCACCACAGTTGTTGTCAAAGGAGCAAATAGACAAGCTCAAAAAGAGGAAGAGCTTAGATAAGACCACAGAGAGTTGGTTCTAGCAGGTCTTATACATTGGGAACATGGGCATTAGTCATGCTATAAGGACAAAAAACAAGTTCTTAGATCTACAAAGTACTCTTGAAAGCACAAGGAAACTTTGAACCGACTTCCCAAGAAGATACGACTCCACCTACTCGAAGATTGAGGCTATTCTCAAACTACCAAGCACGACTTGGGAGAATGAGCTTGTATTTAAGAAGGATGACCACTGGCTGGTGGATGTATGGAAGCATGACTTCCTAAACCGAAAGGAAAATTTGGAGCAGGTGCTCGAAAAAGTGGATCCAGACATTGAGTGGGCTAAAGAAATCAAAGCCGATTGCATCTGGTACTTGAAACTAATGACAGGATATGATATGCCTGTCTTACAGAAGGACCCAGAGAAGATAAAGCCCCACTTCCATATGAAGATTGAGGAGAGGATGTCAGATGAGATTACCACTAATTTCATGAGCTTTGCTACCCGAGCCTTCACCCAGTCAGAGCTATTTTGAGACCACACTGCTAAGTATGATGAAGATTGGGAAAAGCTCATTGAACAATCCAAAGAATGGAGTTATCAAGTGTTGCGATTCGAAATCATAGACATTTATAAGCTCCAACTGCTAATTCTGAAGTTCATGGAGTATGATGCTTTGAAGAAACAAGAGGGAAACCCTATTATTGATGATGAACTCCTCAAGGAATAACTGCAGCAAAGAGCAATCAATAAAAGACAAAATGCTACAGTGCTACCACTAGAAGACGAAATAGGGATAAGGACAAGAATGTATTTTAAAATGTAAAATATTGTGGGGTAGGTGGAACCCTATTTTTTAATGAATCTTGACCACACAATGCAAATTAATCTTGGCCATTCATTCTACTTTTTGAACACTATAAATAGGGGGCCTCCTCTCATTTTCAAGAGAGAGTTGAGTTGTTGTAATGACATGCTGTAGAAATTTTAATAGAAATACATTGGCTTTGGTGCATTTCTAAGTTTCTCTACATGTTTCATGATTCATCTCCCATAGTTAAATATTTTAGTTAGATTTGCTTTGTTGTTTTAGTTAGTTTCAGATTGCTTTAGTGGATTTGGTAATGTTGTTCTGTGGTTAGGAATTTTTTTGCTGTGTAGATGCCTTCCTAGTCCATACTCTTTGTTGTTTGTTGTTGGTAAATGGTTGTGTAAAGTTAGTCTAGACTTAAATTCAAAGCTGCTCCACACTTTTATCTTTGTTCATGCATGCATATGGTGAATGAATGGTGAAATATCTCTAGGCCTTAGAAGATAGCACAAGTTTCATGAGACTATGAATTTTCTAGTTAAGTGAAATTTTGTTTGAAGGAAGTTGTCCATAGCAGAAACTCCATGATCACTGTTCATAGTTAGTTGCAGATCCAGGAAACTCTCCTCTTCCCTGCCCTTTTTCTTTTTTTTTAGAAATATCCTATGCTAAGGTTCATTGCACATTGTAAAGCCAAAACTTAAGAAAAACATTGGAGTTCCATATTAATGTTTGAACCTGCAGCAAAGTGCATATCAACTTCCATCCCAAGGAACTTCCATTCCTAAGATTTACTTCATCCTATATAGTTTTGTAAGTATTTCCTATGATTACCAGTAAAATCACATCAAACTTCAATTGAGGAATTCCATACAAGTCATGACCTGACACCCGAGAGACTTTGGGGTGATTTTCAACAACTTGTTGGAGATTTTCTTTCAAGAGAGGTAGTGCACCTATGCACTACCTGTGCTGAGAAAGTGTGCAAAACACCGCATCAACGCCTTTTAAATTACAACATATGGATGCAAGATGAAAGTGATTTTAACAACATAAGTTTTCTCTTAAAAGATGGATCCCTATTGAATAGATGCAAGCTCTATTTATAGAATAAGCAAGAAAAAACTAATGGCCAAGATCAGAAGGATCAATCAATAGTCAGAATGGAAGGAAGATGGAGGCATGGATCATGGATTCACATCAAGGGTTGAGGATGGAAGATGATTTTTAATCAAGGGATTACATTCATCCAAACAAACACACTTTCCAAACTTGCACAAGAAGCTTTGTTGAAAGTTTGTTACAACAAGGAATATTCCCTTTTTCAAATGAGTGAAAAAAGAGAATATTCTCAAAGAATATTCTCATTGGTGAGGGAAATTAGATATTTAGTTAATTAAAACCAAATTTAATTGTGCAAAGGAGAAGGAATATTCCATGATAATATTCTCTTTTTGGAGCAATGTGCAAAGGAGGAATATTCCCTTGCAAGTGGGAGGATTAGATTTAAATAGTAATTTGATAATTAAATAAAGTTTCAATTTTGCAAATTAGGGGAATTAGGATATTCATTAAATAATTAATTAATTTATTGAAAAGGGGAAGTGATGATATTTAATTAAATAACTTAGGGTTATTTAATTAAATAAGAGGACTTAAGGATTAGATTATATAATTTGATTTATCTAATTTAATAGGACGAAATGTTAGTGCAAAAGGGGGGGAATTAACCTAATTAGATTAATTAGATCAATAGATGAATTTTTTTTAATTAATTAAATAGATAGGCTAATTTAATCAATTAAGCGAAAAGAGGATGGGTTTTAAGATGAAACGATGTTTATATATCAGATTTGAGTGCATGATATCATTCAGGACATTTTTAAGTGTCTACAAAAACTAATCAATATATATATATATATTCTTGATTCTGAGCTCTAAAAAATGGTATTTTAGTTTTTTCGAAAAAATTACTCTAATTGAAGAAATATCATGTTCCAATGGAAATATTCAAAAATTTCTTAAAAAATATGAGGTGACTACCAACAAGGATGCCACATAGATAGTTTTGGGTGAAAGGATTTTGATTGAAAACCTTTCGCTCGAAACCCTTTCAATTGAAAAATTACATATAAACCGAGCCTCATTTTAAAGAGACAAAGGAAAAAATTCAATTTTTTTAGTTTTGGGTGAAAGGGTTTCACTCAAAACTCTATGTACCACATATAGGCCATTTAGTTTCAGGTGAAATTGTTTGAACCGAAACTATTTAAGTCAAAAATATTTCACTTAAAACTATTTAGTTGGTCGAATGTGTGACACAAGTATGTTCTTTTACCCTTTCATCTTCTGTAATGTGGCTTAGAACATTGGTTTGGATTATGACAACTTTTGACATTGACATGAAGACACTTGGGAATTCTATAGATAAATCATGCATCATATTTCTTCCCTCCTACTCCTTCAAGCAACGGGAAGACATCCTGCATACCATATTGGTTATATTTCTTCCTAAGGTTAGGAGTGTTGTTCAACGATGTTTGATAATATTTAGCATTTAGTGTTGAGCATCTACCATCGTCGTAGGAGACTCAAAATTATAGCCCGAGTTGCATGATCTATCTTCTTCTTTCTTATAGGGGGTATTTTTTCTCACATGGGGTTTATCCTCATTCTTCATTTAGAGAATTTTGTTTTCATCTCTCTTTTAGGGGGGAGCTTTGTCACACTAGGTTTTATCCTTTTCTTTGTTTGTGAGATATTGCATTTGTACATGGGTACCTAACATGGCCTCATAACTAGATCCATCCTTGCATCTTTATATTATTTGAATAATAATCAACATCACCCTAAGTTGCATTTAAGGAGGGTGTTTGGTGTAAATAGGGGTTTTACCTAACTGTAGTTCATTATTGGATCCTATTTATATGTTAAGTTTACTTAGGTCCTAGGGAATATGTCTAGAAGTTTGTTATTTTTCATTAGATATTATCTTATATTTTGTCATTTAATGATTGAGTCTTAATTCATTTAATATTAATTGTCTCATGGCATAGGATTAAGGCACTTGTCATGATCTTGTTTAATCCTATGTGTCACCTTGGCTATATAACTAGGTGGCCTTATAGTAAAGTCATATAATCATAATCTATCATTTACATCCTTTAATAGACTAGCATTATTCTCTCGTTGTTGATCTCTCTCGTGCTTCCATGATGTTCCTAGATCTTGGATGGCTATAATCTTCAGCTAAATCTTGCACTGTGTAGAGTATTTTATACCAAATCTTACATTATTATACACATGTTTTTTGTTTACAATTCTCTCAACTATGTTCCTCACTCCCTCTTTCTGTTTTTCTTGTAAGATCCCTTGTTTAATTATTTTTCATTGAGTTATTTGGTGTTGTGTCAAGAAAATTATGTTGTGTTACATGTCTTGTAAGCATGGGATTTGTATTGTGTTGATGCAACCACCTACTCACCATAGACACCTCCTCAAGCTTGGGGGTGGAAAGCCTTATTATTCTAAGGTTCCAATAGGTGAGATTCTATTATTCTTCTTCTTCTTACTTACGAATGATGACTAGTAAAAGTAAACAAAAAATATAGATCACTCCTTATCACATAATATTATTTTGATTTTCTATGAAAAATAATAAAGATAAAGAAAAGAGTGAAAAGGTGATATGTAAGAAATATATTTGATTATGTTACTATCTCTAAGAAAATATTCCTATAGCTATTTTAGAAAAGATAAGTACAACTAAAAAAAAATCATTAATTAAAATGGAAAACAAATGAGTTGAATTGCATTACATTTTATTCTAATTGTTTTCTTAATTATTATTTTTTATAAAACTCCCTATTATTAAGTTGCCTCTACCCAAACATGTTTCTTAAAATTTTCCTTGTTTCAACTCATTAACAAGGACTGGTTGGATAATGTGGATTCATTTAAGAAGTGGGCATATTCTTATGACCGGTATAATGGACCTAGTGAACACAAATTCTTAAATCTCCAATTATCATGAAAATGAGGAAACAAATTTAGTACAACAATAACTCACTTCGATCAGCCTAATGGGTAACATCTTCTCCACTATGATGGGAACACAACCTTGCAAGGGTCACAATCCATATACAAGGAGTTCATCCTTCTTTTAACATAAAAAAAGGGCTCAAAACCTTGTAAGTTTTGGGTTTACCAAGGTATATATTAAAAGATAAATGTATTTCTAAAATGAGTAAAAAAAAATTAATGTTGTTTTTCAAGTTACAGTAACCATGGAGATATTTATGGTGAAATTTATGAAGGTGATTGGTGATGGCACAATGATTGTTAACAAATTAGAGGTGAAATATGGGCATACTTGGCACTATAACTAGAAAGATTCAAAAACCTTCTAGAGGGTGTTGAGAGAATTCCAAAGAGTCTTCAATGAGGTGGCAAATGGGAATACATAAAGGCCAAGGGAAGTTAGACATGCCAAACTATATGTGAATGAAGGAAACAATCTGACTATTGAAGAAGTAAGGTCAAATGAACAACTATATGTAATTGCAAGCCCTAGATGGGAAGATATGGATGACTACAACCAAAGCTGCAAAGGTCAAATCTTCCTATAATTTACTTCAAACTAATCCACCTTGCTATTTTCCTACTATGTTCACTTTGCAATCATATTATAGATAGTATTCTCTACAACCATATCTCCTACACGCATATATGTTACAAATTTTGTACAATCAAGTCATCGATAGGCATATGTTTGATAGATAGTATTCTCTACATCCATATCTCCTACAAGAACATATTACAAATTTTGTACAACCATATTATCTACAGGTATATGTTACAATTTTGTATAGGCATATATCTATCTTGAGACATGGAAAGATTTGATGTTTATGTGTAGTAATACTTATAGGTCCTCATAAAACAACATGATATATTTTATATCCATCATACTAGAACCTGATAATAAGGCAACTAATGTACTCCTTTTTTTGATAAACTATTACTAATACAATAAAAAACATAGTGACCACTAGGGCTCGACCTAATCCAATCATGGACTATTTTTCTTTAGAGCAAAGAACTCATAGATTACTCATCTTCAAAACTCCAACACATGATGGAAGGGTAAGGATATGAGTAAATAAATCAAATAAAAAGAGTGAATAAATTATTGATAGCCACCATTAATCGGGTTAACCTATACAAGTAAGAAAGTGCTTCGAGACACGAAATAGTTTTGTAAACTTGTAAGTGGGATATCCATAAAAAAACACAAGATAAAATAAAGTGTTATGGGTCATAGAACTATCATGAAAAGAGAACAGTGATGCAGTCTCTTTGCCTCTTCATTGTGATATTTATATTAGGGACATTAAAGTTAGGAATCCTAAATTTTCCTTACTAGGTGTGTTATCACTCCCTATGGTGCAATAAAATAAATTCACCCTAGCAAGATGTGAGGGACTTTATGTAGAAGATGAGGAATTCTTTGAAAACCTTGTGCTTCTACACTAACTCACAGCCAAGAAACATGCTGATGGTTTTTTAATTTTTTCTAAAGTAGGTATTGTTTTTTCATTGAACTCATAAGTTTAGTTCAATCATATAAATGTGAAATTTTAGCAAAGTTCCTAGCTAAAAATTGGTGGTAAAGAAATTAATTTGGGTCACCATATATGTACGTGTGCATTATTAAGTTTTATTATGTGTAATTATTTATATATAATAAATTAATAAGTAGCAGTAGTTATAATAAATGTACAATGTTGGATCATTATTTCTCTAGGAATATTATAGAAATACATCATTTTCATGCATGTAAATAATTATATAAAATGTACATTTGAATTCTAAGAGAAAAAAAATTGAGTGTTTTATTTTAATTAGATCTTATATTGAGAAAGAACCCTAATCTTCATAAGCATTAAAATTCTCTATCAAACCCCTTACATGGTTTTAAGAACATTGGAAAAAACTTAATTATATCACCAAATACATTTAATCTATGAATTAAAATATCTTAAGAAATATTAAGTAGCAAAGGAATAGAATTTATAACTAGCACATTAATTAAGGGAAACCAGAAAGAAAAAAAGGGGATTTGAATTAATTTCTCTCTACTAATGTAAAATATTTTGTATTTTGTGCCCAGAGGATAATATGAAAGTGCAATTTAAATCAATCTTCATATTTAAAACTCCTAAGGATAATATAAATCCTTAGGATAGAAATTCAAGTATGCTCACTTTAAAACTAAAATTCTTCGATTTTCCTAAATTAATAAACAAGAGTAAGATAAATCAATTTGGTAATTATTACCTAAAGTGTTTTGAAAATCAAATGGTGTAGAGGCAAGTAATTTTTTGATCTCATTCAAATCAAGGCATGATATATTGTTAGATCTAGGGCCTACTTTATGCCTTCTACAATTTGATTGAAGTGATATAAGAGAGAGTATCACCAATATTGGACATAGCATATGAGGATCAAGCTATGGTTGAGAAGCACACTTCTGAGTCATATGAGAATTAAAAAATTACCCCTTAATTTTGGGAGGTACTTGTAGAGGAGGTTGTGGAATTAGTGTACATTCCCCCTTTTCCATCTCAAATTTAACTACAACCAAAGGTGGAGACAACTTCAACAGAATATCGAGATACAAGAGATCATATTCGAGAGTTTTTATGACTACAAAGATCCACCAATCAGGTGGAGGGAACATATTGGTTACTTAGTCTTGATTGATGTTTTAGGTTGCAATCATATGAGAGTACCCTTAAGGCTATATTTGCAATACACATGTTGAGAGGACACAATTCTACCTAGTGTTGATAAGAAGAAAAAACCATCAACTCACATTAGAGACATTATCATGGGATACCTTCTTAGAGCACTTCAAAGCCTAATACATATATCGAAGCATTTTCATCAAAGGCCTATCAACAAGTTTCATGACTTACAACAAAGAGGCTTCACCATAGCTTAGTATAAGAGTCAATTTCTAGAGCTTCTCTAGTATGTGGATTACATTCAAGATGAGAAGATACTTCACAACTAATTCATTAGGGGTATAAACCCTAATATTCCAAGCCTTGTTCATATGGTTGACCTAGAGGATCTTAGCGTCAATATAAAAAAGGCCTACATTATAGAGGATATGCACAACAAATCACATGTGTCATGAGAGTGATTTCAAAACCACAATCAAGGTCATTGGGATGAAATTTTTTGTAGATCATCCCTTCCCTAAAAGGGAGGATTCAAGCCTTCTATTGGGATATACTAGCCAAATCAATAATCATAGCAGACATAAATCCCTAGACCACACTAGGATGCATAGGGAGAGAACCCTAAGAAATGACACATGTATGATCCACATAGGGACCAAAGACCATAGGGTTAGCATTTGTAACCTCCATGATCACAATATTCTATCAAAGGATGACATAGTAGTTCTAGGAGGCTTGGAGCATCTCAGTTTAGCAGAAAACTGATAGCATAGGTGCATATGTGAGGCTCTTGTTATTTATGTGGTGGTGTAGGTCATTTAGCTAGAGATTACCCACAAGGATTTTGAGTAGGAAGACCCCATCTTGGAGTTTCTAAGGAAATTATTAATGATGTGGGAAAGTCCCATAGGGTTTTTATATAGCCAAGAATCATCAAGTTGAACATCAAGCCACTATCATTGAGGTCATAGCTATGATTAGTAATGTTTGAACTAGCTTTTTGTTTTATTTTAAGACATCTAATTTATTTATTTCCCAAACTTTAGTGGAGCATTGAAGGCTAATTGTTCGAAATTAAGAGGTTTCCATTGATGTTAACATGATGTCTACATGGTGACAATAGTATGGGAATTTTATTCAGTTTTATCGAAAGCCATTCCCTACCAGAAGTGTTCTTTTCTAAAGAACCAGTGTGTTGGTTTTTGAGTTCGTAATTCGCCACAAGAAGAGATATGTCTCTGTGCTCTTAATATTATTATTATGACTCCTATAGATAGCTATATTCAAGATCCTAATAAGTTTTGTGTTGAGAACATGAAGATATCATTGATAGATTTCATCTTTGTACATTGCAACTGTTCCTCTGTTCAGTACATTAGTGTGGGAGACTCCACATTTTCATATGAAGAGTATTTCTATGTTACGGTTCTAATAGTAGTTTCTCTAATGTCAATATGATGAGAAACCAAAGCTATATTGAATCTAGAAGTGTACATTGGATTAGAATTTTTGTGTTTAGATTCTTGCGTTGGACGACCTAATACATGATATGCTTTAAGAAGGTTATATATACTTTGTGGATGTTTTCTATAAGTCTACGCCTACTTGATATGATGCACTACTTGGATAAAAATGTTTTAATCTTATAAGGTTCTGACAAGAGTACTTTGCTTGGTTTTTTTCATCTAATTAGGCCAACCTAATTGATGAATGAGATATACTTGTATATATATAAGACCTTTTGAGGAAGGAGAAGAAGTGTTTGCATGTGGTGAAGTGTCGTGTAGTGAAGTGCGAAGAATATTAAGGGGTGTGTGAAGATCCGAGCCTAAATATTTTATCAATTGAGGATCAAAACAATTTTTTTGAGTGACTATTGTGTGATACAGTGCTTCTTATTCAAAGATTCATTGGAACTAAAACCTACACATTGAAGGTGTATTCCATCAGTTTATACTCTTGGCAGTGAACCACAATCTTTGTATCTTGGCAGTTAGCTCCATCTTTTGTGTTCTAGTTATGAGCCTTTCAAGGATAGTGAGTCCTGGTAGTGAGCCCTTTAATATTGTATATCTGAATATTATATTGTGAGCTAATCCTCATTATAGTTTTTCCCTTATTGGGTTTTCCATGTAAAACTCTGGTGTTCATGTGTGTTGATGTTGTGTCTTGATTCCATATCTTATTTTGATAAGTTAATCAGATTTGTGATAATATTTAGATGGATTTTATGTCAATGGTTTTATGGAATACTGATTCACCCCACCCCTCTTAGTATTTTGGATGTTCAATAATTGGTATCAGAGCGTGGTTCCTTGGAAGAAGCCTAACAACTTGGGGAAGGTCTTGAAATTTGATTTCATGGAAGACAAAATATTTCTTCTTACTTCGGAAGTAATATATTTTGGACATTCAGAATAAAAAGAATATTTGAAGGACAAGTTGATGAAAGCGAATGAGGACATTGAAAAATTGCAAAGTAAATGTGAAGAAGCATGTGATCTACTAGATAAGGTAGATGAAACTGTCTTTAGCCTGCTATAGTAGTTGGAAGCAAAGAAAAGGGTTGAAGACTGTCAGAAAATTAAAATCCAGAAGAAGATGGAAGAAAGCACAAAGCTTGAGCAAGAAGTGGAAACTCTGAAATTAGATCTGAAGAAGGCAAAAAATTTTATGGATAAATTTGCTACAACTTCTACAATGTTGGACAAATTGATTGTTGGGCAGAGATTCTCTTTGGATAAAAGAGGTCTAGGATTTGAAGAAGGATAGTGTTCAAAGGAAAATCTTTCTCCTATTCTAAAGACTCAATGCAATGGTGAAAAATTCAAGAGCACCGGAAGGACTCCCATCAGACAACCTAATGCTCAAAGGTATTTATCTTTTAATGGCATATACTAATTTTGTAATAAATTTGGACGTACGGGAAAAAGATTGAAAATGTAGAATGAATGATACTCTATCATTCTTCAGTTAGTGGTTTGAATGCAAGAAAATAGGATATGAATCATGAATTGTAGAAAGAAGAAGTTGAACAAGGCTAATAAGTGCAAACATAGATTTGAAAAAAGAACTTTTAGATGGAAAATTTTTGTTTGCTATAATTGCAATAATTCGAAATGTTTTTTGAAAAGTGACAATTTGGTAAAGTGACATGGAACAAGAATTAAAAATGATCTGGAAGAAGTAAGAAAGGAAATGAAAATAATATGGAGAAAGGAAGGTGAATCTAAGCAAGTTGAATCAAAATAATAGTGTCATCTGTATCAACTTTTGGTGCAGACACATCCATCAAAAATTAATCGAGGAATGCCTAAGGGGGAGTGATAATTAGAATATTCAATAAACCCCCTGCCGATGCTAAATTTCACATCATGATAGAAGTGCATTTAATTAGGTAATGAACTCAATATTTGATCTAGAAGGAAGTTGCAAGCACACATGTGTGAAGAATGAATTCAGAAGAATTTGAAAGGACAAAAATTTACACGAATTTTGAGATGATCTTGCTATTTGAAACATTAATTGGAAAAGTATTTGGAATGAGAGGAATAAATTTAGGAAAATTAATGAAAAATTATTCGATGAATAGCATTTGTGGAAGGAAAGTTGCGTGCAGAGGAAGCTTGAAGAAACCTAAGCTACTACATGCGGTGGGAATTCAGAATTTGGGTTCGGCAAGCAAGAAAGAGGTAAGTTGGTGCTTGTTGCTTTTGAGATACTTGTTGAATTCTATTAAAAGCAATGAACACTCCCAAATTGTAGAGAATTTAGTAAAACTAGAACTCGAGCTCAAAATATATGCTATCAAATCTTTAGAATTTGACCCTTTGGGCACTTTCGCACAAATTCCTCTTGGTATTGTGGAAATTAAGGATGTTGGATCATATATTCATTAGAAATTGGAAGAACCCTCCTCTGGAAAAGGTAGAATAATATGGTTTGAAGAATTGATTGAGAATGATTTTACCCTAAAGTCAGAATACAATATGCTTTTAAAAATGAAGTTGGATGAATGGAGCGAATTTTTAAACTTTAGTAATGAGGAAATATGCATTAGAATGGCTCGTGGAAAATTCATAATGAATATGTATGGCTCAATGAATCTTATGCAATAACTAGAGATGTGTTCCGGGATGTAACTGGCTTACCATCCTCCAGACTGAATCTTGAATGCAATTATAATAGAGGAAAAGGTTTAATTAGGAATAATCATGTTGGAATCTCTAATCTGCTAGTACAATATGCTAATCTAGTCATTTCATCGTTTATCTTTGGTGATAGTAATGTTTCTGTAGTTGCAATTGACCTTGCATCAAATATGGTTGAAAATAGAATGGATTATGACTTGTGTGAGTTGCTTCAAAAATAGTTGCTAGAAAATTTGAGAGATATTAAGAGAAGTAAAGGTACATTCAAGTATGGTACATTGGTTGTATGCTTAATTTTCTACTTTATGAAGGAGATTCCTAAAATTGGCGAAGTTCATTGGGAGTATACTAGACTAGTCTCTCATCAAATTGAGAAACTCATAAGGAATATTAGGGATTTGGATGCACAAGAAGATGCTCTTCCTGCATACTTTAGAAATTTTCAAAGGAAAATGAACAAAAGGAGTAGAGTTCCTCGAGAATTGGTTACAAAGTACAAGAATGACATAACATTTTTGGTAACCACCAATAGCTACATTATCAAGGTAGTTGAACCCAGGTACTTGTGGATACCTGAGATTGGATATGATATTGGTACGGACTATGCTATTGGTTGTATTGACCTATTAATTAACAGCCCGTGAGACCCCAACAAAACTCAGTTTAGGACTTACTCTAAAGTGGCCAAAACTCTTGAGAAGTCTAAATTTACCTTAGACAAATCATTTCTTGCCTTTGGAGAAAGGAGAAGAGTCACAAAATTTCTTGCATTAGTTGCACAAGTTGAACCTGCTCCAAGGAGATCAAAACTCAAGCAGCTAGCAAGGAATATATGACATTTTTAGCTAGTTTCTAGTGCCAATTCTAGGTCAACCTAGCCTATTTTGGTAAGAACTATCCTATTAACTGATAGATTTGATGAATTAAAGTGAAAAGAAACAAGTGACAAGGTCAGTTGGGTTGAAAATAAAGGATTGTTGGAAATTAAAGAGAAATGTGAGTCTACTCATAGTACTACACTTGATAGACTTAGAGTTGTTCAAGAATGTGTGAATGAGACTAGGAATTTATTTACATTTTTCTGGTCTTGGCTTGATGAAATTTAGAAATTCAAGGATAATGAGAGCTTGATTGAAATGTAGATCAATTTTTCCTCTAGAATATTTGATCCTACTCTTGTCTTAGATAGTTAGAAATGGTGTGAATTGGCATAACTTCATGAGAAATATCTTGAATCACATAAGAAGAAAGGTGAAGAGATTGAACCCTATGGGAAGCTCAGAGAATAATAAAGAATAAATACACTCCTATCTTCTATGCCCTCTCTATAGCTAACAAGAATTTGAAGTCTAATACTACTCCCAAAATTGTGGTTGAAGGAAAGGACACCTTGAGTGATCTAAATTATCTATGCAATGTATTGGAAAAAGTAAAAAGTCTTTGGGATGAAGGCAGATCCTCATGGATGGGGATTCTCAACAAGCTTCAAGGAACCACTGCCTTCAATCATCATCTCTATTTGGAATATACTCCTTAGGGGGAGTATTCAGGTATGCAAAGGATCTATTAATGCCCTTTTTTTTCCTTTTCCATTGATGTCAAAGGGGGAGAGAGAGACCCTAAAGAGAGTAAGAAGTATCATGTGAAAATAGGAAGTTTTGTTCTTTTTAATCCCTTTGTTAAATGTTATTTTTAATCCTTTTGTTTTGTTCTATTTAAGCCCAAACAAAAATTATTGAGTCCTAAAAAAGCATTAAGATGACAAAGTCCTTAGAAAAGGGATTATAATTGCCCCAAAGTGTTCAAAAACACTTGATACAATGATGTGATAATGATTTTTCTTTCACTTCCATGCTCCATGATCCCTTAAAATCTACAATACAAGCTCCAAATGTTAGATGAAATCAAGAAAAAAGAAGATATGAGGGTAAGATAAATGATTAAGCATAAAAATCCTAAAATTTAGACCATGTTTCATTGTGATTTGACATTAGGTGAAAATTTGAAAATATTAACTCTATCAAAGTTGAAAAACACCTACACTCTTGGATAGCTTATGAAATTCTACTCCATTTCAAAATAAAAAGCTTAGAAAAAGACTAAAAAATGACAAAGATACGACCATTTCAACATTGAGTGAAAAAGAAAAAAAGCAAAGGCGACGCCCTTTGCAGTGGCACTGTTTGGGTCTAAACAACAATGCTAGAACAAAAGCGGCGCCATTTGAGGATTTGAACGGCACTCTGGTGAAACCAACGATGCTATTTGGGAAAAACAGAGACTGCAAATGCGTCACGATTTCCTCCAGCAACGCTGTTTGATCTAGAAAGACAAAAAACATAAAAAATAGCAAAATTTGACCAAAAAACGTGTTAATTTTGAAAGATTCACCCTCCTAGCGCCAAAATGTGAACCCCAATCCTAGACCTGCATAAACATAGAAGAAAAACACAATATTAGATCCATATGCAAGTTAGAACTAAGATTCCCCATGAAATTCATCTACAATGCTCAAAATAGGAAGGAAAATGAAGAAAAAAACAAGAAAAGCAATGAAATCCTATTTAAACATGCAAACTCTCAATCCCATGGGGGAATTGGTGCCAATTTGATGTGAAAATTGGCCCTTTCCCAACTCCTTTGCAAGCTTGACGAAGATTGATCCACTTGATGATGAAGAACAATGTGCTTCCTTGATAAAATTTGCAAAAACCTAGCTATGATGGTGGAAAATGCTATGGAAATGGATGAATTTGCTCCAAGTGTGAAGATAGTGACTTTTCTCTTAGTTGTGGATGAAATTGTGGATCCAAAATACAAAGGAAAGCCTCTTATTTATATATGAGAATGATGGAGAATGAGGAAAAATGGATGAATGTGGGATAAAAGACCAACCAATGGTAAAGCATCACTTGTCAGCATGCTATTGAAGAGAGATGGAGCACATTTTGGACAATGTGCAAAGAGGGGGAAATTTGAAATTCAAAAGATGGCTTGAAAGATGAGATGAAAGATAGAGTTAATATCACTTGGATCAAGCAAAGACATGTAAGAGGCCTTTAATGCCTTGTTGGATGGACAAGTACTTTTGGGGGGAGATTTCAAATTTGACGAATATTCCATCCTTTGACGCCTTTTTGAATGAAAAAGGAGATTTAATAAATCAATTAAAATAATTTCCATGAGAAAGTTGCCAAAGCTAGAGGATTTGATGGATTAAGATTAGGATTAATTAGGATTTGATTAATTTAAAATGAGATTAGTTGATTTGACCATTTTGACTTAGATTTTTGGATTGATTTAAATCAAAGATGAGAGGAATATGATTTAGATTTAATCAAATAAATATTTTGATTTATTCAATTAAAGAGAGATGATGTTAGATTAAATTAAATAAGGATTGATTTAATTTAATAGAATGACTTTAGGGATTTACTGAAAGTGTTTCTGGATTAGATTGTGTTTGTGTTTTGGTGCAAAAAACACAAACAAAATCTAATCCAGAAACACTTTCAGCAAATCTTCATGGATTGTGGAAATTTGTTATCACTAATTTAGGGATTTAATCAAATGACCTAAATTATTTAATTAAATAGAGATTAGAGGATAAATTAAATAAAATTGATTTATTTATTTAATAGGAGATGACAACTTAATTAGATAAATTTGATTTATTCAATTAAGGGATGAAAGGTGATGACTAGCTAAGAAGATGATTTAGGACGAAATGATGTTAGTAAATCAGGATCAAGTGTGTTGATATATTTTCCATGTCTACATTTTTCTCCTCTTTGAAGCAAAGTACCTACTGCGTTGGTTCAAAGACTAAACTTTTTGAGATCAAAATTCAAAAATTCTCTAATTTGTTTAGATGCCCCACTACTGCCCCAGCGAAAGAATTATGCTGGTACATTGCTCCCTTGAGAGATTGAGCAAAAAGTTCAATTTGAGGGTCGATCTCATGACAAAGAGGTTCAAGATTAGTTCAGCTCGAATGTTTGATGTAGACATATTTGATGATGTAGACAATCATCAGCCATGGGTAGCCTCATTTTAATATATTATACACACTCAATACCTAGACATAAATGTTATTAAAGAAAAATAAGAAGAAATGAGATGATAAGAGGATCCGACAAGTCCATGATCTACAAGACTTTATTAGAGATGATGTTGATGGTGATGATGATGCTTATCAGAAATTGGGATTTTAAAAGGGCTACTTACCTTATGTTTGATAATACACATAGGCATGATGCATCAAGGTATAAAGAACCAAGATGGTGTTGTATCTAGTGCGATGGAATTTGAATCGACAAATAGATATGAGGATTCTTGTTCACACCTAACATACAAAAAACTTGCTAGGATGCACTTCAAAAGTTTCAAACATCTCAGACCAAAACACATAAAGGTATAACTTATCAATGCAATAGTCAACACGCTGCCCAAAACACGCTCCATTCATACCTAACAAAGCAAGTATTCGCCAAGTTATATTACAAAAACTTCCAACAAGAACAACAAAAAAAAGATAATGATTAATTCCCCATTCCTTTCTCTTTAGATCGTTTTGATTAGACATCATCAAGAGGTCATTGGAATGAGTGCAATAAGATAAATCAAAAAGAAAAGATCAAGTACAAAACAAGTCAATGCTCTTCATGCCTCTAGCCAAAGGGATTTGTTTTGATTAGGATAAGAATCCAAAGTGATTTTGCCAAAGATAATGCCCATTGTAGGAAGGATGCATCATAGGACATGTTAGTGGATGGTGGCAAGTTGATAGGTTGTTTGAAAGGCTATTGATATAAGGTTGACTGACATTTTTGCGGATGATCAAGAGTTTTATTTTGCATTTAAAAATTTGTTGTTTCGATTTTGATTTTTCGTTTGAAGTTTTCTTTTGTTGATTGTTGTGGTTGTTTTTGTTTGTTTTCCCAAAGGGTGAGTGTGACAATTTGTTTATTATGGATGAGATTATTGCAGGTGAAAGTGAAATGGGATGGATGGTTTTTTTCAAATATTTGGATTTTTTTGATGTTTTGAAATGTTTTGAGGCTATTTTTGGGTTTTTTCTGAGATGTTTTACAAATGTTTTGATTTTCAAAATTTCCATTGTTTTTGGGGTTTTATGAGATTTTATATTTTTTTTTGGATTTTGTGTCTTGGGGGCTGATCAAAGATTAGCCTTGCCTACATTTAAGGTAAGAGACGACATAGTTTGGATACCACATTTTTGACATTTTTTCTGACTTTTTTACTTGTTTTGGATTTTGATATGTTTTGGATGTTTTTGAATTTTCTTGGTTTTTTGAATGTTTTTGGATTTTTCGTACAATTTTGATGATTTGGATATGGATATGTGTGATGATAACAGTGCTCTATTTTGGGATTTTGTTGAAAACCAAGCTAAGTTTGATTGATTAGATTGATGGATTGATGATGATAACATTGTTGAGGATACACAACAATGTAAGGATAGTGTTAAGCAACAAAGATTAGGATGGATATCCTAAGATGATGAGGGATTGATTGGATTTGATGATGATAACATTGTTGAGGATCCACAACAATGCAAGGATATTTTTAAGAAACATAAGGACTGGGAAGGATATATTGAGATGATGATGGATTGCTTGGATTTGATTGACAAGATTCTGATGCTTGGTTTTGGAACAAAATTGTTTGAATGATTTGATGTGACGCTAAAGTGAAAATTAGATGTGACTGATATTGATTGTTTGGATTGATGTTTGATGAAAGATAATGATTTGATAAGGAACAACTTCTCATCAAAATATGCCATGGGATTGTGATTTGGATTTTTGGCTCACAAATTCTTTGACCAATTTGATTTCATGTTTGTCAATGTTTGGATCACCACATAAGTTGGGAGATATAGATCAAGATATATTCCCAAAGCAAGATGTAAATATTTTCCCCCAGTGTCTAGCAATGTATGGAATGTCATGGGTGGATGCTTGGATAGGTGTGTGGATGTACAGGTTCGGATAGAGGATGTTTATTTGGATAATGCTTCATGGCTCAAATAATGTTGGGTAGGATAGGATTAGTGAAAATGACCCATGTCAAGATGTTTACCATAAGCAAGCGTAAAGTGTGCACCAAAGTTTCATCAAGATTAAGATAACTTGGACTATGGATGCAGATGGATGAAAATGGATTGGATAAATGGTTCATGGATGAATGGATTTATTATGGATAAGATGGATGGAATGCTAGATTTATTATGGATGGGATGAGATGCTTCCACTTGAAGTGGTGCATGTAGATGCTCAATTCTACACATGACACTTGTTTACTAGGTTTTTATCATGATACATGTCCAAAGCACCACCATAGTGGTTTTCACTGGAGGGCGATTTTTTTTTTACTGTTTTCAATCCTTTTTTTGATTTTTTTGGATTTTCATTTTGATTTTTGATTTATTTATTTTTTTTACTAAAAGATTTTAAGCTCATGCTAAACCACCTGGTGGTGTCGATGTGGATGCTTCTGTCATAATGTGCCATCGATATCCTACTTGAAGAAGTTCCTTTTCCAAGATACGTGCATTTGAATGCAAATTTTGAGATTCCTAATCTACTTTGTTGATACCGGGGTTAACTTTGTCTATGTGCACACATCAGAATAGAATGCCTTTTGAATCCTTATGATGAAGGGTGGCTACCAATACATGGTCAATGTGAGAATTGGATATCATGTGTGGTGGTGTGGATGGAGTGTGTTTAGGAATAAAAGATGGATTGGTTGATAGTTTGGAACCTTTGACTCTCCAAACTTGGGAAGATGAGCAATGGTGGGTGGATACGAAAGTGTGCATGCAATTAGGATCAACTACTTGATATAATTTGTATGTTGCATGAGAAGCCTACTTTTTTTTTGTGGGAATCTTTGATGGATAATTTTCCCTTTTTTATTTTTCCCCATAGTTTCTTTGACTAATGGAGTTTGATAGGGATAATATTTCTTTGTATTCTTTGGTATCCACTTGTATTTGATTTCTCTGATATGCTTCTTAGCTTTTTTTTCTTTGATGACATTCTTTGTAGTTTGATTCAAATATTTCTTTTGATGTTGATCCCAATTCGTGGATGGGGTGATGGGTGGATGAAGATTTGTGGCATGGCTAGTTGTAGTATTGACATTGGTTTCATCATAAGGATTCTTCGTGCTCCCTATGTTGACATTTGCTTGAGCCATAGTTTCCCCCAGTATGGTGGTAGTAGCACCTTTGTTCTTTGATTCTACCTATTTCAAGAGTTCCTATTTAGAATGCATTCTCTGATAAATGACCACTACATATGACATTATTTCAATTTTTTGTTTTGCTAACTCTGGAATATCTTGTTTTGTTTGACTTGTTTCCTTGAGTGGATAATGCTAGATATATTCATACATGATGTCCTTAGTCTGAATTTGGGATATATCTGATCTTGATGTTGACAATCCAATTTGACTATAGGAATCAATAACCTGATCTTTTTGTGTAATAATGTCAGGAGTAAAGGAATCATGTTCTGAATGAAGATCATCTACGTTTCCATCCAAAGAAAGCATCTCATGGGTAGGTGGAGGAGTATGTTCTATGTGGATATGATCATCTTGTATAGATATGAGAGTGTCCATTACATCATTGTAGTAGCTTGGAGATAGTGTCCATTACATCATTGTAGTAGCTTGGAGATACAAATTCTTGATCTTGATTAATTTTTGAATTGCTTTTGACATGATTTGGATCAAGTTATTGACATGGGTCTATTTCAAAGGGTCCCTAGATATATTCATTAGGAATGGGAAGTGGCTCAATATCCTCTAGATCTTTGAGTGGACTTGGATCAACTGTTGAGTTGAGGATTTCTTCAATATCTATAACCATGAGGTCAAAGGATGTCAATATGTCTTCGAAAGGACCATTTCTAGACTTTGGTGATAGATGTAGATCATGATTTGGAATAAATTCTTGAGATATGTCCTCTAACTCATTAGGTGATGTAGAGACATTTTTACACGATCATTGGTCAAAGGATCACCGATTGCAGGATCAAATAATGTTAACACTCCTTTGAATAGATCATTGTTGGACATTGTTGAGGGGTTTTGATCATGACCAAAAAGTGACTCTTGATATATGTTGAGTTGATCTTTGGATGAGGTAGAGACATCTTCAAGATCTTGATCATTATTTTCAACAATTGTGGTGGAGATATTGTCAATGCTATCACTAGTGGTTGAATCCTAATCATTGTCTCCAATAGTTATTATTTTTTTTATCAATAAGGTCTTGGATGATATTTTTGAGTCGCATACAATCTAATGTTGTGTGTCCCTTGATTTTATGGAAATCACAAAGGTGATTTTCATTGTACCATGGCGGTTTCACTAAGGGCTCTTGATAATTTTCATAGGCGTGAATTGTGATGAGTTTTTCCTGCACCAAATATTGCATGATCGATTCAATTGGTTTCCCAAGTGGTGCATATTTTCGTTTGTTACCTTGGGAGATTTAAAATTGACCTTGTGGTAATTGATTTTGGACAATGTTCTGATTTGGGATGATGCTTAGATTTGGCATTATAGGTTGAAGTTGAACATTGTTGTGGTTGGGAATCCCATTGCCTTGATTTAGGTAACTTTGATTTTGTATGGTGTTACCTTGACTTGGATCAATACATGGAGTCGTTATCATTTTGTGTGGACTTTGAACAACATTGGTATGATTCAAAAACACATCTATCCCAAAGTTTACCAAGTGTAGATTTGAAATCTTCATGTTTGGTAAAGTTGTACTTGGTATATTCACATTTAGCATGTATGGATTTGGTGGAATAATGTTGTTTTGTTGAAGAATCATGCATTGATTGTTTGGTTGATAGATTTGTAGGTTTGGAATTTGATTTAAATATACCATAGGAAAAGGTGTTCCAAAATTTAGATTGGGCATACTCACATTTGTTGTACTGTTGAGGTTTGTAGGAGATAATGATCCCATGTATGGATTGTATAAATGTGAGTTTTGATAATCAATTGGAATTGTAAGGATTTGATAGTTTGGTTGATTCAGATAACTCATGATATATGAAGCAAGTTTACATTCCATTTTTTTCTTGTGTTTTGACCTTGTTGACCTCTAAGGGATTTAGGACCAAATGATGAGATGAAGGATGAAAGGGGTGAATGATATGGGTGTTGAACTTTCAGGAACCTTAGAGGAAATACTAGATTTTAGGACTTTTGGATTTTTCATTTGGATTTGATTTGGATTTGATAATGAACTCATAAACTCCAAGAGGTTGGATGTTGTCTTGGAATAAATTTGTCCACAAGATGATAATTTAACTAAGTGTATGAAGAAGGATTCATCTACACACACCTAATCAAACAAGATGATTTTGATTTTGATTTGAAGGATTTTACCAAAAAGGCTAGTATGAATGATTTTTCCAAGGTTCTAAAAGTTGTTTGTGAGATGGGATTTGATTGATGTTTGAGATGGATGAAATGATTGGTTGTTTTGATCCTAAATGAACCTAAGAGAGACTTGTTTACAAGACCAAGGTTTTGAAGAACATGCTTTTCCCTAAGAGTAATTCAAACCAAAAGACCAATGTTTGCATGGAAAAGCATATGACCAAAAGATAGCCAAACACATGTGTGGGGTTCAATTTGAGTTAATCTTGAATAATGACTTGATTTTACCACATCCACACTTCTTGCATAGCCTTTCAAACTAGATGTCTATGTCTCAATTTATTTTCATCCCACAAGGTCCATTATGTGGAAATCGAGAAAAATAATGGCAATAGTTCCTTAATGTTGACTTTAGTGAGAGAAAATTGAGATATAAATTCAAATACTTAGAAGACTCTAAGGATAGAATCCCTAGGGAAAGCAATAACACTTGAATTTTTTCAAAGGTTTTTGCTTCCTCTAAAGTGTTTGAAATTTGATGATCATGTTTGAATGTTTGTTTTCCAATGTTTGAGATCCAAGCAAAGCATTTTGATTCCAAGAACATGCACAACCTTATGGATTTTGAGATAATATTTGTTGAATCCCCACTTGGATAAATTTAGCTATGCCTACTCTTAGTGGATGATTATATGTTTGATCACATTGGCTCCCCTTCATGACACTCACTTCTATGGGTCAACCAAGCATCAGTACCCATGAATCACCCATGACATACTTCTCATCTCTACTAAAAGCTGTAAAAAAATATGAGGCGGCTCTAGAGGTCTGACCTCTTGCACCAACAAATAGATTAAGGATTTTGGCCTTTTAGACAAAGGGTTCTAGTGTAGGAATTTCATTCATGGGGGATCATCCATGCGGCAAGAGACCATTGTTGCCCTTCTTTTCGAAAAAATCCTTGTGATAAGTATTGAACTTTCTTGAAGTACCCACACTTATATACCGGTTGGAAGTCACTTGGCTTTAGTGTGTTCCCGATTGGGTCATTCCCTTGGGTGATTAGTTTTTCCCACAAGGAAATCCCTCTAAAGATAAACAAAAGTGAGCAAGCACATTTGTAGTTCGATCAATATTTGTTGAGAAACAAAGAGAGAACAAATGCGATATACTCCACTCACACTCTCAAGATTTGTTCAATTTCAAGAATCCAAATTAAGTGTGGAGGCAATCATTTATACAATTTAATATCACAAAAATCTTTTTGATTCTCAAGATTTCCATGAGGCACGAGAGAAGCGCGTACATCTTTTAGATGATATTATTTTGGGTAAGTGATTACAAAACATAAATGCACATGTTCATTTTAAACCTTCAAAGCAAGAGTTGGATTCCTTTTAAGCACCAAAAGGAAAAATGAGAGTTGTTTGTTCAATTGTTAAACCTTAAAAAAAATCTAGTAAGTTGCCTAAGGTTCTTTTTAAGCCCAAATGAAAATTATTGAGTCCTAAAAAAGCATGAAGATGACAAAGTCCTTAGAAGAGGGATTATAATTGCTCCCCAAAGTGTTCAAAAACACTTGATAAAATGATGTGATAATGATTTTTCTTTCACTTCCATGATCCCTTAAAACCTGCAATACAAGCTCCAAATGTTAGATGAAATCAAGAAACAAGAAGATATGAGGGTTAGATAAATGATTAAGCATAAAAACCCTAAAATTTAGACCAAGTTTCATTGTGATTTGACATTAGGTGAAAATTTGAAAATCTTAACTCTATCAAAGTTGAAAAACACCTACACCCTTGGATAGCTTATGAAATTCTACCCCATTTCAAAATAAAAAGATCAGAAAAAGACCAAAAAATGATCAAGATGTGACCATTTTAAGATTGAGTGAAAAAGCAAAAAAGCAAAGGCGGCGCCTTTTGCAGCAGCGTTGTTTGGGTCCAAACAACAACACTGGAAAAAAGCCGACGTTGTTTGAGGATTTGAGCGGTGCTCTAGTGAAACCAGCAGCGTTGTTTAGAAAAACAGAGACTGCAAATGCATCACAATTTCCTCCAACAATGTTGTTTGACCTGGAAAGACAAAAAACATAAAAAATAGTGAAATTTGACCCAAAAATTTGTTAATTTTGAAAGATTTGCCCTCCTAGCACCAAAATATGAACCCCAATCCTAGACCTGCATAAACATAGCAAACAAACACAATATTAGAACCATATGCAAGTTAGAACTAAGATTCCCTATGAAATTCATCTACAATGCTCAAAATAGGAAGAAAAATGAAGAACAAAACAAGAAAAGCAATGAATCCTATTTAAACATGCAAATTCTCAATCCCATGGGGGAATTGGTGCCAATTTGATGTGAAAATTGGCCCTTTCCTGAATCCTTTGCAATCTTTATGAAGATTGATCCACTTGATGATGAAGAACAATGTGCTTCCTTGATAAAATCTGTAATAACCTAGCTATGATGATGGAAAATGCTATGGAAATGGATGAATTTGCTCCAAATGTGAAGATAGTAACTTTGCTCTCAGTTGTGGATGAAATTGTGGATCCAAAATACAAAGGAAAGCCTCTTATTTATAGATGGGAATGATGGAGAATGAGAAAAAATGGATGAATGTGGGATAAAAGACAAACCAATGATAAAGCGCCGCTTGTCAACTGGTGATCCCACAATAGTGGTTTACAATTTTTGGCCAAATTGGACACTGAAATAATTTTTTTTAACTAAATCTTCACTTTTGAGCACCTATAGCGGCTAAATTGTGAAGAATTTGAAGATGATGCAAACTAGAGTGTCGTGACATTTTTTTTGTAGATTCTAAATATATTTTTTTCAAAAATTTTGTAATCATATTGCACTTCTTTTTCCATCTCCCGAAAACTAGTTTTTTCAGAAAACAACATTTTGAAAAAGTGACACCGATAACGCATAATTTTTTTTCCATGAAGGATAAAATTCTAATTCTTTTGAATTTAGATTTTTAACTCTAATATCTAGTGCTTCCACTTGGTTAGATAGTTTTTTATTTCAAAATATTTTTTCTTTAATCAAGTTTCAAATTTTAACTAATTACAATTCAGACATAGAGCGACCGTATAACACACAACTCTTTTGTATGTATTGAAATTCAATTTTTTTTGTTGTTGGATCAAGGACTTCAATATATAGTGCACTCATATTTTTCAAATTTTTTGATAATCTTCTATTTTTCCACATGTGTAGAACAAAGAGCTTGATTTTTGGTGAAAAACCTACATCCACAAGAAATTAAAATAAATATAATAATCAAATTAAATTTTATTAAAATTATACTTTTTTGGAAGCTTATAATAAGGACTACATACTTACAAAAAAATAATTTTAAATGAATTCATTTGATCCCCCAAAACGTAAATCAAAAGTGTTTTTTTATCAGCATTTTGATAGGTGTGAAGGAGACTCTATTATAGGTATGGTTTAAAACTAGTGGGGTTCTATCCAAGGGGCTTGGTCTAAGGTGGTTTGATAAAACCTTCTTCAATTGGAATCCTTTAAATGGAACATTTCAAGGCTTAAATCATTATATTTTCTAAAAATATGTGATTTCAACAAAAACAAGATCTCCCAGAAATTGTATACCACTATTGTGGCAGCACCCCAACATGCTATTGAAGAGAGATAGAGCACATTTTGGACAATGTGCAAAGAGGGGGAAATTTGAAATTCAAAAGATGGCTTGAAAGATGAGATGAAAGATGGAGTCAATATCACTTGGATCAAGCAAAGGACATGTAAGAGGCCTTTAATGCCTTGTTGGATGGACAAGTACTTTTGGGGGAGATTTCAAATTTGACGAATATTCCATCCTTTGATGCCTTTTTGAATGAAAAAGGAGATTTAATAAATCAATTAAAATAATTTCCATGAGCAAGTTGCAAAAGCTAGAGGATTTGATGGATTAAGATTAGGATTAATCAGGATTTGATTAATTTAAAAGGAGATTAGTTGATTTGACCATTTTGACTTAGATTTTTGGATTGATTTAAATCAAAGATGAGAGGAATATGATTTAGATTTAATCAAATAAATATTTTGATTTATTCAATTAAATAGAGATGATGTTAGATTAAATTAAATAAGGATTGATTTAATTTAATAAAATGACTTTAGGGATTTAATCAAATAACCTAAATTATTTAATTAAATAGAGACTAGAGGGTTAATTAAATAAAATTGATTTATTTAATTAATAGGAGATGACAACTTAATTAGATAAATTTGATTTATTCAATTAAGGGATGAAAGGTGATGACTAGCTAAGAAGATGATTTCGGACGAAACGATGTTAGTAAATCAATATCAAGTGTGACGGTATATTTTCCATGTCTACAAGAGAGATATGTGATTTTTATTAGGTATCATTTATATGAGGCTTGTGACCATCAAACAAATATGTAAATTCTAGGAGCTCCTAATAAATAGGAGCTTCTTAGAAAGTGATAAATTATTCTTAAGAGTTTTTCCCCACAAGGGTCTAATCCAAATCCGAAAGGGATCTAAACTTATATCTCACTTTGTGGATCCTTTTAATATCATAGAGTGTATATAAGACCGATAGCTTATCATCTAATGTAACAATCTAACTCATACAACATATAATTACTTTGGTTTGTAACTTTAAAGTAAATAAATTCATTTCCTTAAAAATAGGGATGCAAAATTTTCTTTTCTAACATCATTTATTGCACATTTCATAATTAAAAAAAAACATTTTGAATCTAAAATGATATTAAATTTCAAATTGTAAAATAAATACATCTTTCAAATTACAATTTCATACATGAATAACAATCAAGAAATCATATTTACAAATTAAAATTTAGTTTCAAGGTCAAGTATTCCATATCATGATAAAACTTTTGTTTCACAAGCCTTGACATTATTTTTTTCAAGAGGGAGAGCATCATTCAAGCACTTTACCCCCAACCATAGATCAACGGTTCCTCGCACACCTTCCATCTTGAAGTGGCCCTACCCTTCAACAAAGAGTATAGACTAAGGAACCCCTAGTATGTCATTTGATTCTCTAGTGTTATGTCCTACATAACCAACTTGGTCGCACAACTATAGAATTTTCTAAGTATGACACTATTAACTATTTATACATTTTTTGATCACAATGAATCGACTAGTGCAAGCAAAGACTTTTACACTACCTTGGAAAAAGTTTTAAAATATTTTAACCACACTGCCTTAAAAGTGGATTCGTATGTTCACCCACCTCTAACTTGACTTGGAAACCTTTAACCACCTACATTTTAAATTAAATTGACCATTTGACCAACTAGTTTGACTTTTCAAAAGACTCTCATCCATAATGTGATGACTTATTAATTTAATATACGACTAGATTGGTTAAGTATTTCTGAATTTGAACACCCATTTTAAGTTCTTGTAACATCTTGGGTCTTGGCAACTGCCACTTGTTCAAGTCCTTACTTGAACTGTGAGAGTAACTACTCTCCTATTTTTAAGAAACCTTATTTAATCATGATGACACAATATCATCGACTTGACCCACTTGGTCTTATTCTAATAATATTAAAAAATGTCAAATAAGTACAACCATATAATATTAAAAACTTATATAAAAGGTTACTTCTTCAAAATTAAGCTTCAAGCTTTCAATGTTAAATCTTATGGTTTTGTTCATAAATAACACCATATTAAATTTGGTTATTCGTGATACTAAATATCGTCTAAATTTACACAAAGTATATCTAGGTTCAAATATTGAATTTTCATCATTAAATCAACTTATTAGTCTATATATACTTGGACCACTCAACTTACAAAATATCTATCTAATCTCACAATTTCTCAAGAATTTGACCAAAATTTCCCTTTATGTAATCATGTAAAAATATTTATATCTATATCTACATATATATACACAAATATATTCATTTTCTCTTTTCACGATATGAAAAAATATATATGCATATATAACTGGATAAAAATATTATATCTTAAATTGGAAAATAATCTCATTCTAAGAAATTAAACTAAATCCTTCGATTTAATATTGAAGAAGAGAATCTTTAAGATTTGTTATCCCTAATAGAGTGAAAGTAGAGCAATTTCTATCCAAGTTCAAATTGGAGAATTAATCTAATCCTCCTCTTTAAAAATAGAAAAATGTGAAATATAATCTATAAACTAAGTAAGAGAAAATGATTATGAATGCCTATGATATTATTTTTGCTTCTACACTTTTAAACATTCAAAAGCACAGTTCTAGTGCTTAGTCTAATCACACCAAATTGCACAGTAATTCTAGATCCAAACATAGTCAATAAGTAGTTACTTTACACATTAATAGATATGATTAAAATAAAAATCTATGCCCCAAAAATATGGCTAAATCTTAGCTCAACATAAATGAAATAGAATAGATAAAATTTGGTGCCACTTTACCTATTATGTGACAAGAAATATTTAGTTTCATTTTCTTTATGAAATGGTTCAACCATTTTCCCTTTTTTCCATGGATCCTTTAATTGCATTTAAAAGTCTTTAAGACTGCCACATATTGGCTTCAAAACATTTTTTAAAAGATATAAAAATTCAGTTTTAATCTGCGACCCCACCATGGATTTTATGGAACGGTTTTGAAGTTGATATAAAAAGCATTTAAAACATAGCTATAACTTCCACTTGATGGATTTTAAGTAGCTTAGAGATGTGCCAATGTTGGCTCTCAACATTAGCATCTATTATGGATTTATTGTCATGAAAATAATGCTTCAAATTAATACTTAAAAGTGCCACGAAGTTGAGATTATTAGTATTTAAAAATAATAGTTTGAAATATTATTTATTTGGTAACTAAAGATGCCACTATGAGGCCAAAGTTTTGGTTTAAATCCCAAACTGTAAATTCATCACATAAGCCTTCGATTGAAGTTTATATGCGTCTCGAAGAACTTCATTAAATGTACAATTAAATTATCATATTCATTCTTCTATAAGCATGATAATTATTAAATTTTATTAATATATATTATACTATATATATATATAAAAGAAGATGGTGGGAGGTAGTGAAAGTTGAAAATTTGTAGAGGGGCACAAGTTCATGGAGGGGAGCACATGCAATGGAAAGAACGCGCTTGGGAGCGTCAGGAGTGGTAAGCCGAAGGACAATTCCATGGCAGTCGACACTCTTTCTTGGGCCAAGGATGTTGAATGGGAGGTTTGGATGGAGCGATTGCAAGAGCATGCCTCAAAGGAAGGGTGGTGCCAAGATTCAAATTGGCAAAGAAACAGGGTGCACAACTATAGGGGTTGGAATGGATGGCACTGGAATAAGGATTCAAGGAGGAAGTGCTTTGGGAAAGGGTGGAATGTGTGATGATCGGATGGCAACTCTCATGGATCATTCCAAGGCCCCCACCACTAGGAATCGATCGGGGTTGGGTGGCTTTGGCCGCAGTTGCGGCAGTTGGGTGATAATGGTGTTGCATCTGAGTCTATTAAGGTCCTCAATCACGATTTTGGAGCAACAAGGTTTGGTGGTGCGCTAGTACGGGAGAGGTCTGAATTGGGATAGCTTGATCCATTGGTGGTAGGATCGGTGGGGCAAAGATCTAAAATTCAAGGTGCTAGCAAATGATTTCTTCGTGGTCATATGCCCGTCCACAAATATAAGGGAGAAAATTTTACATGGGATTTGGCTTATGGATGACTGCAGATTTTATATCTACAAATGGGAAATTGGCTTTGATCCCCTCTGTCACCATATGGAATGGATTCAAAATTGGTATAAGTTACCTAATCTCCCATTAGAATTCTAGCAATCAACAACCTTGGAGTCGATTGGCAATCACCTTGGGAGATTTGTTTGTGCAGAAGAAAGATTCAACCAAGATGGCATCAACATGTATATAAGGATTTGTGTGGAAGCCAAACTGAACAACCCTCATTGGAAAGAAATTGAAATTATAATAGATTGGGGTACCCTCATTCAACCACTAGTGTTAGATCCGTACCCTGAGAATCTTCTCCTAGACACTATTGGGTGGCACTCTTTGGAACTTGTCATCAATCAAGCGATAAAAGATGTTGGTTTTGAGGTTCATAACTTGTGTAAGGATAATATCTCAATGTTAGATATGGATGCTCCCCTGAATCTCACGTCTATCCCATCATTAGGTGCGTTCGGATACCTCCATCCCAAATGAACAACACAAATTTGTGCCAGCGATTGGTGGAGTCTTGGATGCCAAGTTATCAAAATTTATTGACCTGATCAAGAGCAATATGAAGTTGGATAACCTTAATTCTTTATTGGAGGCTGGCAAAGAATTTGTTGTATTGGCTCAGGAAGCTAAGGGAGCTTCATTGGAAGAGCTCGAGGTAGGGACAATTGCTGAAGAGGCATGGGAATCGACCTCAAATCAGGAAGAGGAGGGGTTATTATATTTAAGTATGTTGCAAATTATCCAAGTTGAAGAACAAGATTTGTGTGGAAAAGAATTGACTGAGTTAGACAAAGAAGCAAAGGAAAATTATCCAAGTGAAATTTGTGATGAGCCAGCCCTTGAAGAGGTATGGAGTGTTATTCCATACCCTGGAACATGTTGTGACCTTTTCACACATCGCCCCATCTAAAATGGGGACCCCTAAATTTTTGCTCCGTTCTGGTCTTTTGGTTTTGGTTTTTGTCTTTCTCTCTCGTTCTGCTTCTGTTCTGCTATCTGCCTTTCTGGGGACGTTCCCGTCAGCAAGCTTGAACGTAAGATTCGACCAAGTCTGAAATTAGGGTTTCACATCTTTTAGGTCACGTTGAGGTCAAATTGAGTTGGTTTGTCAGCTTTTGAGCCTAGCAATGTTAATACCATGTTTTCAGCAAGTAACCCCTAAATTTTCACTGAGTTCTGCCAACTTTCTATTTTTAGTAAGTGTCAGTTTAGGGTTGATTTTCTTGAGATTTTCACATTTGGACAACTTCATTGCATTCCGGGCACTTCAAGTTCACTTTTGACAAATTTTGAGCAAAAACAGACAACCTGCTATTTTTAGCAGTACAGCTTCCAGAGCGGATTTCAAGGTCTTAATGTTATATTTTCTGATGCATGTCCAAAGATTCCTTCTGGGTTTTTCGAGACCTTCGCGACGATATGACATGCAAAGCAGGGTGATGACTTTCAGTATTCAGCCTTTGGAGGCCGATATTAGGGTTTGCATGCAGATATTTTCGGCGCATGTCGGCATTTTCTTTCTGGGTTTTCCAAGAGCTTCGCGACAATGTAACATGCAAATGGAGCTGACCACTTTTCAGAAACTTACTATTTTTAGCTAGTGCGTGCATGTTGGAAATTTTTCTGGGTTTTTCTGGGTTTTTCAAGATTTTTCGGGCAGTATGACATGCAAGATCATCCGGCAGCCGGTCGGTCACTTTTTCAGCCTCTTTCTATTTTTAGCAGGTGTCACTTGGGCAGTTACTCGACACCTCAAAAATGCAAGCTGACCGCCATGCAACTAAAACGAGGTCAAACGGAGCTCATCTGAGCAACATGCACAAAATTAGGGTTTCGAGCTTCAGAGCTAAAATGAGGATTCAAAGGTCAAAACGTTCAAAACTGAGGTATCCATCATGATTGACATCCTTCCGAGAATCTGCTGGCAAAATTTGAAGGCAATCGGAGAACCTGCTATTTTTAGTAAGGCATTCCAGACGTAGGCTATAAATAGAAAGTTGATCTCGGCGTCAGCGTAGACAGGCAAGTTCACCAACGACAGGCACACTATCCAAATTTCAAAACGAACGGAGCAAAGGAAGCCTTAGAAACAGGCACTTACTATAAATAGTAAGTCACTTCAGTAGCGGTTATAATTGGCAGGCCAGCACCAGATCTCAGTGAGTACGGGTCGAACATGTGATGAGGAGTCCTTGGCGCAAATTTCAAGGCAAACAGAGTTACAGGGAATGAAGAATCAGACAGTTGCTATTTTTAGCAGGTCAATTAGGGTTTCCTAAAATCAAGGGCAGAACAGGATAATCACTCAAGAACGGCATCCAGTCGCAATCACCATGTTTCAGGCATTCAACACGCAAAATTTGAAGACTTTCTGAACAGTTTCTATTTTTAGCAGGTTGCTAAAAATAGTAAGTACAAACAGGCATCGGGCACTGGCAGCACCAGGTCAGTCAAAATTCAGAGCAAGGTGAAAATCAGGCTTTCCGGAGTCGGGATCCAGTCAATGGCACAAAATTCAAAGAACTTTCTAAAAATAGAAAGTCAGGGCAAATTAGGGTTGACCAAGGAAAATCAACTTAAATCTGGCAGAGGGCGTAAAATTTGCTAAAATGGATAAAATTTCAAGTCCGGTAGTGAAACTCGCTTTCAAGACTGAACAGAGGCTAAAAAAATGACTAAGTCTGGAAAACTTGACGTTGCAAGGTCAAAGTGCGCCCAAAGCCAAAACTGAAAGTTGACCATGCCAAATGCGCCTAGGCACAAACTGGAAGTTGATGGTCCCAAATGCGCCCATGGATGAAATTGAATGTTGCTAGTAGTAAATGCGCCTAGTGTGTCAAAATTGAACGGGGACCCTTGCATATGCGCCCAGTGTTGAAAATGGAAGCTAGGTGGGTGATTTGCGCCTAGTCAAAGAATGAAAGCTTAGCATGTTAAATGCGCCTTAGTATGAGGAGGTGGTCATTTTGTCAAAGGCGTTGAAACTAAAAATGCAACCTATCAAATGCGCCTAAAGAGATAATTGAAAGAAGGCTATGCCGTATGCACCCTCATGAAACTGGAAGTGTCATCTGTGATATGCGCCCACGATGAAGCTAGACGGAGGGGGTCTAATATGCGCCTAAGGTGTAAAATGGATGTTGACCATGTCAAATGCGCCCCCCTTGGCAAACTGGAAGTCGATGGACTCAAATGTGCCCAAGCTAAAAGTAAAAGGTGGAGGTCCCAAATGCACCCCAAGTCAAGATTGAAAGCATCATATCTCATATGCGCCTAAGTTAAAATTGAAACCTCTGGGTCTCATATGCGCCTAAGTTGAAATTGGAAGCCTAACCCATCAAATGCGCCTGGGACATGAATTAAAAGTTTGATATGAAGGACGCGCCCCATGTTGCAAGAAATCTAGAAATGCTAAGGCGTAAAAATCAAAGTGAATGTTGAGCCTATCAAATGCGCCTAAAGCTCAACACTCTAAGTGCGCCCCTCTCTGAGTAAGTGAGTGAAATTTTTCTAAGTGACATAAATTGGAAGTTGCACATGTGAAATGCGCCTTGGTATTGAAATTAAAAGCTTTGTATATCAAATGTGCCCCCAATTGGAAGTTGACCCAGTCAAATGCGCCCAAGGATGTTGGAACATGAAAAATTTGCCTAAAGCGTGGAAAATGAAACCTTGGCCTGTCAAATGCGCCCCACTTCCAATTGGAAGTTCAACACGCCAAATGCGCCCCTGAGCTTGTGAAGATTTAGAAATTCTCCTAAGTATCAAAACTCGAACCCCAACCTATCATTTGCGCCTTAACTTTGGAGAGGGATTGAAATTTTTTCTTGAATCATGAAATTGAAAGCACAAGATATTATTTGCGCCTCTAAGCTCACCTAGCTATTTGCGCCCAAGGTACAAATTGAAACTTCCATGTAGTAAATGTGCCCCACTCCAAAATAGAAGTTAAAAATGAAAGCTTGAAGTATGATTTGCGCCTGGTGACTCGAAGCAAAATTTTCAAACTAAAAACTCACTCATTGATATGCGCCCATCACAAGTTGAAAATATTCTAAGGCGTTAAACTTGAAAGTTTACCTAGTGTTTTGCGCCTTGAAGCTCTAAGTGATATTTGCGCCTGACAATGTGAGGGATGGATGGCTAAAACACGAACTTGATGCTCTATGGGATATTTGCGCCTTGAGTTAGGAAGAGGAATTTTCTAAAGCATTTGAAATCTCAAACTCAACACACACATATGCGCATTCAATACGAGTGATGAAGAGAAAAATTTCACAAAATCATTGAGTCGAAACCACAAGATATTATTTGCACTCAAACAAGTAGAGGAGTTTTAAAAACGCCTAAATCATTTGAAATAAAGTGCTCATGGGTGTATTTGCGCCCACCTTTGAAAGAGGAAGTTGGATTTTAATAGGGCGTTAGAAATAAAATCATAACCTTTATTGGGCGTTTTAACTTAATATCACATGTTAAAGGCAAAGTCAAGAGATTGACTCAATAAAATGAGGGGCGTTTAATTTCAAAATTAAAACATGGGTATAAAAAAGCAAGAAATAAATTAAAAGGCGATCAAGTGGAGGTTAAATTTTAAATTTTGGACTTTGAGGGCACTTAAAATTTTCTCAGCATGATTAAATCGAAATTGTCTATGGCATTCAGAGGAAATTAAAATTTCTCTTAGCAAGACAGAGAAATTAATTTAATTAATTAATTAATTATTTTCCTAAAGTCTAATATTAAATTCCCCCTTCGATTTTGACCCATGCAATTTTAAAATTTCGGACGATTTAGCAAGGGGAATTTGTTTTGGAAGTTAATTACGGACGGAAAATTTAATTATGCCTAGATAGTTTTGACAATCGATATCGAATTTTTTTTAAAATACGTTGAAGAAATAAATTAAAATGGCAATTAAATTAAATTTTTAATAAATTAAAAGTGTCATTTTAAAATACAGTCGAGATAACTTCAAATCGATGTAAAAATGATTTTCTCGAAATCACTGGAGGTAACTGGCAGTCGGGAGGGAATTTTAAATTTAAATCGAGGAAAGAATCTCCTCGAATAGCAAATTGCCATAATAACTGCCTGACGACTGGAATATTCCCTTTTAAAATTAGCAAACGCGTCAGTCATGATGAAAGGAATAAAAGGCATATGCTAAAATTAGCACCAGCCTTTTGCTATAAAACTCTGAGGATTTTCATTCTCATCTCACAAGATTCGAAGTTGAAATTTATGCTGGCAAGTTGAGTTGTGAGATTTAATTCGAGAAGTTGCTGAAAGTTTGATTTTTGGTTTCTTGAAGTTGCTGAGATTCGAGGTTGCAAGTTGCAAAGTGCTTTGAAGTAAAAGGGTTTAGCATTTTTATTTCTTCACGTTGTTGAGGTATGTATTCGAAGTTGCTGAAACTTTTTATTTTGCTGAAAGTCGAAAATACTTTGAAGTTAAAAGTTGAAATGCTGAAATCGTTTATTTATACTGAGAGTTAAAATGCTGAGAATGTTTGAATGCGAAGTTGCTTGAGCTTTAATTTTTCAAAGTTGTTTGAATCGAATTGGATTTAAATTGTAAAGCCTTCGAAATTGCTGTTTTATAATTTTCGAAGTGCTGATTTTCGATTGTTTTTCGAAGTTGCTGATTTATAACTTCCGAAAAGTTGATTTTTAATTGTTGAAGCTTGCGAATTTTAACTTGCTCGTTTAAAAACTCTTGGATTTATTTTCTTCGAAGTTGCTGATGTATAACTGTCGAAGAGTTGATTTCAAACTTGGTAATTTAATTCAAAGGCTTGCTGATTTTAATTTGAAATTGCTGATTTTAAAATTTGCTGAAACTTAACACACTTTTTTTCGAAGTTGAAATTGATAGAGTTAATTTCTTGTGAGAAGTTAGTTATTTCTTTTGGCTGCGAGTTGCTGGAGGTTGAAGTTTTAATTCTTGAGAAGTCAAAGTTGGCTGCTAACGCTACTAGTATTTATTTTTGCAGCCAACTCCAACCGCCAGCCGCCTCACGTGATTATTTTAAAAAGTTGATGGAGTAATATTTGCTTTTTGTTTTGCAGATGGCTAACGCTACTGGAACTAGCAAGGCTGGAACTAAGGCTGCAAACAACGAAGCTGTCAAAGAGAACGCCTCCAGGCAGGTGAAAATCAAGAGTCTAAAGAAGTCTTTCATCCCGGAATCAAAGATCATCTCAAAGCATGGAAATCTGACAGACACCAATCTCGGGCCATTCAACCTCGAGGCATTCATACGCCGAATGTATGGGCAGGGTGGCAACCTTCCGACAGATGCATCACAGAATATTGTGAAGAGCGGGTTGTATAATGCAGCAGGCTTCCAACCGGCGGTCCGTTGTCCCGAGTTGATCATGGAGTGCGCCAACTGCTACAATTCTGAGGATCGGACTATCACCTCCCCCGATGGTTTGATCATGGCTAATTTCGCTCCAGATGCAATCGGCGAGGCGTTTGGAATTCTCGCCACGGACAACATGTTGTATAAGTCCAAGGCCAAGACAGATAAGATGTACGCCACAACCTTTGAGAAGTGTATGAAAAGAATAAACACCTCATGGATGCGCAAGCCAAAGCCACCTGTTGCCAGGCTACCGAAACAAATAATCTCAGAGGAGCTGAAGCAAGAGTACTGCGACATCACTATGTTGCTCAGCAGGGTCAATGGTAGCCCGCAATCTTTCATATTCGAGCCATGGATGTTCTTTTACATCAGTGTAGTGCTCGAAGGGGATGAGCAAGTGAACTGGGCGAAGATGATAAGTGACAACATCGATGAGCAGTTCAGGAGCCTCAGAAGGACAAAAACGTTTTATATGAGCTCATATGTCATTTACATGTTAGCTCGAATGACTAAGTATAGGGGATTGGCGTACCAGGAGCCAATTGGCTGCGGCTATAATCAATTCAAGATCCACTAGTCGTGCAGACAGTTGCATCTTACTCACACTGGTGACTTTCAAAGAGTGAATGATGCCTTTACCATGTACATCATGAGAACCCTTCAGCAAAGGCTACACCAGAGAATATTCGAGGAGGCTCAGATGCTCATCGAAGAATATGGGTGTTGGTTCGTCCAATTCCTGAAGTTCACCTATCTGAGACTTCCGGGGTACGATTCATATGTGTACAAACTGCCTAGGTACCCCACTAACAGAATGATCCTACTCGAGTTGTCTAGGCAACTGGTGGCCTACGACAAGATTATAAGGCGAAAGAAGAAGGGAGGTCTTCATTTTCCCATTGTGTTGGGAAATTCACTCGAGGAATGCCCAACTTTACAAGCAGCCAAAGAGGCCGAGGATGAGCTAAAATTCTACAAGCTGACTCTTCACACGAGCCGACAGAATTTTGACCCCAAGGGAATGATAGGAACGGTACAAGGAGAAGAATACAAACACAAGGCTCACCTGGAGGACTTTTGGGCGAATGCTGGAAGTGAGGATGAAATCAGGAGAAGGATGTTTTTGAGGCTGCCTCTAAAGCTAATCAGGGAGTGTGAGGTGATTAAGGTGCCGGATCAACTCGAGGAGGATACTAGGGTCACCCATCTAGATTATGAAACGGTAAAGAACGCTCCGATGCCACCAATAGATTGGGCCAAACCAGAGATTGCAGATCTAGACACTCTGTCTATCCCAGTCATGACATTCACGAGGGCTTGGGTGGATGAGCGTGTTAACAGGTTAAGAAGAAGGTCAGTCGCCCTCACGTATGACCTCATGGGTGATAGAGGACCGCCAGTGGTAGCCAAGAGGAAGAAGCAACTCACACGAGGTCCAAATCCAAAAAGAAGGGAGCTCATTCAGCCAGAGCCGCAAGGGTCAGAGGATACAACGTCCACTCAGCTGGTATCTCATGCCTCCAGTAGGCGTGAAGTTTCATTGTTTGCTAGTCAGAGAGCTCCGAGAAATGAAGAACCAGAAGTTGGAGAAGTCAACCAGCCTATGCCAAAAGAAGTAGATACCCAGAGTGTGAATGATCTTGAAGGTGCCGATAAGCGAGATGAAGGGGAAGAAACAGATATGGACACCCACTTCGACTTTTCCTTCAGAGAAGAAGATGCTGGGACACATGAGGGAAGTGATCAAGAGGTCGAGATAATCGAGCCTCCACCAAATACTGCTCGGGAAGAAGTTTGAAAAGTGGAAGCAACTGAGGAGCAGCCTCTGATTGTTTATGATATTCAGCGAAATTGGCTTTCACAGGCGATCAGAAGGGACCAGGATGATGACGCCAACCTAGCAATTGAAATGGAAGAACTCTTGAATAGAACGAGCAAGTCGCCAAAGCGGAAGAGGGCGAGAAAATATACAAGGATGGAAACAAATGTGGCAGGTTCCCGTAGCCTTCATATCGCCGCCCCAAGAGAAGATCACGATTTGAGTGATGCAATGCCGGAGAAGTACACAATCACCACAATTGAGTTGGGACGCCCTTCAGGAGCGCAGGTGGTGGAAGAAGCTGAAAGTTCATTTCAGGCATTAAAAGATAGGCTGGTAAAGAAAGAAGGAAAGTATAAAAGGTTGAAGAAAGAGCACAGAGCGTTGGTTGAGTATGTGCAAAATCTCGCACATCCTGTTGCTCAAGGTAATCCAGCAGCGGAGCTTCCACCAGAGGTGCCACGTGAGCCGATCAGCGGCTTGGAAGAAGTGAAGAGGGCTGTACGAGAAGGAGATAAGTGGGTGAATGGTGTCCGTGCTGAGGCAGAAAAGTTCATGGCGGATCTCGTCTCAGCATTCCAAAATGCTTCCGGTATTCTTTCACGTTTGGATAATGTTGAGCAGGCTTGGGGAGATACCCACATCTTTCAAGACAATACTATCCCACGTCTTGCTGTTTTGATGCGTGTTCCCACGCAAACTCTGGTGAATGAAGGGGTAATTCAAGCGGGTGATAGATATGACTTCCGTGGATGGCATTCAGCAGCGTTCACAGGGAAGAGTTTCTTTGACACTGCAGCAATAGAGTCTTCCAGGATCAGAAAGGCCATGAGGAATATTCGTGAGAGTATTCTCAACACTTTGGAGTCAGTATTCGCAAGAAGGCTCACTAATGAGGAGGTAGATGCAGAAGGACTAAGGGCAAGATTGCAGCCATTCTTTTCAAAGATGAGGACATTTTCCCAGCTGGATTTTGAAAACATCTCCACGTTTTCAACAATCATTCAGAGCACGCAAGATTCTATGGAGACTTGGGAAAAATCTTGTGAGAAGCATGAACAAATGGTCGCCATCTTGGAGTATCAGCTGAATCTCACTCCATCAATTTCTGAAGAAGAGGTAGACGCAGTGCTGGCGTGATTCATAGCGTATGCGGTCAGAGAGAAGAGCAAAGGAATCCGGGTCATGGACGAGAATCTTCTAGAAGGTTAGTGGGCATTAATTGCTCATGGTGGTCAAAGGAGGAATCTTCTATTTTGGGAGCATTTATGACGCCACTCCTCCACCTTCTGGCAGTTTTTAGGGCAAAACTCGTCTAGGGCTGAGGTGGCTCAATCTGAGCCCTCCATTGTAATTTGATTTGGGCAGTCGATTCAAACAGGCCAGCTATATAAGGGGGAGTCCCCCTCATTTGTACTCTAGTAGTCATAGAATCAGAGAGTAGAGAGCTATTGTTGAAGCAGAATAGAGAGTAGAAGCTTTTAAGTTAGAATAGTTTCTCATTTGCATTGTTGAAGAAGAAGGGGAATTCTCCCTTTGAGAATTTTGTAAGAGATTGTCACAAAGGATTATTCTTAATAAAGCTTTTCATTGATGGTGGATTTCAACTTTGTTTGGAATAGTTCGTGAGGTTTCTTATTCCTTTGACTTCAATTAGGAACTTAATTTCATGCTTGTAGTTAGACATGGATGTTTATGCTTGATATAAGTGAATTTCTTTTATCCATACCACTAACGTTCTTGCTGATGGTAAGCACGTCCTGTGTGGTCAATTGGACTTTTTATTCTTAACTTCGATCAAGGTTCATAGGTAGTTATGCATCGTTGTGATGGTAGTTGCTCTATTGAATCATGATTTGAACATCATTTTCACCCTTTGAAGATTGCACTTACTTTGTTGACGTTGTCCCACAGGAGGCTAAACAATGTTTGTCGAAATTCATTTATGTTGAGCGTAACACCCATTTGCATTTAGATTAGCATTTAGATTTTAGAAATCTCTGCAACCATTCAATTCCGCATAATCTTGGTTAGTTTTAGGAAACTTGCATGCTAAAGCCAAATCATTCGCGCAAAATCCCCTTCAAAAGCACAAATTGGTCGTTACTACACTCATTTTGAACTACGTAAGTCCCCTCGTGAGTACACAGCATATACACATCAACCAAACTGAGCCTATTCGCATTTAAAGAACCTTGGAGTTGAAGGCGTGATCTCACTCACAATCTTAGCACGCCGAATACTTTGTTCAAGAGAGAATAGGGTATCCATTTGGAAACTTTGTTCTACCTGGTTGGTGAGGTCACAAAAATGAGGGGGAGTCCCCCTCATTTGTACTCTAGTAGTCATAGAATCAGAGAGTAGAGAGCTATTGTTGAAGCAGAATAGAGAGTAGAAGCTTTTAAGTTAGAATAGTTTCTCATTTGCATTGTTGAAGAAGAAGGGGAATTCTCCCTTTGAGAATTTTGTAAGAGATTGTCACAAAGGATTATTCTTAATAAAGCTTTTCATTGATGGTGGATTTCAACTTTGTTTGGAATAGTTCATGAGGTTTCTTATTCATTTGACTTCAATTAGGAACTTAATTTCATGCTTGTAGTTAGACATGGATGTTTATGCTTGATATAAGTGAATTTCTTTTATCCATACCACTAACGTTCTTGCTGATGGTAGGCACGTCCTGTGTGGTCAACTGGACTTTTTATTCTTAACTTCGATCAAGGTTCATAGGTAGTTATGCATTGTTGTGATGGTAGTTGCTCTATTGAATCATGATTTGAACATCATTTTCACCCTTTGAAGATTGCACTTACTTTGTTGACCCTGTCCCACAGGAGGCTAAACAATGTTTGTCGAAATTCATTTATGTTGAGCGTAACACCCATTTGCATTTAGATTAGCATTTATATTTTAGAAATCTCTGTAACCATTCAATTCCGCATAATCTTGGTTAGTTTTAGGAAACTTGCACGCTAAAGCCAAATCATTCGCACAAAATCCCCTTCAAAAGCACAAATTGGTCGTTACTACAGTCATTTTGAACAACTACGTAAGTCCCCTCGTGAGTACACAGCATATACACATCAACCAAACTGAGCCTATTCACATTTAAAGAACCTTGGAGTTGAAGGCGTGATCTCACTCGCAATCTTAGCACGCCGAGTACTTTGTTCAAGAGAGAATAGGGTATCCATTTGGAAACTTTGTTCTACCTAGTTGGTGAGGTCACAAAAATCACATCAACAGAACAATGGAGGTTTTGGATGAGGGTGAAGGGATGGCTCCTCAAATTGTTGGGAAGGAAAAATTAGGCATCTAACAAATAGATCCTTCATGGTTCTCACTAGATTGTGGAGAAACCAAAAGGAGGGGTAGAATCCCTAATGTGGAAAAGTTAAAATTAGATAGTGAGGCTAGTGGACAAAGAAAGCTTATGGAGCTGTTGAAAGTAGGGAAGGGGGAGCCCCTTCCTAAAGAGAAATGAAAATTATAACTTGGAATGTTAGGGGCTTAAATGCCCCTAACATGAAATATCTGATTAGGCATTAGTTGGAGATGTCTCAGGCAGAATTGTGCCTCCTTCAGGAAACTAAGCTTGATCAAGGTAAAGTGGATAGGCTCGAGAAAATGTTGAGATCTTGGAAGTTATTGTCAGTCTTTGTTGAGGGGCAAGCAGGTGGCCTTATTACCCTTTAGAGGCCTCAAAGAATGTCAATTGAAAAATTTGCTTTAGGTAATAGATGGCTGGCACGTAAGGTATGTAGTTTTTCCTTAGATTTGTGTTTTTTGATCATAAATGTCTATGGCCTAAATTCATCCATTCAAAAGAAGGAAGTTTGGAGGGATTTGGATCTAGTGTGTAGTAATTTTTCCTTTGATTATAGCATAATTGGTGCGAACTTCAATGCCATATTACATCATGAGGACAAATGGAGTGGTTTTAGAAGAAAACTTCAATCCCAGTTAGACTTCGGACAATTTGTTGAGAGGAATTTGTTGTTTGATATTTCGATTGCTAATGGCCAATTCACATGGTCGAACAAGTGTCGAGGGTTTTGTTGTATTATGGAAAAATTGGATAGATTCTTTTTTAAAGGTGGCCTGAGTGTGTTTCCCTTTTCCTTGGATAGTAGGATTCTCCCTTATTCTAGGTCAGATCACTTTCCTATTTTTCTTGAGATCCTTGGAGAGAAAAAGCCATCTAGATGCCCTTTCAAATTTGAGTGCATGTGGTTTAAAGAACCACAAATTCTTGGATCTTATAAGTCAATGGTGGGCCGAATCAATGGAAGATGGGTAAAAAACGTTCATGTTGGTATCTAGGTTAAGATTGGTCAAGAATCATCTTAAGCTTTGGAATTGGAATTGCTTCAAAAATATTTTCAAGGAGAAAAAGAGAATTGAGGAGGAGCTCAAAACTTTGAATGAGGAAGTTTGTTTGGTGGACATGGATGGAAATTTGTTTCTACAAGAAAATGAGCTATTAAAAAATATGGAGGATTTTCTTTCAAAAGAAGAGATCTTTTGGTGGAAAAAATCATGTGAAGTTTGGTTAAGTGCTGGTAACAGTAACATATTTTTTTTCATAATTCTTCCAAAGTTAGAAGAGAGGTGAATAGGATATCCCACATTAAAATGATAGATGATAGTTCCTTGGACAATTCAGAGGACATTTCTGTAGCTACTGTTGACTTCTTCACCAATTTTCTTAATGATTGGGGTGGTTCTAGTTTACAAAATCAATAGAATATATTGAATTGTATTCCCAAACTAGTGATGGAATATCAGAATTTGATGTTGACTAATGCATTATTTGAGGAAAAAATAAAGGAAGCTTTGTTTCAATTGCATCCCAAAAAGGCTCCGGGGTTGGACGGGTTCTCGACTGCTTTCTTTCAACATTGTTGGGGAATCATTGGTAAAGATTTGGCTGAGGCAATTGAAGACTCAAAATCATCGAGAAAGGTGTTGAAAGAGGTCAACAACACCTTTATAGAATTAACCCCAAAGAAAGATAAACTAAAAAATTTAGAGGAATTCTGCCCTATTGCGCTTTGCAATACAATATACAAGGTGTTGGCCAAGGTTGTGGCTAACTAGTTGAAGAAGATTCTTTCCTGCATCATCTCAGAGGAACAAACTAGATTTTTCCTTGGAAGATTGATCTTGGATGGGGTGATCATCGTTCAAGAGGCTGTTCATTCGATCTAAAAAATAAGGAAACAATCAATGCTCTTGAAATTGGATATTAAGAAATCTTATGATAAGGTAAACAAGCATTTTCTATGCAAAGTATTGGAGGCCTTTGGCTTTAACAAAGGTTGGATTGATTGGATCTTCAACTAGATTGTATTCCCAAGATATTTAGTTCTAGTTAATGGATCTTTGGAATGCTTCTTTGAGGCTTCAATGGGACTCAAACAAGGGGACCCTTTGTCTCCCTTTCTCTTTATCATTATGACCGAGGCCTTTGGTAGGTCTATTGCAAATGTTGCCTGATGTGGAAGGCTTGAGGGGATACAATCACAAGGGGAATGAACACAATTACCCATCAATAGTTCGTCAATGACACAATGTTATTTGGCACTACAGAGGTTCGGGAAGCACGACTATTCAAAATGATATTGGAGAACTACTTGTGCGCATCTAGGAAAGAGGTAAGTACTAAGAAGTCTAAGATCTTCTTTTTCTTTACCAATCCTATAGTTGAAAAGAAAATCTTGAAAATATTTTAGTTTAGGAAAGGTGTGTTGCCTTGTAAATACCTGGGTCTTCACTTAGTGTATAGGACTCAACCTGGAAAACTTTGGGATCCGTTGGTGACAAAAAATGAGAATAGAAAGTCCTCTTGGAAAGGAAAGTGGTTGTCTTGGGTGGGAAGATTGACTATGATCAAGGTTGTTATTGTGACAATCCCCATCTATATGATTTGTTGTTTGCCTCTTTCAGTTGGGACAAACTATAAAATCATTCAATGGATGTGAAATTTCTTTTGGAAAGGAAATTCAAATAAGAGGAAGTTATCTTCACTAAAGTGGGATAAGGTCTGTAAATCAAAAGAAGCGAATGAGGTCTGACTGAAAAGGATAGCTTTGCATAATAAGGCTCTAGGGGGCCAAATTATCTTGGTGTATGTATGCAAATTAGGACCTTAAATAGGTCAAGATACTAAAGAGGAAGTACTTGGATGAAGAAGACACTAGTATTTTCACCTCTAGTTTGCTCCCCAAGAGTTCCAGAGTCTAGAATTTCATATCCAAATGTAGAGACCTTGTGGCAGACTATCTCATATGGGACATTCATGATGGTAGTAGGACTCTTTTTCTGGGAAAGCTCATGCAGTTTCAAAAGTTGGTAGATCGTGGTAATTTGGGGTTGACTATGGCTACTACAAAATAGGCTTGGGGCATTCATGTCAGAGATTATATATGTGTTTCAATGGTAAATGGTGTTTCAGAGTTCCATTGGAAGGACGTCAGAAGGATAAATTTGGATAATGCAGTGGCCTCAGCCATTGAATAAGTGTTAAGAAATCAATTACTAAACATACAGGAAGGTAAATATTGCCTAAGATGGTGTGGCTCAGTCACCTGTGAATATAATGCTCGCGATGGGTACAAACTTTTGATAAAACAACATGAAGAAGCTCCTATTGTTTCGTACAATCTTTGTTGGCATAGGAATTTTCTTCCTAAGCCAAGGATATTTGTTTGGGCTATTATTTAGGAAAAAATTCTTACGATGGATAGATTCAGGAAAATGGGCTATTATGGCCCATCCAGATGCCCCCTTTGTAAACAAGAGGAAGAAACTGGCGATCATCTCTTTTTAAATTGTCCTTTCAATTTGAGATGTTGGCATTGGTTCTCTACTTTCCCTGGAGATATTCTGAGCTTGTGTAGAAGTTGGCCCATCCTCTACAAGAATGCTCTATTTTTTAGTCTCTAGCACACATGTCCTTGTTTTCTCATTTTAGAAATATGGAAGGAAAGAAATCGATGTATTCCAAAATTCCAAAAAAAATTTCCCTCTTTCATCAACAAGGTGGAGGCATGCATAGTGCAAATGATCAATTCAAGGGTTATAGTGTTGGGTATTCGGAAGGCCAGCTTTACATGTTGGGATGTCATAATGAAGAAAAATTGGAATGGCCTAAAGGTGCCTTCTTTTGTGGGTGATGGTGGTCCAAAAGCTCAAAAAGCTAGAGAAAATGTGAAATGGTAGCCTCCCGATATTTGTTGGTTTCAGGTCAATTTTGATGGTGCATCTTGAGGAAATCCTAGATGTTCAGGTGTTGGATGTATATTAAATGTATATTAACGAATTGGGAAGGTAGATTCATTGGGAAATTGGCAAAACCACTACCTATTGGAACTAATAACATGGTAGAAATGACTGCTGCTTCTCTAGGAATTAAGCTATGTGCAGAGCTAAAAATACCTAAGATTGTGATTGAAGGTGACTTAGCTATCATTATCAATACTCTTTGGGTCAAGGGTTAGTGGAAAATTGGAAACTTGGCGGGGTCCTTGAGACCACAATGGAACTATTGAAGGGCTTCAAAAATTACACTATCAACCACATTTATTGGAAAGGGAATTAAGAGGCATATACTCTCTCCAATTTGGGTGTTGATGGGATATCTTTGAAAGTGGTTTCCAATCCCTTTGCAATGGTTTGAAATGTCATTTATGAGTGGTGGGGTGGGTCCCTCTCCACATCGTAGTTGTGGAGAGGAAGTCTAGATGACTTAGTCATCCTATATGGCATATAGCTAGGTCAAGCATTTTTGCATTGTTGGATTTAACATGGCTTGGTTGTGTGGTTGGGGGTTTAACTTTTAGTTGGAAATCAAATTGGCATTATGATTCTTTATGTCTACATCTCATCAACCAAACAATATCCATGCATGAAGTTTTGTGATTTTGGCAAGGTGCTCTCTCTCAGCCATTGTGGGACTGTTGTAATAATGACAAGTTGATCTCTTCAAAGTTTGAGGATACAGTGTGTATTGGATTTCTGAAAGCCACCGTGGGCACATTAAGGTCTTATGAAATTAAATAGTTAGTTCTAGCATTCCTCTTTCCTATGGAAATGTTTATCATTCACATTTCTGCTAGTGGTTTGATTTGTAGAGGTATGGATACTTTGGTGCAACTCTAGAGTAACAAATGGAAAATGGCCTTCAGAGGCCTTGTGACAATGTTGAAGCTGAGATGTATTGTCCGTCATCTGAAATTCCTCACATTTGCAACAATAAAGTTTATCGTTGGAAAGGGATTTATGGAGAGCAGTGAGGTCTATCATTTGGACACACACATTTCTTCCTATGTCTTGGATGGGCTTCTAGATGTGGACGGGCTAACGAATGAAATCAAAGTTATATTATAGTGCCTATTTAAGAAGGAATTGCTTGTGGGTTTGGATAAGACTTTGGTTGTGGCTTCTCCTAGTGTTGGCATCCCTCGTCCGTGATATCTTCATCTGATTAAAGTTTATGGGGAAACAGTCAAATTTTACCCCTTCCTCTTGGACTTGGAAGGGCCGGACCTGATTGCACATGAAGGCTTGCTTTCATCGGGGAAGACTACCTCAGGCATAAATTCAACCTCATGGTGGTGCATTCGGCTTCTTGGCGCTTTGATTTTAGGGTTTTTTCCTAGAAATATCTATGGGGAAATTGTTAATGTGGGTTGGGGTATGTCTGTTTATGTTTTTTCTCTTCTAGTTTGAATCATAATGTAGTAGATGTATAGTGTGGGAAGTTTTTCCTTGGGTCACAAATTTTTCCTCGACCCTGCGTGGTTGAGATGGTTTTTGTATAGGGGGTTGTGTACTGTGCTAACTATGTGGAGACTTTGGTTCACATCATATGCCTTAATGGTATATACTGGTGACTATAATACTCTTTTCCAATAGTTTAATATAAATATCATTTTATCGATCAAAAGAAAAATTATACATATATATGCATGTATATATCAATATTAGAATCTCATCTATAATATATATACCTATATACATGTGTATATATATTTTTCTCATATATATAATTAACAATATTACAAAATCAATATGACTTACTTATCTTGTTAAAAAATCAAGATTGGCTTATTGATTAATATCAAAAAAATGAACAATAAACAGTTTTATTTTTATTTTTTGAAAAGGAAACCAAGACTCAAATTGACTAGTTTAGACTCAACCTATCAACTCATTTTGATATAATTCAAAATAAACTAACACTCAATTTTACTCGATGATAGATTTAGGGTAAACCTACATGAGTGTGTGAGAGAACTCAAATTGAATAACCTTGTTTTTTAAGTCTTTCATTTCAGTTAAAAATCATTCAAGTAGTTAACTATTATAATTTATGAAATAATCATAATATTTATTAAATATCATATAATAATCACAACTAAAACACATTTCATTGCATATAAAATTTCATCATATTAATTTTAACTAACGTAATGTCATCATCAAGTATCAAAATGCATTCTTAACATCATAGTTAAAAGTACCTTAGTAAAACAAATATAGGGTGTAACATATCTCCCCCCATGAGGATCATTGTTCCTGATGATTTCAAGGTATCATAACCTAAACATAATTTTTTTTGACTAATTTCATTATAGTCCTCCCATGTAGCACTATCCTCTACATACTAGTCCTATTGGACCTTACATTGAGGTACCTCTCTGTTATCCAAGTGGAGCATGTGTATTTAGATCACTCTAAGAGGCTTGATCATTACCACCCATGGGTCCTATAATTGTAGTGCATTCCAATCAATTACATGATTAACACCTAGTATATATTTCTTAAGATAAAACATATGAAACACATTGTGCATCTGGGCAAGAGCTAGTGGTAGAGTAATCTTGTATTTAACTGGGCTGATCTCTTTGAGAATTTTGAAAGGTCCTACATATCTAGGAGCTAGTTTGGATGAATTTATAAACTTTATGGAATTCTTCTAAGTTTTGAATCTTAAAATCACTTTTTCTCCTACTGAGAGATGTCTTGGTATATGTTTAGCATCAGTATAGCTTTCTACCTATCATTCACCTCTGCTAATATCTTTTTAATCAACTTGATCTGTTCTTCTTTTTTATAATATTTTTGGACCAAGGTTAATCATATCTTCTAGCTTATCCCATCATATAGGATTTCAACATTTTCTTTTATGGAATGCTTCAAATGGAGCCATATTTATCATGAAATGATAGGAACTATTATAATAAAATACTGTAAGTGAAAGATAATCATCACACTTGTATTGTTGACCCATGGAATACATTCTCAATAAATCCTCCAAAACTTATTTTATCCTTTCCATATTACCATCTATCTCTCAGTGATAAGTTCAACTTATATTCAATTGAGTCCCAATTGAGGAAAATAAGGTTTTCCAAAACCTTGATATCATGTGTGTATCCCTATTTGAGATTATCTTCTTAGGAACTTCATGCAAACTATACACTTCCTGTACAACCATGCGAGCTATAATTGGTACTCAATTTGTCAAATTTCTAGGTATGAAGTGAGTTTCCTTGATGATTCTATCTACCACTACCAAAATAACATTATGCCTATTTCTAGACATAGGAAGACCTTGTACAAAATTCATACGGATGATCTATCACTTCCACTTTGGAATATTGTTAGGATATAGGAGTCCTGTTAGGTGATCATTTTTTTCTTTCACCCTCTCGTATTCTAGACATCTACATACAAATATTGCATCATCCCTCTTCATTCATTTCCAAAAATATAGTGGTTTCACATTTATTAGAAGTTTTTTCACTCTAGGATTTCCTAAATATCGTGCAGAATGAACTTCTTTGAATATGATATTCCTTAACTCATATTTCATAACATACATTCTTCCTCTAAACCTTAATAGTCCATCTGGTTCAAAATAAAACTCATCATACCTTGAACCTTGAGGATTGTTTATGAGAGATTCCTTCACTTTCTTGTAGTATTCGCCACCCTTGGACTTTTGCAACACTTGATTCTTGAAATCAAAATGAATAGAGATCATTATGAGATGTGCCTCCATTGATGTAGAGCATTCACTACTCAATTTTATTTTCCCTTGGTATAACTAATCTAAAAATAATAATTAGATATAATTTCTAACCATCTCATGTGACAAGAATTAGGATGTGGTTGAGTGAACAAATACTTAAGACCTTGGTGGTAAGACCTTGACTTGCAAGGTTTTCTTATAAAATAGTGTCACCACATTTGAAATGCATGCACAATTACAACTAGATCAAGATCATGAGGAGAAAAATCTTGCTCATATGTATTTAGCTTTCTAGACTCATAGGTGATAAATCCTCCTTATTGCATAAGTAATCCACCTAATCCTTCTCTTGAGGAATCAATGGTAACCACAAAATGGCCTTCTAGTTCAAGAAAGTTTGACATGTGTGTTATAGTTAGCTTGTATTTTAGTTGATCAAATGCTTTCTGGCATTTTTATAACTAATCAAATATTTTTCTTTTCCTTTACAGAGAAATAATGGGATGATAAATTCTTGAAAAGTTAGCCACAAAATTTTTGTAGTGACCTTCCAATCCCATGAAACCATTGAATTTTTTCACATTTTTCAATATAGACCACTCCAAAATGGCTTTTATCTTCGTTGGATCTACTGCAATTCTCTCAATTGAGATTGTATGACCCATTTAGTGTACTTATTTTTTAAAGAAAGTAAATTTTGAGAGCTTACCATATAGCTTATGCTCTCTCATAAGTTGAAGAATGGTTTGCAAATGTTTGAGATGTTCTCCCTCATTCTTAGAATATATAAGAATATCATCTAGAAACACAAGAACAAACTTATCCAGGCAATCTATGAATAAATTGTTCATCAAATTCATGAATGTTACAGGGGAATTTCTCAGTCCAAAAGGTAAGACTATGAATTCGTAGTACCCATACCTTGTTCTAAAGGTTGTTTTATGAATATCTTCATCCTTAAGCCTTAACTAATGGTATCCAGATCATATATCAATCTTTAAAATATAATTTCCCCACATATTTGATCAAAGAGATCATCTATATATGGTAAAGGATACTTGTTCTTTATTATTGCTAGATATTAAGTATACAATAATCTATACATAAGTGTAATGTACCATCCTTTTTAACAAAGATCATTGATGCTCCCCAAGGTGAAATAATGTCTTTGATCAAAACTTGGGCTATCAATTCATATAGCTGAGCTTTCAACTCCATCAATTCCATTGTGGTATATTGGTATGGAGATTTTGAGATTGGTTTTGATCCATGAAATTATATCTATAGATAATTCAAAAGATCTCTTAGGAGGTAATCTAGGAAGTTCATTTGGAAATACAACCTCAAAATATTGTAGAAAATGATACTTCTCTATATGATATTTTTCTTGATCCATATATTGCTCTTCTTCCATCCCATGTATTTTTTGAGACTCACAATACATTAATTCATCTTGAAAGATAAACTCTTTGTAATCATCCATTTTCTCCATTTTGACTAGAAATATTTCATACCCTTTTTGCTTGGTCCTCTTCAACTATACAATAGACATTTTCCTTAGATTGACTTCTCTAGGATTTCCTTGTAGGAAAACTTTGTTCCCAAGGTTGTCCATACACTCTACTATTTTTATAAAACAATATACATTAGTTGTATGCCTCCACAACCATTATATTCTTAGGAGATTGTAGGAACCTAAGGGTGCTATAAACATGGTCACTTTAGTCAAAAAAATTATAAGTGCAACCTTGGCTTCAAACAAACACTAATCTACCTAAGCTCTCATCTAGTTAGAATACTCTACTGACCAGGGTTTTTCCATATAACTAGCTTTTCTAGAAAAAATATCTACTATTTTTGGTGAAATAATTTTTTTATTTGCACCAGTGTCTATTAAAATTGAAATTAAGACACTAAATAAAGTACCTAGAGTTTGAACTCAATTAATTTGGTACACTTCCTATCGATTATCCAGTGTTGCATGTATCCACTATTGAAAAGTTTCCTACTAAGTTGGTAAGGGATTACAATGAGGTTGCACTCCTTGTTTCTTATTAGGAAATTGATTAGCATAGTGGTCACCTCCACATGTGAAGAATGATTCTAGAGGCCCTCTCCTTTCAAAAGGCTTCCCTGAGTTATCACCATTCTTCTTGGAGTTGTTATTATTCTTCTTGTCACCCTTGGATTCATTTCAATTATTTTGGAATCCCTTGTCACCTTTCCTTTTGAATTCCTTCTTATCAATATTCTTCTTGTATGATTGGTAAGATTTTGGCCAGTTGAACATTTTAAGGTTCTTTTCCTAATAAGTAGAAATGAAGTTTAGCTTTTGTTCTTATTTTATAGCCTCATGCAATTTGTCCATTGTTGTGAGAGCATGGACATCAACTTCACCTCCAATTTGGGCATTTAGCCCCATGATAAAATTCCTTATTCAAAACCTCTCATCCTTCTGATATGTGGGCACATACTTTAGGAGACTTCTCCCAATACTAAAATACTGATGAGTCACCTTGCCTCAGGTTCTAGAAATCAGTGAGTTTTTTTATTATAGAACAATTGTAATAACCATCTTTGCCTAAAGATGATCATGAACTAATATCATGTTAAGCTCAATGAAATCAACCCTAATTCTATCTTTTTGTCAATCCACCAAGTGGATGCTTCCCATGACAACTGATATGCTCCCCATACCTCCTTAGTCACTTTGGAATAGTTCCTTATTTTGAAGTATTTTTCAATTTGAGTGAGCCAAGCCTTTGCTACATCTCCACTCACCATTCCATAAAACTTAGGTGGAGTCACCTTCTTCATATCCCTAGATAATTCAAGGGCTAATTTTTTTATTTTCTCATATGAAGCCTTGACTCAAACTTGTTTTCTCCATGCCCACTCTAGGTGGTGTGCTAATGCTGGTTTTCATCTTCACCTTTTTGAGATGCTTTATTTTTTGGCCTACTCTAGCCTCTGACCTCTTTCTCTACAATACTAATTCTCGCCCCTATTTCATTTAGCATTGCAAGGATTTGAACTAGTTTTTCATCAAGGTTAGTAGAAGGTTGAGTTATCTCCTAGCTAATTCCAATGTTTATTTTGGTTCAAACCATGTTGATTTTCTACTTCACCTGAAGTTATCAACTTATGCATGCAAGTACTTCCTCTAATTTACATTTGATTTAAACAATAACAGACATTCATTCATTTAACTTAATCAAATGGAGGGAGATTTTTTTTAAAAATCCAAAACTTTATTATATTATCAATGGATTTACATAATATCCTTAATACAAAAACTTTGACTCTTTGCAACTATAGGTTTGTTAAAAGGTGCAAGACAACTAAGAGGGGGGGTGAATCAATTGTCACCAAATTTAAACTCAAAACTTCAACACTTATCAATTCCACAACCACACTATTCTGTTATTAAGTGTGAACATAAAATGCAGATAACAAAAAGAAAAGTCAACATAATGAACGCTAGATTTTACATGGAAAACCCAATGAGGGAAAAAACATTGTGAGGATTAACTCACAATATAAAGAGATAGCAAAACCGAATATAAAGGCTCACTACCTAGAAGAGGACTCACTATCTAGATACAAAGGTTCACTACCTACATAAATGACTTACTATCCAATAGGGAGGATCACTTCCTACTGATACCAAAGAAAACAAAAGATCCACCACAACAATTTACACACATCCGCAACCTTGATCAGAAGATTGCAAAAACCTTCAGCTCACTGCCTTCAGGAATCTAACACAATGAATTATTGGTGCCTCAACTTACTTTCACACAAATTTTCTCTTCACTTGTGGCTTACTTCATTACTTTGCATCATTCTATTCTTCACATCTTGACTTGCATTTATATCATCTTCAGCCTTAGAAACTTTCTCCAAGATCAGCCACATACGCTTCATCTCATAAATTCAAATTAGGTCAACAACTCAACATTCATGTGGTGGAAAGGAATAAGAGTGGACCAATAAAATTCTTAACCAAGACCAAAAATAATTTGTTCGATCAACCACACACTTGATTAAATTTTAATTCTTCATATGAAGTGTAAACACCAGGCCAACCAAACCTAATGAAAACACAAATGAACATTGAAGTACACACTTTCTAGCAAGAAGATAACATGTGGATGACGTAAAAAACTTCATCATGCATGAGAAAACCTCTCAAGTTCCTTTAGATACATTTGCAGCAAGTGTAACAACCTTTGAACACATAACTCCTTCAATCAGTCCATTTGGACTATGCAAACATATACAACAACTCTGAAACTCAACTTTTGGATCACAAAACCATAAACATCTTTGCTAGAACCCATGGAACACCATTACACAACATATTATAGATCCAAAAGACCTAAAAAAAAACAACGAAGGACTGCAGAGCATAAGCATTTCTCCCAGTCCACAAAAATCCAACTCCACCAGAACAGTTCACACACTGGTGAATAGAACTCTCACACTCCATCACACCAAAATCTACAAATCAATATATATCACCATCAGATCATCAACAAAAATCCTTCAGATCCGCACATGCATAGGATCAACATAGGAGAAATGTGTAGCACATTTCGAAGCACATACCTAACTCTGACTTCACTCTTTATTAATTTTCTCAAAAGCACTTGGAAACTCATCATTTTAGCACATCTGCAACATCATAAGGATAGCTCCATGTACTCACAAGTTCTCAACAACATCTCAACTATACATGCACAATCTACAACATTCTGAACTATGTTGACATTAATGGAAACATCACCAAACTTTCTCATACTTGCAACAATCTCCCCCTTTGTCATTGATGGAAACACATGATGTGAAAAACCATCAAAGAAAACTCTCTTCTTCTTCATGACTCTCTATCCTTCTTTCTTCTACTATTTTTCACATGACTTTCTCTCCCCCTTTTACATCAATTGCAAAGATCAAAAGGTCTAATTACTCCCCCTTAGGAGTACACCCATTCAACTCATATTGCAACAATGAAAAACTTTTCTACTCCCCCTACGAAGTAGACCCATTCATCAATCCAAATAAATGAAGAATCTATAATTCACTGGACTAATGCACCTCCATGTGCACCTAGTTCAAAGGGCCAATGACCCCCAACCTCTCCCTAAGATACTCAAAAGTATCCTTCGGAAGAGCCTTAGTAAATATATCTGCAATTTATTCCTTTGTTGACACATACTCCAACCTGACTTCATTCTCCAACACATTCTCTCTCAAAAAATAATATATGATAGATATGTGTTTTGTTCTTGAATGCATCACTTGATTCTTTGAAATGTTTATAACACTTTTTTTGTCACAAAAAATAGCAATAGGCTCATCACATATCACTCCAATATCTTTTAGTGTTTGCTTCATCCACAAAACTTGTGTGCAAAACAATGCTACAACAATATATTCTTCCTCTGCAATGGACAAATAAACTGAGTCTTATTTCTTACTCAACCAAGAAACCAATCTTCCACCAAGAAAGAAAGAACCTCCACTGGTACTCTTTTTTTTATCCACACAACCATCCCAATCTACATCAGTATAAGCACTCAAGGTGATATCAGCATCCTTAGGATACCATAAGTCATAATCCAGTGTACCTTTAAGATATCTAAATATCCTCTTTACAAAGTTGTAACATGTGCCTCTTTAGGATCAGCTTGAAATATGGCAACTAAACATACTGCATGCATAATATCCAATCTAGTAGCAGTCAGATACAACAACCCACCAATCATAGATCTGTATTTGCTTTGATAAGCTTTAGTAGATTCATCATCTTTACTCAGCTTGCATACAATTACCATAGGAGTACTAATCGGTTTGGAGTCATCCATTCCAAACTTCTTTAAACTCTTTCACATATTTCAATTGTGAAATGAATATCCCTTTATCATTTTTATTTACTTGAAGACCAAGAAAGAAATTTAGTTCACCAATCATGGACATTTCAAATTCTTTTTTCATTTCTTCTGCAAATCTTTTACACATGCCTTCATTTCCACCAAAGATAATATCATCAACATTTACTACCACTATCATCATTTTGTTACCTTTCACTTTGAAGTAAAGATTGTTGTCAGTAGAGCCTTTGTTGAATCCTTGCTATGTCAGGTATCTATCCAATCTTGCATACCAAGCTCTGGGAACTTGCTTCAGTTCATACAATACCTTCTTCAACTTACAAACCATATCTTGTTTTTCTGATAATTGAAATCCTTTAGGTTGTTCCATGTACACTTCTTCCTCCAATTCACCATTCATGAATGCTAACTTGAAATCCATCTGATATACTTTGAAGTCTTGTGTGTAGAAAATTCCAAAAACATCCTAATAGCTTCCATTCTAGCCACAGGGGCAAATGTTTCTTCAAAGTCTATTCCTTCAACTTGTGAGTATCCCTTGCATACAAGTCTTGCTTTGTTTCTTATAACTTCACCATTTTCATTCAACTTATTCTAGAACACCCATTTTGAACCAATTACATTCTTATTCATAGGTCTAGGAACTAGTTCCCATGTCTGATTCTTTTCTATTTGTTGCAACTCTTCTTTTATAGCTCTAGCCCAACTCTCATCTTCACATGCTTCACACACAAATTTACCCCAGCTGCTACTTTACTTCTAGTCTTCATACCTTCACTCTTATCTCCAATTATCTATTCCTTCAGATGATTCTTCTATACATACTTAGGAGTTTTAACAACAAGTTCCAGGATTTCTTCTTCTTCTTCAATCTCTTCTTCTTCTTCTTCTTCTTCTTCTTCTTCTTCTTCTTCCTTCTCCTTATTCTCTTCAGGTACTTGTCCACAGATAGGATCATCAGGTTCAACTTCACTTATCTCAATAGGTCTATGCCTGTCCTCATCAAATTTCACATTAACACTCTCAAAAATATTCCTTAATCTTTTATTGAAGCATCTATATGCTTTGCTAGTAGTTGAGTATCCAAGAAAAATTCCTTCATCACATCTAGCATCAAACTTCCCAAGATTTTCATCATCTATTTTAATATAACATCTGCTTTCAAATACCATAAAGTACTTCATAGTAGGAGCCTTACTAGTCCATAACTCAAAAGGAGTCCTTGTGATGTTGCCTCTAATCTAAAATCTATTAAGAACATAAACAACAGTGTGTATTTCCTCTCTCCAGTACACATTAGGTACATTTGATTCTTTCATCATGGTTCTTGCAGCTTCTTGTACTGTCTATTTTTTCCTCTCAACTACCCCATTCTGTTGAGGGGTTCTCATGGTAGAAAACTGTCTTTTTATGCTATGCTCTTCACAAAATGTATTAAATTCACTAGAAGTGAATTCTCCACCTCTATCAGATCTCAAGCATTTGATTCTTAGGTTCACTTCATTTTCCACTCTTGCTTTGAACACTTTGAGCCTATCCAGAGCCTGAGTATTTTCTCTAAGAAAAGAAACCCATGTCACTTGAGAATAATCATCAATAAGGAGCATAAAATACATGTCACCATTTAGGCTTCCTGTTCTAGTTGGAACACAAAGGTTAGTATGAATTAATTTCAGCATTCTGATAGTAGATTGCTCTTTTCCCTTAAAACTGCATCTTGTTTGTTTCCATGAGTTCTCCTTCCTGCAACAACCATATCTTTGAATCCTTTTTTGATTTTGCAGGTATTATTCTGAAACAAAAGTTTAAAACCATTGCTACACATCTGTCCAACACTCAAAAGGTTATGGCTTAAACCCTTTACATAATATACATTATCAGTGTTGTGTATTCCATCAAAACTAATTGTACCCTTCCCAACAATCTTTGCTCCTGAATCATCACCAAACATGACCAAACCACAATCATACTTTTCAAGTTTAGTAAAATTACTTTTATCTCCAATAATGCGATTAGACCATCCACTATCAATCACCCAGTAGTCTTCATCCTATCTAAAATGAAAGGTGGTGACCAAAGTACCTTCCATCTCATTCTTTTTGTTCTCTAGAACATTCTTTCTTGCAGATTTTCCAGGGTTAGCAGACATAGATTTATTCTCCAAAGCTAAAAACAAGCATTCACTATCATCACCCTCATAATCAAAGATTCTGACTTCTTCTTTAACATAATACAACTTCTTATATTTCTTATCCTTTCTATATTTATCTTTGTGATCCTTGTTCTTTTTATGTACAACTCATCTTCAAGCATGATGACCAATATTACCACAACTGAAACATTTAAAGGGAAGCATACCTTTATACTTACCAATACCTTTCTTCAACTTCCTACTAAAATTTTCTTCCAACTTGATGTAGAGCATCTACCAAAAACCACAAATCATCAAGGGTGCTTCTGACCCTAAACACAAACATGAGAAGATCCACAAACCATTCACCAAATTCACTTAATCACTCAACCAAATTTCGTTGCTCTCACTTGAAATTTTCTTTGCTAAAAAGTATCAAGTACTCAAAACTTGGCTCCAAACCATTATTAGACCCAAAAACATCTCAACCATCAACATTTAAACAAGAACAGAGCCAAAACCTTATTAGAAAATTCTAAATCCATCCATTCATTCAACATGCACCAATTTACTCTTCAATGCAACTTGCTCCTCAAGGAAAAATGACAACAAACCAACCATTTGTGCTTCTAATCTTTTACCATACTTCCAAGACACTGTAATTGTCACATTTTTTATTGAAATAAATCAAATACATACTTACAAAACACTGAACCATTAGATTTCCTATCTCTACAGTCAAGACACCACTTTGCACCTTGGGATCATATTGCTTAAAACATCAAATCAACAATTTTTCTTTCTCAACTCTTCCCAAAACATTGAGATATATTTTCCAACATCACTTAGGTATATTTAAACCCAAAAAAACACCCATATCCCTATTTACTCAATTTCATCTTCTTTCTTGCATTCATGACTAAACACTAGTAGTATTGCAAAACAACTAAAATGGGTATACCATCAACTCCACATTGATTCTCCTTGGGAAGTACACATTTTCATGAACCCATTTGGGTCTATTCAAACATACTTTAACAATAGGTTATGTTACTTTGGAAAGTATATCAACAAAATGACTGTCCCATAGTAGAATGCACCAAATTAGGTCAAAAATACAAAGCAACCACCATTGAATCAACTTGAAAACATTAAATAACCTTGGAAAACATTGAATTAGGTCACAAAACTATTGAATCCATAGACTTTTGGTCTCTTAAGCCTTTCCAAAGATCATAAAATACAAACCCTCATTATATGCCATTGAAGACTTCATAAATCAGGGGTTTATTAAAAATACCCTTTCCAAACCTTTTTACACTTATCCACTGCTTCAAACAGGTCAAGATATGTCTACACACACTCAAGGAATCATTTTCCAACCTTCTTGCATACTTGTTCAACATATACCAACTTGAAACCATCCTCTTTCTTGGAAAACTATGTATTTTCTTGTAAGGGCAATGACCACAACCTCATATTCTTTCCTTCCCTGTTCTTGTCAACACACACACCATTTAAAGCATTCTAACTACATTTAAAACAATATTTCCCACCATTCTACTAAACTTACAATAGGAGGATGGGGTTATAATCCTCACAAGACTCTCAAAACCCTTGACTGGGTTTTCAAGCAAATCACAAAAACTTGGTCTTTTTTTTGGTCCCAAAACTAATGGAAACCTATCAAAACACCTTTAAGTAATTGCTAAAATAAAAAATATATATAGCTTATAGACTATTGGTCAAGAGAACAAAACTTTGAAAATATAGAGAACTGGGAACTTTATTTAGTTAATAGTTTCAAGAATACACAATTTACTTCTTCCTCACCCTTTACAATGCTTTATAGAGCTTTTTCATCAGTTAAGGCAACTTCATTTTCAATTCCAATGACCTATCCTTTCATTTTCCCACAAAAGACTCTTCATCTCCCTAATTTTGTGCACTTTTTGTATTCTTACATTATTGACAACAATTGACTCTTTTTGTCATAAAAGACAACTTTTGCAGTTAACCACCTAGAGACCTATTTGAGACTTTAAATACATTAAATATGACCTCACATGACCCTTTTACATTGCTTTACATTTGAAATTTCATTTTTTTACAAAAATTCTTGATGGAGACTTAACAATATCTTTAGGTGCTCCTGCACCAAACAACCCACTTGAAAGAATTCCTCAAGTCCCTTTGAGCACTGAATTGTTTCAACTCTGCTTCTTCTTTCACCTTCATATTAACTTTTGTCTTGTACTACTTCTTCTTTCTTTACTCTTTGAATCTTTCTCTTGTCTTTGTCTTGGTTCCAGCCTTTTCCTTTAGCTTTTTCTTCATCTCTAACTTCTCTTGTCTTCACTTATCTTTTCTTTTCCTTTTTCCATCTCTTTCTCTTCCCATCAGGTTCACAATCACTCTTCTCATTCAAAAGGACACATGACTATCCTTTCACAGCTCTCAACTTTCCACTAACCTTTTCTTAACCAAAGGACACATGATTGTCCTTTCACACTACTTTTCCAAGCAATCTTTCCTCTTTTTCCACAATTCAGCTTTGACCTTCTCTCACCAATCATCTTTTCATCTATTGCCATTAGTGGAGTGCTCTCAAACTAACATCTCTCATACTGGCTGCAAACTCAAGTGCTTCTCAGACAAGTATCCATCTCCCTCATTTCCTCACAACATAACTTTAGCAAACCATCCATCTTACCCAATAGTAGATCCTGCAAGATTCCTCACTCTCTCTGTGAGCCTTCTCCCTAGCTTAATCTCCATTGGAGGATGGTGAACACAGACCTTTCCTTGTCTGCCAAAACACAACTTCTTAGAACTCTTCCTCTCTGCAGCTTAGATGGATCAAGCACTTGCAACCAACAACTCAACAAACCAACTTAACCAACTATCAAAATCAGCTAGCTTTGATACCAACTAATGTAGAGCATCTACCAAAATCCACAAACCATCAAGGGTGCTTCTAACCCTAAACACAAACATGAGAAGATCCACAAACCATTCACCAAATTCACTTAATCACTCAACCACATTTCTTTGCTACAAAGTATCAAGTACTCAAAACTTGGCTCCAAACCATTATCAGACCCAAAAACATCTCAACCATCACCATTTAAATAGGAACAAATCCAAAACCTGATTAGAAAACTCTGAATCCATCCATTCATTCAACATGCACAAATTTACTCTTCAATGCAGCTTGCTCCTCTAGGAAAAATGACAACAAACCAACCATTCATGCTTCTAATCTTTTACCAAACTTCCAAGACACTGTAATCATCATTTTTTTTATTGAAATAAACCAAATGCATACTTACAAAACACTGAACAATCAGATTTCCTATCTCTGCAGTCAAGACACCACTTTGCACCTTGGGATCATATTGCTTAAAACATCAAATCAACAAGTTTTCTTTCTAAACTCTTCCCTAAACATTGAAATATCTTTACCAACATCACTTAGGTAGATTCAAACCCAAAACAAACACCCATATCCCTGTTTACTCAGTTTCATCTTCTTTCTTGCAGTCATGACTAAACCCTAGTAGTATTGCAAAACAACTAAAACAAGTATACCATCAAGTCCAAATTGATTCTCCTTGGGAAGTACACATTTTCATGAACCCATTTGGGTCTATTCAAACATACTTTAACAACAAGGTATGTTACTTTGGAAAATCTATGAACAAAATGACTATCCCACAGTAGAATGCACCAAATTAGATCAAAAATACAAAGCAACCACCGTTGAATCAACTTGAAAACATTCAATAACCCTGGATATCATTGAATTATGTAACAAAATTATTGAATACACAAAATTTCGGTCTCTTTATCCTTTCCAAAGATCATAAAATACAAACCCTCATTATATGCCATTAAAGACTTTAGAAAATAGGGGTTTATTAAAAATACCCTTTACAAACCTTTTTACACTTAGCCACTGCTTCAAATAGGTTAGGATGTGTCTGCACACACTCAAGTAATCATTTTCCAACCTTCTTGCATACTTCTTCAACATATACCAGCTTGAAACCATCCTCTTTCTTGGAAAATTCTATATTTTCTTGTAAGGGCAGCGACCAGTTCCTCATATTATTTCCTTCCCTGTTCTTGTCAACACACACACCATTTAACGCATTCTAACTACATTTAAAATAATCCATCCCACCATTCTTCTAAACCTAAAATAGTGGGATGGGGTTATAATCCGAGTCACAAGACTCTCAAAACCCTTGACTGGGTTTTTAGGCAAATCAGAGCAACTTGGTCTTCTTCTTTTTTCCTAAAATTGATGGAAGCCTATCAAAACACCTTTAAGTAATTTCTAAAATAAAATAAATATATAGCTTATAGACTACTGGTCAAGAGAATAAAACTCTACAAATATAGAGAACTGGAACTTTATTTAGTAAATAGTTTCAAGAATACAAAAGCTGCTTCTTCCTCATGCTTTACAATGCTTTATAGAGCTTTTTCATCAGTTAAGGCAACTGCCTTTTCAATTCCAATGACCTATCCTTTCATTTTCCCACAAAAACTCTTCATCTCCCTGATTTTGTGCACTTTTTGCATTTGTACATTATTGACAACAATTGACACTTTTTGTCATAAAAGACAACTTTTGCAATTAACCACCTAGAGACCTAATTGAGACTTTAAATACATTAAATATGACCTCACATGACCCTTTTACATTACCTTACATTTGAAAATTCATTTTTTTACAAAAATGTTTGATGGAGACTTAGCAACATCTTTAGGTGCTCCTACACCACAACTCATCAAAACCATCACTATCCAGATCATCCTCAGTATTTGTTGCTTTAAATGTTGTTTTTGTCTTTTCCTCTTTCTTTCCAAACTTTCTCATCTCAAATGCAGTCAAGGTTCCAAATAGCTCTTCTTTAGTGTATTTCTTAGGATCATACATTTCTTCAATAACTAAGATCTTATCATTGTAACACTTAGGTAGGGTTATTAGTATCTTCTCAATTATATCTCCATTAGTCAATTTCCCCCCTTGATTCCTAACATAATTTGTTGCAAGTTCAACCCTCTGGAAGTAACTTGCAAAATCTTCACCTTCTTCCATTTTCAAATTCACATATCTACGCTTTGCCATCAGCTTCTTTGTCAATTTCACTCTATCATTTCCTTCATAAAGATCTTCCAAATTCTTCCTAACTTCATAAGTAGTGCCTAGAGTAAGAACCTTAGTTCACTTAGTTTTAGATAGAGCATTGAAAATAGTATACCTCTCCTTTTCATTCTCCTCATATGCAAAAACCTCATTTGCATTAGTGAGGCCACCTATCAAAGCAATATACTTTGTCTCAATAGCCTTCTAGGTCTTGTAACCAAGAGAGATAAATATATCCTCTCATTTGCAATTTCCAATCACTGTAATTAGATCCATCGAACATAGGGATCACCAACTTATGCACCATCGAATCTTCCTTAAGCGGTTATGTTCTACACCAAGGAACCAAAGCTCTTATACCAATTGTTAAAAGGCATAGGGAAGTTGAGAGGGGGGAAGAATCAGTTGTCACCAAATTTAAACTCAAAAATTCAACACTTATCAATTCCACAACCACATTGTTCTATTATTAAGTATGAACATAAAATGTAGATGACAAAAAGAAAAATCAATAGAATGAACGCCAAATTTTATGCAGAAAACCCAATGAGGGAAAAACCACGGTGAGGATTAACTCACAATATAAAGGGATAACAAAACTGAATACAAAGGCTCACTACCCAGAAGAGGACTCACTTTCTAGATACAAATGCTCATTGTGATGCAGGAGCATCTAGTGGTGTAAGGGCAATCTTGCATCACCCAAAAATAGTTAAATTTTAAGTTTCTCAGTTTTTAGATGTTTTTACATTTTTGGATACCCTTTTCGTCCTAATAAAATTTCCAATTTACAGTTTTTATTTTCTATTCCTGGGTGGAAAGATATTGCAGTTTTAGTTTCCCAGATTTGCACCTAAAAGTCTTCTGAGTTAGATTTGAGGCACTTAGAGTTCCCGGATCGGCCCCGAAACTTGCTGAAATTGGCGTAGTAGATTTTGAGTGCATTGTTAACTTTGTAACCTTTCCAACGGTTCAAACGGTTCGCAAATCGAAGTCCTGAATCAAAAGTTATGGCCCCGGGAAGTTGGCGCACTTTCTAGAAAATACAATTGCAAATGCTCTTTTGAAATTTGAACTTCATGTTGTAAATTTTCGGTGCCAAACTGCCTAAACTCAAAATTTAATTTTGTTTTGGCTCCAAACTAAATAGGAGCTCTATTTATGGGCGGGTTTCTAATTTTTGGGTAACTTTTTGGGGACAAGCTCGCATATTGTGAAAGGGTGATTTCGTAGCTTTCTGTAACTTGCATGTGTTGTAGAACTTGGGGATTTGAGATCCTCTGCATGTAAGAAGCTCCATTTTCTGAATAATAAAATTATTCTTTTGTTTGTGGGTTATTTCCTAAGTCTCGGGTTGCACCCTCATCAAGTGGTATCAGAGCGAGGTTTTCTTGAGCGTGTGGACATATCGCCGATCGTGAGGCAGTTCGCACCAGGACCATGGTTGTGGGTCAAGGTCAAGAAAGATTCCTCCAAGAGTGATGCCTAGTAGGTGTGGTGGTGCTAGAGGTGGTCGAGGCGGAAGAAATTTTGGTGGAAGAGATGCACTGGCAGCCCTCCAGAGACAAATTGATGCGTTACAAGAGCAGTTGAGAAGAGGGTTAAACCTGAGGGAGGAAAGCGAGGATGAAGGAGAGGAAGAAGGTTCAGATGTAGAAGAGGAAGAAGAAGCAATTGATCAAGACCAAATGTGGCTAATAAGGGCCATTTCGAAGATCGGGAAAAGACCCAGAGCAGAAGTCCCCTTATTCTGGAATTATGAATCTAGAAGAGTTGATCGACTGGATCAACGAGCTAGAAGAATATTTTGAGTATGAGGAAATAGAGGACCCGATTAAGCAGCTTGCAAAATAAAGCCGAAGGGCCATGCCATTATTTGGTGGAAAGAGGTCTAGTTGGAAAGAAATCGAAGAGGAAAAGGAAATATCACCAGATGGGATCACATGGTAGAGAAACTCAAGAAGTAGTTCATACCAAAGGGACTACTTTAAAGTTGTATCTGACAAGAAATTGCAAGGGTTGAAGCAAGGAAGCAGATCTGTGAAAGAATATACTGAAGATTTTCACAAGATAATCATCAGAACGGGTCACACAGAGGCCAATAAGGAGAAGGTAGTCCGATATCTTAATGGGTTACGACCAAGCATTCAGGAGGAGTTAAGCCTAGTCAGAATGACCACCATTGAGGATGTGTATCAGTTTGCTCTGAAGGTGGAAGAGAAGCTGAACAAAAGATTTGATGGCAAGCAAAAGGATGAGGAGGTCAAAGTGGAAGGGGCAGTAGAAGACCTTCAGGAAGCCGAAATGATGATGAAAAGAAAAGTGAAGATGTGGCTACCAGCCGAAGCCAAAGGAATGATAATCTCTCTACTACCCTCGGATCAAAACAATGGTGATCAAAGAGGCAGAGGACCCAGGGAGATATGGACAAGGATCCGGAAGAGGTGGTTTCAAGGAATGTGTTTCCAGCAGGGTGAAGAAGGACGAGCCTATGAACGTCCACAACACCAAGGAAGGGCAGACAAAAGGCCAGAAGGTCATGGAAGGGTTGTGCATGCAGATGAGGAGGCCCAATCTGAACATTCAAATGATGCTGAAAGGGGAGAAGCCCTAGTGATTAGGAGAGCCCTGGTGACTGAGGAAAATGAACCAGAACAGAGGAAGAATCTATTTTGCACAAGGTGCAAGTGTGAAGGAAAATGTTGTGATGTCATTATTGATGATGGGAGCACCGATAATCTAGTGTCAGAAGAGATGGTCACAAAGTTGAAGCTGAAGAGGGAAAGGCACCCACATTCGTATCAGATTGCCTGGTTGCAGAAAGACCACAAAATTTTGGTCAATGAGTAGTGCCTAGTAAAGTTCAAGATCAGGAGCTACCATGATGAGGTACTCTGTGATATCATTCCCATAGATGCATGTCACATGTTGTTAGGGAGGCCATGGCAGTTTGATAGGCGAGCTATACATGATGGCCATGCAAACACTTACTCCTTGACAAAGGATGGGGTTTGTCACAAGTTGAAACCCCTGAAGGAGACCGAAGAAAAGGTATGCAGTAGTGCTAGAATTTGTTATGTAGATGGAAGAAATTTTTTAGAAGGTATGAAGCATGAGCGTGTGTGTTATGCATAATTCCTAGAGTGAGTAAGGAGGATAGTGAGAAGGTTCCGTACAGGCTCGGATGTTGGATGA
>VDFB02193867.1:532166885-532277790 GCA_007258455.2 Sequoia sempervirens
GAGAAGGTCTCAAGATGGACCTAGTGAAGGTGAAGGCTATTCTGGAATGGCCTACCCCAAGAACTACTACCGAGGTGAGATCTTTCCATGGTTTGGCTAGTTTTTTATAGAAGAAGTTCATTAGAAACTGGTAGTATTTGTGGACCCGGTAACAATGAGGAGAGGATAGAAAAGAATTCAAATTGATGGAAGCGATTGGAGGCGGTAAAAGTTTTGAACTGTTGGCGGAAGGTGAAATGAGCAACTTGTTCTAGCCTCAGTTTTAAGGTGTTGGTGGATTGTGATACCCGATGAGATTTGTGCCATTAGAAGCGGTGTTGAGCCAGAAGGTAAGCCCATTGCCTATTTAGGTGAAAGTTAAATGATCGAAGAGAAAGTATTTTATATATAGAATTTTATGCAATAGTTCAAGCATTAAAGAAATGGAGACATTATTTGTTGCTGAAGGAATTTGTTCTATATACTGATCATCAGGATTTGCAGTACCTAAATAGTAAGGGAAAATTAAATTAGAGGCATATGACATGGGTAGAGTTTTTGTAGAGTTATACCTTTATTTTGAAACATAGGAGTGGGAAGTCAAATAGGGTTGCAGATGCCTTAAGTAGGAGGCATACATTGATGACAAAGATGCAGATTGAAGTGGTTGGATTCAATGAACTTAAGACACTATACGCGGAAGATCCTAATTTTGCAGAGGCTTGGAAAGCTTGCAAGGAACCTGTTACAGTGGATAGGACAAGGTGGCTGGATTTCATAATCTAGGATGGCATGTTATTTAAGAGAAGTCAATTGTGTATCCCCAGGAGTTCCATGAGGGAGAACCTAATAAAGGAGAAGCATAGTGAGGAATGGCAGGACATTTTGGTCGGGATAAGACCATTGCCATTATCAGTGAGCATTATTATTGGCCTCAATTGTTGCAGGATGTGAAGAAGTTTGTACAAAGCTACAGGGTATGTCAGATGACTAAAGGAGTGAGCCAGAATACAGGCTTATATCGCCCTTACACCGTACTAGAGAGGCCATGGGAGGATATAAGTATGGACTTTGTTCTTGGTTTGCCAAGGACACAATGTGGGAATGATTCAGTCTTTATGGTGGTTGATAGGTTTTCGAAGATGGCACATTTCATTCCATGTCAGAAGACCCATGATGCAGTCCACATTGCTGACTTGTTCTTCAAAGAGGTGGTGAGGCTACATGGTCTACCAAAGAGTATTGTTTCAAAACATGACACCAAATTTGTGGGGTACTTTTGGAGGACCTTGTGGAAGAAGCTAAAGATAGAGTTGAAGTTCAGTACTGCACACCATCCACAAATAGATAGGTAGACAAAGGTTGTTAACATGAGTTTGGGTAACCTACTGAGATGTTTGGTAGGAGATAAACCCAACGGATGGGACTTGATCTTACCCCAAGCAAAATTTTCTTACAACAATTTTGTCAATAGAAGCACTGGTAGATCACCATTCCAGATTGTCTATGGAGGTAGCCCCATAATAGCTCCAGAATTGAGGAAGATGGACCAAGAGAAGAAAATAAGTGTTGAAGCTGAAGATTTTGTAGAACACATCAAAGACATACATGAGAAGGTAAGAGAACATATTAACAAGATGAATATGCAGTATAAGGCTAAGGCAGATCAGAAGAGGAGGTATAAAGAGTTTCAGGTTGGTGATGAAGTGATGGTCCACTTGAGGAAAGAAAGGTTTCCAGTGGGAACATATAACAAATTGAAGATGAAGAAGTTCGGTCCCTGTAAAATTTTGAAGAGGCATGATTCGGGGAATGCATATGAGGTAGAGTTGCCAAATGGATTCAACATTTCCCCTGTGTTCAACATTTCAGATTTGACAGAGTATTATGAAGGTGGCATAGAGGAAGTATCAATGATGGGAAAGTGTGGGATTCCAGCACCTACTTCAGAAAAGGAGGAGATTGAAGAAATTCTGGATAGTCGTGTGGGAAGGAGTACCACGAATAGGCAGTATGAAGAATATCTGGTGAAATGGAAAGGAACACCTGTTGAAGATTCATCCTAGTTGCCTAAGGTAGAGGTTGACCATTTGGGTTTTTCCTCCACCATCTAAGATGTGACAAGGTCACTTCTCAAATTACCCTGGGTGTCAAATGCAGGAGCATCCAGTGGTGTAAGGGCAATCTTGCATCACCCAAAAATAGTTAAATTTCAAGTTTCTCAATTTTTAGATGTTTTTACATTTTTGGATACCCTTTTCTTCCTAATGAAATTCTCAATTTTTGATTTTTATTTTTTATTCCTGGGTGGAAAGATATTGCAGTTTTAGTTTCCCATATTTGCACCTAAAAGTCTTCTGAGTTAGATTTGAGGCACTTAGAGTTCCTGGATCGGCCCCGAAACTTTTCAAAATCAGCATAGCGAATTTCAAGTGTGTTGTTGACTTCGTGACCTTTCCAACGGTTCAAATGGTTCGCGAATCGGAGTCCCGGATCAAAAGTTATGGCCCGGGAAGTTGGCGCACTTTCTAGAAGATACAATTGCAAATGCTCTTTTGAAATTTGAACTTCATGTTGTAAATTTTTGGTGCCAAACCTCCTAAACTCAAATTTGAATGTTGTTTTGGCTCCAAACTAAAGAGGAGCTCTATTTATGGGCGGGTTTCTAATTTTTGGGTAACTTTTTGGGGACAAGCTCGCATATTGTGAAAGGGTGATTCTGTAGCTTTCTGTAACTTGCATGTGTTGTAGAACTTGGGGATTTGAGATCCTCTGCATGTAAGAAGCTCCATTTTCTGAATAATAAGATTATTCTCTTGTTTGTGGGTTATTTCCTAAGTCTCGGGTTGCACCCTCATCACATTGCCTACATAAAGGACTCACTATCCAACAGGGAAGCTCACTACCTACTGATACAAAAGAAAACAAAAGATCCACCACAAAAATTTATAGACATCTGCAGCCTTGATCAAATGATTGCAGAAACCTTCAACTCACTACCTTTAGGAATCTAACACAATGAAGTATTGCTGCCTCAACTTATTTTTGCACAATTCTTCTCTTCACTTGTGGATTAATTCATTAATTTGCATCATTCAATTCTTCACATCTCGACTTGCATTTATACCATCTTCAACCTTAGAAACTTTCTACAAGGTCAGCCACATACGCTTCATCTCATAAATTAAAATTAGGTTGGCAACTCAACATTCCCGCAATGGAAAGGAATGAGATTGGACCAATAAAATGCTTAACCAAGACCAAATATAATTTCTTGGATCAACCACATGCTTCCTTAATTAAATTTTAATTCTTCATATGAAGTGTAAACACCAGGTCAGCCAAACCTAATGAAAACATAAATGAACATTGAAGCACACACTTTCCAACAAGAAGATAATATGAAAATGACATAACACACTTCATCATGCACGAGAACACCTCTCAGGTTCCTTCAGATACATCTACAACAAGTGTAACAACCTTTGAACACATAACTCCTTCAATCAGTCCATTCAAACTGTGCAAACATATACAACTCTTAAACTCAACTTCCAGATCACCAAACCACAAACACCTTTGCCAAAGCCCAGAGAAAACTATTACATGACATATTCCATATCTACAATACCTGAAACAAAACAATGAAGGACTATGGAGCATAAACATGTCTCCCAGTCCACAGAAAGCCAACTTTTCCAAAACAATTCACACATCGGTGAACACAGCTTTCACACTCCATCACATCAGAAGCTACAAATCAGTACATATGACCATCAGATCATCAACAACAATCCTTTAGATTTGTAGAAGCATAGGATCAACACAGGAAAAACCTAGAGCACATTTTGGAGCACATACATAACTCTAACTTCACTCTTTATTAATTTCCTCGAAAGCACTTGGAAACTCATAATTTTAGCACATCTACAACATCATAAGGATAGCTCCATGTACTCATAACATCTCAACTTCATCTCAACTATACATGCACAATCTACAACATTTTGAACTGTGTTGATATCAATGACAACACCACCAAACTTGCTCATACTTGCAACAAGGTCGCTATCAGAAAGATGGATCTATTCAAGTTCTTCCTCACCCTCATATTCAACTAAAACAAATTTGAATTGTGGGTGTGCTTATAGGTACTCATGCAAAGCCTCCCTATTTATCACAGGTGCATTAGTGCCACAACCAAAAGGTATCTCCTTGTGCATTTATAGTTTAATTGGTTCAACCATAGTGATATGTACAATTGCCTTCATAGTTGCTTTATCCCTCTATTTCTTCTCCAACTTGATATGATTGAGTACGTAAGCTAGGGTGTGAAAGCCAGCTAGCCAAGAACCTGCCATGTAACTATGTTGTCAAGAATTTTAACCTTTAGGGATGTATTCTTCTTAGCCCTTAAACAAAAAATGTTTTTAGCTACTGACTTCCTTACAATTTTCTTTGTTCTAACCATTCTGGTAAATGAAAATTCGAACATTAGCTATTGATAATGTTTGAGAAACATATTATATAATGAGATTATAGATACATGTGTTGAACCCAATAGATGTGATAGGTCATATGTAACAATCTAACTCATACAACACAAAATTACTTTGGTTTTTAACTTTGAGTTAAATAAATAAATTTATTTAAAATTAAAGATGTAATTTTTTTTTCTAACATAATTTATTGCATATTTAATAATTAAAATAATAAAACATTTCAATCTAAAATAATATTACATTTTAACCTATAAAAAAATACATCTTAAATCATATTTATAAATTAAATTTTAGTTTCTAGGTCATGTTTTCCATATCTAGATTAACCTTCTATTGCACAAGCCTCGTCATTGCTGCCTATAAGATGGAGAGAATTACCTAAGCAATTTTTCTCCAACCATAGATTGACGGTCCCTCGCACACCTTCCAACTGGTACTGGCCTAGAGTATAGACTAAGGAATCCCTAGTATGCCATCTGAGTCTCTAGTGTTGTGTCCTACATAAAAAAACTTGGTCATACAACTATAGACTTCTCTAACAAAGTATGACACTATTGACTGGTTATGTAATTCTCAATCATAATGAATGAACTAGTGCAAGAAGAGAATTTTGCACTACTTTGGTCAAATTTTCAAAATATTTTAACCACTTCCTTAAAAAGTGGATTTGTATGTTCACCCACCTCTAACTCATATTAGAAACCTTTAATGACCTATAATTTAACTTAAATTGACCATTTGGCCAACTTGTTTGACTTTTCAAAAGATTCTCATCCATAACATGGTGAATTACTAAGTTAATATACAACTAGATTTGTTAAATAATTTTGACTTTGAACACCCATGTTATGTTCTCATAACATCTTGAGTCTTTTCAACTGCAACTTGTTCAAGTCCTTACTTGAATTGTGAGAGTAACTACTCTCCTATTTTTAAGAACCCTTATTTAATGATGATGACACAATGTCATCAACTTGACCCACTTGGTCTCTTTCTAATAATATTGACAAAATATCAAATAAGTACAACCATATAATATTAGAATTATATAGAAGATTAATTCTTCAAAATAAAATTTCTGATTTTCAATGTTAAATTTTATGGTTATGTTCATAAAGAACACCATATTAAATTTGGTTATTTGCAGTATGGAATACTATCTAAATTTAAAGAAAGTATATCTAGGTTCAAATATTGAATTTTTATCATTAAATTAGCTTATTATTCCATCTATACTTAGACCACTCAATTGAGAAAATATCTATCTAATCACATAATTTCTCAAGCATGTAATCAAAATTTCCCTTTATGTAGTCATGTAAGAATATCTATACATATATATGCACATATATATTCATGTTCTCTTTTTGCAATATGAAAAAATATAAATGCATATATAATTGGATATAATGCTTATATCCTTCCATTTAATATTTAAGAGGATAATATTTCAACTCTATTGTCCCTAACAGAGTGAAAGTCGAACAATTTCTTTCCAAGTTTGAACTAGAGAATCAATCCACTAGTAGAGAAACAACAAAAAACTACAGAAAAAACTACTAAAAACTGCTTATAAATGACTGAACATGGTCACGCAACCATTAGTATTTTATTGATAGTCATTTATAACATGACTAGATTGATGACTAAACCATTTTGTCCTTTATTGGTTGTTTTGGTCGATTGATTTGGTAGTATATTTAGTCGTTGATTTAAAGTCATTGATTGTTGTAATCTGGCCACTTATTTAGTCATTTTTTATTCACTGATATATTTAGTCATTGATTTAGTCATTGATTGCTATAATCTGGTCACTTATTTAGTCATTTTTATTCACTGATTTATGTCCATTGGTAGTGTATTTAGTCATTAATTTTAATCATCATTTTGATCAATTTGGTAGTATATTTAGTCATATTTATTCACTATTCACTGATTTCTATTAGTTGGTAGTATATTTGGTCATTTTTATTTCACAAGTAATATATTTAGTCATATTTATTCACTGTTCATTGATCTATCAGTCAATAGTATATTTAGTCAATTTAATTATTAATTGACATCAATTAGTAGTATATTTAGTCATTTTAATTGACTGATATTTGAGGATTTCAACATAAAACACATAAATACACATCAATCATCAATTGCACACAATAAGACAACCATTGAGAAGGAAAAAACAATGAACTTTATTAATAATTTAAGAAAATTGTTCTAGTTATAGCTTAGAAATAGAGTATTACAATTTTTATTTTTAGTCACAAGAATAAAAATCTGAGTTACAAAATTGCATAGAAATGACTGCAAGAAAGAAAATTCTCCAAAAAAAATCTACAATGATGGAAACACATACTTGGATCCCTTCAATGTGAGCACATGCCCCTTTCATCTCTTAAAAATTCTATAATGTGGGCAATCTTCCTAGAGGAAGTTGTAACGTGTAGAATCCAAGGAGAGTGTTGATAATGTCCCATTTATGAAGCTCTCTCCTTCAATGTAGATAACAATAACCCGACTAGAATCTTTCTTCCTTTATATACAACATGCCATGTGATATGAGCAATAGGGTTTTCTTTTTCCACCATGAATGAAGTTGTGCTTCAATACAACCAACAAAATTACTATCAATCTCAATTCAGAAAGAAGAAAAGCGCATTGTATATTGCAATTTTACAAAATTAAGTCCAAACACAACATAAAGATAAATCAATTAAAAAATTGTAGGAGACATATCACATCCACAAACATGGGAGAGCTTTGCAAAATTGGAGAAATTGGCTTGGAAAATGAAGGTAATAAGCTATTTCTAGATTCAAGACTTTTACTTAATGTTGTGGAAAAGAAGAAATAAGAATCATTTATCTGCCAACATAGTGACTTGGAAAATGAAGGCAATAGGGTATTTCCAGATTCAAGAATTTTACTTAATGCTATGGAATAGAAGAAATAAGAATCATTTATCTGCGACCATAGTGAAATGTTAGAAATTGAATTTGGTTTGTTAAACATGGCCCTTGGTGCAACTATTAGAGTTGTTAAGAACCTTTGAGTATGTTCCAATTTTCACACTGCATCTAAATTATTCTCCAAGATTGTTGCAAGAGAAATTGTTCTACGAAATGTGAACCATTTCCATCATTTTAAACAAGGACAATGTTCTCGTGGAGAATATTAGTGATGCTAAATGAAACAATATGAAAAATAGGCTTGCACTATAGTAATGTGCACTACATCAGATATCCATTAATAACAAAGGGACATCCATCAAAGCATAACAATAGGGATTTTTTTGTCATATGGGTATGTGCAGGATCATGATGGGCCAAAAAGTGGCAATATGATGGGTATGTGGCTGACAAAATTTTTTAACCCAAAATTGATGAAATGAAAAGGGTTTTTAAAGGATATTCTCAGCTTTCCACCAATATAAATTATGCTTTACTTTGAATTTAATAATAATTATTATTCATTTTCTATTTGAATTACGATTAAAGTCTTCATTGATAGGCTGATTGAAAAACATCTATAGCTTTTAAAAGATATTACATTTTTTGAATCCAAAACATGCATCATATTATATGCATCACATAATATAGGATTAAAATAAGAAAAAATGAATTTCATGAAGTTTTGACCAAGTTAAGGTGGTCAGACATACGAGTTTTTTATATTTTTAAAAGTTGTAATAAAAAATTCATCATTAATTATTTACTTGGAAAAAAATTCCAAAAGAATATGTATCACATTCGGACATGAGTCATCTACTTATATATAAAATATTATAAAAAAAATTATCATTTTATTGTGGTTAGGGTGGTTAGACAGACACCTACTTCTTATTTTTTCCCTAAAATTTAAGTACTACTACATTGAAATTTCAAATTTTCACCGAATAGATTTAAAAAATAAAAAAATAAACATAGTAGATTAGAAACTATATTAAATTTTCTACAGATTCTATTCTTACACATTTTTGAAATAATATAGATAAATTATTCAAATTTTTACATCAAGTTGCCTAACTCTGATTTTTCTAATTTTTTTACCACTTAAGGGCTTATTTTTTCCATGATCATCCTACACATACCCATATGTTGTAGTTACAAGTTCCCTACTAGACATGCATGAAAATGTGGAAGCATAGACAAGGCAAGCAAACTCTTTCAAAAAATGCCTTAAAGAAATGTGATATCATGGAATGTCATGATTGAAGGATATGTTCAAAATGGTTTTTTTGAAAAGTCCTTAGAAAATTTTAAGAAAATGAAACCAATGGGTGTAAAACCCAACTCCTCAACCTTTGAAAGCATCCTTCCTGCCTATGTGTGAATTGGAGCTTTGGATGAGGATATGAACATCCATCAAAAGCATATTTGGAAGTGGTTTTATATCAGATATTGTAGTTGCAAGTTGCACTTCAGATCACCAAATCCTTCACAAAACCTTCTACACAACCAATGCAACACCGCACAACTATTTTTTGGTTTTCATGGTGATGCAGGGAGATTTCACGAGTACAACACCACACAACTATTTTTGGGCCTTCATGGTGTTGCGAGGAGCTTTCCTCGCAACACCACAAAGGCCCAACAATAGTTATGTGGTGTTGTGGTGGTTGTGAAAAAGGTTTTTTGAAGGATTTGGCAATTCAAAGTGGAACTTGCAACTACAATATCTGATAAACATCCACTTCCAAATATACTTATGCCTTAATGAGAAATAATCACTCATATAACCAGTTAGTTGGAAGAAAAATTGGAGATAGCATGAGTGCTCAATTAGCAATAACAATATTGGAAGCACCTTCCTTGAATGTTGGTTCTACATTTTATGTTGTAAGAAGTTGGATTCTATGGATATCAAGTCTCAAAATTCTACTCTCAAACGATGCCTTGTAACATTGAAAGTGCAACATCACATTACACATTCAAGTAGAGCAGATAACAATTTATTCCATTAGAAAATGAGGGGAGCCTTCTCATCATTGGATAAGCTATTGTAAAGAGCCCACAATACTAATACAAGCTCTTGAGGAGTGACCTAGGAAGAATGAGAGCAAGGCTTCCTACCTTTCAAGGTTCTTTCTATGTGAATATTATCATAAATGTGTATTTTATAACTATGACAAAAATGATGTGTATATAATCATAAAGATGCCAATATGTATTTTGAAGCAACTTATGGTATTTTTCATAGGTGTAGAAATTCTTTGTAAGGATTAGTTTTGGGTGGGCACAAACATTTCATGACATACCTTCTTTCTAATTGTGGAAAACCATTAGAAAGACACATTTGGGCTACAAAATATAGCCTGGAACATATACTCTTAGTCATTGCTTCTCTGGGTGGTATGGAATTAGGTGGATACCATGGAATAGAGTATATTATATGCTATCTTATGTACCAGGGAAACTTGTGTCAAGATCTAAAAAGATAAATGATTATTTTATTGTCAAAACATTATACCTTCCATTCTCAGTGTATCTATTGTCATACCTCTCACTAACACTATTATTTTATTGACACTGTTATCCTACTGCCTCTACAAAAGAGCTCCATTTAAAGGCATCATGAATACATATTATGCACAACAAAACTCTACAAGTGAAACAAGACATTTTCAAGACAAAATATGAATTCATTGAAACATTATTGTCTAAGCAACATAATATCTTCAAATGAAGAAGCATTGTAACTATGACTAAGAAAACACTATGTAGGAATTGTTAGCACTGAGAAATGAAGAAGATAACACATTGAATTAGGTGTCTGAGATCACTAAAAGAATATCATCGTTAGAGAGTTGCAAATTATGAATTGTCCTCTATCCTATAGGACTAAGAAATGAGGAACACTGTCAAACAATGATTGAATCATAACAAACAGTCCAAAAATAATGAAAGTTACTATCAAATGGTGACAAAGATCTATCCTCTAAGTCATTTCCACATATGGTGGTCGAGAACACAGTCAGTAAGAAGAAAAAGAGCACTGGATCATAACATTGTAAAGTGCTCATGAGTTATGCAATGAAATTCATTGTTCTTGTGATCACAAAGGAGATCAAGACAATAACCAACATACTGATGTGCACAATGAATGTTCATGTAGTGCAAAATTCCATACAAAGCAATTACCACAACATATTTTGAGGTGAATTGCACCTGCTATTTTATGTTGATATGGATATGTTCTAACCTATAGTTAATTGTTGTAGCATAAAAAATACGCTAAATAGTTGTTCATATACAACTATTTCAAATTCAAAATTGCTATACCTTATTCTAGGAGAAAATCATAGGGGGGGTCTATACATAAGACACCATTATTTCAAATTCAAAATTGTTGGCTCTTTCACAATTTTTTGCTTCATTTATTTGATCTAAGATAGCCTACTATATAGAAGATGCTCTCAAAGTCATAGTAAAATCCTTTATTCTAGGAAGACTGTTCAAAATTTTCCCATCATAACAATGAACAAAAGCATCAGTCATTAACCTGAACTTTGCAAGAGTTTCATCAAATTCTACTTTTCCACTCTCTTTTTCTTTTTGAATTTTATTCCCAATTTCATCCATGAAGAACTTCCTTAGCCTATGGATCCTATTGTTAGCCATAACTTTACTAGGTATTGAGGATAGCTTTGAGTTTTTACCCAAGTAGCAATTGACAAAATTCAACCTTACCAGATACAATGTGTTGAAAAGCTCTTTGAAGTTATTCTAGAAAAGAGTTCTTGAGAATATTATGCATAGTTTTGAATTAACCTTTTTACATGAATTTCATATATTTGATTGGCTATTTCAAGCTTGATGACCTTGTAAGGAAATGTAGGGAGCACATCTAATGAAAACTCCAAATAGTAGTGCCTTTAGTAACTTTAATTTTGAGTAGATTACCTCAAAGACACAAACACCTATGTCCAAAAGTGGAAACAGACACAGTTCATTTCCCACATTGATCCTTCTAAGAGAAACACATGTAAATTCAACAACATGCATTATCAGATTCTCTAATAGAATCAATACATACATGAAAGATGAGACAAAAGCAGAACAAAAATATTTTACGTGGGGAAAACCCTTTCGGGTAAAAAACTCCACTCTCCAAAGTTTGAGCCATTGTATTATTCAACAACAAAAAGTCACAATACAATTTCGAGCTCTTAGCCTTTCAGAGATTACATCTTGTTCATTCTAGATACAACTAGTAGCAAACTCTCCCAGAGAGATCATCCATGGCATTCATGATCAAGAGAGATTCCAGCACAACTCTACCTCTCTCTTCCTCTGCTTCAACCTCATGGCCTTGGCCTTTCGGCCAGCCACTCAACCCTCACTATCTCTCTCTACCTCTCAGCTCTTCAACTCCTTAGCTTATCAGCTCTTTGGTTTCAGAACGTCCAATGCATACTATAAACATTCATTCTCTGCAGGCTCTATGAAATCGTTCTTTTCCAACTATTGGATCAGATCTTACAAATCATCCAGCCCAACATCATTAGATGTTTCCACTTCCTTGTGTTTTAGTTTTCCAACTTCCACACAGAAACGGTTTAGCAAACGGTTCACATCCTACTTTCTCTGATTGGTCCAAATCACACCACGTCGAAAAGTCTTCATTTGGTCAAAAGGCGTTAACCTATGTTGGCATGTCAGGGAGACACTAACCATGTCTCCCCAATGCCAACATAGCTAGTATTTGATATTGCCAAGAGTTATCCCTATCGGCAAGAGGTTACATCGAGTCTAGAGAGCTATCGCTCAGACTTCACCATGTCACCAAGACCTCACACCGAAGATCACAAGTTACATCGACATCAGTATTCTCATCGGCGAGACAATTGCCATTCAATGAGACATCATACTGATGTTCAAAAGTTCATTCTGAAGTGTAGTCGACAAGACTAACATTTTTCACCAAGACATCATATCAAGCTTTCAAGTCGTATCGAACACCGAGCAGTTGCCAAGAGTCATACCGACATCAGGATTCCCATCAGCAAGACAAACACTCTTCAACAAGACTTCATAACGAGCTCTTCATGTTATACCGAAAAATCCCAGTCAACAAGACATATCGCTTTTGCTGAGACATTACTCTGAAGTCTTCAAGTCATACTGAGTCGACAAGACTTTCCATATTTGGTAAGACAACATACTGAAACACATGTGTTACACCGAAGTCTCCTGTCGGCCAGACTTACCATTGTCACCAAGAGGTTACACTGAGCCTCTTATGTTACATCGAAGTCACACAGCCATCGGCGAGACCAACACCTATCACCAAGACTTCATGATGAAGTCTCCAGGTTATCTCAATCCCACCTTTCACCAGGAGTCATGCCGAACACATCCCACACCGTCAGTGAGACAAATGCTTGTCGCCAAGACTTCATAGTGAAGCCTTCAAGTCATACCAATGTGTTCCACTGTTGGTGAGAGAATCAACCTTTGGCAAGACTTTTTATCAAGGTTTCCATGTTATCTCGAACACTGTTTTCCAAGAGTCACACCGAACCAATGACCTCATGTGTTGTCGACGAGACTTCCAATATTCGATGAGACATCATATCAAAACAAGCCTTTTGGCCAAGTCTCCCTGATATCCAATAGACACCAACCTGTCGGCCAAACATCTCCCAGTCGCCAAAAGATCTTCCCGAATCTTCAAGTCACCCTGATGACTACAATCGGTGAGACATCTCCCTGTCACTAGGACCACATACCGACACACTTGAGTTACCCTGACATATGCTAGGCACCTGATAACAAACCCTTCTGTCGTTGAGACATTCCATATCAGTAAGAGATCTCACTGAGTCTCCATGTCATAACGATAGGTCCATTTGGCAAGACTTAAACAAAGTCTCAGTGACCAGTGCAAACCATAGGGTTCCAAAGCTGCCAGTTGGCCAGACAAAAGTAATGTCACACCAAATTTTCTTTTCCAGGGGTTACAACATGTGAGATTGAGGCACATATTTCAACAATATCCCACTTGACGAACATCACACAGGCACCTCCAAAGCAATCAAGAACTAAGATCATACTAGCTCCATCAGTCCAAACCCTGCAATACTCAAGACACCCAATCAACATGATTCAACAGATAAGAGTCCACCAGACAATCTATAACAAAGACCAAGCATTCAATTGCAATTCACTGACCAACAAAGCAACCAATCATAGCCTTCCAAGAAACCACATAGATCCCAAACATGCTGTCATGCTCCATCAAGAATTCTACTCCAACATCCAAGATGTTCACCTTTAGGCAACAATCCTGTCATCTTCCAACATGCCACCTGTGAAAGAAGGATACAATGCCAAGGTGTATAAGCACCATTCCAATGAACACAAGCAAAAGATCCTAGTGATATCACCAACAAGATACTGCTACCACTTCATTGTGCTCAAATGCTATACAGAAGCAATATCAACTTCAAAGCTTCAAACAGAACACAAACCATGAAGTCATCCTCTAGAAACAAGATAAATAACACCAATTAGTACAACAATCAGAATGACTACATCAATCTAATTGATAAACCCACACAATTAAAAATAGCACCCACAGCTCCTACTATTCCATTCGATCACACATACCTCAATAGGTATCACCATTAGTAAACTTCTACCAATCCAAAACCAACTCATCAACAACAAATACAAGCTCCAAGTGTTAACCAGTTGAAGACGACAAGACACATACAAGAACTCCCACTTCCTGAGTAATCCAAATCTAAAAGATCAAAAGGCATCACAAGTCTACCAATACCAGCACATAGAAAATGTAACCCTATAGTACCAAGGAAAAATCCACAATGATATGCACAACCTGCAACAACCTACCACAAGAAACATTTCTCTCACCACAAACCTTCACGGCCACAGAGAGAAACTCTACACACCATCTTCCTGTAGAACATCCTCCTACATACACTTCTAATAGCCAGCTGTGACAATAATTATCTTCTTCACATCCCAAAAGAAAAAGCTTAACAACATCTATTCGTTCAATCACCAAGATCAAACCAATTTAACAAACAACATGGATGTAAGCATCTCTAAGAAGATCAAGCTAGTTCATTCCCCATTTCAGGAAATCAGGCCATATAACATCTCCAACCAATTCTCATTAGCAACAAGGAGATAAAAAAAATTGTACAACTTCCACTATGAATCCTTCAGAACTGCTAGACTACAATTCAAGATCCATATCATGAATGTAAACATAAAACACATTTGAAAGATATAAAGGGCCAAATACCTCTCAGATAAACTGTCGAGCAAACCAAGAGTGGGAATGAGAATACTCCTTCAAGATATACAAGTCATCATGACTAATCCAATAGCAATCTCCTCATAGGTCTCTTATTGAACTCACGTTCAACTAAGGTGTAGGCTTCTCAGACTTTCTGCTGAAAAACTTTAACAAGAGTAACAAGTAGCAACACTTCTCTCATAAGAGAAAAATAGCCTCACCTTATTCTTCATGTATCCATGGGTACTACAAACCGATCATCTCATGCTAAACTTCAACTGCATTACTGCACTATCATGAAGTATCAAGCAAGTAATCAAAGCACTCAATACACAAAGAATTACGAGATCACTGTCAAAGCTCCAATCAGGAACTTATCATGACATCATGATCTACACATTCCCATAGGATATACCATCCTCCAAGTGATTTCACCATTCTATCAAGTACAATGCACAATGCCAAAACTCTAGTGCACAAACAATAGTATAGCATGACATAAAGCAAATAGACTTTAAAAACATCACCTGTCAAGCACCACCAACACCTTAGCCAAAGACTCCAAGCATCCTCCATGGTTCCAAGATGTTGTACACCTTCAAATAATGTTCATGCAAATGCAAAATAACCATTCTGTAGCAACAAGATCCCAAGAAACATCTGCAACACTAAAGAAGACCATTCACCACCATGTGATGAACTCACAGACATTACTAGAGCTCCCACTAAAACATCACACCCGAGCTCTCCAAGCATCATGAACACCTACTACAGGTTCCCATAACCGACTATTCAGGAACTCAATAGTATCCATCCTCTCATCTCAAAGCACCACACCAAAGCACAAGTGACCACAGACAAGGCCAGCTAACAAGTTTGTTCCAACAATGAATCAACCTCGTGGATATAGACAGTCCACTTCCAAGTTGTCTCATAGCAAACATGTAGGTAAAGACAACCCACAACATCGCACAACCCATAGATCCATTCAACAGAAATGTGCAAACCCATCATCACATTGGAAATGAAAAATTGAGATTTCAAAGAGAATAACCACGTAGACAACATGAATCAAACACTAGATCAAGCTCATATCTGATTCGCCAATCATGTCCACAACGAGCACCATAGTCTAGAAACCCACAAGGACTACCGCAAGAATGCTGAGTGATAAACCATGTACCAATACTCCTATGCAGAGAAGAAATCATACCTTCTCAAGCCATGCACCAAGCATGCATGCAGACTTGCAACTATCTCATCTAGCAACACCCCAAAAGTCCAGTGACTAGACAATAGCTTAACATCAACTCCACATGACCACAAGTTTTGCTTAACAGTGTAAAACTTGCAAAACCAAAGAGCCATGCAAGTACAAAACATCCTAAGAAGGAGAACAATAGTTCAGGAGAATCCAAGCCCCTTTCAGACCAACTCTAGAACCACCAACATGTACATGCATTCGAGAAAGAGAGAAAGGTTATTTCAGAAGCTTGGAAATCATCTAATGATTAAATCCATAGCCTTTTAGTATCTGAGGTTAATAGGAAATAGTTCCTTCCAACACCAAGAACCACCACCTAGCATAAGCACTCTCTTCCATGACTGAGAAATAACCCAGGCTTCTCCATATCATCCAGGAGCATGACACACAGACGCCCAATATGAAAGCTTTACTTCTAATCAACCACAGAGCCAAGAAATCCACCTCATACTCCAAGGTTATACCTCTACCAGCCAGGAGACATAGATCAAAACATGACCAACTCCTTTTTTTTCCATCTTGACCATCCTTGAAGCTGCATGATGTCTCATAGTACCACAAGGCTTCCACTTATCAAAGGATCAATACATCATTCTATTCCTCCAGATTTCTTCCAGCCCATCAAGCTAAGAAATCTTCATAGGAGAAATATCCAGAACCAACAACCAGAAGAAGGCTCTGATACCACTTATAAGGAAATGTAGGGAGCACATCTAATGAAAACTCCAAATAGTAGTGCCTTTAGTAACTTTAATTTTGATTTGATTACCTCAAAGACACAAACAACTATGTCCTAAAGCGGAAACAAACATAGTTCATTTCCCACATTGACCCTTCTAAGATAAACACATGTAAATTCAATAGCATACATTATCAAATTCTCTAACATAATCAATACAGACATGAAAGATAAGAAAAAAGCAGAACACAAAGATTTTACGTGGGGAAAACCCTTTCTGGTAAAAAACCCCACTCTCCAAAGTTCAAGCCATTGTATTATTCAGCAAGAGAAAGTTACAATACAATTTCAAGATCTTATCCTTTTAGAGATTACTTCTTGTTCATTCTGGATACTATTATCAATAGTTTTGTACTGCTAAATGCAATATTCAGCAAACTACTGAAACATGGAAACCTTTTTTAGATGTGGGTGATCTGAATGAAAGAGGAATCTCCAGAGTGAGCTGGTTCTCCGAATGATAAATCTTATTCTAAAACAACTTCTGAGAAAAGGGATGAAAGATGACTGAACATAAAAACCTATTTCTAATAGATGATGCACCAAACTTATAAGAATCTAGACCTAACCACTCATAACAGCTTCTCCATTACAGTAATCCTCACAATCTCATTGGCACATATCCCATCAGTGATTTGTATGAATATCTGGAAAACAAATACAACATACAACTTGAAACATGTAACTATGAAACACAACCTTATAACAACAAGACATAAAAGGATTCTGATTTGGAAAAAAAATTACATCAGATTGCTATTACAAAATTTGAGACAAAAGATAAGAAGGAGAAATCTGTTGTTCTATTAAAAGTTGAAAGAGTCTTTGCCTGAATCTGAAACTGAGTAACAAAAGGTTTACAAGCTCAAAAGGGTATGAGCAAGAAACTATATCCAAACTGCTGAGAATGGAGAGCTGAAAAGACCAAGTCTTTGAAAAGAACTCTCAAGAAAACCCTAATCCGAGCTCAAAAAAAAGCTCAAGGAAAAAAGCTTCAAACAATCTCAAAAACTACTTTAAAGCAGAAAAAAGCACAATGCTTTCATGACGAACCTGTCAAGCCTCTAAAAATAGGCTAATCTTGCTTTAAAAGCTCAACAAACACTTTCTCTCCAAGATAGGTCTGGAATCCGACCAAGAGGAAAAGTCAACAAGAAACTGCTAAAAATAGCAAGAAATCACAAAGCAATTTATAGAAAAGATCGCTTTATGATTTTGCTTTACAAGACGCAGATTTGCACAATTAATCTATTTTTGCAATTAAAGATTGAAAATATTTTACAAAAAGGAAAAGCTCCTTATTACTCCATTACAATATTTCGATTTTCTCAAAAATCACAAAAACATATTACATAATATCCTCTCATCAAAATTCTCATTGATTTCTCTAAAATAAATTAAAAATAAAACCCTAACAAGGTAAATGACCCTAAGTCAAATAGATCCTAGGTCATATAGTATTCACCATTCACCCTTAATTGATTTTCTCTTAAATCAATAACACTTGATCAAATACCATATTTCACAAAGGCATAAAAATAGTCCTAAGACTTAATATGTCAACCTAGGCACCTAATTTCAGCGACCCTCAAATATTAAACCCCACGTGCCTTAAATGAACATTCTGGATGATGATGGATTGAATTAGGGTTCGATCAAAACAAGGTCAAACCTCACTCACTAGCTTGAATGAAAGAAGCTCTATTCTTTGCATATTGCCACCATGATTGAGTTGAACTCAAGCTTCGTGTGCTTTGAGACCATGGTTTTACCTCCTAACAGTTGAAATGTCATCTGGGTAAGCTTGTTTAGTCTGTTATTGAAGTTCCTTCACTTTATTCAGGGATATCAAAATACCCTAAGGTAGTGGCTTGTCATGCTCTTCTTCTAACTCATTCTTGTTCTTACATCTACCTTGGCCGATATGAGCTCAAGTTCCACTTAAAAGCTCTAAGAGAGAGCTCATGGGTCATTGCTTTCTCCTACTGTCATAAAGGTGAGCTATTTACTCACAGCTGTTATGCCTTTTCATTTGGCATCATATTTTGTTCTTCTGGCCTTGAGGTCATGGCTATACATACCCTCTAATGCATTTGTTTATGTTTCTTGTATTCCCACTTTACTATTTTGTGAGCTCGACCTACATTGAGAGCTCAACCCTTGGCACTTGGAAGCTTTCTGGAACTCTTGGCCGCGGCTAGGGAACTACTTCAGAGACATGAACTGTTAATTTTCTGTGCTAAAATTTGTTCAGAGACTTAAATAATTTCTTATTTAATCATGAATCTCTGGCCATATTCAGGCCACACCAGATATGATTTGTATAAATAACTTTCTTTGAGTTTTGGGCTTGACCCAGAATATAAAACTCTTCTTTATGTATATTGATACTGGATCACTTCGTGTGTATTGTGAAGATTGAATGAGAACTGCATTATCTTTACTTTGAGGCTTGATTCATCACAGGAATTTGTAGTTTTTGTATTCTACTTACTGTTTTTTGTAAAACTCATATGGGTTATTTCCATTATTGTTCTTTCTGCACTCGATGCAAACACCCAAAATGGGTATCATATAAATTTGAACAAAACTGTCTTTTCTTCATTTTGATGCTTGACCCACCTCAGGAAACTTGTATTTTAGTATCTCCTTGCTGTCTCTTTTCGTGAGTTATCACTATAATTGAATTTCCTATATTCTGCAACTCGAAGCTAACCTGGAAGTGGGTCTTTGGAATTATTAAAGAAAATTGCATTTTCTCTTCTCTTCTGAAGCTCGACCTAGCATAAAAATCTGCATATCTTGTGGTCTACTGTTGTTTTTATGCGAAACTAATGTTTTGTATTTTCAAAGACACACCCACATGTGGGTAACTATTGTTCATCATTGTTTATCCCCAGAACTGAAAACACCTGTAGGAGTTAACAAAACCTGTGTATTTACATCATTAGCTGTAATAGAAAACTCCATATTGGCATTTGATATTTGAAGGAAAGATGTTCATTTTTGTATCTTTCATTATTCTATTTGTCATCTCCACATGGACTTGAGCTAAAATAAATAGTGACTTATTTTCAACTTCTGGAATAAAACAATATCGTGAGTGTTGAAAATTCTCAAAGCTAAAAGCATGTAGTCTTACTTTCTGATAGAACTCGACCTCCCATATCTGTTTGAAAATGGTGATAAAACTATATATTTGCTTGCATTTGTTACTAAGGCTTTGACTCAAACAACCAGTGATGTTTTACCTTCACTTATGTAAAAAGATGCCTTGAATATTTGTCTTTAATTTAAACCTTCTTAGCATTTTGTTCATCCCAAGAAAAACAACTCATCACATCACTGTTGCTTGCTTTAATATACCTTCAAAAAAATAAAAGAACATGATGGGAACAACAAGAATCTGTGTGTTTGTCTATATTCTTTTGTTCATATTACTAGGTACTCCATTCTGGCATTTTCTGTAATTCTCTTTGATAGTTAGGACACCTTGAAAATGCTTCAGTATAAGTTCATTGCAAAGAGGGGAATTTTCATGCTCGTATTCTGCACATATATCAGTATCCTTTGATTTTCACTCAATTTTAACAAAACAATATCTATCTTCTATTTTTTGAACTCTGTAGAAAATGTTATAATGAAATATTGCATTACTATGAATCACCTCTATTTACCAGTTCATATGCATAACTGATAACTTCAGAAACTTTTCTGGAAATAAATTGTTACTCCCTCTTTAGAAATCTGAAAAGATCACTAGATTAATACTTATAATTCCTCATGCATATTGTATATATAAACAATGGTGTCCCTTTTAACCTCCCACAACAGCTTTCACTTTCTATATTCGAATTTTGTAGAGGTTTTACCTTTTTGCTTTTGGATTGAAACATTGCATCTGTACAAACCTCCTCAACCCACCAGTTTATATGTATAACTGGTAACTCAGAATCATTCTGGAAAGAAAATACTTACTCCTCCATTATTATTTTGGAATGATCTCCTTGTTATTACTTATTCAGGATGCAGTATTTACTTAATCAGTCAACTAGAACTAGAAATTCATTCAATACTCAAATGCACTGTCTGTGTTTGTATTCTTGAGCAACATGATACTCTTCATGTATTTTTATATTTCACTACACAAACTACTCTCAGAAACTGTTCTCTTTGATGATGAATATTAAAAAAAACATTAAGGCATATGTATGCCTATTCACTATCCAAGAGAGAATTGATGAATTGAAACTTACATGACATAATCAGCACAGAAAGTGAAGTTATTCAACAATTTCTAATGTGGATGTACTTAGTTAAATTCCTTAAGTGAACTAAACTCACTGTTCACCTGTAGCCTTTAGAAAGAATCCTGATCGTTATGAATGCACAATTGGTTTTGTTACTTGATGGATTCTTTGTTTTATTCTTTCAGCTGTATTTCATTTCATTCAATGTATATGATGAAGCATCTTTTAAAATTAGCCCATTTAATAAATAGGGCAACATGGCGAGCTCTACCCTTGTGGGAGCCCATTTTACTCCACATGCTTGGTCTTCGAATAATGTTCAGCTTCATGACTTTACCTATACCTGCACAAGGAAAAAAATTGTGTTAGCATAAAAACATAACACAATGATTATGATGTTGCTACTTCTCCTTTAGCTTACTTCTTTCATACTGCACTTGATTGATTTGATTGCTTCAATGCATTGCTAATAGTATGTTGTACTATTTTGGGTGTTCCATATAAGTTACATCATAATTGGAGCCACTGACACCCCTCTTTTCCTCTTACAGGTTGATGAAGCTCGAGAAGGCAAGGTGCACCATTCGGCATCGAACGTCGATAATCAGGAAATGATGATTATCTGTCACTTATGTGTTTTCTTTTTTGCACCTCTAGTAGTGCAATGTGCTATTAGACATATATTGTAGCAATCATAGTTATATCCATGGCTTGTGTGGATCTTTGATTTCAATTTTTCTTTTCAATTAAAAGAAAATGCATTTGAATGCAATGTTGTAATATCATTCTGATTGTGAAATCAAATTAAGCCCTGTAAAAAATATGAGTTCTTTATGAAATGAATGAAAGCATCTGAAATGCTATTTTTCCCATGTACTCAATTCCGTATTTCTTTTAAAACTGCAACATCTGAATGGCACTCTGAAACTCTATCTTTCTTTGAAATGCATAACTGTTGTTCGATGCAAACGAGATGTGAAACAACATTTGAAAATCAACATGCAATTCCACTTAAAGTTAAATAACAATCTTCCTGCTCCTCTATTTGAGCTGAAGCAAAAAATATGTAACATTTTGGAAATTTTTGTTATATGCTTACCTGCTAAGCATAGATCAGTGGCCTTTAAAACAATTCATTGGGTGCGGAGTCAATTTTGCCCCTTTTTGAAACTCAGAAAACTTGAACAACAACACTCCAAATAACAGCAAGAAAATGAAACAAAACTGAAAGCAAACAAAGAGGCCCTAGTGGCCAACAGAACAATGTGCAGTAGCGCTTAGAGAAAGCAAAACTACTGAAATTAAATGTGTGAAATGCACTTATTTGCAGCAAATATTCTATCCTACACTAACCAGTGGAAAAGGTACTCAAACAAAACCATTTACGGGTTTTGAAAAATAACCGCCTCTCCTAGTCAATCGAGAATACTTCGCATACTCACAAATTTGCACTAAAGGATGGAAAATGAGGATACTTCTCACACATTGTTGTGCTGCAACTTGTAAATAACAATCAAAGATGCAAATCATGTGAATCTGATCAAGCATACCTCTAGTTTTCCTAGAATGAATAATTGGGATTTACTGCCCCTCGACTGCCACCTCATCCTTAGGTGAACTGGAAATCCTTTGGATCTTGCCAACATCCCTGGCTAGATGTCAGATGGGGCAGCCTCTCGTGAAGGTGAAACTAGAACTTGCATCTCTAGTTCTTTGTTGGTTACCTACTACTTCAATCTCATCCTTCTGATGAGGATCATTTGAAAACATATCACCCAACCTTGTGCAAAACTCGTCAATTATATTAGCGTACAAGTTCTTGTGGGTCCCATCATTATCTTTTGTATGCATAACAGGCTTTGAGGTGTCCTCCTAACTATTTTCTTGAAAATTTGTAAAGATATCAAGGCCATTACCTTGTACAACAGTGTCATGCTTATGCACAACTTGATCTCGTTCTATTTGAGCTTTTGTACTAGGTTCATCGAGGTTCTAGCATTTGATAACCATGTTATCTTCACCTCGAGTTTGGACAACCCCACTGTCTCCTCAAGTTGCTACCCCACACCTTCTCCTTCAAAAGATGAGCGTTTGGTATCTAAATTTGAAACAAAATCCTCAAGATCATCCCAAAACGTGTCATCCTCCCTCTCACTTTCAGTTTTTTGTGGAAGAGAACTATTTTCTTCATCACTGCAACTCTTCTGAGGTATCAAAACATCAGAACTTTGAACTTCCTCCCATTGCTCTAGAGTTGGTATGGGTGTAATCAAAGGGGTGCTTAATTTGTTATCCACAAAGAACAGTAATCCATTGAACAAATCAAGCGAGGCTTGAGAACTGTCACTTGTTCTTTGTTGTTCTTCAAATAGGGCCTCCTCTACCTCCTATAGTAATGGCTCATGATGCTCTGGGTCTTTTTTAATGCTATTCCAATTGGAGACTTCAAAATGACCATCAATATTTTGTTGCTCCAATGAACCAATCTTCTCCATACATGCAACATTCTTTTGTTCTGCTGAAAAAATGGAGCAATCAGTAGAAACTTCCTGCTTGGTATGTTTTTGATCCTCTAAAAAGTTGTCTCCATCCTCCACAAAACAAGGCAACTCATTAGTGAAAACATGAAATGACTCATCAGTAGGAGACTTCTCTCGTTCAATATTTTGTTGTTCTAACCGATATTCCTCCATAGCTATATGTAGTAAATTTATTCTTGTAGCTTCTTCCTTCATGGTGAATGATGAGTCATTTTCTGAGTCAATAGGTCTGTCCTCAATAATGACAGGACAATCAGAATTATCTAGCTGGGAAACTTGTCCAATTTTTGGATTTTCTAGAGGAAAGGAGGTTGCTTCCTAATTGATTGGTCACAAATGCTGACAAGTTGACTGTAGTCATTTCCCTTGACTTGCAAGGGATGGTAGTTTTGAAAACTCAAGATTTCAAGATTAGGAGGTTGATTTGGGGAGCTAAAAGCACTATTTTGCCTAAAACTTGGGATTTTGACTTTCGGTATGATAGGAGGCTCATTTTTCATAGTACTTGGAAATTTGAATTTACGAACCTCTTCTTGAATAGGATGTTCAGAACTAACAGGAGTTGTTTGGGCTTCCAACCTTTGACACTGAGCAAGCAGAAGGTTTGTCTATGCAGCTGCCTCTCTCTCTAAATCCTCCTTAAACTATGCTCTTTGGGTCTCCAGCTCCTGCTCATGAAGATAGGCTTGATAAGCCAGCTCCTCCTGCTGCTGATTATACTCATACTGCTTCTTGATCTCCGCAAGCTAATTCATGTAATCAAGCAACGTGTTTTTTTATACTTTCCATCTCCTCCTGCTAATCTATTTGACTCATTTTCCTTTCATAGTTCAACCTTATTTCTATGAAACTCAAGTCTTCGATCTCTTGGGATTGATTTTTAACATAGAAGGGTTGAGATGAATAATGAGTAGGGGTGGGTGGGTGGCAACTATACTACGCATGCTGGTTTTGAAAAGCCATGGAACTGGAATCAGTAGCATAATTATACAAATGTGGCTGATATGGAGATGGGTAAGCAGTATCTTCATGATATGATGGGTGATATGATGCATGCCCATGAAATATTGACATATTTATTCATCTAAAGGCTAAAAACGAGCAAAAAATTAGAATCCCTAACAACATACAAGCTCTTGATTGTTTTGAAACCAGAAAAGGCTTCTCAGAGTCACCATGGTCTTTGATGACTATGCCTCCAAAGGCTGATAATTCTGAAGGGAACACCTAACCCTTCAATATGTGTTCTTTTTGTGTGTTGTTCACGCTGGATCTGCTTCAAAATTAGAGCATAGAGTCGCCAAGTATATTGAAAAGGGCCTCCAAAAGGCTGAATAACTTGCTGCATACACCAAATAGCAACCTTAAAGGATTAAAACTTCTTTGAAATTGATTTTCAGAGTCCCATCGGGTGTGCAAAAAACTCTTATCAATAGTTTTGCACCCTACTGAATGCAATATTCAGCAAACTACTGAAACATGGAAACCTCTTTTAGATGTGGGTGATCTGTATGAAAGAGGAATCTCCAGAGTGAGCTGGTTCTCCAAATGATAAATCTTATTCTAAAACAACTTCTGAGAAAAGGGATGAAAGATGACTCAACATAAAAACCTATTTCTAACAGATGATTCATCAAACTTATAAGAATCCAGACCTAACCACTCATAATAGCTTCTCTATTACAATAATCCTCACAATCTCATTGGAACATATCCCATCAGTGATTTGTATGAAGATCTGGAAAACAAATACAACATACAACCTGAAACATATAACTCTGAAACACAACCCTATAACAACAAGACATAAAAGGATTCTGATTTGGAAACACAATTACATCAAATTACCATTACAAAATCTGAGACAAAAGATAAGAAGGAGAAATCTGATGTTCTATTAAAAGCTGAAAGAGTCTTTGCCTGAATCTGAAATTGAGTAACAAAAGGTTTACAAGCTCAAAAGGGTATGAGCAAGAAACTATATCCAAACTGCTGACAATGGAGAGCTGAAAAGACCAAGTCTTTGAAAAGAACTCTCAAGAAAACCCTAATCCGAGCTTAGAAAAAAGCTCAAGGAAAAAAGCTTCAAACAATCTCAAAAACTCCTTTAAAGCAGAAAAAAGCACAATGCTTTCATGATGAACCTGTCAAGCCTCTAAAATCTTGCTTTAAAAGCTCAACAAACACCTTATCTCTCCAAGATAGGTCTGAAATCCGACCAAGAGGAAAAGTCAACAAGAATCTGCTAAAAATAGCAAGAAATCACAAAGCAATTTATAGAAAAGATCGCTTTATGATTTTGCTTTACAAGATACAGATTTTCACAATTAATCTATTTTTGCAATTAAAGATTGAAAATCTTTTGCAAAAAGGAAAAGCTCCTTATTACTCCATTACAATATTTCAATTTTCTCAAAAATCATAAAAACATATTACATAATATCCTCTCATCAAAATTCTCATTGATTTCTCTAAAATCAATCAAAAATAAAACCCTAACAAGGTAAATGACCCTAAGTCAAATAGATCCTAGGTCATATAGTATTCACCATTCACCCTTAATTGATTTTCTCTTAAACCAATAACACAAGATCAAATACCATATTTCACTAAGGCATAAAACAAGTCCTAAGACTTAATATGTCAACCTAGGCACCTAATTTCAGCAACCCTCAAATATTAAACTCCACGTACCTTAAATGAACATTCCAGATGATGATGGATTGAATTAGGGTTCGATCAAAACAAGGTCAAACCCCAATGATCACTCACCAACTTGAATGAAAGAAGCTCTATTCTTTGCATGCCGCCACCATGATTGAGTTGAACTCGAGCTTTGTGTGCTTTGAGACCATGGTTTTACCTCCTGATAGTTGAAATGTCATCTGGGTAAGCTTGTTTTGTCTATTATCAAAGTTCCTTCACTTTATTCAGGGATATCAAAAGACCCTAAGGCCGCGGCCTGTCATGCTCTTCTTCTAACTCATTCCCGTGCTTACATCTACCTTGGCCGATATGAGCTCAAGTTCCACTTAAAAGCTCTAAGAGAGAGCTCATGGGTCATTGCTTTCTCCTACTGTCATAAAGGTGAGCTATTTACTCACAACTGCTATGCCTTTTCATTTGGCATCATATTTTGTTCTTCTGGCCTTGAGGCCACAGCTATACACAGCCTCTAATGCATTTGTCTGTGTTTCTTGTATTCCCACTTTACTGTTTCGTGAGCTTGACCTACATTGAGAGCTTGACCCTTTGCACTTGGAAGCTTTCTGGAACTCTTGGCCGCGGCTAGGGCACTCCTTCAGAGCCATGAACTGGTAATTTTCTATGCTAAAATTTGTTTAGAGAATTAAAGAATTTCTTCTTTAATCATGAATCTCTGGCCATATTCAGGCCATGCTAGATATGATTTGTATAAGGCACTTTCTTTGAGTTTTGGTCTTGACCCAGAACATAAAACTCTTCTTTATGTATATTGATAATGGATCACTTCATGGGTATCGTGAAGATTGAAAGAGAACTGCATTTTCTTTACTCTGAGGCTTGATTCATCACAGGAATTTGTAGTTTTTGTATTCTACTTACTATTTTTTGTAAAACTCATATGGGTTATTTCCATTATTGTTCTTTCTGCACTCGATGCAAACACCCAAAATGGGTATCATATAAATTCGAACAAAACTATCTTTTCTTCATTTTGATGCTTGACCCACCTCAGGAAACTTGTATTTTAGTATCTCCTTGCTGTCTCTTTTCGTGAGTTATCACTATAATTGAATTTCCTATATTTTGCAACTCGAAGCTAACCTGGAAGTGGGTCTTTGGAATTATTAAAGAAAATTGCATTTTCTCTTCTCTTCTGAAGCTCGACCTAGCATAAAAATTTGCATATCTTGTGGTCTACTGCTATTTTTATGCGAAACTCATGTTTTGTATTTTCAAAGACACACCCACATGTGGGTAACTATTGTTCATCATTGTTTATCCCCAGAACTGAAAACACCTGTAGGAGTTAACAAAACCAATGTATTTACATCATTAGCTGTAATAGAAAACTCCATATTGGCATTTGATATTTGAAGGAAAGATGTTCATTTTTGTATCTTTCATTATTCTATTTGTCATCTCCACATGGACTCGAGCTAAAATAAATAGTGACTTATTTTCAACTTCTAGAATAAAACAATATCTTGAGTGTTGAAAATTCTCAAAGCTAAAAGCATGCAGTCTTACTTTCTGATAGAACTCGACCTCCCATATCTGCTTGAAAATGGTGATAAAACTGTATATTTGCTTGCATTTGTTACTAAGGCTTTGACTCAAATAACCAGTGATGTTTTACCTTCACTTTTGTGAAAAGATGCCTTGAATATTTGTCTTTAATTTAAACCTTCTTAGCATTTTGTTCATCCCAAGAAAAACAACTCATCGCATCACTGTTGCTTGCTTTAATATACCTTCAAAAAAATAAAAGAACATGATGGGAACAACAAGAATCTGTGTGTTTGTCTATATTCTTTGGCTCATATTACTAGGTACTCTATTCTGTCATTTTCTGTAATTCTTTTTGATAGTTAAGACACCTTGAAAATGCTTTTGTATAAGTTCATTGCAAAGAGGGGAATTTTCATGCTCGTATTCTGCACATATATCGGTATCCTTTGATTTTCACTCAATTTTAACAAAACAATATCTATCTTCTATTTTTTGAGATCTGTAGAAAATGTTATAATAAAATATTGCATTACTATGAATCACCTCTATTTACCAGTTCATATGCATAACTGATAACTTCAGAAACTTTTCTGGAAATAAATTGTTACTCCCTCTTTAGAAATCTGAAAAGATCACTAGATTAATACTTATAATTCCTCATGTATATTGTGTATATAAACAGCAGTGTCCCTTTTAACCTCCCACAACAGCTTTCACTTTCTATATTCGAATTTTGTAGAGGTTTTACCTTTTTGCTTTTGGATTGAAACATTGCATCTGTACAAACCTCCTCAACTCACCGGTTTATATGTATAACTGGTAACTCAGAATCATTCTGGAAAGAAAATACTTACTCCTCCATTATTATTTTGGAATGATCTCCTTGTTATTACTTATTCAGGATGCAATATTTACTTAATCAGTCAACTAGAACTAGAAATTCATTCAATACTCAAATGCACTGTCTGTGTTTGTATTCTTGAGCAACATGATAATCTTCATGCATTTTTATATTTCACTGCACAAAGTACTCTCAAAAAGTGTTCTCTTTGATGATGAATATTAAAACAAAACATTAAGGCATATGTATGCCTGTTCACTATCCAAGAGAGAATTGATGAATTGAAACTTACATGACATAGTCAGCACAGAAAGTGAAGTTATTCAGCAATTTCTGATGTGGATGTACTTAGTTAAATTCCTTAAGTGAACTAAACTCACCGTTCACTTGTAGCCTTTAGAAAGAATCCTAATCGTTATGAATGCACAGTTGGTTTCATTACTTGATGGATTCTCTATTTTATTCTTTCAGCTGTATTTCATTTCATTCAATGTATATGATGAAGCATCTTTTAAAATCAACCCATTTAATAAATAGGGAAGCATGGCGAGCTCTAGCCTTGTGGGAGCCCATTTTACTCCACATGCTTGGTCTTCGAATAATGTTCAACTTCATGACTTTACCTATACCTGCACAAGGAAACAAATAGTGTTAGCATAAAAATGGAACATGATGATTATGATGTTGCTACTTCTCCTTTAGCTTACTTCTTTCATACTGCACTTGATTGATTTGATTGCTTCAATGCATTGCTAATATAATGTTGTACTATTGTGGGTGTTCCATATAAGTTACATCATAATCAGAGCCACTGACACCCCTCTTTTCCTCTTACAGGTCGACGGAGCTCAAGAAGGCAAGGTGCACCATTCGGCATTGAACATCAATAATCAGGAAATGATGATTATTTGTCACTTATGTGTTTTCTTTTCTGCACCTCCAGTAGTGGAATGTGTTAGAAATATATTGTAGTAGTCACAATTATATCCACGGCTTGTGTGGATCTTTGATTTCAATTCTGCTTTCAATTGAAAAGAAAATGCATTTGAATGCAATGTTGTAATATCATTCTGATTGTGAAATCAAATGAAGCCTTGTTAAAAATATGAGCTCTTTACAAAATGAATGAAAGCATTTGAAATGCTATTTTGCCCATGTACTCAATTCTGTATTTCATTTAAAACTGCAAAATCTGAATGGCACTCTGAAACTCTTTCTTTAAAATGCATAACTATTGTTCATTGCAAACGAGATGCGAAACAACATTTGAAAATCAACATGCAATTCCACCTAAAGTTAAATAACAATATGCCCGCTCCTCTATTTGAGTTGAGGCAAAAAATATGTAACAGATACAACTAGTAGCAAACTCTCCCAGAGAGATCATCCATGGCATTCATGATCAAGAGAGATTCCAGCACAACTCTGCCTCTCTCTTCCTCTGCTTCAACCTCATGGCCTCGACCTTTCAGTCAGCCACTCGGCCCTCACTATCTCTCTCTGTCTCTCATCTCTTCATCTCTATGGTTTCAGAACATCCAATGCATACGTATATAAAATCGTTCTCTGCAGGCTCTATGAAATTGTTCTTTTCCAACTGTCGGATCAATTCTTGCGAATCATCCAGCCCAACATCATCAGATGTTTCCACTTCCTCATGTTTTAGTTTTCCAACTTCAACACAAAAATGTTTCACATCCTACTTTCTCTTATTGGTCCAAATTACACCATGTCAAAAAGTCTTCATTCGGTCAAAAGGCATTCAACCTATGTTGGCATGTCGGTGAGACACTAACTGTGTCTCCCTGATGCCAGCACAGCCAGCATTCGATATCGCCAAGAGTTATCCCTATCGGCAAGAGGTTACATCAAGTCTAGAGAGCTATCGCTCAGACTTCACCATGTTGCCAAGACCTCACACCGAATATCACAAGTTAAATCAACATCAGTATTCTCATCAGTGAGATAATCGCCATTTGACGAGACATCATACCAATGTTCAAAAGGTCATTCCAAAGTGTAGTCGGCAAGACTAACATATTTTGCCAAGACATCATACCGAGCTTTCAAGTCATACCGAACACCGAGTAGTCACCAAGAGTCATACCGACATCAGGATTCCCATAGGAAAGACAAACGCTCTTCGCCAAAACTTCATAATGAGCTCTTCATGTTATACCGAAACACCCGAGTTGGCAAGACATATCGCTTTCACTGAGACGTTACTCTGAAGTCTTCAAGTCATACCGAGTCAGAAAGAATTTCCACATTTGGTAAGATAACATACCGAAACACATGTGTTACACCGAAGTCTCCTATCGACCAGACGTACCATTGTCACCAAGAGGTTACACCGAGCCTCTTATGTTACACCGAAGTCACACAGCCATCGGCAAGACCAACACCTATCACCAAGACTTCACGCCAAAGTCTCCAGGTTATCTTGAGGTCACCTTTTGCCAGGAGTCATGCCAAATACATCCCACACCGTCAGTGAGACAAATTCCTATCGCCAAGACCTCATAGTGAAGCCTTCAAGTCATAATGATGTGTTCCACTGTTGGTGAGAGAATCAATCTTCAGCAAGACTTCTTATCGAGGTTTCCATGTTATCTCAAACACTGGTCGCCAAGAGTCACACCGAACCTATGACATCACATGCTATCGGCAAGACTTCTGATAATTGATGAGACATCATATCGAAACAAGCCTTTCAGCCAAGTCTCCTCGATATCCGATACAAACCAACCTGTTGGCCAGAAATCTCCCAGTTGCCAAGAGATCTTCCCAAATCTTCAAGTCACCCTGATGACTACAATCAGTGAGACATCTCGATGTCGCTAGGACCACATACCGACACACTCGAGTTACCTTGACATATGCTAGGCACCCGATAACAAACCCTTATGTCGCTGAGACATTCCATATTAGTAAGAGATCTCACTGAGTCTCCATGTCATAGCGATAGGTCCATTCGGAAAGACTTAAACAAAGTCTTAGCAACCAGTGCAAACCACAGGGTTCCAAAGCTGCCAGTCAGCTAGACAAAAGGAATGTCATGCCGATTTTGTGGTGCAGGAGCACCCATAGGTTACCATAGGTTGTTTAGAAGGTCTGTTTAGGACAGTCTTGTCTAGAGCAAATAAGCAATAAAATTTAGTTCATTTGGATGTAAGCCTTAATGTGATTTTTTTTGGTTGGATTTTGATTAGATGAACGTCATGTTGACCATAAAATAGGTATCATTAGGTTCTAGCTCAAAATGAGGTCTTGGAGTTTGAGAAATTCTTGCAAATATTTGAAAATGTTGCTCAATTGGAGCTACAAGCGGCCAAGAAGAGCCCAAGGGAGAGCATAACTGAATTGAAGACCCTATTTATGGGATGCCTTAGCATTGGAGTGGGGTTGGAAGCATTTGTTATTTTTTGAAGTTTTGTGAATTCAAGGAAAGCAGTTGTTTTTGAGAGTGAATTTTCTAATTTTTTACCTTGTAGTGAGGTTTTGATGAATTAGTCATGGCACTGTAATTTGTGTAGGGTGTAGTGTAGTTTTTCTTCGAGCTTTGTGTGACACTAGATAGTTTCTTTTTTCATTTTCAAGCATTGTTTTTAAATAGTTTTGATTTCATGCTGTGATGGTCTGAACCAGGCAGTTTTGTGAGAATGGAGTGTTAGTTCACTTTCCCACCGTACAAATTGTACGTCCCTTTGGGAACATTGACTAGACTCCATGGATGTACATATAGTATGGTTTAGGGTTTTTGAAATCACAAGAGTTGTTTTGGAAGTCTTACCCTAGGCGAGCCAGGAAGAGTCCAACTAGGAAATACTATAGTACAGAGCACATAACTTGTCGGGGTGTCAAAGTTTTGACAAATTATCTTTTAGAGAAGGTAGATAAGTGCCTTGCCAAGGCTTAGCATGGAGGAGGAAGCTCCATCAATCCAACTGGTGTGAGGAATATTTAACAGATTAAGAGCAGCCAAGAAAGGGCTTAAAAGACCTAGTTTTGGCTCATTTTCAAGTTAGGGCATTGTACAAACAACTGAGACCCAAGACCCCAAAAAATCTTGAGAGGTGGGCATATGAACCAGGAATCCCAAGAAAAGATTTGGGTGTTCTTTGGAAAGTTTTGAGAACTAACCTATTTTCTCGGAGAAGGAGGCCTAATTGGGGCTCCTAGGGATTGTAGCCTTTTTAGGCCTAAATGAGGGTTTGGTGGAAGTGACTAAGAAATGAAGTTAGGTGGACCCTCAAGAACCAATATAGGATGTATTGAAGACATTAGAAACACCTTCACACCCCTGCAAAGCTAAATTCAAGATTTAGGTGTACTGTAGCCTTTAGGGTGGATTAAGGGCTAAGGTTAGAGTTGCAAGATTGCACCAAGACTTGTATTGGTAGGAGGATCTAAGTTGATAGTTGGGTTGGAAAGGAGAAACCAAGGGACCCTAAGAAGGAAGAGGTCCTATAGGTTTCAAGTGGTGGAGTGCAACACCCTAGAAGTCTTCCAAGAAAGACCCAGAGCATGAAACAGTGATTATTTCATCCAACCTCCCTATCATATTGGTATCAGAGCAACAAAATATTTGGGATAGAATAATATAAGTTAGAGATTGAGTCTAGTGGTTCTACTGACATGGTGACAAATGCATAATTGGCCAAGAAGGTCGAAGAATAGGAGGAAGACAATAGGCTATTGAGGGAAAGAATAGCCCAACTTGAGCAAGCAATGAGTAATGTGCAGTTGGAAGGAAGGGTACCAAAGAAAGAAGAGGTTACAAAGGAAGACAAGATCCCTAAACCTGACCCTATTTTGCAAGAAGATCCTTTCTTGAAGGCATTGAAGGATTTGAGTGGAAAAGCACTTGAAGGAATACCACTGTTTAGTGGGAAAATGGAAGCTAATCTAGTCATGGATTGGATAGAGGGAATGGAAAACCATTTTGAATGTGATGGGATCACTGAAGCACAGAAGGTAAAGGTGGCCAAATCAAGATTCAAAGGTTCTGCCTTGACATGGTGGAGGTTCATTTAGATAGAGAGAGAAAAGGAAGGCAAGAAGCCTATTTCTACTTGGAAGGGAATGGTTACCAAAGTGAGAGAAGCATACATGCCAGATGATTATGAAATTCAATTGCACAAGAAAAGACAGGGCTTGAGACAAAGAGACCAAGATGTGAATTCCTATATGGAGGAGTTTCAAAAATTTTGCATGAGGTCTAATGTTTCTAAGGATGAAAGTCTTAAGGTGGCTAGATACCTTAGCAATTTGAAGTGGAACATTCAAGAGGAGATGACTCTTCTAAGTCCCAAAATAGTTCACCAATGCTATCAATTGACTATAAAGATTGAAGAGAGGAGGAATAGGAAACAAGATCAGGCTTCTAAAAGTAGAGGTAAAGGCAAAGATCAAAGAGGACATAGAGGTGGATACCAAAGTAGAGGGACTGAACAAAGAAGTCAGTGAGAGTCTAAACTCATAGAGCATGGAAGTGAAACAACTTCTAGAGGAGGCTATGGAAGAGGTAGAGGACCTCAAGGAGGTTCAAATAGAGGAAGAGAAGCAAGCAGAAGTAACTCATACTTTGCTAGTATGAAGTGTTACAATTGTGGTCAAGTAGGTCATCCAACTTATAGGTGCCTGAAGAAAGAATCTTCATCAAATACAGAAAAGAGAGTAGCATATGCTCAAGAAGACACTATGAGTGTTAATTCACCAGAGGTTAGTCACATTGAGTTAGAAATGGGGGAGAACTTGATGTTTAGCAAGGTTCTAATCAGACAACCAGTCAAAGAAGAGCCAAAGCAAAGGAGAGCCTTATTCAGGGTAAGATGCAAAATACTTGGAAAGGTGTGCAAGGTTATAGTGGATTCAGGGTCTACTGACAACATCATCTCTGAGGAGGCAGTGAGGAAGTTAAAGTTGGAGACAGTACCCCACACTAACCCTTACAAGGTGACATGGTTGAACAAAGGGCAGAGTGTTCTTGTAAATGAGAAGACAATGGTGGAGTTCTCCATTGGAGGATACAAGGACAAGTTGATTTGTGATATGTTGCCCATGGATGCATGCCATCTTCTATTGGGCAGACCATGGCAGTATGACAGAGGATCCATCTATGATGGAAAGGAGAATAATATCTCATTCAAGAAGGATGGAAAGACATTCAAACTGCAGTCATTTTCAGATGAGGAAGGACAGTCAAAGACCCCTAGTGTCTTGTTAAGTAGTGGCAAGGAGTTAATCAACACACTACAACAAGGAGGGGAAGGATATGTGGTCATGGTGCAACCCAAGGAGGAAGATAAGACTAAGAAAACAGTCATACCAGGAGCAGTCTAGAAGTTGCTTGAGAAGTTCAAGGACATAGTCAGTGATGGAACACCAGCAACCTTACCTCCAAAGAGAGCCATCAGTCATCAGATTGACTTCATACTAGGGGCTTCATTACCAAAAAAAGAAGCTTACAAGCTTACACCAAATTAGAACCTAGAAGTAGCTAGACAAGTGCAGGAGTTGTTAGACCAAGGACTAATTAGGAAGAGCATCAGTCTGTGTGCAGTACCAGTGGTCTTAGCAGCCAAGAAAGGTGGTAAGTGGAGACTTTGCACTAACTCTAGGGATATAAATAGAATTACAATCAGATATAGGTTCTCTATTCCTAGGATAGAGGATTTGATGGATTGTCTTGGAGGAGCTCAGTATTTCATCAAGTTGGATCTCAAGAGTGGATACCATTAGATCAGAATCAAAGATGGGGATGAGTGGAAAACAACCTTTAAGACAACTGATGGGTTATATGAGTGGAGAGTTATGCCATTTGGCCTCTCAAATTCCCCTAGCACATTCATGAGGCTCATGAATGAAGTGCTTAAGGACTTCAAAGGGTTATTTGTGGTGGTATATCTAGATGATATGATCATTTTTAGTAAGACACCAGAAGAACATCTAAAGCATGTGGAGTTGGTTCTTAAAATATTACAGGAGGAGAGGTTAGCCATCAACCTAGAAAAGTGTGAGTTTTTCAAACAAGAGCTTGTGTATTTGGGGTTTGTAGTATCCAAAGGATCATTGAAGATGGACCCAAGCAAAGTGGAAGCTATTCTAAACTGGCCTACACCAACCACTGGGACAGAGGTAAGGAGTTTTCATGGGTTATCTCAGTTTTATAGGAAGTTTATAAGGAACTTTAGTGGCATATGTGCACCAGTACTTGATACAATCAAAGGTGGCCTAAAAATAAAGTTCAAATGGACTCTTGAAGCTGAGAAGGGTTTTGAGAAACTAAAACAAGAAGTGGCAACTCAACCCATCCTTTTGTTACCTAGTTTTGATAAGTTATTCACTGTGGAATGTGATGCCAGTGGAATTGCAGTAGGAGGAGTACTAAGCTAGGAAGGCAGACCTATAGCTTTCTTAAGTGAGAATCTCAATGAAGCTAAGAAAAATCATTCTACATATGACCTAGAACTATATTCTCTAGTACAATCACTTAGAATGTGGAGGAATTATCTTCTACCTAAAGAGTTTTTAGTGTTTATTGATAACCAAGCACTTAGCTACATCAACACACAAGAGAAGTTGAGCAATAGACATTTGAAATGGATGGAATACCTCCAAGCCTTCACATTTACCATCAAGCACAAGAAGGGACAGTTGAACAAGGTGGCAAATGCAATAAGTAGGAGGTTGTTGACAGTGCAAGAGATACAAATAAAGAGCATAGGGATAGAAAGTTTCAAGGATCTCTATGGAGAAGATGAAGACTTCTCAGAGGCATATAAGGTATGTTCTAATTTTCAGAATCACTTTCAAAGTCAATTCTTAGAGTATACATTGAAGAATGGACTTTTGTTCAAGGGGAATCAATTATGTGTTCCAAAAGGTTCAATGAGGGAGAATCTTATCCAAGAGAAGCACAATGGTAGTCTTAGTGGTCATTTTGGTATCAACAAGACACTGGAATTAGTGCAGAGGTTCTAATATTGGCCCAAGTTTCCAAGGGATGTCAAAAGGTATGTGGAGCAGTGTGTAGTTTGTATGAAGGCCAAGGGGGGAGCTAGCAATGCAGGTTTGTATCAACCTCTACCCATTCCTAATAGACCATGGGAATGTATTAGCATGGACTTTGTGGTAGGACTCCCTAAGACTAAGATAGGGTTTGATAGTTTCTATGTGGTGGTAGATAGGTTCAGTAAGATAAGTCACTTTGTTCCTTGCAAGACCACCCATGATGCTAGCTATATTGCTCATCTCTTCTTCAAAGAGATTGTGAGGATCCATGGATTTCCATTGACCATTGTCTCAGACAGGGATGTGAAGTTCATGAGTCATTTTTGGAAGACTCTATGGAGCAGATTAGGTACTAACTTGTCTATTGGATTAGCTTACCATCCTTAGATAGATGGAAAAAGTGAGGTAATAAATAGAGTGTTAGGTAACCTTCTAAGGTGCCTCACCAAGGAGTATGGAAAGACATGGGACTTGGTCATATCACAAGCTGAATATGCCTATAATGACAATGTGAATCAGACCACAGGTAGAAGTCCTTTTGAAATAGTGTATGGAATGCACCCAAGAGGTGTGTGTGAACTTAGAGATTTAGGAGCTATGGAGCATAGGAGTGGCCATGTTGAGAATTTCTCTCAGACCATGAAGGAGATTCAGGAGCAAGTGAAAAAGACAATCATAGAGGCTACTCACAAGCTGAAAGCTAAGGTGGATATGTCTAGGAAAGATCTACAATTTGTAGTAGGGGACTATGTCATGGTCCATCTCAATAAATCTAGGTTATAGAAAGGAACATCAACCAAGTTTCAGATGAAGAGAGTGGGACCACATCAGGTGTTAGCAAAATATGGAAAGAATACCTACAAGGTGGAGCTACCTGCAGACTTAGGCATTTCACCAGTGTTTAATGTGGCTGATTTGATCAGTTATAAACGACCAATCACTGACTTAGATTAGAAAAGTCTGGATTTCTTGAAGGATGTGAGTAACATTGCCTTACCTCCTAAAGACAAGCTGCAAGCATAGAGGATCTTGGAATCAAGGGTGAAGAAGTCTACTCGGTATAAGGAATACATGGAACATCTCATCAAATGGAAGGACAAACTAGAATCTGAGGCTACATGGGTGGATGAAGCTCAGTTCAAGAAGCAGAGTATCGATTTATCTCTGATCTCTCCCCACAATCCTTAGTGTTTGGCTGAGGGAGAGAAAGGTGTAGGAGCACCCATAGGTTACCATAGGTTGTTTAGAAGGTCTATCTAGGACAGTCTTGTCTAGAGAAAATAAGCAATCAAATTTAGTTCATTTGGATGTAAGCCTTAATGGGATTTTTTTCGGTTTGGTTTTAATCAGATGAAGGTCATGTTGACCATAGAATAGGTATCATTAGGTTCTAGCTCAAAATGAGGTCTTGGAGTTTGAGAAATTCTTGCAAATATTTGAAAATGTTGCTCAATTGGAGCTACAAGCGGCCAAGAAGAGCCCAAGGGAGAGCATAAATGAATTGAAGACCCTATTTATGGGATTCCTCGGCATTGGAGTGGGGTTGGAAGCATTTGTTATGTTTTGAAGTTTTGTGAATTCAAGGAAAGCAGTTGTGTTTGAGAGTGAATTTTCTAATTTTTTGCTTGTAGTGAGGTTTTGATGAATTAATCATGGCACTGTAATTTGTGTAGGGTGTAGTTTAGTTTTTCTTCAAGCTTTGTGTGACACTAGATAGTTTCTTTATTCATTTTCAAGCATTGTTTTTAAATAGTTTTGATTTCATACTGTGCTGGTCTGAACTAGGCAGTTTTGTGAGAATGGAGTGTTAGTTCACTTTCCCATCATACAAATTGTACGGCTCTTTGGGAACAGTGACTAGACTCCATGGATGTACATATAGTAGGGTTTAGGGTTTTTGAAATCATCAGAGTTGTGGAAATCTTACCCTAGGTGAGCCAGGAAGAGTCTGGCTAGGAAAGACTATAGTACAAAGCACATAACATGCAGGGGTGTCAAAGTTTTGACAAATTATCTTTTAGACAAGGCAGATAAGTGCCTTGCCAAGGCTTAGCATGGAGGAGGAAGCTCCATCAATCCAACTAGTGTGAGGAATATTTAACAGATTGAGAGCAACCAAGAAAGGGCTTAAAAGACCTAATTTTGGTTCATTTTCAAGTTAGGGTGTTGCACGGACAACTGAGACCCAAGACCCCAAAAATTCTTGAGAGGTGGGCATATGAACCAGGAATCCCAAGAAAATATTTGGGTGTTCTTTGGAAATTTTTGAGAACTAACATGTTTTCTCAGAGAAGGAGGCCTAATTGGGGCTCCTAGGGCTAGTAGCCTTTTTAGGCCTAAACAAGGGTTTGGTGGAAGCGACTAAGAAATGGAGTTAGGTGGACCCTCAAGAACCAATATAGGATGGATTAAAGACATTAGAAACACCTTCACACCCCTACAAAGATAAATTGAAGATTTAGGTATACTGTAGCCTTTAGGGTGGATTAAGGGCTAAGGTTAGAGTTGCAAGATTGCACCGGGACTTGTCTTGGTAGGAGGATCTAAGTTGATAGTTGGCTTGGAAAGGAGAAACCAGGGGACCATAAGAAGGAAGAGGTCCTATAGGTTTCAAGTGGTGGAGTGCAACACCCTAGAAGTCTTCCAAGCAAGACCTAGAGCATGAAACAGTGATTGTTTCATCGAACCTCCCTATCACTTTGCTTTTCCAGGGGTTACAGCTTGTGAGATTGAGGCACATATTTCAATAGACGTTCATCAAGAATGAGTAGACTTCTGCTTTCTAAAATCAATTTTCCAATATGCTTAGCCTCTTCATGAAGGCTCACATTTGTCTCACAATTGGGTGGCATATAAGAAAAAGTGTGCTCATTATTGGCTACAATATTTTTGTATACCTAACTTGTGAGACAAATGTGAGCCTCCCTGAAGAGGCTAAGCATATTGGAAAACTGGTTTTAGAGATCCCAGATCTGCTCATTCTTGATGAAGGTCATCAAGCTCGAAATTGTCAATCAAAGATATGGAATTCATGCAAAAAGGTTAATTCAAAATTGTGCATTATAATCTCAAGAACTCTTTTCCAAGATAACTTCAAAGAGCTTTTCAACACATTGTATTTGGTAAGGCCGAATTTTGTCAATTTTTGCTTGGGTAAAAAATCAAAGCTATCGTCAACACCTCATAAAGTTATGGCTAACAATAGGATCTACAGGTTGAGGAAGTTCTACATGGATGAAATTGGGAATAAAATTTAGAATGGAAAAGAGAGTGAAAAAAGTAAAATTTGATGAAACTCTTACAAAGTTCAGGTTAATGACTAATGCTTTTGTTCATTGTTATGATGGGAATATTTTGAACAATCTTCCCAAAATAAAGGATTTTACTGTGATTTGAGAGCATCTTTGTTGTGCATGTTTTGTACATGCCCCACCGAAGGTAGGGACCCCCTTTTTTTTGCTTTTTGCCTTGCTCCTGCTAGCTTGGTCCCTTCTTGCTTGCTTCACTTTTTCCTTCATTTTTTTACTTTGGGGACAAGTTGCCTATGGATTTGGGATATTTTCATGCTACCTAAGTGAACTGCTAAGGTTTTGTTAAGTTTTGAGAAGTGAGAATTTCATTGTAGGTTGCCATTTGCAGGATTTCATGTGTGGGTCATCGTTCAAGGGATTTCGTGTGGGGGTCGCTATCTGTGGGTTTCTATGTGGGGAATGTCATTTTATTTACAACACCGAACCCTACAGCTTTTGCATTCCAAATGTCTAAATCTCAAAAAGGGGTGCAAACTTCAAGTTTTCAACATTTAGGGCCCATAAAATGAATGTCTCCACATGCCCAAGGAGGTTTGAGTCAAATTCACCAAGTGTTTAGACATTGCAGAAACTTCATTGCGGAAGTTTGTCTGTGGAAGTCCATCTACAAAATATCGTTTATGAAATGCCATTACAAAAATCCCAAATTTTTGCATTTTTCAAAATTGTCAAATCTTAAGGAAATATGTATTGGCACTCTTTCTTCCTATTTTCCCACATGCTAAAATTGAAAAATATCAAATTTACTAAGTTTTGTGACTTTGCGAAAGTTTCACTGTAGGATTCCATGTGCGAGTCATCGTTTGCGGGTTTCTATATGTGAGTCGCTTTTTGCAGGTTTCTGTGTGCAAGTTGTCATCCACAGTATTTTGTGTGTGGGTCACTGTCCATGGATTTTCATGTGCGGATTGCTATCCACAGGTTTCCATGGCTCCAAGGCCATTTTCTCATTACTTCCTTCATGACAGCTTCCAACCTAGGGAAACCCACATCCCTAGGCCCACATTCGTGTATATGATCCAAATGAGCCTTAAATGATTAATATTGATGAATTTTATGACCCTATAATGATGCATTACTGGATCTAACCCCCATTTTTCAAGATTTGACTAACGCTTGCCTTGATTTATTTATGAATGCACTTACTACATTTTTGCATGCAAGATTTATGGAACTTGTTGCGGGTCCATCAAGGAGGTTTGCTAAGAAATTTGATAAAGGAAAGAAGCTTGGACATGTGCCAAGAGGAAAAGAGGAAAAAGATCAGATGCAGTATCAATTCCATGGGGTGGAGTGCACCTCCAAGCTCACGTCCACCTGGGACGTAGTTTTAGACATAGACCTTGGGCATGTAAACATTGATGAATTCAACTAGAGGGTGATGGTAAACCCTGCTGCAAAAGATGATGTGTCATAAACGATTGCATATGAAATATGCCAATGGAGATCTAAGGTTACTATTATGCCTTGCATAACCACCCCACTCTGATTTGGATCAAAACGGGTCCCCCTTTCTTTTCCTTTCTTTGCCTTTGGTTGTTTGCTTTGCTTTTGGGGGTTCTTTGGGTTTTCTCCTGAGTTTAGGATTTTCCATCCCATTCAGATTTTCTCGGATCTCAGTTGAACTCGGGCCGAGCGTTTGTTGTTCACAGATTTTCAATCTTCGTAGAATTCCACATGGACCATATTTTCGTGGATGTCCTTCTCTTCTGAATTTTCCCAAAATCTGTTGTTCCTTGTTTTTCTTCAGGTTTTCTTCGGATTTTCATGGATTTCCTCCCTTTCTGAATTTTTGCGGATTTCCTCACTGTCCAAATTTTTGAGGTTTTATGCCTCGTACGGATTTCCTGAAGTCCGTCGTCACCTGTTCTTTTTGGGTTTGCTGGGATGTCACCTTCTTTGCAGAAATCCGTCCTACGCGAATTTCCCTAGAATCTGAAAATATGTGAAGAAATATGGAGTAGTAAGGCTAGTTAATAAGTGATGATGCATTTCATGATTAATTGATGCTATTTTGAGATCTCACATGTTGTTCCTAGATTGATAGTGATCAGATTAAGCTTCTAGTGGGTGTTTTCATGTTTATTCCACTAGAATCCGCCTGACTCGGAATTCTCCAAAATTCCTCCCTAGCTTGGATTCTGTGGGTCGACCTGAAACCCAAACTTGTTGGTATGATCATTTTGTTTGAGAATTTAACTGCACCTTACTAACATGGGATTCGTTTCAATGACGATTTTTGATTATTTAACTTCTATCTGTATGTTCTTTACTGTGGTTTTCTTTGTTGAGTGTAGGATTAAATTGTGCCAGGATGATATTTTCCAAGGGAGCTCAGTTGAAGGGCATTCTTATATCTAGTTGGTCATGAAAATCAGCTAAGGTAAAAGTTGGCAAGAATTTTATAGACTCTTACTGATTGGTGGTTCAGTTCTGACTATTTGAAATCCCAAGGAATCAAAATACTCCCCATTGTTCATCTTATCAGCATAAGATTACCATGGTCTCCCTGACTCATGGTTCGTTTAGTTCAAATCTGTGTTTATGTTGCCTATCGGAAAGATCCTAGAGATTTCACAGCGATCAATAATCATATGCAGGATCTGTTGGCAAGATAGGGGTCATCGTCCTGGCGACATGAATTTCCTATCAGTATGAGGGGTTTCCTTCGGAGGGATTCTCAGCGAGATCTTTGAGTCTCATCGAAGGGCGGAAAAAGGAATACACTATCGGTGCAATGTTCTCTCTTTGCCGAGATGTCTCAGAAAATCCCTAAAGTCTCACCGACTACCACCACCAGTGAACACTTCAGCGAGAGTCATCTTCATTGACGTATGGTCTTGGTGAAGTCTCCATGTCTCATCGACCGCTATCAAGAGAATTTCTATATCGGCATAAGTGTTATCCCCGCCAAGATGTTTCGGCGAGTTCATGAAGTCTCACCAACTAAGAAAAGGGAGTTACCAAGAGTCTCATCGACAGGGAGTGTCTGTGTATCGACAAAGCAGGATAGCATCACCAAGAAGTCTCGGTGACACAAGTGGAGCTCGCCAAGAGGTATGAAGTCACCAAAAGCTCTTGCCAAATGGATGATGTCTCACCAAAGCATGAAGGCTATCGGCGTAGTAGTTGGAGTCCGCTAGGAGGTCTCGGTGAAAAAGGAATGTCATGCCGACACAACACTAGGGGACTCCATTGGTGGTCTTCGGTGAGAAAACTGGTATGTCACAGTGACAATAGGATGAACTAGTTAGGGCTTTCACCGAGACATGAGGTATTTGTAGGATGTCTCCCTAACAAAGGGATGTTACAGCGAAGCGCATGCAATGCAAGAGAACATTTCGGTATGACTACCATAAGGTCTGGCCAAGCGTAAAAGGAGCTTGTGGAGAGGAAAGGCTTCACCATGTGGTCTCGGCGAAGGAAGGAGATCACACCGACGGGATGTCCCTTCGGGGAGAGGAAAGGTATGCACTAGGAGATCTGGCCGACATTCAGGAGTCTTGCCGATAACTAGAATGGGCTTGGTAAGAGAAGAGAAGTTTGGGGTAATGTCTCCCCAACTCTTATAAATCTAGAACAGAAAGGAAGCCAGGGAGAGCCTGAAGAAGCTATGACTTAGAGGGACACCTGTGGCGACCACTGACAGAGGTAGATCAATATTAACGTAGATATTCTAGAGCATTCAAGGCACTCCATGAGGGATTTCAAAGGTGGACATGAAGATGCTAGAGTTAATGTTGTAGTTGTCAAAAGATCTAAAAAGACTTCTCCTACGAGTAGGAATCCTTCATCAGCATGGACAACAAGGATTCACATTGAATGCATTTTTGACTTTCCTCATAAAGATCTGAGAGCCGACTCTCCTAGATGCAGATATTTTGTAAACCCTAGCGCAGGGGACAACACATTCTTTTGGTACACACTCTGTATTGTAAACCCTAGCGTAGGGAACAATGCATTCTTTTGGTACACACTCTATATAAATGGCATTCTTGCCTCTTTGTAAAGGTTAGACAGTAAGGGATTAGAACTTCTAGATTTAGATAACTTTTAGACTGAGAACCATTTAGAGTTAGAATTGTTAGGAGTTGGTTAGTTAGCAGAAGGAGATAGAATTGCATCTCGATTCTCAGTAATGAGAGCTTCTCTTTCCCCTTGGTTAGTAGTAAGATTTCAGTATAGACTGTAATGTATTTTCTAAGTTCTCTTAGTGTAGTTGGAAACAATCTGGAGCCTCAAATTCTCTATACATTGGTGATTGTGCCAGCTTTGTAAATATTGTTTATCTGTTTTAATAACAGTAGAAGCAATCAAAGTTTAATCTACTTCATGTTGTGTTCTTGAATGATATTTGTCTTAAATTGATCATTTGATTTGTGAAGTCTTCAAGGAATGAAATATTATTTTGTGTTTTATTTAAATAGTAATTAAAAATCGGTTATGCGAATTAGCATTGTGAATGAAGGAGGTTGTGCGTCAATCACAAGTTTACTTTGTTCTACAGTTTTGGTTTACAAACTCCTTGAAGTTAAAAAATCTAGTTAAAGTTGGATGAACTATTATTCTTTTCTGTTTCAAAACCCTGATCTATCTTTTATTTTTTTTTAAAACCCCTATTAGAGTAGGTTTTATTTCATGCTTGATCTTAGAACAATCCTGAAGCTCAACACTAGTAGACCCCTTGAATATTACTGTTGGATTGACCACTGAGTAACATTAGCATAGTTGAGACCCAACTACAAAGACCTTGGGAGCTAAGGCATCCATGTGTTGCCTTTCTCTTTCAAGAGAAGCAAAATAGCAATATTTTGTTTGCATTGTTGTGGTGCCAAAATCACCATCAACAAGAACTGGTGCTAGAAGGAGGGCCTAGAAAGGAAAACTGGATAAAGCTCGGTCTTTCTCATCAGAGGAGCCCCATAGAGTTCCTCGATTAGCTCAAAATCCAAAACCTTTTATAGAACTCCAGACCCCAACTAGACACAAGAATCATAAGACTAGGGCAACCATCATACCACCTTTATCAGCTCCGCTCGCTCCACCAGGCTTTTCACCAATACCCCAATGGGTACCTATCAATCCACCATCACGTCCATCTCAATTGTCATCACAACTGGTTCAACCCATACAATAGTTGGCTCAACCACCACCGCCACCAATGGCATTCTTTCAGAATAATCCCTCTCCATTGGGGACTATTCCTAGAGGTTTTCATGACCTACCTAAGAACCCTGAGAAATTTTTTCCTAAGTACATTCATGGCGAGTCAAGGAGTGCTGAAGAGCACATACAAGCATTTTAAAGATGCTTGTACTAGAGCTCAGATAGCCCACCAGAATGTAGTTTGTAGGTTGTTTCCTTATTCCTTAGGGGATATGGCCTACAATTGGTACCTTAATCTCCCTCAAGGTTCTATTCTGACCTGGACACACCTGGAAAATGCTTTTATTAATCAATTTAGAATCTATGTGGATCCAACTCTTCTATATCATCAATTTGCTACTATCATAAAGGAACCAGGTGAACCCTTGCCTTTATTCAATACCAAATTCCAGAGAATGTATAGGAGATTGCAAGATCCATATCTAGTCACTGAGGATAGTGCCATTCAAGCATACTTTAGGGTTATAGACCCTTTGCTAGGTTTGTTCCTACAAAGGACTTACCAACCAGCTGAAATTGATTTTCTATCCAAAGTCTACCACCTAGCTATCAAGCTGCAGCAACAAACCGGTTTTCAACAAGGAGGCCTAGGAGGGGGTTTCCCTTTAATAGGCTATCAGATAACACTGTCCCAGGAATGCCTCCTTCACATTATGGGCCTATGTCTGAATTGCAGACCAAACCACCTGTTCCATTCTTTGCTACTGAAACTCCTAATCTCTTTCAACAACCACAGGTTCCTCAAAGTTCCCATGGTCATCCTAACCAAATTGGAACATCAAATCATGGTGGTTAGCCACCTGTTGCTAAGAGTGTGGAAAGTGAGAAGACAATTCAGCTTACGAACGAGGTAGAAACCTTGAAGAAAACACTATCTCAAGTTACAAATGACGTGGCTTAGCTTCGGTTGAACCCTTCCCAAAACCAAGGAAACTACCCTAATCAAATAGCAACAACGAGGGTACTTATCAGAACAACAACAATTACAACCAAAGAGGTTATCAAAACCAAAACAAAGGGTATAACTAGAGAACAAATAAGAGACAATGGAACATAGGGCCTAACAATGGGGGAGTTTCTCATAACTATCAAGTAAATGAGGAAAGAACACATACTGCAAGTATGGATGACCTCAACTTCATGACCAATTGGTGCAAGTTGCATAATACAACAACCCATTCTGAGGTAAACTGTCCTCAAATGGAGATAGTTTTTAAGATGGCACACGAAGATGCCCATACATTCTAGGGAAATTCAAACAAAGGAGGTGGCTCACTGGATACTGAATGGCTTATGATATCTTTGAAGAAGAGCCCTCATTCCTAATGCAAAGTGAGAATGAACTAGAGGGAGATTCATATGATGCCCAAGCCTTTCAGTCAAAAGGAGGCCACTTCCTGAGAAATCAAGATATGGGGCCATTTACTACATCGACACCCCCTAATCACATGGTGCCTCCAAATAAAGGTGCTGATAATAATCCACCTCCACCAAAAGGCCTGCCTGACCTCCATAACATGGGTAATTCCTCCATTGTTTTTAAAACTAATTCAAGTTATAATACAAAATTTGACATTGTTTCTGAAATGCAGAAACAAAAAACTTCTTTGTCATATTTTGACATTTTAAAGTGGTGCCCTGCTCAAAGGGAGATAGTGTTAAAAGCTCTAGAACAAGCTGATAAGTCAAAAGGAAAGAGCAAGGTGGCACCTACTGGGGATGTGAATGCAGCCTTATATAAAAATAAGGTAGGTACTCCACTATTCCTTTTAAGTTTAAGAATTTCGGGCAAGAAACTACATAACTGTTTATTGGACTCGGGGGCTTCAGGAAATGTCATGCCATTTTCTATATGCAAGAAGTTAGGATTAAACTCCATTCAAACCAATAAGAAGGTCATTCAACTTGAAAAAACAGAGGTTAATGTGGTAGGGGAATTAAGAAACATACACATTCAAGTAGGATCAGATCCCAGGATCCTAACCAACATAGATATTCAAGTGGCAGATATTCCCGAGACCTATGGTATGCTGCTAAGCCAAGATTTGATGAAAAATTTAGGGGGATATCTTGCCCTTGACTTTTCACATATGTGGATATCATGAAAAGGGATTCCTAATCATATTAGGATTGAAAGTGAGGCTCGCCTCAAGCATATCATCACTGAGTATGATTGTCTCAATGAGGTGGCTTACTTTGAGACTGATATGGGGGTTTATAAACAAGAGGAAATCCTAACCTTCTTGGTTCTCAATGATAAAAACATGTCAAAACAAAAAAACCCTAACCCCACCATCGATGAAAATCAACAGGCCTTGGTTAGAAAGTTGCAACAAGACCAACTAGTCTTAGGGGCAGATATAGATCTGCAAAGTCTCCTGCTCCCTAATTGGTGCAGGGTGCATTATCAAAGTCATTCTAAATTGACTTGTCAACCTTGCAGGGACATTTTAAATCATGTTTCCCAAGCTGAGAAAGCTGGCATAAGTTGCCCTAATACCATTGCAAACTGCTTCTCATTTGAGGCCAAGGAAGCAACCATGTTAACCAGGGATACAACACTTTCAAAATAAATCCCTTCTCAGATCAAACCTACTCTACACACATGCCCAAATCAATATTCTAATGAGGAGCAACCCCAAGATGCAAGCGGATGTCAAGAGGATAACTGTGGGTCACATAATACATTTGTGCAGGAATTGGAAATTATACCAAAGGAATTGGTTGAATACCCTTCACTTGTACCTGATATAAAAGATCAAGGAGTCCCATCCCTGACTCATCTAGATCAAACCCCCATAACAACTACAAAAAAATCAACTCCAACCCCTGATCAGTTGTGGACCCTTACCTTTGATGGATCCAAATCTAAGACAAACAATGGTGTTGGAATTGTACTAACCAACCCTCAAGGGAAAACCTTCTTTACTTCTTACAAGTTGCAATTTCGATGCACAAACAATGTGGTTGAATATGAAGCTCTGGCATGGGGACTGATGTTTGCACACAAGAAGAAGGTCACTACCTTGATGGTCAAGGGATATTCAGAAATAGTTATTAGGCAAGTGCGCAACCAATACACATGTCACAATAGAAGGCTGGCAGCTTGCAAAAATCGGGTATGGAACCTGATTAAGGACTTTGATGCTTTTGGGATTAGCTTAATCCCTAGAGAAGAAAATCAAGTAGCTGATTCACTGGTTGTTGCTGCAAGCACCTTGAAACCTATGCAAGGCTCCAAATTCAAAAGATTCTCAGTGGAATTGATGTCTACCCTAGCTGTTCCTGACAATATCAATAATTTATGGGTCTTTGATGATGATCGACATATTCTGGCCTTCTTAGCAAGCTTAGATGTTTTTGAGGGTAAAATTATTGATGATTCTAACAGGGATCAAGGAGATTGGAACCTTGGAGATTGTGATACAGAATGGTCCTTAATCTAAAAACTAATAACATTCCCAGGGGAATGGTTGCTCTAGAAAGAATTTTTGACTCAGATCCAAGGGCTCGAGAGAAAATATCAGCTGAAGAGAAGGGAGGTGAATATGAAACAATTAACTTGGTCGATGCTAGCCCTAAAAAGAATGTATACATAGGAAAGACTTGCCTTGAAGAAATTAGAGAAGACATACTGAGGGTGCTTAAAAGGGATATTGCTATGATTTCCTGGGGGTATGAAGACCTCCATACATTTGATGCTTCTATTATGACTCACACTATCCCCTTGAAACTCGAGGCTAAACCTTTCCGACAGAAGCAACGTCCTGTCAACGCCCTGATTGAGCCATTGATCTATAAAGAAGTACAAAAACTACTGTCTACAAGGATAATCTTTCTTGTGCATCATTCAACATGGGTAGCCAACTTAGTTCCAATCCGTAAGAAGAATGGGGAGATCAGACTATGCGTGGACTTCATAAATCTGAATAGAGCTTCAGAAAAGGATAACTACCCACTTCCCTCACTAGACGAGGTCTTGCAGACTATTAATGGAGCCCAGATGATGTCATTCTTGGACAATTACTCTGGATACAATCAGGTAATGGTCGACTTTGAAGACAAGATGAAAATAGATTTCACTACAAAGTGGGGGACGTTTGCATACAGAAGAATGTCATTCGATCTAATAAATGCTGGAGCAACTTTCTAGCATGCCATGGACATAGCTTTCAAGGATCTAATTGGTAAATGCATTATTGTATATATGGATGACTTGATAGTGTTCTCCAAGGACCGACTGAATCATGCTACGGACTTAGCTAAAGTTCTTGAGAGATGCATCCAATATGGCATCTCCTTGAATCCCAACAAATGTGTATTCGAGGTTTCTAAAAGGAAGCTGTTGGGACACATAATCTATGAAAGAGGGATTTCAATCAAACCAGATCGAGTCGAATCCATTTAGAAGATCGCCAGGCTAGGGAGCAAGAAAGAGTTGAGATCTTTCTTTGGAAAGACCAACTTCGTCAAAAAATTCATCACAGGCTTCGCAGAGATTGTAAAGCCACTAAACAAAATGATGAAGAAGGATGCTAGAATAGAGTGGACTGAGGAAGCAAAGGCCGTGTTCTCACAAGCCAAGCGGTCCATTTTAGAGGCACCTGTGCTCACCAGCCCTGACTATCTTAGACTGTTTTACATCTACTCTTTTGCTTCGAAACACACGTGTGCAATAGTGTTAACTCAACGGAAAGTAGAAGCAAAGGAGAGACTGATTGCATTCATGAGCTCTCCATTCAAAAATGCAGAAATCAAATACGCGCCTCTTGAGAAGCAAGCCTCCACGCTAGTTCGGGCTGTCAAGAAGTTTTGGCATTACATTATTTGAAGCCAAATCATTTTTGTAGTTCCTGATGCGACTATGAAGTCCCTACTCATGCAGAGCGAGTTGGGAGAAAGGAGAGGCAAATGGATGGCCATCCTGCAAGAATTTGATCTGGAGATACATCCCATGAAACTAGTTAGGGGTACATGTTTGTCCCAGTCCATGTCGAATGTTGGCAACAACATCATTTGTCAGCAATACATGACCCAATCTTTCTCTAATGACCCATGGTATGCTGATACCATCTGCTTTATGCTAAACAATCGATGTCCAGAAGGAATGAATGCCACTCAAAGGAGAGCCCTAAGACTAAAGAGTTCTCATTACATGCTCAAAGGAGGGTTGCTATACAAAAGGAATTTTGAGGGGATATACCTAAGATGCCTTGATCATCAAGAGGCCAAGTAGGTGATTTTTTAGTTTCATGGGAAGCATGGCATAGGTCATGGGTCTGTAGATTCTTTGGCACACTAGATCCTCCGATCGAGTTATTACTAGCCCTTTGTATTCAAAGATGCCCATCAACATGTGAGGACATGTCACATCTATCAGATTTCTACACCAAGGGAACACCATGCAGCCATGCCATTGCAGCCCGTCTACGAGGTGAGGCCATTTGCCCAGTGAGCACTGGATTTTATTGGAGTGATTAACCCAAACTCTTCTATAGGACATAAATTCATCTTGACTGCCACTGACTACTGCACAAGGTGGACAAAGGCTATACCCTATAAGAACAACACCATAGAGGTAGTGATCAAGTTCCCCACCGAGTGCATCACTACAAGGTTTGGGGTACCTTTCGCTCTAGTATGTGATAATGGTTCTGCCTTCTCTTCTGCTAAATTTATTTTCTGGGCATATGACCACAAGATTGTCTTGAAATATTCTTCAAATTATTATCCACAAGGCAATGGAGTTGCAGAGTCAACCAATAAGAATCTCTTAGGGTTCATTAAGAAAATGTTAGAGCATAACCCTAGAGACTGGCATACCCTGCTTAGATTCGCATTATGGGCAGATAGGACTAGGATTAAGGCTACCTTAAACACCTCACCATTCAAGCTGGTATATGGCCAAGAGCCTATTGTTCCTATCCATCTACAGATACCTATCCTTGAGTCCATGCAGAAATTCTACTCCAATGACAGTAGGATAGAGGTCAGGTTAGCTGCTTTGTTGAAATTAGAAGAGCAGAGAGATGTGGCCCTACAACAATTCTTTAGGCCTCAGGCTATTTTCAAACGGTGGTTTGACAAAAGAGCCAAGATAAAGACTTTTAGGATATCAGACCTAGTGCTGTTATGGGATAAGGTTGGTGAAAAGAAAGGAAATCACAAAAAGTTTGACAAACTCTGGTTAGGCCCTTACCAAATTGCTGAGATCCTAGGGGAAAATACTTTCAGAATGAGTAGCCTAACTAGGGAACCTGTTCCTTTGCCTGTTAATGGGCAGTTCCTTAAGCACTATTTTGAATCTTGAGGCTTGTTAATTTTTGTTCTGTATATAAGTAATTCATTGTTCTTTATGTAAATATTTTATTTGGTCTCATGTTTGTAAATAATTTGTATTTTTGTAAATACTTTCTGTGTTTCTGCTTGTCCATAATTTGTTGCTCTTGGTGTAGATAATTTGCTCTTTGTTCGTAAATAGTTTCTATTTGTTTGTCTTTTCTTTTTGTCTTTCTGTTTCCCTTTGTTTTGGGGTTTTGGTTTTGTTTTTGTTCTTTGGGGTTGATCTACTCCTCTCCATCTTGGAATGGTGTTTGTTATCTAAAGTATACTTTGGTCGCTAGGAGAGAAGGGGTTTAGATTTTTTTACGTTTTCTGGTCAGGTGATTTATCTTCAATTCTTTGTTTCATGCTTGTTGTCAATAAAAGTGGTGGAAAGTTTTGAAAGCAAGGTGTCAAGTAAGAAATCCTTCATCAGCTCCCCTCAATCTGTCACAAATCATTAAAATCATCTCCTCTTCTAGTAGTGTATTGGTCATAGGATGACAGTGTTGTAAGATTTGAGTGAAAAATCTAACTTCCAAGTGTTGTTATGAGGCCCATTGTAGTTTTCAACCCAGATCAGATATTAAACATCTGACATATTGAAAAGAAAAAGAGAATTAAATGGAATATTTGAAACTTTAAAAGGAAAAAGAAGAGAATTATCAAAAAAAAAAAGGATTCAATATGAATGGGTGATTCTAGTATCTCTACCAGGGCCATGGACACCTGACTGGCAGTAAAGCAATGTCATGAGAGAACTAGAGGTATCTCCATCGGGGCTATAGACGCCTGAATGACAGTGGAGCAATGCCCAGGATATCATTGCACGAAGGAAATCAACTCATGTAGTTCAAATCTTGCACATTATCGTTCAAAAGATGAAGAAACTCTATGAAAGCATGATGCACTATTAAGCACACACACAAAGATTCAAGGGGTAGCCTTTGATTGACATACATTTGAGATTCTAGCTCTACCTTGTTCGTTATAACTGACCCAACTGGAGTTGTGATGTTCATAAACCAAGAGTTCTGGGTAGCTGAATCCTTTAGATTCATGAAAATGGTTAAACCATTTTCCCAGCCGAGTCGCCATTTGTTATGCCTTGCATAACCACCTCACTTTGATTTAGATCAAAACGGGTCCCCCTTTCTTTTCCTTTCTTTTCCTTTGGTTGTTTTCTTTTCTTTTTGGGGTTCTTCGGGTTTTCTCTTGAGTTTGGGATTTTCCATCCCATTTAGATTTTCCCATATCTCTCTTGAACTCCGACTGAGTGTCTGTTGTTTGCGGATTTTCGGTCTTCACGAAATTCCACATGGATAGGATTTTCGCGGATGTCCTTCTCTTTCAGATTTTCTCGAAATCCATTATTCCTTATTTTTCTCCAGGTTTTCTTTGAATTTTTGCAGATTTCCTCCCTATCAATATTTTCACGAATTTCCTCCCCATCTAGATTTTTGTGGTTTTCTGTCTCCTTCGGATTTTCCCAAAGTTCATCGTCCCCTGTTCTTTTCGGGTTTTATGGGATGTCACCTTCTTTGTGGAAATTTGTCTTGCGCGGATTTCCCCGAAATCTAAAAATATGTGAAGAAATATGGAGTAGTAAGGCTAGTTAATAAATGATGATGCATTTCATGATTAATTGATGCTATTTTGAGATCTCACATACTGTTCTTGGATTGATAGTGATTGGATTAAGCTTCTAGTGGGTGTTTTCATGTTTATTCCGCTGGAATCTGCCTAACTCAAAATTCTCCAAAATTCCTCCCTGGCTTGGATTTCATGGGTCGACCTGAAACCCGAACTTGTTGGTATGATCATTTTGTTTGAGAATTTAATTGCACCTTACTAACATAGGATTCATTTCAATGATGATTTTTGATTATTTAACTTCTATCTGTATGATCTTTACTATGGTTTTCTTTGTTGAGTGCAGGATTAAATCATGCCAGGATGATATTTGCCAAGGGAGCTCAGTTGAAGGGCATTCTTTTGTCCAGTTGGTCATGAAAATCAGCTAAGGTAAAAGTTGGCAAGACTTTTCTAGACTCTTACCGACTGGTGGTTCGGCTCTAATTGTTCCAAATCCCAAGGAATTAGAATACTCCCCATTGTGCATCTTATGGGCATAAGATTATCACGGTCTCCCTGACTCATGGTTTGTTTAGTTCAAATTTGCATTTATGTTGCCTATCGAAAAGATCCCAGAGATGTCATAGCGATCAAGAATCATATGCAGGAACTGTCGGCAAGACAGGGGTCATCATCCTGGCAACATGAATTTCCTATCGGCATGAGGGGTTTCCTTCATAGAGAAGTCTCGGCGAGATCTTCAGGTCTCACCGATGGGTAGCAAAAGGCATACATTGTCGGTGCAATGTTCTCTCTTTGCCAAGATGTCTCAGCGAATCCATAAAGTCTCACCAACTACCACCACCAATAGACACTTCGGTGGGAGTCATCTTCATCGACGTATGGTCTTGGCAAAGTCTCCATGTCTCGCCAACTGCTATCAAGAGAATTCCTATATCGGCATAAGGTGTTATCCCCGCCAAGATGTTTCGGCGAGTTCATGAAGTCTCACCAACTAAGCAAAGGGAGTCGCTAGGAGTCTTGCTGACGGGGAGGGTCTGTGTATCGGCAAAGTAGGATAGCGTCACCAAGAAGTCTTAGCAAATGAAGCAGGTCTCGGTGACACAAGTGGAGCTCACCAAGAGGTATGAAGTCACCGAAAGCTCTTGCCGAGTGGATGATGTCTCATCGAAGCATGAAGGCTATTGACGTAGCAATTGGAGCTCGCTAGGAGGTCTCGGCAAAAAAGGAATGTCATGCTGACATAGTGCTAGGGGACTCCATTGGTGGTCTTCAACGAGAAAACCGGTATGTCACAGCGACAATAGGATGAACTAGTGAGGGCTTTCGCCAAGACTTGAGGTATCTGTAGGACATCTCCCTAACAAAGGAATGTTACGGTGAAGCGCACGCAACACAAGAGAACATTTCGGTATGACTACCATAAGGTTTGGCCAGGAGGAAAAGGAGCTCGCGAAGAGGAAAGGCTTCACCATGTGGTCTTGGTGAAGGAAGGAGGTCACACCGACGGGATGTCCCTTCGAGGAAAGGAAAGGTATACGCTAGGAGGTCTGGCCAACATTCAGGAGTCTCGTCGATAACAAGAATGGGCTCAGTAAGAGTAGAGAAATTTGGGGTAATGTCTCCCCGACTCTAATAAATCTAGAATAGAAAGGAAGTCGAGGAGAGGAAGAAGCTGTGACTCAGAGGGACACATGTGGCAACCATTGAAAGAGGCAGATCAATATTAACGCAGATATTATGGAGCATTCAAGGCGACTCCGCGAGGGATTTCAAAGGTGGACACGAAGATGCTAGAGTTAATGCTGCAGTTGTCAAAAGATCTAAAAAGACTTCTCCTGTGAGTAGGAATCCTTCATCAAAATGGACAACAAGGATTCACATTGAATGTAGTTTTGACTTTCCTCAAAAAGATCTGAGAGCCGACTCTCCTAGATGCAGATATTTTGTAAACCCTAGTGCAAGTGACAACGCATTCTTTTGGTACACACTTTGTATTGTAAACCCTAGCACAGGGGACAACACATTCTTTTGGTACACACTCTGTATAAATGGAATTCTTGCCTATTTGTAAAGTTTAAATAGTAAGGGATTAGAACTTCTAGATTTAGATAACTTTTAGATTGAGAACCATTTAGAGTTAGAACTTTTAGGAGTTGGTCAGTTAGTAGAAGGAGATAGAATTGCATCTTGATTCTTAGTAATGAGAGCTTCTTTGTCCCCTCGGTTAGCAGTAAGATTTTAGTATAGACTATAATGTATTTTCTGAGTTCTCTTCGTGTAGTTGGAAACAATCTAGAGCCTCAGATTCTCTGTACACTGGTGATTGTGCCAGCTTTGTAAATATTGTTTATCTATTTTAATAATAGTAGAAGTAATCAGAGTTTAATCTACTTCATGTTGTGTTCTTGAATGATATTTGTCTTAAATTGACCATTTGATTTGTGAAGTCTTTAAGGAATGAAATATTATTTTGTGTTTTATTTAAATGGTAATTAAAAATATGTTATGCAAATTAGCACTGTGAATGAAGGAGGTTGTGTGTCAATCACAAGTTTACTTTGTTCTACAGTTTTGGTTTACAAATTCCTTGAAGTTAACAAGTCTGGTTAAGCTTGGATGAACTATTGTTCTTTTCTGTTTCAAAACCCTGATCTATCTTTTTTTGTTTCTTTAAAACCCATGTTAGAGTAGGTTTTATTTCATGCTTGATCTTAGAACAATCTAGAAGCTCAACACCAACAAGCCCCTTGAATATTATTGTTGCATTGACCACTGAGCAACATCTGCATAGTTGAGACCCAACTACAAAGACCTTGGGAGCTAAGGCATCGATGTGTTGCCTTTCTCTTTTAGGAGAAGCAAAATAGCAATATTTTGTTTGCATTTTTGTGGTGCCGAAATCGCCATCAACAGTTATGAAAATGGAGGATCTTCTTATCCATGGATGCATGCCAAAGAAGTCAGCGTTGAAGAATCAAAGAGTTGTCTATGAGAATTAGGAATAAGAGGAAGCTATTTTATCTTTCACCAAATGATTATGATCATTAAGGAGCTATCCACCAGGATCAAGAGCAACATATATGCTTCTTAGTGACACAAATTTGTAATTGGATTTACTTGATTAAATGAAGAAATGTTGCAAACACATCAACAAAAGTGGTAGCTTTGAGCAATTTCAGCTACAACACAGAAGGCAACTAGAAGAAAAAACAACTACAGTATCTAAAAGACAAAATAGGCTACAAGACAAAATAGAGAAGAGGAAAAAATAGCCTATTTTAAATTGTGAAATATTGGGGGTAGGTGAAACCCTAAGTTGTAACAAATATGGGCCATTCATTCCAAATGAATCCTGGCCATTCATTTCACTTTTGGAAAACTATATATAGGAGCTTGGTCCTCATTTGTAAGGATTGGTGAATTGTTGTAAGAGGCATATTGCAGCAATAGAAGGAAGCATTGCATTGTTTTATGGGTGTTTTCTTTAAACTTTCTCATTGTGCATGCATGATTCAACCTCCATGTTAGTGTTAGTTTTAGTTTCTTGAATGTCTTTAATGGTGGTTTCTATTACAATATTTGATGAACTTCCAAGCTCACACTTTTTGTTGTTTGTTGATGATGAATCACTTTGCAAAGCTAGTTTGAGCTAATTCATTTTTTGCACTTTAGTTCAATTGTATGTTCATGAGGTGAATACATAATTTGAAAATCTGTAGACCTTACAAGATTGCACTAGTTTTGTGTAGCTGTAGGTTTTTCTTGGTCAAGAAAAGTTTAGTTTTATGGGATTCTATCTACTGTAGCATCCTCAATTGTTACTGTTCATTCATAGCTTAGATTTAGAACAAATCTTTCAACCCTCTCTCCTTTTTCTATTTCTTTTAACTCCTTGTTAGAGTAGGGTTCCAAGCATCACAATAATGCTAAATTTGATGAACATAGTGAGTTTCAGCTTGTTGTTCTGAGTGGGAAGCCACTATTCATTCACTTCAAGCACTTTGAAACACCATTTGTAGATCCAACTTCCCATACTTTGTAAACCATAAAGGCCACCCTGTGATTACCAAAAAATCACATCAACCAATTGAACTATTCCAATCATTGCCATGACCTGACATCCAAGAGACCTTGGGGTGATTGTCTGAAACTCAGTTACAAATTTTCACCTTTCAAGAGAGGCGGTGCACTTGTGCATTGTTTGTGTTGAGAAGTACAAAAACACCCATCAACAATATTCTATACAACAGGTTATCTTAGATCAAATAAATGAAGCAAACAATTATGAAAGAACCAATAATTTTGAATTTTAAACAATGGTGTCTTATGTATAGACTCCCCTATGATTTTCTCCTAGAATAAGGTATAGCAATTTTGAATTAGAAAATATGGTATATGAAAACTATTTATCCTATCTTTTATGCTACAAAAATTAACTACAAGTTAGAACATGTCCATATTAGCATAAAATATGCTATGAGTATGATAGTACCCAAGCTTCTAGTGTTTCTAGACAAAACCTGTAGTGAAAAATTGTAGTCTCCATCTGAAGGAACCATCTTCAAAGCTCTTCCCTAAAATGAGGGTTGAAAACATTAGAAGAAAAGCAATACCATAATTCTAAAGTAACAATTTGTATCAAGCCAAATATCAAAAAGTATAATTAAAAAGACAAATCCTTACAATTGGACCTCAAATTTGACCAAGCGGATTTATGATTTTATCTTTAGAATGTAGGAACTTTCTCTAGTAGAGCTTTATGACCTCAAATTGGATCTCCAATTGGATTAGAAAATTTATGATTTTATCTTTAGAATGTAGGAAATTTCTTTTTCTGATATTCACAACCTCAAATTGGATATGAAATTGGACCAGCAAATTTATGATTTTATCTTTAGAATGTAGGAACTTCCTCTATCCGATATTCACAACCTCAAATTGGATCTGAAATTGGACCAATAGATTTATGATTTTCTTTGTCCATCGACATTTGTATTCCTATACTCAAGTTTTTCTTTCGAGCCAAAACACTCAGAAGTGTTTTAGACCAGCTCAAGGTACTCTCCAACCTAGTTATGTTATTGATAGAAATCCAAGTTTTCCTGAACCATCCATACTCAAATGTTGCAGCACAATCTATTCTTCTTGCACATAAAAATGCCACATATTAACCCCTTCTAAATAAAAAATTTAATCATCATAAAACCATAATTAATAAATCATTTCAGTTTTAGAAAGAATCCAACGTCATTTACTATCAAAACAAAAGCTATATAAATCACAAAAAAATCATGAACCCTCCTAAACATAGCTTAAATTGAGTTTACAGGATGGGTTTTAGCATAAGAAGCTTTCTACTACAGCTCTCAATGAATATATTATAAGCATAAAATAAAATTCTTCACACTTGAAGTAATACAGTCAAATATTTATTCCAAAAGTATGTTAGCAAGAGTTAACTAAAAACAAAATGATTTTTTGCTTGGTTTCTTTTAACAATATGCCACGTGGAAATGGAATATTCACTAAGAAACATCCCTAACAATAAAAAAAATGAATTAAAGGTTCAAGAAAGGAAATTCCAATGTACTATTGTGTAATGGTGATGAAGGCACTTATATGAGCATGACCTACATGTAAGGATTTGAGAAATATAAGTCCAAAGGGTTATGCTGTAACAATAATGGAATCACCATAAGAGCACAACTAAGGAACAAATTCTTGTGACTGTAATTATGTGATCCATAACTCTATTGGTCATGTGGCATAGTTGTGCTATAAAAAATATAGGATGCATTCATGTGTCACCCAAGTTTAATGTGGCTATGTTGTAATAGAAATGGAGGCACTCATATGAGCAAAATTCATGTACAAATTAATCATTTTCATCACAATTAGGTGTCAATCATCATTGGGTGCATTTAGGTTGAATCAAGTTTAATAGGTTACAATGTAATGATAGCATGATCCAAGAGCGATTACCTCTTGCTACAATAAATAGCCTATAACTCTGGTTGATATGCAGAGTGGTTGTTTTATATCAATTATGTAGTGCATTAAAGCACAACCCATGTTTAATGGGCTATTCTAGAGAGTGATCAATATTTTATAAACCTTCTGAATGCTACTTAAAAGGACTGTGCAAGGGCAGTGATCATATAGAAATGATAAGTTTTTTTTAATTCCAAAAGATAATGAAAACTTAGAATGAGTCCAATAATGAATGAGGACAAGAAGTTTGCATGTGATTCATCACCATGACAGTGTCAAGTGCAAGTTACATGGAGAACTTTTAGCTATACCTTGGATTGTGAGAGGTTCATGAAGACATGAAAGCAAAGTTTTGAAGAGGATAGTGCTCTATTAAATACAGTTATGTTACAAATGGCAAAGGCTTTCACCATGAAGGTCTCCTTCAGCATTCAATAGTGGTAGACCTATTAAAAAAGGGAAATGATTTGTGTATAAAAATTTATCAAAAGGAAGATTGTAGATAATAAAAGATGGTTATAAGGCATAAAAGATGATAGTCGTTTTCAATGGATATCAGGGCAATCCATATGCAAAAGATAATCTCTATGATTGTAATAAATAGGAAAAGTACCAGGAAGCTAAGGGAAAATCAAGAAGTAGGGACACTTACTATAACCAATGGATAATGACAAAATCTTATGAGGATATTTAGCTCATACATGATAGTAAATATGACCTTAGTCATAGTTGAAACTAGCATAAGTGGATATCAAGTAATTGCATTGAGATTGACCTCATTGAAATAGGATAGTCATGGTTATCAATATTTATAAGATATGAAAGGATAAAGAAAATTATCTTAAAGACTTTTAAACTACCATCTTCAGATATGAATGATAGTCATGAAGGATTCATGGGATAGTTATAGCCACATGACAATGGGTGAAAAGGGAGATCTAAAACACTTGTTTATTTAGGTAGAAAAGGATGGATAAAAAGAAAGAGAAGCTATAGTCATGATAATTTAGATAAAGAAAACATGCAAAGGTAGGTTACTTTTGAACACCCACATCAAACCCTAATGAGATTTTTCTTGAGCATTTATTTTCAAATGAATAGATTTGAGGAAAAAACCTCACAGATTGTTAGTAACTAGAGGAAAAAACCCCTACTAGTTTGTAAATGGTCAAGGATGAAAACCTATTAGCCAAAGAAGTGGTTCTCACCCATAGGTCATGGCTGAATTTTAATGGTGGTCGACATTGGTGATATCAAGATAGTAAAACATACATATTGCCATTTATTCATTGGTATTTTCCTTACAAAGACGTAAATATTTCCATTCCTAACCAAAAAAACTCCTCATAACCAGTAAAACCCATTGACACTTCAACAATGAGACTACTGTCATGTCTTAAACATATCATGGCCTATGATCTTCTCAAAAGATCTGCATTGTGATATGAAAGTATCACCTATGAAGGTGGATTTTTTCCTAATAAGAGCTTTGACTTCCTAGTTTGGGCTTATGACAGGGATAAAACCTTCATGGAGACAAGCAAGCTCTTCCTTATAACTTCAAACAAAACTAAAAACCCTAATGACATAGAGTATACTTTGAAAGATGTGAGGATGAAGGATTCCAAGAAAACCTAAAATATTACTCAATGTGGGCATGATCTGTCCTCAAAACCTTGGAAAATATCCTCATGGATGCAACATGTCTTGAAACCCTTTTGAATATTTGTAGTGTGGATGAATTCAAAGCCAACAAAGAAATATTTCTTCAAATCAAACTCAATATGCCTTTATCCCATATCTTCTCAACAACACTGATCATAGATGTTGGTGCAACCAACTACTAGTTCTACACCATTCCCACAAAAAATATTTGGACTTCTTCCAACCAACAAGCTAAAAATCCCCTAACCTTCCTCTGGTTACGTGGCTCAATAGACACAAGGAATGGAAATTCTCTTTTTCATCGTTTGGCACCCAAAAAAAAACTTAGTCAAAATTCTCTTTTTCATTGTTTGGCGCCCAAAAAAACTTAGTCTTTCACTTTCTTTTTTATTCCTTTCTACTTTATTTTCCACCCAATGATCAAATTAGTCATTTATAACTGTGTTGCAAAAAAATGACTAGAATTTAATCATTTTTTAGTTGTTATGACTAATTTTTTTAGTAATGTAGTCATTTATTTGCCAAATTCTACTAGTGATCTAATCCTCCTCTTTAAAAATTGGAAAATATAAAATATAAACTAACTCAACGAAAATGATTATGATAAAAGTTATATCACTTTAGGAATGATCCTCTTCTATATTTTCTCACATCACAACATTTCTTCTTGATAATTCTTACTCTCCATACAAAACAATCACTAACACCCAAAGAAAAATAATGCCAAAAAACCAAGAGAATTTCCCTCATCATTTCTCCCTTCATTGCGTGTAAATACAAATAAGAAAGTATCCCTTTTACTATCATTCCATGACCTTCCTCTAAGTGCCTACCATTATTTCTAACAAATGTGCCTAAAATAGAAATCTATGCCCCCAAAACATGGCTAAAACATAGATCAACATAAATGAAATAGAACTTATAAAATTTGGCAACACTTTACTCATTATATGGTAAGCAATATTTAGTTTCATTTTATTTATAAAATGGTTTGACCATTTCCCCTTTTTCCCATAGCTACATAGTGGCTCCTTTAATTACATCTAAAAGTGATTAGGACTGCTACATGGTGGTTTCAATTTTTTTTTAAAGATAGCAAATTTAGTTTTAATCTTCCACACCAAAATGGCTTTTATGGCATGATTTTGAAGCTCCCTTAAAAATAATTTAAAACATAGATATAACTACCACTTGAGTGGATTTTAAGAAACTTAGAGATGAACCAATGTTGGCTCTCAAACTTAGCATGGCATGAAGGAGAGTAGGAGGTAGTTCTTTATTATTTTCTAGACCATTCCAAAGGGTCACAATGATAAAAGGTTTGCAAAGGATGGAAGAAAATAGTTACATTATGAAGGGACTATCATTTGAATGGAAAACACAAGAAGACAATTTCTTATGTTGAAGTTTAACAAGATAATGATGGTAGTGGTAAAAATGAAGGATAATCTACAACCACACAAGAAGTATTGAGGTTAGTGAAAATTCAAGAAAGAGCAGTCCAAGTAAAGATTAGAAGAAATGACATGATGAAGATTCTAAAAGAAAAGTAGCATGTGCCATGAAGATCAGTCACAAGGTGTAGACCATATTCGTTGAAAAATGATAACTCATACAAGGAAAATAAATGGAGGATAGTTAGTAAATATGATAGTCTTCACCATGAAAGGGTAGCACCATGAAGTTACATAGGAACCATGAAAAGGACAATAAAATCCTAGGTGATAGTCATTTATAAAGAAAACAGTCACAACGGACAACAATCACATCAATAGAAGAAATCAAATATTAAACCATGAAAATAAAGGAAAAAGGATCATAGATATATTTTTGGTAAGGTTGGAGTTATTTGATAGAACATTCCATATTAAAGTGACTATTCAAAAGGGAAACCAAATGACCAAAGGTTTCCAAAAAAATAAATCAAATATCTTAATTATTGTGCTTTTATCAAGTTACAACAAAGGAAGTGTGAAGATCACAATCATGATAATTCCATGAAGAAAGGGTACTAATGAAAATGATGGAGATATCATGAAGATATAAGAAGATCTAACATCAATATGAAGAATGGTCATACCATGAGGGAAGATTAAATGGGCCATGAGAACATGTCAAGGAAAACAAGATGATAGTCATATGTGAAAAGCATGGATTCAAAATAACCATTAGGTATAATGATACACTATCAAGGTAAGAAAAAAAAATGATAGGAAAGTTTGTGAGGTTGAAGAATATGGCAGTGAGTCACCATCACTTAGTATAGTGATACATTGTTAAGCCATCAAGATTAACATGATAGTCATGCAAGAGAGTAACTTTCAAGGTCACCATGCAATGGTAAAGTAGAAAGGACAATCTTTAAACCCTCAAAGGCCAAGCTACAATAGATGCTCTTCTTCACAAGCTTTCTAATGGACAATTATAATTTCCTTAAGGAAGTCTTAAAATATAATAAGGGTAGATTACATGCATCTTTTAATAAGTATTTGGTGACGATGGCCTTGAATTTAAATAGAGGATAGTTAAAACCTAACAATGAATGATAGTCCTTTTTGGGGTGATAGTAGTCATATGAATAAGTGATTTTCAAAAGGCAGATCACAATGTACCAAGGGGACACAGTTCAAGCAAGTTATAGTCCTCTAGTGGGTTACGGAAATTTTAGAAAAAATAGTGAATATGTTATAGTTGGTTGTGCAGCCTACTTTGGTCAGAGGCATGGTTAATTGAACCAAAACATCAACTACATTATGAGTGTCATGAAGGAAAGATTTAATTTACACCAAATATATGGTAGTCCTTTGATGAACAAAAACATCAAACTATTGATTAGATTAAAGATATTAGGGAGAGTCATATGGGTCATGAGGACATTCATAACCCTATGGTTGTGATTAAGAAAAAGGAAGGAATAAGTTTCAAATGAGGGTAGTAGGGTTAGATTCTAATATCAATCAGATAGGTAAGGAAATCAAGATCAAGTAGTTACAACTTTTAAATGTTTGGTAGTCAAATTCATTGTAAGTGAAATATATGACAGCCATGTGACTGTATCATAGCCTCCTTGATTGAAATAATGATCATATTGACTTAGAGCAATATGGAGTCAACTTTTTTGCTTAATGAGGACTTCAAGACAATATTTTACAAGTGATTATTATTGTCAATTAACAGTCACCTATTATGACTTTGAAACCTTAGGAAAATGACATTGATTAGAGGGTAAAGGAATTGATACAAAGTCAAGGAAAATGATAGTGGGGTGAAAAGTTCAAAGGCTTGATATGATGCATTATTTAAAAGATAAAAAAATTCTCATATGCCACCTTGAAGAGATAATTATCTACAAGTTAATCACATGCCTATCATCATGCAAGGGAATTTTCATGAGCTAGCAACAAGTCGGGTGAACTAAATTCTTAGTTTTTTGCACTTACAGTTACTTTGGGCCTATTTGAGGAGCCCACATGGTTGTAGCTAGAGTTGAGTGAATTTTGGGGTTAAAAGTGAATTTTGAGGTAGTTTAGATTAAAAAATTAGAGGCTTTTTTACCTTGTACACCCAACAACTTGAAGACTTCACAAATTGATTGAAGACATCGATTCTAATCAATTTCATTCCTTTTTTAAAAGATCATCTAAGTTAAGTTGGAGCACAATTCAAGGAGAATGCAAGGAGTGTGAAGTCAAAGAGTTAAATTAAACTCTCATAACCAAAATTTACATGATTTTTTCTAGTATCACATCCAGTTCCACATTCATGCAAGCTCAACATCTTCCACGAGGTTCACCTTTAGTTATCTTGAAGAGTTTTTATATAAGACAAATAATTAAAATCTTTTACAATTAGTTCTTTCATTCCTTTTTTTCCTTATTTAGAAGAGAAGATATTGTAACTCCTTTTGAGAGATACAGAGGATCATTTAATGTATTCTCAAATAGTATTTTGTAATTTGTTCAAGCAAAATTCCTATTTTTCAATAAAAGTAGCAGATTTGTCTTCTCTAAATACATTCTTTGAATGTCTTTGTATATGGTTTGATCTATTTTTTTATTATTAATACAAAATCATTGAATTATGTCTCATCATAAAAAATTATACTAAAATATGCAAGACTTATATAGGTCATAGGTTGTGTTGTTTCTTTTAGTAGTTGTGAAAACTTTCAATTTTACTTCAAGAACCTGAAATATAACCTTTTTATGAAACAATATTTTGTGAGCTTGTGAAAATTGAGTTGTGGATAGGGAAGAGATGATTTTTGAGAGAATTTGAGTTGAAACAATAGGTATAAGTCTTAGAATTTGGTGCATCACCTCCTAGGATCAACAATATTTATGTTTTAGTTCTCTTCTATCCATTTTTCTAATCAAGACAATAGTTTATAAGAGGTCCATCAAGGGAACCAACCCTCTCTAAAGGTTCATATTCACTATAGGCAACCCACAACTTGAAGATAATACCATATTTAACAGGATAGCTAATTTTATACTTAGCTAAGGGTGTTATCCTCATGACAACAACAACACTCAATTTGACTTGACAATCAAGGTAAACCTACATGCGTGTGTCAGATAAATCAAATGGCATAACCTATTTTTTGAAGTTTATTCTCTTCTCCTGGGTGATACTTTCCCTCTCCTTGTACATGGAAAGATAATAGTCCTCCATTTCACTTAAAAATAATTCAAGTAGTTAGTCACTATAATTCATGATATAATCATAATATTGATTAGATATCATATAATCATCAAAATTAAAATAGATTTCATTACATATAAAATTTTGAACATCATAATGTTAACTAACATAATATTGGCATCTAGTATTAGAATTCATTTTTAACATCACAACTAAAAGTAACTTAGTAAAACAAAAATAATGTGTAATATCTAATATTTCCACTTATCAAGTCATGTATCTATAATTTTTTTCATGTTTCCATATTAAAAAAATATGTTCATAATGCATGCATCTCACATTTTTTATTGGGATTCCCTAAAGGTGGAGTTGGATTCCCAATTGACATTCAAGCCTATTTGCATTTTGGCTCATTAGACATAGACCCTTCGAGGAAGAGAACTATAGAAAATAAGGGTTCAATGAGATAGATATGATGTGGTTGATGCTTCTTGGGAGACCACTACATACAGGAGGAAAATTTTTCATCATTTTTTTTAGTACTTCCTAGATGAAGCCCAACCCCAAGGGGGAGGGTGTAAGGCCCACCACCTAGTGGTCGATTTATCTATCTATTTATTGACCATTTTGTCATCTTGTCAAGATAATCATGTCATGTTATTATTTTTTTATGGAATATTGGTCTTGAGTATCTATTTATGTATTTCACATATTTATGTTTGTACATGGTTATATTGATAATAGGTTGATGGCATGGTCTATATGGTTAGTTTTAGATATTTTTTAATAAAGCAATGCATGATTTAATTTTATGAATTAGAGGTTGATGTGTTTGTATGTTATATAATCTAGATTACCTAGCTTATTAATATTTTAATTTTTGAATGCTAATTTTATTAGAAATGAAACTATTCTGCAATATGTTAGTTAGATATGATGTATGCGATTTTGTACATGATGTTTCTTTTCTTTTTCTATAAAATGATCATGTTAGACTAATGCTTGAACTTGAGCGTGTATGTCCTCTTGTCAATGGAATTAGGGAGATGAAAAAGTGACTTATTGTGTTAATCCACTCAATTTAACATAGCCTATTTGAAGAGGCTAAGATATTTTGTTTTGCATTTTTTATTTGTAGTTGTGAAGTATGATGTACATATTGTAAAGTCCTTATTATGTGATGTTTGTGTGAGATAAATGATGAGATGTAAAATTAGGTGTCTAGTGTGGATTAAATGTTTATTCCAAGTTTATGTTAATTTGATGTGTCATTTGAAAGTCATAAAGTTATTCTTATTTGATTCTTGACTTGTTTTCTACCACTATTTGCAAAGGTGATGAGTTTCGACCATGTGGTGAAATTGGGTAGTGAACCATAAGTGAGTGTGACACAAGTATTGATCTTGAGAAAAGAAGTGGTCTCATTGGAATTTCTCACACATGTGACACCTTCACAATGAGAGATGAGAATTTTGAAAATTATATATAGTTCTCAAATTAGGATAGAATAGCACTTTTTGGCTATTCATTGTTGATGTGCATGTCTTAGAATTCTAGTTTGTGAGTGAAAAACTAAAGAGAGAGAAGATTTCTTTGAGAGGAAAATCCACAAGGGGAATGGTATATTGAGCTACACCAACCTTCTTCAAGTGGTGAAGCTAATTAAGGTACGTGCCTCTTGTCTTGTTTACTCCAACACATTTAAAAAATTTCTATGTATGTGTCTTTGATTCAAATTAATGAGGTATTGTATTTATTTTTATTGATTTATTTTTATATGTATGTTCTTACTCATCCCATTGTGAGTTACTAAGATGGGGCAGTTTAAGAAGGCTCCCATATAGGGAGGAGAGAACTTCATATATTTGGGTTGAGTGAGTTTGAGACATTGTGAGAAGGATTTTTTCTCAATAAGAGTACCCTTGTGTTTACTCGGTGATATATGTATGTGTAATTTTGTGTCAAGGAAGTGATAATTTTGTTGTTGGTTTATGATGTTGGAATTGGTGGAATTATGGAGGTTTTATTGTTATTGAGATACAACTAGTATTTTATACTTCTCACAAGTGTGTTCCTCACTCCCCTCTATGATTTTCTTCTAATAACCCTTGTGTAAGTATTTTCCTTTTGGTTATTGGGTTTTGTGTAGAGAAAACCTTGTTGTGTTACATGGTGTGTTGTAAGTGTGACAATTTTTTTTGTGTTGTTGTAACCGTCTAGTAAAAATAGTCACCTCCCTAATCTTTGGGTTGGACAACCCTACCATCCTAAGTCTAGGAGGTGAGCTTTCATTGGTCTTGTAGGAGAATTTATCCTACAACCATCTTCTCTTTGTTACTAGTTGTGAGATATTGTTGGGTGATATTACTTTTGCTAACAATTGTGAGATTTTGTGGGATGATACTACCTATAAATTCTATGAATAATTTAATTGTAAATGTAAGATATAAAGCTAAAAGAGAAACATTCATGTAATCTACTAAAAAATACATATATGTATGTATGTATGTATGTAATAGAAATTTTAATATTCATTTCATAGAAAAGAAAGGAGAAAAAAATTGTACATTGTCATGATGTAAAGGATTAAATAGATTATGTGTCTTGCTTAGTATTCCCTTTAATATTATTTTTCTACTAGAAATATTTTTGACAATATGTATGGGAATTACATTATAGGACTCCAAGGTATGTGGCATGACATATTTTGAAAGAAGTTTGTTTGTGAACTATTATGGCTTATGTCAACTTCACCCTCCTAATGATTGCATAGAAGTGGAATGATGCATGTACATAGAATAAGTATTGAATTTCATGGTATTATTATTCCTTGCATTTAATTAAGTTACAATAATTAAAAAAGGAAAAAAATAAACGAAAACTAGAGTAGTATGCATCATATTCTTTTTCTTATTTTTGAATGATGACTAGTAAAAGTAAACAAAAAATATAGATTGCTCCTTACCATATAATATCATTTTGATTTTATGTGATAAAGAAGAATAAAGATAAAGAGAAGAGTGAAATGATGATGTTTAAGAAATATATTTGATTATTTTACTATCTCTAAGAAAATATTCCTATAGCTTTTCTAGAAAAGATAAGTATAAATGCAAAATATCCATTAACTAAAAGAGAAAACTAAGCAGTTGAGTTGCATTACATATTATTAAGTTTCCTCTACCTAAGAAATATATCTCTACACCTTTCCCTTGTTTCAACTTAACTCGTAAAGAAGGACTGGATAAACAGTGTGGATTAACTTAAGAAGAGGGCATATTCTTGATTCAAGAGCATCCAAGCGAATAGGTAATCTACATCACCCAAAAAATAATCAGTTTGATTTTTGTTACTTTGGTTTGTTTCATTTTTAGAGGGAAGTTAAATTTGAATCTATCATCAGAGGAGGTTAAGTAGAGTGACATTATTGTCATTTCATTTGACAAAATGTCATGTTTTAATAAATATTTCAAAATTTGGTTTTGTGTTATGGAATTCATTGGATTCAACTTGCATTTGGTTTCATTGAATACTAATCAAGATCATTAAAGACAATGCATTTAAAATATTATTTAATTGAAAAAGTATAATTTTCCTTTATTTGCTTAATATCAAATTTGATTTCAAAAATTCTAGTAGTGAAAGGATTTAAGAATACCATCAATTTATCAGAGCTAAAAAGAAACAACAAAAGACAAGAATGTGAAGAGGTCATGGAAAGAAGAGTGAAAGGAGGAGTGTATGTAACTAGAAGTAGGGAGGTTCCAAGAAAAGTGAAGGCTTTGGAAATTTAAAACAAGTTAGTGCCAAAAACAAGAAAAAAATAAGGTGTTTCAATTAAATATAAAGAAAAAGACCACCCACAATATTTAGAAGATAAATGAAGACAAAAATGAATGACCAGGGGTCACACATGTTAGGGGAATTGAAAAATGAATAAAATATATGCAAAGAAAAACAAAAGAGAAGTTCTAAGTGGGAAAGAGTAGTAAGCCGCCACGAAAAGAAGACATTAAGTGCATAGAGGAGGATTAGAAACAAACAGAACAAAGATTGGAAAAAGTGCTACGTAGGGAAGAAATATGTATACATAGAAGAATTAGAAGGGGACTCTTTAATGGAATGCTTAGTCAAGCAAATGCAATGAATCAAATTTTAGGATTTTCCCAACTCTCCAATTTAACTACATGACCAGAATCTGTTTGAGTAGGACCTTTGATTTTTTAAATTAATAAAATTGCAGGAGCTGTAAATCAATTCTCTTTTAGGAAACTGTTATCAATTATCAAGCTGCTAAAGTCCGAAGGTTCAAACTCTTACCCCTGCAATTCCAATTCTTCTCTTAAGGGCTTTCTCAAGCTTAAATTGAATAAAACTAAGCAGAGCGATGCATTTTTATTAAGAAAATGTTACTGCAATGTAACTCAACTATTTAATAATAATCATAATTTTCATAATAAACAAAATATAGTAGTAAATATATTGTTCATATTCGTTTTCTTCAATATGTTGGGCTCTCCATAGTGTGCTACTTATCATACAATTTGTACCATATTTCATTATTATTTATTGTAATGAAGATATAGAATTAATATAAAGCCACAATGATTCGTACAACACAAAATATAATATTAGCAATTAGATCTACTTTTTTTTTTTTAAGAAAATACCAAATTGTACAAGATGAATTATGTGGTGCCCAAGAATTCTTTTGTAGAGTAATTACCAAACTCAAGTAAATTTATTCTTCGATTCAACTATATTTATACCAAACTCTTCTAAGACTACCAATCATATTTATCTACATGTTAAATTATTGCTAAAAATAATGAAAAAAAACTCATGAAAAGCTACTAAAACATATTATTTTATTTTGAAATATTTGCATGAAGATTTAAAACATAAATCAATGCAAGTGGGAAAAGAAAGTTGTCATCAAGTTGGCAAAAGACATTGCAAATAGAAATAAATATTTTCATCCAAAAGTTGTTACAACGTATCTAATTTTGAAATATTTGCACTAAGATTTAAAACTTAAAGCAGTGTAAGTGAAAAAAGAAAGTTAGCATCAAATTGGGAAAAGACACTCCAAATGAAAATAGAATTTTCCAGTCAATTGACAAATGAATAATTATTTAACTTTTACCATTTAATGGTAGATGAAGCAAGTTGAATTACCATTTAACAGTAGATAAAAGTTGTTTTCTGATGACTCAAGAATGATTTAAAGACGTGAGACTTGATTCAGACTCAAATCTCACACTATATGTAGCCTATCGACTAATTAGAAAATGGTAAAAAAATGCAAAGATCTTATAAATGAAGGTACCTTGTACTTCAACTCTCATCCCTAATAATACCCCATTACATGACCAATTTTCTTAAGAATTGATAAAGATTGAGCTTCGGTGTTTTCTGATGACTCAAGAATGATTTAAAGACGTGAGACTTGATTCAGACTCAAATCTCACACTATATGTAGCCTATCGACTAATTAGAAAATGGTAAAACAATGCAAAGATCTTATAAATGAAGGTACCTTGTACTTCAACTCTCATCCCTAATAATACCCCATTACATGACCAATTTTCTTAAGAATTGATAAAGATTTAGCTTCGGTTTGAATGACATCATCTTCTGTATAGGGTATTTTTTACAGGAAGGCAGGCATTGCCAAAATCCTTCCTTCAAATTATATGCGAACACATCTACACTTTCACGTCTGAAGCACAGGTAATCTCCCACACAAACACACTCCTCATGCCACCACCAACATCTATCGGGAAATTCGGGAAGATTGTTTGGAGGCATTCTTGCAATTTCTTTCCACTTCCAAAGCAACTTATCTTCCTCGTCCTAAAACAACTCCCGGCTAATAATACCCACCCGGGACGGCTGTGACCGGTCACAAAAAGCCTCCACCACTAGAACGGACGAACCGTATGCAACCATAGATATAACAAGAAATAGGGGTAACAGAGCTATTGTAACAGGGTTAATGAAACAGTCTTGGATATTGTAACCAACGATAATGGAATCACAAATGAGATTCCTCCGCAACTTTCCCTTCCAAAAAAGAAGGCCATTGCACTCAACCACTTCATACCCTAAAATAATATAACCAGTTTCCTCTACAAATTCAAACTTAATCCTCCATGAATCTTGAAAATAGTGGTAGATTGGGAAGGAAATATTTCCAAAGCACACTACCAAATAGGGCTCTTCGTTTGTTCCCTTTACAAGATGGATAAATTTGTGAGTCACATCGATTTCTATCTCTGCATATGATCTCATAAGGGGATTGCAAACATATAATTGTTCCTTGGTGGTTTTTCGAAAGTGTGTCATATCTCGAAAGAGCAGTAACCCCTGCGCTGTTGTTGATAAACGTCTGATATCGCATCCCTCAAGAGGATTTGGGAGAAAAGAGAGATATTGTCCTTCATTTTTGGGTGGAAAAGCAATACGCCATGCATTGCCAATTTTCATCCTTGTCTTGACTGTAGATAAGAAGCCATGGATTTTCGGCGGGCAATGAAGACAGAAAGCTTTGCGAGGACAATATAGAATTCCATTCCTTACAGATTGTGCGAGAGCTTGAGATTGATTGAATTGAAAGCTTTGCAAATATCAGTTTTTTCATATCCAGAGGAAGCTTAGATATATCACGCTGCTCTCCATCTCCTTCAACTTCAACTTCTGCAACCGATTCTCTCTCCATTTCTAATGGTTTGTATTCTCCGAAACCTGGATTAAGTATACTTTTATTTCATCCTGACCCATTCTATAGGCATTTGACATGGACTACTTTTCTTAATCACTGCATTGGGTTAAAAGCAGCCGACGTGGAGAAAATATAAATTAAAATAAATAAGATATAAACTAATTCGCGTATGTATCTTAATCGTATCCATCCCACAAGATCAACTAATCCAACGTTTTAATTAGGTCTCTTAAAGTTTTTTAATAATAGCTGGAGTGGTAAGTATATTATTGAATTTTAAAGTTTCAAATTAGTATTATTAAATTTGATGTGGTAAATATGTTTGATTAAGGTACAGTCTAAAATATCATATTTTTTTTATCTTAGATTTATGAAAAGCAATTATAAAATTAAACTATTCAAACTAGCATGCATATATTAAATATTAATATACATAAAATACGTCAAGAATTATCATTATCAAGGCACCTATAAACCTAAGACTAATCCTAGTCCTAATTGTTACTCTAACTCTAAGCCTATTTAAACCCGAATCCTAACCCTATTTGAACCCTAACCTTAATTGAACCCTAACCATAATTGAATCCTAATGCTTACCATAATTAAATTCTAATTGAACAATAAAATCTTTTTGTGATTAAAATATGAATAATTAATCATATAGTAAATAAATAATCAAATCAACACAATATTCTAAAACTTATATTTCATTCTAAAATTAATTTAAGTTATAATTTTTAAAATTCATAAAATATTAATTATCGACTTGTTAAATAATTTATAAATTATAGTGATTATCTAATACAAATGAATTAACTAAAATTGTATATTTATTTTAAAATAATTTAACAATTACTAATTGTAGTTTTAAAATAAATTTAAAAAGTAATATTTAAATATAAAAGCTCTTTTTCTTTTTTCTTTTTTCTTTTTCATCCAAATCATTTCATATAAAAGCAACCTTTCTATTTTAGAAACTAATATTTATCTAATTTATCATTTTAAAATTTTAACAAAAAATTAATAATTACTAATTGTAGTTTTAGAATAAATTAAAAAAATAATATTTAAATATAAAAACAACCTTTCTATTTTATTGTTTCTTTTTGGCATGCAAATCATTTCATATAAAAGCATTATTTTATTTTTAGAAACTAATATCTATCTAGTTTATCATTTTAAAATTAGAAAAGTAATATTTGATTATTTTTAGAAACTAATATTTATCTAGTTTATCATTTTAAAATTAAAAAAGTAATATTTAATAAAATAACTTAACAATTGTTGGAAATAGGATGCCATTTAAATGCAATCCTAAACATTATTTATTTCAGTATCTCCTAAGTCCTTGGAAAGTGTTGACAAACACTAGGATTAGAGAGAGATTATTTTTGGATGAAATAATCATGTTAATTGACATTTGTAGTTAATTCTAAATAATATGAGCATATGGGGGCGTCCAAGATGAGTTCCTAAATAATAGGAGCACATGGGGCACCCACATGGAAGGTGGAACTCACCTTGAGTTAAGTTAATTGTTTGGAGTAAAAGATCTTAGGAGTTAGGGTTTGATGTTTACATGCATGAAGTTTAGTTCAGTTTAGTTTAGATCAATTATAAATATACTTATTAATTCAAAATCTGTTAAAATATAATCTTTTCAAGATAAAATATAGTTCTTTCTAATTTTTTAAATATTTTTAACAACAAATTTAAGATTTTAACATTTTTACTAATAGTTATCATTACTTTATATTAATATATATGATTTATAATATTTATTATAAAAATATATATTAATACAAAATATTTTCAAAATAGAATATAATTTTAACTTTTTAAATATTTTAACAAGATTTATTTTCTATATGAATTTAGAATTGTAATAGTAAATTTAAGATTTTTACATTTATTTCTAATTATTAATATTTTCTAATTTTACATATATATATATATATATATATATATATATATATATATATATATATATATATATATATATATATATATATAACATAACACAAATTTTCACTTTTTTCCAAGAGTATTTATTTTACAACATTTTGTTTATAGTGATTAGTGACTCGAGCTTTGATTTTTTTCAAGATAATACAACATTTGTATTTTATTGGTGAGCATGTTAAATTTTATTTGGTTTTTATAAATAATTTATGTTTTTAGATAGATGAATTTAAGGATTAAACTATCAAAAAAATTCAACAACATTTATTTTATAGCATTTCTTTTATAGGTGATTCACAACCTTTTGATTTTTTTCAAGATAATACAACATTTTTGTTTTATTGGTTAGATGTTAAAATTTTAGATGATGAGTTGAATAAGTATTAAACTATTTTTAGTTTTATATAATTATTTCTAAATAGGTTTGAAATTGATATTTAAATTTTTTTTACACTTAATTTTTTTCATAAAACGTAAAGTGACAAGAATTTAAATAAACAAACCATAATTATTATTTTTTGTCAAATTCCAAGCCTAGTGGAGAGAGATGTTTTAGTTAATAGAAAATGACTTGGACCCACTTTGGGCACCCAAGTTGTCTTCTTGGAATTAACTCCTTTGCATGTTAAGATATTTCAGGAGGCTGAGTTAAGTGGGCCCACTCTTGGGCACCTACTTTGAGGATAAAGCCTTGAAGATATTTATGGAATAAAGGTTGAGTTACTACTTCAGTTCGGGATGCCCAAATGGATGAAGATGATGATTTGGCATTGTTCTTCATGGTTAAACTCTACTTGGAAGAGATAGGCATACCTTTTAGGAGATAGGGATTGAGCTTTGTTTGTGACTCTTTTGAAGTTTACAAAGTTTTTTATTGTTGTTACCTTTTTTTTAGCTTTCAACTAAAATGAGGTAACTTAGTGTCTAATTATTTTCTTGTTGTTTAAACATTTAAAGATAAACCATAAAACTGCTAGTTTCAATATGCATGAAGGAATTATTGTCAAACAAAGTAGGTTACATTTTGTCATTTCAATGTTGCATTGTAGCAAATGAGAAAGAGAATCATAGATATACAAATGTAGTCTTTTATTGATAATCTTGAAATATACATGTCCCTTACAAGCCAAGGGACTAACTCTCTTATTCAATGAACATATGGAGCAATTCATGCATGAATAAGTAGAAGAAAGGAAAATGTGCATATAAGATTGAAACTAGTCATTGCCTGAGAATGACTGGTTGTAGATTGCCTGACTACTCTCTGCTACTGCCCTGAACCGCTTGTGTCCCTCCCAGCTCTGTAGTGCTCCTCACCCTACATATGAAGAAAGCATGATACTAGAGCGAAGCTCTAAGTAATGAAAGATTCAATCCTTACATACACACCTACCTATGCATGTATAAACTGGTCCATAAGTTCATTAAACAAGCATGCAAACCTGGGATGTCTCAGAAAACAATGAATTCATCAAACACATCCAACATATGGATTTATTTTCTAACTGTTTGCTTCATGTGTAGATTTAGGACAAGTCTGGTTACTGTTTTGATTCAGATCAAATTCAGCATGTGGGGTAAATGTGGCTCCCACAAGGGTAAAGCTCAGCATGTTTTGAAAGAAAAGGAAATTGAGCAACTTGATCAAATATTTATCTATTATCAATGCATTAAATCAATATGGAATCACACCAGTTGATCAACTTTCATTATCAAATTCAAAAGATGCAACATACTGTGTTGATATGTTTTTCAATCTTCTTAAGTGGACCCTTGATCCATTTTGTAAAAAGAAGTGATTTTGGAAATGCTTCAAGTGTCTTCATAGATGCATCAAGTTCAATTATGCATCTTCTAAACAATGATAAAGCATCTCAAGTTGTTTTCAAGCCCCCTCACCATAACCCTATGGGGCAGTCACACATCACATAGGAAGGTGAGTTATTAGGTCACCCACATATGTGACAGGTGGTTTTCCAATAAAGTTAGAATGAGGAGACTATGTGTATTCATCACACATGACAGAAGAAGAGTAATGGTTGAATCAAGGTCATGATACAAATATATTAAGGACAACACCTTTGCAAGAGCCTACAAGGTTGACAAACATGGGAAGGTGTTCAAAACAAAGCATAACTGTCCTCATGGCAAATAAACATGGCCATCTAATCTTGCTTCCCTCATGAACTTTAGATGAATGAAATTTTTATGTTGTCCTTGAGATTGAGAACATGATAGGATTGAAAGCATTCCAAGCATGTCAACAGGACATCAAACATCACAATGGTACAAGTGCATGTGAAAAAAAATTAGAAATGCACGCTACATCTCATGCAATAGGACAACAATAATGATATATGATATGGGGCAGCAAATGTTCTTTGGTCTGAATGCAATACCCCTACAGTGCATACTTGGGTTTGAAATGATCAACACACATACCTCATGATAATGTACTGATCACCATGACCTTAAGGCATGAAAAAAGATTCATACATAGTATAGTGATAAACAATGAAAGAAGCACAGGTAAGGTCATTGGTGCTACAAGATAGCATAAACGAATGAACAAGGACAATTCTATGTGGTAAGAACAAATAATCACATTATTTTTCCATAGACCAAACATACACCCTAGGATAACGGCTTATGTTTCAGCTTTGGGTGTTTATCTTATTTATGGAAAATCACTTGATAGTGTGAGAAAAGTTAATCACAAAGGAGAGATTAGTTCCATGCACTTGTTGAGAGCAATCAAAACTTTGGGGTGGAAGTGACCTCCAAAGAAGCTTCATGTTGTCATGATGAATAATTCAAAGGAAGGCAATGATAATGGAATTCAATAGATCTCTAATTCCTTTACAACCTGAACAAAGAGTGCTTCAAAAGACAAAAATGAAGGAACAGCCACTACAACCTACAAGAGGCATCCAAGTAATAGTGGCATATAGATGATAGCATCACAGTCTTGCCTTGAGAGTACTCATATGAGTGTTGTGTGAGGAAATCAACCCAACTGTGAGTTGGATGCAAGGTTATTTCCAGATATAATGAGAGAATTGGATTGCATAGTGAACAAGGAAAGAGTGGTGGAACATGGAAGGTACCATCAGAGTTGGTTCAAGAACTGAACAGTGAATGGAGGTCGGCTTGAATCCTCCATTAAGAAACAATGGGTTGAGGATATGGATAGTTGTTCCTCATCTTGTAAGTGGGAAGAAAACAAAAAAAGAAAAGAAAATGCAAGTCATTATTCATATATGAAAGGAACAGTAAAAATGGTTTCATATTCAGAGTTCAAATTTGATGTTCATAATGTCCATTATCATCGAATACAGAAAATCCAGTTAAATGCCCATTAGAAGACATATTTTGTTGCAAATTGGGGCTTTTTATTGTACCCATATTGTGCCATATCATTTCCTCATTAAATAAAATGAAAAGACTTATAAAGGTTATTGTATCCATAAAGAAAACTTAGTTTAGAGACTTTTAAAATAAGGAAAGCTTTCTTTAACTCCCTTGAAGTAGGGGAAAATCCTAAAAAAAATTATAAATATTTTTCTTCATAGCTTCACTATAAAATGGATGTAAGTAGATTGGACATTTTAAAAATGGTCTTTACAACAAGAAATAGATCTAACCCATGGAAATGAATCATTGTTACATTTATGGTAGAACTATAATCACTCAACCAATGAGGTATATTTAAAACTCTTTTCAAACTTACTTTTATAGAGTTTAACTAGACACCTGTTAGTTGTTTTGATATAAACCCTCGCAAGTATTATTTATCAAAGGTGTCAATGTTTGAGTTTAAAGGTAGTGCATAATATTCAATTCAAACTATGAAGGAGTTCAAAAAAAAATTCCACTATTAGACTTGAGAAAAATCTTAAATTTCTAACGTAAACTTACATAGCTACAATTGCAAATATCAGTCCTAATAATACATCTTATTGAAAATGTAGAATACTCTTTATTGGGAAAATCAAACAAAGGAAATTTATACTAGGCTAAGATGTATTTAGTCTATGTATTGGTTAAAGTTAGTTTATGTAGTTAAGAAAAGGGTTTCCAATGAAAAATTATCTCTATAATTTCATTGGCTTGCATTACAAATGAAGATTTGGAGATACCCAATGTTCAAATAGAACAAAATAAACAACTACAAAATGTGAATGAGAAATTAAGAATGTGGGTTGTTGTATTAGAGTAAAAAGGATTTTTTGTGGAAATCCACACTCTTGTTTCCACTTCATCCTTTCCCTACTCATTTTCACTCGTTCCCTCTCTTTTCACTCCACTACTACTAGCCAATTGAGTAATACCTTCCAGAGATTGAAAGACAAGTGTGAACCTATAAAAACAAAGTAGTCCTACCCAATCACATAGAGGATATAAATTGAAATATTTATATGTCTATGTCACTTTCAAGTAGGATGCATATTTCAGCCTCACAAAATGATTGTATCCACCCTAATTCAAAACCCCATCGATGGCCACGATGTGGGGATGAAGCCATCCAGCCCTTGATTTTCAAATATCTCATTGAACACCTAATCATCATCCATATCTCCATCTCCTTCTTAGAAGTTGGAAATGCCTTGATCATGATAAAATTGACTCTTAACTTTTTGGGATCTATAACTGATTACACGTTAGGGAGAAAAGTGGACACAACTAATTAAAGAAATTTGTAATTTTTAGTCTACCTAAACATTAAATTCTTCAATTCATGTATCCTTTTCTTGTAAAATGTGAAGGCATGCGAAGAAAAGTATCTCATTTTCTTCTAAGTAGAGTTTGTGTATAATGCAAGGATAAATATCATATATGGTAGCTATTATAGAGGATCAACCTTTATTATAAAATGTAGATCAAAATTTCAAGTCAAAAGTGCATGAAAAGAAATAAATTCTTGTTGTCTACCATAGTTCCCTTTCATATATATACAAATTGACCCTGATTTGTCATTCAAAATGAATAGCTTAATAGAATCCATTGACCCTGATTTTTATATTTGTTATTTATAATATATATTCATTTTTTGTTTTATACATCTTGTGATTTGAGTCCCTCAGCAAATTACTAGGACTTGCAAAAATGTCAATAATTCTCAATTAAATTTAGAATTTTTTGCATATTTTGATAGGCATCCCCTACACCAATAGATAAGATTAAGACATCAAATGTTGGCAGCATAACATCAATATTACTGCATCATAGCAAGTTGAATCACAATATCTAAATGGATTATTTGAGTTCTATGAAATCATAGTTGAATATCCTTTGTTTAATACTTTTTTTATTTGAACATCCACAAGTAGCAAAGAACATGGAGGACCTCAAGATTACTTGGATACTAAGAAAATGTCTTAGAATAATTATTAATGATATTAAGATATTTTGAATTCAAATGGTAATGTTGCTATGAACTATAGATCTAACTATTATGATGCTTTAGCTATGGTGGATTGCTTTCAATATTATAATATTTCATGTATTAATTTGAGTGCTACCATAAAGTTGATACTTGCTATTACTAATATGAGTTTTTAGTGATTATTATTGTTTTGTGGGCCTAAATTTAGGAATATCCCAAAAGGGGATATTACACTTCAACACTCCTCACTGAGTGATTATAATATATTGTATCCATTCCTTCAAAGTGATTAATGATGGTACCCATGACTCACCATTTCTAGCCTAGATAGTGATACTCGATGATCTCCAATTTTCCTTAATGTTTGTTCCTAGTGATTCTTGTTTCCCAATCATGGCTATTTGTACTAGTTTCTCGACCACTTGTATTTGTAGTCCCATGTTGTTTTGTATTTCTTTGTTTTTATTCTTCCCATTTGTGGGCCCTTTTAGGATTATCTTCCCAAAACTCCTTTTGTAAATTGATTTCCTCTTGAGTCCCAATGACCTACTTTTGGTCATCTACGAACATTAATATAATTTATTTAAGTCTATTGAACACCTTCTTGTTGAATGTCATGTGTTTGGATGCTCCATCATCTACATACCACCCTACACCAACCACGAAGAAAGTTTTCTCAAGTTTGGATGCTAACTCATTTACTCTAGTTGAAGTTTCTACACTCTCAACAAACCCTTGCTACTATTTTTTCTTGGCTTTCTTCCACTTGGGACATTGAGATGCATAGGGGCCCATCTTGTGACAATTGAAACACTTCACATGAATCAATTATTTCTTCCCCTAGTCCAAAGAATCGTATGCTTCCTCCTCAACCTTCGAACCCTTTTAGATCCTTTCTAACCACCTTTCCTCATCTTCCTAATGAGGGTTAGGTTTCGACTCTCTTTTGCTCTATCTAAAATAAAATCTTGTCTGATCTCCTAGAAAGAGTCATCCCAAAGCTTTTCATGGGCACAAACACCATAAAAAATGGATCCTAGGATTGAGATAACTTATTTATAGCTATGGGTACCACATCACTATTTTCCACCTCCAAACATTTGATCTCAAAGCTCAATGATCATAAGATTACTAGGCTTTGTGTCTATATCACTCATGTGTGTGACATTGGGATTGTTCTTTAGCAACATCCTGTGGGAAATTTTCACACTCTAGTAGAAATTGGATCAAGGAATTGTACATCTCCTTCATTATCTTCTTCTCTACAATTTGAAAAAGAAAATGGTCCACCAAATCTAGGATGATTTACTTCAGCTTGGCCAAATTTTTGTTATGCTAGGTTAACTAAACACAACCAATCAAAGTTACAAACTTCATCTCCACAAAACTCCAAAGATCAACATTGTTCAATAGCATCTTGCATCTACACTTCCAATCTATAAATTTTGAAGCACCATCTAAATGGTCACACTCTCTCAAACAGAATCTGGTCATGTTTGTTGCTCCTAGAACCAATCAATCTGGTATACTTCAAATCTACAACTTCTCAAAAGTATGGATCACTTCAATAATTAAAGCAAGGGCATCACAACTGTTGAAATGCTTTGAAGTTCCCTCTGAAGTAGCAGCCCACCCCATACACAAATCTGGAAAACTTTAGATTACATGCTCTAATACCATGTTAATTCTCAAACCATGGAAGCATTTTTTGCACTCAGAGAATTTAGTCCTAAATCTAGATGGCTTAAAACACACATAAACTTCAATTAAACAATAATTTCTAACTATGCTAATCTACAAACACATATATAATATTGAACTCTCTAACTTGTGATTATCTTCTCTTTAAATCTGAAAAGAAATACATTGCATTGGAATGAAATATTGGAAAATGAGACTATATGCATCATGATTAAAATAGAATGTGCACCCTTTATTTAGGCAAGTGAACTAGGAATCTAACTAAGAGAAACCAAATGAGGTGTCAAATAAATCTCCAAGTTAAGCTTACAACTCACTAGAGTGACACAAAAAGTGACTAATCAATCAACTTGTCTAACTAATCAATCAATCTAGTCTAACAACTAATAAATCCTAATCAAACATACCAAAAAAAAATTATTATGTACCCAAAAAAAAACTCCTGATCAAAGTACTTGAAACCTGAATTAATTGGGTACTTATCTCAAAGAAGACTCAACTCATAGTTAGGCCTTATTATCCTATAACCACGTCATGTCCATGTTGATCTCTCAACCGTACAAAAACCAAGGTGAGGTCAGCCATCAGTGTTGTACAATGTTGATATTGATGCCACCTTTGACTGCACCTTCAACACACTTGCACACAAATCAAGGTTTTTGATGGCTACACTTATGTTTTGAGGGGGAACCATAAAGTATTGTTACATTATTGAAGGAAGAACATCTTTAGAATAACAAGGATACAAATATAACATGAAATTGGCGATAAGGGAATGATGAGAAATCTACTCTAGATGCTTCCTAATTGGTTGACCTTATGTAGTTCCTTTTGTCTATAATAACAGTGTCACATGGTAAATTAATTCCAACATATTATTTCTTACCCCTATAGTAGAACAAATGCAAAATATACCATTTATTCTACTAAAAACCCCATTAAATGAAACTATTGTAATTGAACTTCAATGTCAAAGCCTTATATGTGGAACACTTGAATTTTATCTAAACTTCTAGATATTTTTCCTTGTAAAAATTGGAATTAGAGTGTCCTCTTATTTTTCTTTGATATGCTCTTCAATTTTCCATATTATGTGACCAATGTGAGCTCCTAAAGAATATACAGTATCTTTTTCCAAATTCCAAACTCACTTTCTAGGATTGCTTTGTAGGATCTATAGGAGATATCGCTTTCTATAAACAGACTTGAGCAATTTATATATATCTTCCTTCAATGCATTGATCAAAGGTGTGTGACCCTAGTCACCTTCTTAGAAAAAGGTCAATAAGGCAACCCCTAAAGTTGTCGAGTTGATTACTTACTTCCTTCAGACCATTAGAAAAATTGAAGGGAGTATATATGTCTATAGGATATGAAAGAACCATGGGTAGAGGAAAATATATTAGTAAGAGGATGTTCCTCTTTGTGTGTCACTACCAAAGCACTCCAACCCCCTTAGTTGCATTCACATTCAATGCCAAGGGCCTTCCCCTTGTCTACAACCTAGGTCATGGATACAAACAAGTGTTACTAACTTTTTATCCACTACCAAATTTCATTGACCTTGGATATTAGGAGAGGCTCTAAGTAGACTAATTGACTTCCTCCCAATATTTTGTGGCTTGACCCTGATAGTCTTGGACACTGCTCTATAAGCATTTATAATTCTTACTTAGGGCCATTTGTAGTAATAGATAAAAATGTAAGGGTTCCTTCCCTCACAAGCCCATCTATAGTTGTCCTTTATCCTATAGCTTGGAATTTCACCTATTTTAATTTATGCTCTCTTGTGTTGTTCATCTTTCTCTTAGACTTCATGTTTACCAATGTTCCATGAGGACACATCTCCCAAAAATGGGTTATTTCGAAGATGAGGACATCCCCAAGAAAGTAGGACACCAAGGGGATGTACTCACCCATGCCTACCAACATCACACCTCCAAACCCCCTCCCAAATGCCACCAATAGAAAAGGGACATTTCTAGAGTATACCCCTAATGGGGCCATTGAGGGGATGTTGAGGCATCCTCAAGACTTACAAGAAGTGTCATCACATCCCTCAAATGTTCCAAAAACTTGTTGCCATTCCTCATGTCTAAAACATCAAAAAAGTAATTTTTTAAAGGATTTTTAAAGAAAAGTAGGGAACTAGCCCTAACCCTAAAAGTCATAGTGGCCCCCCACACACCCAAAACACTCAAAACCTATAAAAAGACATCCCACCCTCAATCCAAATCAAAAAGAAGAAAATAAATAGAAAAATTCAAGAATGACAATATTCTTGTCTTTAACTGCATAGCCCTCATCATTTAGATTGGTCAAATTTTGCATCTTCACCATTAGTTCTTTGAAAAATGAAGAATTCATTTGAAATAGTGAGGACTTGGTTATGCAAAAACCATTAGCTTCTCCTTGATGCTGCAATGTGCCACACCCTTGAACCCCCACTTTGGTTGTATATCCACCAACTTACAACTATCCCCTAATTTAGGTCCTTGGTCCCCCCTTCCCCTTGTTCCAAACTCTATGGAACTATGGTGTTTACTTAGATTTTAGATTTTCACTATCAAATATCATGTATATGGACAACACTGTAATGTTTTTAATTCGACCTTTCAAGCCTCTTTCAAGACCCCTCTTTATGGAAATTACAAGATCACTAATGTGATCTTTCCTGTGTTTAGTTACTTATTATAACATAGGGTGTTTCTACCCTAGTGCTACTTTTTGATAATTGGTTGTGCTTTATGAGTCTCACCAACCTATTTTGATTATTTGTGGACATTAATATAATTTTTTTTTTGTGTACAATATAAGAATACAAAGTTTCTTCAAAATATTAGATGTTGTAGCATGGATTGAGGTATGTTGGATGTTTAGAAGAGCATTAGTTTCATAGGAGAGAATAGTATTTATTATGATTTGTAATGTGCTCAAATTCCACAAGAAGACAAATGAACAAGGTGTCATTTTCATGAGAGGAAATGTTTTTGACCTGGATTTTGGCAGAGATGAAAGTTCTATTAGGAGAACTTTCTACGGTTTAATCCTAGCTTGGCCCATTGTTTGTGTTCCAAATTCTATGGTTTTTCTTTGAGTATAAAGATGCAGTTATAACTTCAGTTACATCACGTTGTTTTGTCTATCAAAGCTTTTGTGTATATTCATGTTTTCTTGCCTATCATTGAGTAGGTTCTATACTACAATGTTAATCTTGTCTATCTTAGCATCTTCAATAGGTCTCCATGCCTATCTGTTGTACATTAGAATCCAATCTGTTGTACAATGCTACTCCAAGAATTACTCCTGCCACCCCAAAGATGAATCTGATGACCTGAAAACCAACATGCAGATAGAACCAGGCTGGATCCCACTGTCGAAAGTAGCGTGCTATAATTGCACCTATTGGAAGTAAAACTCCCCATGCAAAAATGTTCAGTGCCCCATGATTTCTTTTCATAGTATCAGTAGAGCTAGAAGTTGAAGATGCCCATGCAGATCAATTCATTAATACTATTATCAATTCATCACTACCTTGACTTTCCTCATAAGACTTGCAGCTATGAGTAAAACACATTATAGAAGTTCCTTTGGAAATGACAGCTTGACAGAAGTTAGGAACATCACAGAATGGATTAAGGATTAAACTGTTCATTGTCAATTTCATGAACAAAAAACTGTCAGTTTTTGCAGTTAACGATTTCAATCTCACCTGTACTGAAGTCAAGTGTAGTATGAAATGCACTTGAATGTTTTGAGAGTGTGTTGTTGGATGGAGTTGTACTCCCATATGCATATAGAATATTTTGTGGTTTAACAGTCTCAGAGAAAAGTAATTGAAAAACCAGATAAATGGTAGATCCTTGTAACTGAACACTTGAAGAGTTGTTTATAACAACCAAGCGAGTGTCATCTAGCTGAACTGCATCTACAGTTTTACCTCCTAGATAATATTGTTTAATACTTCCAGATCCATCTTGTTTGTCGATCCATCCAACCATGGCACTAGAACCCACCATAAATTCATTCGTTGAAAATGCCATACCTACTTAACCAGTTGTGTAAGGTGCAGATAGTAGTAGTACAATGCTTATAGTACCACCCTCCACTATGCTAAACGACCTAGGCAAGTTTACTATTAATTTCATATTTTTTCCCATATTAGGGCCGACCTAGGAAGAAACATAACTGTTTTATTGTTTTTCTTCACAAACCCGACCTGCTTTTTCTTAACACAAACCGACCTAGGAAAAAGAATTAAAAGAGGGGACATTACATAATTGGAAGAGAACTATATATCTGTAGGAATAATTTGATACTTTGATGTGAATTTGCAAAGAAAATATAGTACGAATTAAAGAAGCATGCAATATAAATAGAAATGGGTATGAGATAAGTTTATAGCTTATATTAGTTATTGCAACTCCAAAGACTTATCTTTCATTTTTTGAAACTTCTTTTTCAGACTTCATTTTTTCATAGCGATCATATTAGAATGCTGGCAAGGTTTAAATTCCCAATGAATCTACATGAGGTGGGAAAAAATACTAATCGTCACTTTTGTACATTGATTATTTCGAGAGTTGATTTCATAAGAGTCATGTCCTGTAGTTTGCATTGTAAGAATGAATGAGGTGGGTGTTTGGCATAATAGGAATGGCACAGGGAGATGATTGAGTAAAGCAATCAAATACAAAAAGAAAGTGAACTGAAAACCATGTTTTAAATTGTTCAAAGAACTATGAAGAAATGAACTAAACCTTTCTTACCATTCTTACAATGTCAGAGTAACCTTTAGCTTCTGTACGAGAAAGAAACCATGGTTTAAAGATTCTCAATAAATTGGCTTGAGTTTGACATCGATGTCATCCATATTACAATCAATTGACAAAATGGATTTAGATAAACTAATATACATATATGTTTCTAAATATCTGATGTTTTAAGTAGTTGATTACTTAACGACCATTTCAAATTTTAGTTCTAAGAGGTTTGAGGTCTAAGCCCTTTATTCTGTTCAAGTTATTCACATGCTTTTCTAACGTCCTTAACTGAGAACTACTACATCTGCAAATTTTGCATGTGCATTGACTTCTATCACCATTCACCAGAATTAAGCAGATGATGGAGTACTTATTCCATTGTGTCTAATTTCTTCCTTGGCTTTCAAGATGTCATGAGCTGGTTTCAAGTGCAACAATCAAGACCATGCCTATAAGATATGCACACTTAAGTCAGATTCATTTTTCTAGGTTCTTGGAATAATGTCATCTACAAACTTTTAGTTTCTGATTGGCTACCCATATCATGCATGCTTTGTATAATTGTGCAGTTGTGGACATTCAGAAGTTCACTTTCACTTTTTAACTCTTGTAAATATTACAAAATATGGCTTCCAGAACAATTTTATGTAAAAAGACTAGAGAACTAATGTTTCAAAACACCATTGTAAATATTTGTCGAATTGCTCTGAATCTCACTTCTGCTGGACCAGAAGGACCAACTATCTAGATCTATTCTTGCCTATTTAAACATCTCAAACATTAAGAAATAATGCTTCAGGAACAACTACATAGAAAAACATAGAAGGATCAACATTTCAAATCGCTATTGTAAATATCATATGCATTGCTCTGTGTTTAGGGTTTTTTTAGCAAGGTAATTGGGTTAGATTTTTCAAACACAAAGGACTGGATGACTTACCAGCACTACAATACACTACTATCATGTCTCAAAAGCCTGTGCGTCAGATGCATTTTGTTAGATAGATTGATGTTGAGAAAGTGATCATATTAAAGAAATTTGAAATTTATATATTAATGCTCACTAGTAACAAAAAGGGGCTAAAAACAATACAGGTACACCATATCTATAACAGATCTTTTCAAGAAACCATGCATGTAGACACTTAATTGTTTTTGTTTTCTATTTTTTAATAGTTACCCCATGCAGCCCATAATGCAATGTAGATAAAATACTCTTGCAGGGTATAATGCAACAATACCAATAGAAGTACTACATTTCTACACTTTTTGCTTAGAAAATCCGGCCAGACAATAGAAATGAAAATAGAAAATGTTATTCTGACCAGAAACTTAATGAATTGAAAAGGGAACTCTTCTGATCTCTTCTATTCTCTTCTCCCAATGTATAATGGAATGCTTAGTCATGCAAATGCAATGAATCAAATTTTAGGATTTTCCCAACTCTCCAATTTAACTACATGACCAGAATCAGTTTGAGTAGGACCTTTGTTTTTTTAAATTAATAAAATTGCATGAGCTGTAAATCAATTCTCTTTTAGGAAACTGTTTGGGTGCAAGAATAGGAAAACAAAATAAAACAAAAATTTATTTCGATGAACTTAAAAAATTAAAAGAGGAAAATCCCCAATCAATTTTTAAGTAAATTGGGAAATGTTATTAACTTTTAAATGTAGGGGATTTAGAGATAGTTTCATTTTGTACAAAGGTTTCTGTTTAAAGAAGCTTAACGAAAAATACACTATTCTCATTTTCACATGGCTCTTATCAAATTTGAAGACAATTATCCAGCTGCCAAAGTCCTAAGGTTCAAACTCTTACCCCTACAATTCCAATTCTTCCGTTAACGCTTTCTCAAGCTTAAATTGAATAAAATTAAGCAGAGCAATGCATTTTCACTAAGAAAATGTTATTACAATGTAACTCAACTATTTAATAATAATCATAATTTTGATAATAAACAAAAGTAAAATAGTAAACATATTTTTCATATTCATCTTCTTCAATATGTTGCCCATTGTAAGCTCTACATAGTGTGCTACTCGATCCTACAATTTGTACCATATTTCATTATCATATATTGTAATGGAGATATAGAATTAATATAAAATCACAACAAGACAATAGAACAGGTTGAAACTTTGATATTACTATGCAGAAAATATTTAATAAGAATTTTGATATTACGATATTACTAATTGTTTATTTTGAAAGAAGTGCACAAAAAAAGTTAAGACCAAAGAATATTAGCAATTATATCTACTTTTTAAAAGGAAATACCAAATTGCACAAGATGAAAGTTCCTAAAAATAATGAAAAAAACTAATGAAAAGTTATTAAAACGTATTATTTTATTTTGAAATATTTACATGAAGATTTAAAACATAAAGCAATGCAAGTGGGAAAAGAAAGTTGCCATCATCAAGTTGGCAAAAAACTCTCCAAATAGAAATAAATTTTCCATTCAAAAGTTGTTACAACATATCTGATTTTGAAATAAGATTTAAAACTTAAAGCAGTAAGTGGAAAAAGAAAGTTGGCATCAAATTGGAAAAAGACACTGCAAATGAAAATAGAATTTTCCATTCAATTGGCAAATGAATATTTATTTAGCTTTTACCATTTAACAGTAGATGAAGCAAGTTGATTTAGCATTTAACAATAGTTGAAAATTGTTTCCCAATGACTCAAGAGTGGTTTGTAGGCGTGAGACATATTTCAGGCTCAGATCTCACATTATATGTAACCTATTGACTAATAAAAAATATAAAACAATACAGACATTGAAACAAAATAGTTGTAAATGAAGGTACCTTATGCTTCAACTCCCATCCTTAATAAGACACTTATCACCATAATCATGGAATCCCTCATTCTCCCAATTTTCTTAAGAATTGATAAAGATTGAGCTTCGGTTCGAATGACATCATCTTCTTTATAGAGTATTTTTTACAGGGAGGCAGGCATTGCCAAAAGCCTTCCTTTAAATTATATGCGAACACATTTACACTTTCACGTCCATTTTTACTTCTGAAGCACAGGTAATCTCCCACACAAACACACTCCTGATGCCACCAACGTCCATCACGAAATTCGGGAAGATTGTTTGGAGGCATTCTTGCAATTTCTTTCCACTTCCAAAGCAACTTATCTTCCTCGTCCTGAAACAACTCCCGGATAATAATACCCAACCGGGATGACTGTGACCGGTCAACAAAAGCCTCCACCACTAGAACGGACGAACCATATGCAACCATAGATATAACAAGAAATAGGGGTAACGGAGCTATTGTAACAGGGTTAATGAAACCGTCTTGGATATTGTAACCCACGATGATGTTATCGTACATGAGAGTCCTCCGCAACATTCCCTTCCAGAAAAGAACGCCATTGCACTCAACCACTTCATACTTTAAAATAATATAACCAGTTTCCTCTTCCGCTGAAAATTCAAACTTAATCCTCCATGAATCTTGAAAATAGTGGTAGATTTGGAAGGAAAATTTTCCATAGTCCCAGCACACTACCAAATAGGGCTCTCCGTTTGTTCCCTTTACAAGATGGATACATTTGTCAGTCACATCGATTTCTATCTCTGCATAAGATCTCATAAGGGAATTGCAAACATAAATTTTTTCCCTGGTGGTTTTTTGAAAGCGCGTTATATCTCGAAAGAGAAGTAACCCCTGCGCTGTCATTGATAAACGACTGATATCGCATCCCTCAGGATTTGGGAGAAAAGAGAGAGAGATTGTCCTCCATTTTTGGGTAGAAAAGCAATACGCCATACATTGCCGATTTCCATCCTTTTCTTGACCGTAGATAAGAAGCCATGGATTTTCGGCGGGCAATGAAGACAGAAAGCCTTGCGAGGACAATATAGAATTCCATTCCTTACAGACTGTGCGAAAGCCTGAGATTGATTGAATTGAAAGCTTTGCAAATATCAGTTTTTTCATATCCAGAGGAAGCTCAGATATATCACGCTGCTCTCCATCTCCTTCAACTTCTGGAATCGATTCTTTCTCCATTTCTAATGGTTTGTATTCTCGGAACCCTGGATTAAATATACTTTTATTTCATCCTAACTCCATTTTATAGGCGTTTGACATGGACTACTTTTCTTAATCACCGCATTGGGTTAAGAGCAGCCGATCTGCAGGAAATATAAATTAAAATAAATAAGATATAAACCAAGGGTAAGGTGTCATGGAGGGGCTTTCTAAAAATTCTGTGGGTGCTGCTGAGATTTTTTAGGAATATTTTTAAGTTGGTGGTCCCATAAATTCAATTTTGCAATTCAGCTTCAAAGTTTGAGCTCTAAAATTTAAGAAACAAATTGGAGTATTTTGATAAAAGTTAATAAATAAATAAAAATTCTCTCATTTTCTTTTTATTTTTTTAGGAATTTGAAATTTTAAGTGATAGACAAGTGGCAGAAATATTCCTAAGTTGTAGGGGCAATTTCTAGCCCCACCTCAATTTCACCCGCTAAATTTGTAGTCCTAAAAAGCAGGGGCTGCTATTTTAGGAAAAGATTCAAATTGATCCTATAGCATAATTTTTTTTGCTTCATGGGACCGCTTAATCCATGAAAATAGAAGTCCAAGCCCCCTCATGGGACCATACATAATCCAACATTTTAATTAGGTGTCTCAAGATCTTATTAAAGTTTTTATAATAGCTGGAGTGGTAAGTATATTATTGAATTTAAAAGTTCCAAATCAGTATTATTAAATTTGATGTTGTAAATATGTTTGATTAAGGTGTCTAAAATAACATATTTTTTATCTTAAATTTATGAAAAGTAATTATAAAATTCAACTATTCAAATTATTTGTACTAATAATAAAATATGTATTCATCTAATATTATCTATACAAACAATAAAAAATATTTTATTTTGTTCACCTAAATATACAAATACACAACTAATAAATTAAACAATTGACACTACAAAATAAATACTTTTAAACTAATCAAGTTATTTAAAATATAGAAGATTATACAAAAGAGAAACTAAACCTAATTCAATCTTTCTCATTTTTAAAACATTTAATTCTAAATGGTCTCAAATACTTTAGAACATTTTGATTTTCAAGGCTATACTTAAACATGTTATTGTCTATCCAACATTCTAGATGTACTTTTGATCATATTTATTAATTAAGCAAAATTGAATGTTGGATAGACAATGCCCTTAAAGATCATCCAATTGAACAATCAAAGGTCAATTTGAGAAAATAGAAATAAACCAAATATTTACTACATTTTAGGGTGAATAAGGTGTAAATTCTACTTTTGATTGTTTGACCATTAAAATTGATTGTGTTTAAGAATATCACATATTTAGTGACCTTTATATATAGGAAGACATAAATCACTAACCTTTCAAGTTTGTTCTCGATCTCTCAAAATTAACTATCAAGGTGTGTCTCCACTCAATTCAAATATCTTGCACCTATTAAATCTAATGGTTTCATATATGTTCATATCCTATTACAAAAATATTATATTCATACAATGAGTGGGGATGTGATAAATTTGTTCAACACTACAAATCTTATTTGAATATTCTTTGCATTGAAGATATGGTTCTATGTTGTTCTATGAAACACTATGGGTAGGGAAAACTACACTATGCTTGGTTCTTGCAATTATAATAGATTGATTTTCAACACTATTCTTGAACATGTTATTGTCTATCTAGCATTGTACATGCAATTTTGATTATATTTGTTAATTAATTAAAATTCAAAATGTTGGATAGACAATGTCCTTAAACATCATTCAATTAAACAATCAAAAGATAATTTTAGAAAATAAAAATACACCAAAAAAATTACCATATTTAGTGTGAATGAGGCATTAAATTTCTTTTGACTATTTGAAAATTGAACTTGATGATGTTCAATAAGAATAGATTTTTAGTGACCTTTTTATATTTGAAGACTAAAGCATTGGACTTTCAAAGTTGTTCCTAGTCCCTCCAATTCACCTATATGTATGTGTCTCCACTCAGATTGAATATCTTGCAGCAACTAGGTCTAACTATTTGAGGGATGTCCATATCCTAATACAAAGCTCTTATATTCATTCAACTAGTGGGAATGTGATAAACTTGTTTAAAACTATAAATATTATTGAATATGCTTGGCAAGGAAGAAATTACTCTATTTTGTTATATGGAACAATAGGGGAAAGGAAAACCCACACAATGCTTGGTTCTTGCCATAAAGTATCTCTTTTCAAAGCTTCAACAATAGATTATTGACGGAAAACAAGTCATTTCAATATCTAATCAAGAGGTCTACTATGAAGCAATGAAGGATCTACTCCCACCTAGCAAGCTCATTATCTCTTCTTTTTTAGGATAATGTCTCTTTAGGGATCACTATGCAGTCCTATGTTACCTAAAATGAGAAACAAAAAGTACAATGACAACAAAAACATGATGACAAGTGAAATAATTAGAGTGTGTATAAGAAATGAATTTTATATATGTATATACATTTTAAAAAATTTAGAGTTATTATAAATTTTATCCCACGTAAATAATTATCCATACAAATTTCTGAAATACAAGACATAATAAGAATATATATATATATATATATATATAACAATTATATTTAATATAACTTTCTAAACTATTTTAGAAAAAATAAAATTATAACACATAATTCTATATTTTAACTGTAACTATAAATGATATAATAAAAATAAAAGTAAGAAAATTAATAAAAATATGTCATTAAAGAAAATGAAAAGACTTATAAGGGTTATCGTATCCATAAAGACAACTTAGTTTAGATATTTTTAAAATAAGGAAATCTTTCTTTAACTCCCTCAAAGTAGGGGAAAATCCTAAAACAAATATAAATATTTTTCTTCATGGCTTCACTGTAAAATGGATTGAAAGAGACTGAACATTTTAAAAATGGTCTTTACAACAAGAAACACATTTAACCCATGACAATGAATCATTGTTACATTTATGGTAGAACTATAATCGATCAACTAATGAGGTATATTTAAAAAAAAAATCAAACTTACTTTTATAGAGTTTAACTAGACACCCATTAGTTTTTTTTATATAAACCCTCACAAGTATTATTTATCAAAGGTGTCAATGTTTGAGTTTAAAGGTAGTGCATAATGTTCAATTCAAACTACGAAGGAGTTCAGTTTTTTTCCACTATTAGACTTGAGTAAAATCTTAAATTTCTAACATAAAATTGTAGGATTAAAGTGTCTCAACCTTAGAGTCCTAATATTGTTTAATTGATGTAATTAATGTATTTAATTTGTATTATTTTATTGCCTATGGTGTCATGTCATTAATTGGGACCCACCGACAGAGTGGCATCCTCGTTGGAGGTGACTGGATGGTACATCATCATCCCAAGTGGACATAGGTGTCCCACTTTGGAATCTATGGAATATGACAGATTCTATGGCGCGTCATAAGGAATCTTTGAATGCATGGAGAAAGATGGCACCCAATATGGGTTATGATAGGATGTAAGAGAATCAGCTATTTTTAGCCGGTTATGACAGATCCTATGACATATTCTATGATAGTTGTAAAGCATCTATCATAAGCTATTTTTAGCATATTCTAGGCATCCAAGCTTGGAAGAAGAATATTTGCATGTTTAACCATTGTAAGGGGTGTAAGGGGATATTGTACATGTGTCCAAATACATGTCTAAGGTGTTGAAAATTTTGCCATGTGGATTTGGAAACCCCTCACCTTCTAGTTTCTTCATGAAGCTTATATCACTCTTTTTATTGAGTGCCTTGAGTTGTAGAATGCATAGTTTGTTTGTAGGTAACGAAGTGCTACTAGGTTAACTCCAGAACAGGTGTTTGTGACGAAGCACTTGTATAGAAGCTTTATACTTGGGCTATTTTGTAACTCCTATTTGAAGTAATATAGAAGTATTGTGCTTTTGGAGGGTGGTTGTTTTTACCCAAAAGGGTTTTCCCCACGTATATCTATTATTGCATTTGTGTACTTGTTGATTTATTCATTTATTCTCTATGTGTATCTCTTGTTCTAATTGTTAAAGGTGTTGAATTATTTTTTTTGTAACTCTCCCCTACTTATATTAGTGTAGGAATTTGTTTCCACTCACCCGGCTTCCTTTCAATTGGTATGAGAGCCTAGCCAGCCTTGGTTGTTTTGTTGGGTAGAAGGGTTTTTTGAGCGAATCTTTGTTTTAGTGGGATTTTTGCAGAAGTGTGTGTTTCCTTGCCTTGTTGTAGAAAAGAGATGGCAGGTATATATAGGAGGATTCAAATGAAATTTTTTAATGGTGGTAATTTTGAGTTGTGGAAGCTCAAAATGGAAGACATGCTCATAGACCGTGACCTATGGGATGCTATTTTTGGAACCAAACCATCAGGCATGAAATAAGAAGATTGGGATCTCATGGATAGGAAAGCAAAGGGTCTTATTAGACTTTGTTTGGCTGATTCCATCCTCTTGAATGTCCATGGAGAGAAAATTTATACTTCTCTGTGGAAGAAGCTTCGTGATGTCTACCAAGCTAAATCCTTGGTAAACAAGATTTTCCCGAGAAAGAAGATGTATTCTCTGAAAATAGAATATGGAGGGTCCATTACAGATCATCTAAATGCATTTAACATGTTGGTTGCACAATTGGGTTCCATTGGAGAAAAAATAGATGAACAAGACCGTTGCATGCTCCTTTTGTGTTCATTTTCGGACTCTTGGGATCACCTGGTAATGGATATTGGAAGCACTAATTCTACCTTTAAGATGGATGAGGTTGTTTCCTCATTATTATTTGAAGAGATGCAATGGAAGTCTTTTGAGATGGCCAAGGAGGCACTTGTAGTCCATGGCAAACCAAAAGAGAGAATCAAAAAGAAAGACAAGAAAACTAAGTCAAATTCTCCAGGGAGATCAAAGTATCTTGGTAAGAAGTCCAAGGAAAAATGTTGGAATTGTGGTGAAGTTGGTCACATTTAGAAATATTAAAAGAAGGAGGAGAAGAAGAATTTAAATGAGTCTTTCTCTTATTTTGAATCTGAGAAAGTATCCCAAGATGATAGAGAAGCCTTTATTGTAGCCTTGGTAGCCCATGCATCAGATGATGTGTGGTTGATAGATTTTGGTGCATCCTTTCACATGATTTCTCATAGAGATTGGTTCTCGAAGTATGATTAGTACAATGGTGGAGAGGTGTGCATGGGTGATGACTCTTACCTGAAGATTGTTGGTTGTAGAAGAGTCAAAATAATATTTCCTGATGGAAGAGTGAAGGGGATTGATGGTGCTTTTGCATATCCCGGGTTTGGCACAAAACCTAATTTATGTTAGTAAACTGAATGATTCGAGAGTGCAAGTTATTTTCTCTGGTGGAGGATGCAAGATGACTAGAGGAGCTATGGTGTTGGCTAAGGGAGTTCGTATTGGAACTTTATTTTAGCTTGATGTATGCATTGTACAGTGCAATAGTTCTTCTAATGTACCAAAGAAGAGACCTTTGGATTCTTCATCCTCACCATCAGATTGTGCAAAGAAGAAGCATGTTGCAGCTACATCCGATGGTCATGCATTTTGGGTACCTAAGGGTGCTCATTCTATGGAAATGAAGCTTCCTACTGAGAAGAAAATGTTATGGCACCAATGAATTTGTCACATTGGTGATAAGGGTCTTAGAACCTTGAAAAATAAGATCCTTGTTGAAGGCCTTGATGATTTTAATCTCGAGTTTGGCTTTTGTGAACATTGTGTATATGGAAAACAACACCATGTTTCTTTCTACTCTAGTTCTCATAAGTATTTTGGGGTCTTGGATTATGTACATTCAAATGTTTTTGGCCATGTAAATGTTTCTCCCTTACCAAACTTGGTATATTTTGTTTATTTCATAGATGATTATAGTGTTGGTGTAATTAATATTTAATTACACATTTGCATAAGTTTACTTAGGCATATTTAATTCCTAAGTTTTAGGTTCTTATCTTTATCTTTTGAGCTATCTTGTTGCTCAAGATAAGATTAGGTTTGCATCTTTTCTTTTATAAAGAAAATCATTATCATGTAATTATTGAATTCTCGAATAATATTATTTGCACATCTTCTTGCAAATCTTTGCCCTTTTGATTTTTCTCTTTTGTGGAAGGTATCTTTGGTTTGCAAATCTGATCTTGGTTTCTAACATGGTATCAGAGCTCCAGACCTGCAGCTGCTTGTTTGTGATCTAAAGATATGGCCTCTCTGTGAGTTTCAAGTGCAAGGGTTTCCACAAGCATCTTTTCTGCAAGATCTGGGGGTAGCCAAATTTTTGGAGCAGTTTGAGCAAAAACGGAGGTCACCATTGGGTTCGCAGAGGCCAAAAACCCTAAGATTGCCCTTCATTTGGTTGATTTCTAAGAAGTTGGTTCGGAAGGAAAAAAAAATGTCTAAGGGGCCGTACGGACTCCCCTGCATGCTTCACAAAGCTCGAAAATTGAGAAAAAATGTCAAAAACTGGCATTTTCGGTTCTCGTGCCGACGCTCCCAATAGAAAAATCAATCACCGCCGGGCAACCACCGCTCAGCCGCCAAGTGGCCATCGCACCACCGCCCTGCAGCAACCTCCACCGGTCCGCCACCAGGCCTCCAACCAGCCCCTGCCCGACCGCCCAACCCCCTCTATAGCAGCGCAGGTCCTATGGAGGACTAGGGGATCCGCCCCCGCACTAGCCCGCCAGCCCCTAGTCGTGCACAGGACCAGGGGCCCAAATTTTTCTCTTTTGCAGGGGGTCCATTTTTTTGCAGCGACGGCCAGACGGCCGTCAATTTTATGCTCATGAACCGCTGATGTCAGCATGATGTCAACGTCTGTATGGCCCTCATATGCCCCCTCCTAACCCCAATTTTCCCTAAAAGAAGCAATTTTTTTTCTTTTGGTCATAACTTGGGCATACGGTATCAAAATCAGGCAAACAAGATATCGCCGGAAAGCTGGTTCTGAGCACTTTCCAATAGTGCTATTTATTTTTTAGTATTTTACTGTTTTCTTTCATTTATTGCTGTTTGAAGTCAGATGTACTTTTTATGCTTCCGAGCTCATAACTTTTTGCCACGATGTTCGTTTTTCGCCTCATTTGAAGCATTGGAAAGGTATTGAGGAGCTCCATGTTGCTGTCCATGCACTTTTTTTGTATCTGTCCTAGGTTGATCACTTAGTCCAGATTTGACCCGATGGGTTGTTTGGCGATTACTTGGATGTTTTGGCAGTTGGGAGAGTGCATCTTGCATCTTTGCACTTCGTTTTCAGTAATACATCATTCAATAATTGCTTACTGCTTCATAGATTCCAGAGTTGTTCCCATTTGGAGTTTTCGCGTGTTCCGTGGTATCGGGTATATTGTTGCTTTATCATGATTCCTTGAGTCAATCAGTGACTCTCATCTGGTTTCAGTAGTAAATAGAAGAATATTTCCTTGCTTGCCAGTATCAAGTTCCAGTGTTACTCTACAGAGTTCTTCCAGTGCTTCTTTGCAGCATGACATCTCATTGTAAGGGGGCTTTTGTCCCACTGGGTTTTTCCTTCTCTTACTCATTCTTGCATTTGTAAATGGGTACCTGATCAGGCCTAGTTGTCGGGACCCATCTTTGCTTTCATGCATCTTATTCTAGTGTTTTAGCTTCTTCCTAAGTTCATCTTAAGGGGGGGTGTTAGAGTAATAAGTTATTATGCTTAATTAATTATATCATATTGATTAATTAATTAAGTCACTTATTCCTCTTATTCCTCTTTGTTACTTAAGCTAAACTTAGGCACATTAATAATTAATTAATTGTTAATTATTAAGTGTGCACACTAGGGTTTCATTTAGGTTTTCCCTTTTAGGGTTTCTTGATCTCCTTCATAAGGATTGATCTCTTTGTAATATTTGATTCTCTCAATGCATTTTTACTTTGAGGTTACAGAACATCTTCTTTGGTTATTCATATCTTTTACATGTGACAGATAAGTCTAATTGGGAAAAAGTGCCGACGGCTGTTTGACCGTCAAATTTAATGGTGCACTGTGTTTTCTCCATTTTAGAGCAGTGTTCACGAAATCGGGTGTATTTCTTACATACAATCTTCATTTTTTGCAAACGAGATACCGTTGGAAAGCTGATTCCAATGCAAATCTAGTGGTACTAGTTTTTTTACCAGATCTTGCTTTAGATTCATTTAGTAGGCCTTTGAACTCAGATGTTGATGCTTTCACTCTGGAGGGCATATCTTTTGACTCAGTGCTCTGTTTTTTGTCATTCTTGCGGCGTTGGAAAGTTGATTCAGTCCTCTACATAGATCTAAGGTCTATGTTATTTTTCTGTTTATGAATTTTTAGTATGCTCTCCTTTTACAATTGTTGGGTTATTGTAATAAATGAACTATGATAAAGTTCCATTCAGGGGGGTTCCTTGCATAATAATCTGATTAGAGTGTAGTTTTCACTTTGATCTACATCTCCATCTTGTTTTGATGGCAACTCACATGAGTTTATTTGGTCTCTTAGTTTCTTTTGGCCATATCTTTGCTTAGCTAGACACATTGTTGATTCACATCGGTTCACACTTTAGACTGAGAGCCTATGGTTAATGATCCGCATTGGATCCATCTCAGTTTGAGGGCCATATTTTTATGGTTAATGTTCCAAATTCTGTATGGTACTCCTTCCCATGGAAGATTTTTAGTCTCAGTTTGGCATCAGCATCAAGTTACATGGCTTCCAGATTATGTCATCATTTCATCTCCTGTTGCTTCACAGATTCCAGGGTTGTTCCAGTTTGTGAGTTTTCTAGTGTTCCATGGCATCGGGTCTATTGTCACATTATCATGATTCTAGTTTTGGTTTCAGTTGTAGATAGAAGTATCTTTCCTTGCTTGTCAGATTGCAGTTCCAATGTTACTCCACAGTGTTCTTCCAGTGCTTCTTTGTAGCAGTCATCTCATTGTAGGGGGGTTTTGTCCCACTGGGTTTTCCTTCTCTACCTCATCTTTACATTTGTACTTGGGTACCTGATCAGGCCTTGTTTCCAGGACCCATTCATTCTTTCTTGCATTCATCTTAGTTTTAGGCGCATGCTTTATTTGCTTCTCCCTAAGTTGCACTTATGGGGGGTGTTGGTGTAATTAATATTTAATTACACATTTGCATAAGTTTACTTAGGCATATTTAATTCCTAAGTTTTAGGTTCTTATCTTTATCTTTTGAGCTATCTTGTTGCTCAAGATAAGATTAGGTTTGCATCTTTGCTTTTATAAAGAAAATCATTATCATGTAATTATTGAATTCTCGAATAATATTATTTGCACATCTTCTTGCAAATCTTTTCCCTTTTTATTTTTATCTTCTGTGGAAGGTATCTTTGGTTTACAAATCTAATCTTGGTTTCTAACATATAGTAGAAGGGCATTTGTTTATTTCCTCGTAAGCAAAGTTGAAGTCTTTAGTCAGTTTAAGGAGTTTAAGGCCTTGGTAGAAAATCAAACTCTAGCAGAAAGATTAAGTGTTTGAGGGTTGATAATGGTGGTGAGTTTTGTTCCATAGAGTTTGACAAGTGCTGAAAAGAACATAAGATTGAGAGACATAAGATAACTCCCTACACTCCACAGAAAAATGGAGTTGCAAAGAGGATGAACAGAACATTGATGGAGAGGGCTAGGAGTATGTTGAATGGTGCTAGCCTTGAGCAAAAATTTTGGGCTAAAGTAATAGCCATTGCATGTTATTTGATATAAATATCCTACATCAGCGCTTGTTAGTAAGACACCCATGGAGGCATGGTCTGGTAAAAATCCTTCAATGAGACATCTCAGATTGTTTGGTTGTGAAGTTTATGCACATTTTTTGACTGAGAAGAGGTCTAAGTTGGGAAACAAGGTTGTTAAGTGTATCTTTATCGGCTATGGTGTTGGTGTGAAATGGTACAAGCTTTGGGATCCAGAAGCTCAGAAGGTTCTCTACAACAAAAGTGTGATCTTCAAAGAGATGACACATTCCTCTATTGATCTACAACCAAAGAAAGAAGAGAAACAAAATAAGGAGATGGTTTAGATTCCACCTACTCCAAAGAAAGAAGAACCAAGCACCCCTATTGGACCTGATGATGAGGAGAGCTCAAGTAGCTCTGAAAGTTCTGAAGTAGAAGGAGAACCTCAACCTCAACCTTTGAAGAGGTCTACCCAAGTTAGGCGGCAACCAGAAAGGTTTGGATATTCTTTATTGGATTCCAATTACATATTTTCCTTGATTACTAATACCGATGAGCCTAAGACTATTAAAGAGGCATTGGGTATGAATGATTCAAATTCCTGGATGCAAGCCATAGATGAGGAGATGGATTTTTTAAAGAAAAATAAGACTTAGGATCTAGTACTGTTGCTTGCTGGACATAAACCTATTCATTGTAAATGGGTTTCTAAGAAAAAGTGTGGTCCTAATGGCAGTGTTGAGAAGTATAAGGAATAGTTGGTTCCTAAGGGACTTTTTCAGGTGGAGGAATTGATTATGGGGAGATATTATCTCCTATAGAAAAGTTGACATCTATCTGACTTTTGTTGTCACTTGCACAAGCATATGACTAAAGAAGTGGAAAAAATGGATGTGAAGACAACATTCCTTCATGGTGATTTGGAGGAAGAAATTTACATGTCACAGCCAGAGCATTTCATTGAGAAAGATGATATTTTGTTTATTGGGAATGGTAAAAGTATGATTTCAAATTTGAAGTTTCAGTTGTCAGCATAGTTTGAGATGAAAGACCTAGGTGCAGCTAGGTACATTTTGGGAATGGAAATCACAAGAGACGGAATTAACAGAAAGCTTTGGTTAAGCCAGACAAAGTATGTGAACTCCATGTTGGAGAGATTCAACATGGTAGAATGCAGATAGTTAGTTGTTCCTATGATGCAAGGGATGAAGCTTTCTATGAATGGATGTCCAAAATATCCTATTGAGATGGAGGACATGACCAAAGTACCATATGCGAGTGTAGTTAGAAGTCTAATGTATGCAATGGTGTATACAAGACCATACATTTCCCAAGCAATGGGGGTCCTTAGTCATTTTATGGTTAATCTTGGATGGGTGCATTGGGATGTGGTAAAGAGAGCGTTCAGATATTTACGAGGTACTTTTGAGTATTCCTTGTGTTTTTATGGTTATCCTATTGGACCTCAAAATTCTGTGAGCATTTGAGGATATGTGGATTCAGATTGGGTAGGAAACATTGACAGTAGAAGATCCACCAGTAGTTATATGTTTATGATGTTTGGTGGTGCTATCAGTTGGATGAGTAAGCGGTAGGTTGTAGTCGCATTGTCCACAAAAAAGGTAGAGTATATGGAATCCAATCATGTGTATAAGGAAGCCATTTGGTTGAAGAGATTGTGTTTTGATATTGGTTTAGATGCAGGACATATTACTATTTTTTTTGACATTCAAAGTGCGATTTTTCTAGCAAATAATCCTACCTTCCATTCTAGAACAAAGCACATTGATGTTCAGTATCTTGTTCATGATATGGTAGAGGATGGAAAGGTGAACCTAGAGAAGGTTGAAACTTTGGTGAATGTTGTAGATGCACTAAAAAAACTAGTGAGCACAAAGAAGTTCAGATGGTGTTCTAATTCCATGGGCCTTCGAGCCCTAAGCAGATGATTTTGTATGACTCTCAGTAGGTCTTAAAAAAGTGGGAGAACATTGGGATTAAGGTGTCTCAACCTTAGAGTCCTAATATTTTTTAATTGATGTAATTAATGTATTTAATTTGTATTATTTTATTACCTATGGTGCCATGTCATTAATTCGGACTCACCGGTTGGGTGGCATCCCTATTGGAGGTAACTAGATGACACAACATCATCCAAAGTGGACATAGGTGTCCCAATTTGGAATATATGATATATGACAAATTCTATGACATGTTATAAGGCATCTTTGAATGCATGGAGAAAGGTGGTGCCCAAGATGGGTTATGACAGGATGTAAGTGAATCGACTATTTTTAACCAATTATGACAGATTCTCTTGTAGATCCTATGATAGATTCTATGGAAAATTTATGACATATTCTATGATAGTTGGAAGGCATTTGTCATAAGCTATTTTTAGCATATTCTAGGTGCCCAAGCTTGGAAGAAGAATATTTGCATGTTTGACCATTATAAGGGTTGTAAGAGAATATTGTACATGTGTCGAAATGCATGTCTAAGGTGTTGAAAATTCCATGTGGATTTGGAAACCCCTCACCTTCTAGATGCTTCTTGAAGCTTGTATCACTCTTTTTATTTAGTTCCTTGAGTTGTAGAATGCATAGTTTTCTTGCAGGTAACAAAGTGTTATTGGGTTAACTCTAGAACAGGTGTTTGTTATGAAGCACTTGTGTAGAAGCTTTATACTTGGTCTATGGTGTACCTCCCATTTGAAGTAATATATAAGTACTGTGCTTTTGGAGGTGGTGGAAACCCTAAAAAAAAATGTGTTTCATCTCAAAATTCTACAAAATTTGGTTAGTTTCATGTCCTGGGGCTTAGGGTTTCATCTATTATCATGCCTTAGGGTTTGTATTGGTAAACCCCTTTCTAAAAAAACCTTAAGTCTTACGTCCTTTGCAAACGTTATATTTCATCATTGACCCCTTTTCATTGATTCCTAATCATTTAAGACACATCTTTTTCCATCAAGTCCATTTTATTACCGACCCTTGAGTTCTAGTGTCCCGGTCCTTGCCCTTTGCTCTATTTAAAATACCACCTTATAGTAGCATGGGTTGATTTTCTTTGAAATATTTGTTAGGGTCTAAGTTGGGGGTTAATACTTCCATCATTTGCCTAAGGTTTTGGCCTTAATCCTTATGTCCCCATCTATCATATGCCTAGTGGTAGCCCCCTTTTAAAAATAACATTTTGCACGTGTAGATCTTCAGCATTATGAGGACCGTTGGATCACCATGGTTGAATCCTTGTTGTTCTTTGTGCCCCCACTCTATCCCATTTTCCATTAAAATAATTTGACAGGTTGGCGGGAAAGTTCCATGTTCCCTCTGCATTGACGGGCCCAAAAACCTTGAATAAGTTGGCAGACATTAGTTTGAAGGAATCAACGGTGGTTGTTAAATTATGTGTCTTCATTTGGATCATTCCCCACCACCCCATCTAATTTTATTTTTCCTTAAAATAATATCACGGGGAAGTGGTCAGATGACACATCAAGCCTTATTAAGAGGGACCCATCAAACTATGAAGAAAGTAAGTGCCCTGTTCAATTGAGATTGACGGTCGATGGCAGATGACATGGGTCGATCCTAACCATTCCCCTCCATCCCATGGTGGATCCACCTTTGCCTCTCGTCTCTAAGTGGGGAAGTGGGAAAAAGCCATGTGGTGTCATTTAAAGGGTGCAATAAGCATAAGGAAAAGGGTGAAGCCTTAATGAAATATTGATAAAATATGTGATATTAAAGGGTTTTTTTGCACGTGTTCTAAGTATAGGGTAGATCTTGTGTTCTCAACTATTGATTATGTCATGGAGTTATGTGCATTGGAAAATGTTCTTGCAATAGGGCACACACAACATACATTGAAGATGAGAATCTAATCTCAGCCTTTCCCTGTCTTCCCATTGATGTAATTTTTGAGTGGGTTAACTCTCACGAGCACGTGGGAAAGATTTACACAACAGGTTCTTTTCAGCGCTAAGTGGATGGTGGAGTGTGCGAACAGGTTGGATGCTTATCCACATGGTTTTTTCTAATTGGAAAAAGGAACCGATGCATGTAGTTAGCATTTTCAAAATTAATTTCTTAGATTTGCTTGACCAATGACGAAGATTTAAAATCAAGTGGTTGATTGTCAGCTCGCTCACGTGAGCTTTTTCTGAACATTAACGGTGGACACGCTCCAATTGTTCAATATAGTGAGGGTTGTCAACTAGTTTATTTCACAATTGAAATCATCAGAAGTTGAGGAATTCATCTTGAGTCTGAGAAGAAGGCGTAAAAAGCTTTGGAAAGCAGTTGTAGAACCATTGAGATAGTTTTCCTAGGATTGTTGTTCTGCAAGTTCGTGAGGTCTCTTTGTAATTGAAAATTTGTAAGCCTTAGCCTTTTTCTTTTGTAAGAATGAGTGAACTTGGGCCTAGTGAGTCTTCCCAACCAATAAGGAGATCCAAGAGGATCAAGACACTTAAATCCTGAGATGATTCACCTAAAATTGAGCAAGATATGCCAAGAGCTCTTGAAAATCCAAAAGTTGAGAAGGGAACTCATTGTAGGTTTGTGGAGTGTGAGGCTGTGGACACTTACCACCTGAGAAGTAGGGTTGTTGTTCATAATCAAAATAATCATGGCATTGTGTCCTTGAAGGAACATAGTGTAAAAAAGAAGGATTTTGAGGACAAGGTTGGTCAGTTCAAGAATAAAAAGAAGGATAAGGACCACAAGGCTTATGATTCTTATCCATAGGAACCTAATGTTACTGTGGAGGATGAAGCTGATGAGGATCCATAATATGCCTGGTACCTTCTCACAACTACAGGTTTGCGAGACTCTGGTGGCGAGATAAGGTATTTGGTCTTAACAAAAGCACTAGGGGTACATGGACACTTTGATTTTGAAGATGATGAACCATTGCAGAGGTAGTTTCCTAATTTGATGTTTTTTTGTTTTTATGACCGACATGAACTAGAGGTGTTGGACACCCCTGCAACAATGAATGATTCCTTTTGGAAGGCGGGTAAATCTTCTTCAACGAGTGATATGGGTTTTTTTCTTTTATGCTTTCCCTCCATTTGAAGATGCAAATATAACTACAAGATGAATATGTTTTGTAATAGTCCTATTGTATAGTGACATGTGTACTCTCTGGCCCAAGGCTTATTTTTCTCCTTCATCTCTATAACAAGGAATTCAAGGCCAAAAGTAGGGGGTTGGTTGTCTTGTAATTGATCACAGAAAATGTTGTAAAGTGAATACAGAGCATTTTAGAGTTAAGTCTTAGGTTTGAGTTTGTTAATGCATATGTAATTTTGGTAGCAATACTGGCAATATAATACAAAATGGTGCAAATTTAAAGTCATTTTATCTCCTATGTACTTGTTTCATAAGCTATGAATAATATAATCAAGGGTTATCTTATTTGTTTCCATTGATTTTTAATGGATGTGTAGTTTTGTTTTTTCTTGTTAAATCAAAGAATTGATGTAAATGAGCTTGAGTGAAGCTATAGGTTCATGTTAAATTAAGTGTTAGAATATTAGTAAGAAGCTATGGTAGAACATAATGTTGAAGTATTGTAAAGCAATATCTTCAAAGCTTAATTGGTGTCATGTGTGAAATTGTTATCAGGTTGTGTAGGTATTGGAATTGACCCCCTTCCAAGGATGAGGCACTGATCTAAGTGAAGTATTCATGTTGCATTCAATTGGTCAATTCAACAACAAATCATTTATTATATCAAATTCTTTAAAATGGGTTACAATATTACCATAATGTGTTAAGTTTCACCATTCTCATGCTCTGAATGTAGAATGTTGTTAAGATGCAGCCAACTTCTTTGATACATTCATTTGGGCGTTGTTACATGATAATTATCTGTTTGATTCAATGATCATGATAAAATGGCACAAGAATATCATTTGAATATTTTCAAGATCGCCCACCTGGGTTTAACAAAGCCCAAAGAGTAGAAGTAAGGGCCTAGTAATCCTTTACTTGTTTTTTGGCCAATCTTTACCTTTGCTAATTACTAAATTATGGAAAATTCATAGGTAAAATGGTGATATTAAGTTTGGTTCTAGAAAAATAACCAACAAATTGGCGAATCTATTGGGGCCCATCCATAATAAGTCTCTAGCTCTAGATTAGAAGTATTAGATTTGAATACTTTGCAAATATAAATTCACCTTTCAGTCTAGCTTTGGTGTCGTTGAGTCAATTATAAGAAGTATTGTTTAGGGTTTGTTGTGTTCTCTTTGAATGTGAAAAATTTGTCAAGATCTACCTATGATTCCTAAATATTTTCAAAATATCATCTAAATGTGGGTGGCGACTCTGAGATCTCTACACCAATGTGCATTATTTGAGAAAATCCAAAAATAATAGAATGAACTTTTTTTTTGAGAAGAGATGAAGTGGACCTGAGCTCATATGATGACCCACCTTGATGAGAAGCTAGAAGGAGAATTCAAAAGAATCAGGTACTATCTTGAAAAATTCAAATAATTTGCTAAATATGAACACCTAGTTCAGATATTGAATGTTTTAAACCTAGAAAGGGTTGTGTTGTAGTAAATATAAAGGGATTTATGACTTTGCTAGGAAAGCCGATAATGAAATTACCCTATGAAAGAACTTCATATTGTTGAAGTTTAGTACTCTATGAGAAGAGGTGGAAACTCTATGGAAAGAACCTAATGAAATTGCAAAGATAGTTTCAAATCTATAAATATTTCCAATCAAAATGAAGAACTTGTAGCAGATGCAACATATCTAGGTATTTTTCACATTTTGGCTTTCAAGAGGAAAATAATTGTTATGAAAACCATATTTAAGACTCTTGAGAAAATTTGGTTCCATATTGAGTGAAGTTAAGTTGAGAAAGGGAATGGTAGTGATTATTCTACATACTTCTAAGTTATTAACTTGCAGTATCTGTATTATTTTGAAAGAAGTATGCTTGTTTTAAATATTCCTACTGAAGATATCTTAGGTGTAAATGAATTTGAGCTATATGAATTGTAGTATTTTAAGGTCAAGATGAAATCAAGAGATAGGGAAATGAATGATCAACTATAGAGTTGATATTTTAAGTTTGTAAAGGGGTACAAGAAAATGTATCATTCCCCTGTATGTCCCTATGGGGTGTCAAGTGAAAACATGCAGAATGTGCAGCCCTTGTCATGCCATCGAAGAAATTTATCTATTGGAAGGTATGGACCATTAAATTTTAATGGTATTCAAGGTTTCCCAAACCTTGTTCCTAATGATGTTAGGGAACATTTTCCAAAATTCCAAGGAAAAGTTCAGAATTAGCTTATAGGAATTTGCATACATTTATGGACTTGATGGGAGATTATGATATAAGTCATGTGAAGATGTTGTCATGAAGCTTTTTGTTCAATCTCTAAAGGAAGATGCTAGAGACTGGTTTTAATACCTACCAGTATGTTCTATTTCCTTATGGAATGAGTTCATGGCAGCATTCATAGAACATTTTGGTGAAAGAATTAATCCAATCTCAATAAGGAAAAAAATCATGGAAATTTGAAAGGATGAAGAGGAGTTGGTCCCAAATTTTAACCCCAAATTTGCAAAGGCGATAAGGAATATTCCTGAAAGTATGAGACCAAGTGATGCAAAGTGTTTTGTTGTATATTTAGGTGCATTTGATGTAGGGATGAGCTATTTGTTGAGAGATAAGAAGCCTACAACATTGCATCATGCATATCAAATTACCATGGATATTGAAAATAGCCTGAGATACTCAATGATGAAGGGATATATGGCTGAAAGTGTTAGTTATTTTAGCACACCTCATGTAAGTGGATCTGACAATAGAAGTGATGGTCATGGTAATGGTGCTTCTACTGTTATGGTTTTTCCATCATTACCTAGTGCAACTGATGATGAACTACAAGTTGAGCATCAACAAATGTTAAGCAATAATGATCAAATGTCTTTTGTTCAAGGATTGTCTAGTATGAAAATATATAAGGGATAATCACCACATGACCTATTGGCAAGATTTTTGGATGCCTTGTTGGAAATTCCCAAGAATCTCAAACCTGAGGACTCAACATGCATTGACTTGTTTTGTGAAATTTTTGAGCCAGGGTTGAGTACGTTGCCAAAAGACTTGAAGCCTCATGGTTTTGATCAAATACATGATTGGATAAGGATTGTTGAGGAAGCCAAGTGTGATTATGCACAAATAATGATGTCTCAAAGTGTCAATAGTGATTGTCCTATTGAAAAAAATTAGAGAGCAACACCAATGAGTGAAAAGATTATATCAAAGAATACACATCCATCTTGTGGTATGGGTGAGGACAATGATTGTAATCAATTCACAAGCAACCTATGTGCAAATCAGTTCATCGATGATAAGGACAAAGATACATTTGCAATTAATGTTGATGATGAGAGTTTGAGCATTCACTCTGAACCCTCTAAGAATAGTGCATGTGATAATGAATCTCCTTGTGATAATGATCATAGGGAGAGAGAAGTTTCTAATTTATTTTCTAAGGAAATTATGAATCTTTTTATGAGGATGATCTAGAGGCATTTTCTTAGCATGAAGGATGCAATAATATTAATGCTCATGAGATCTTTTTCTCACAAATGAGTGAACAAATCCCATGTGAAGGATACCTGGAATGCAATCTAGTTATATCATAAATAAAGCATGCTATATTTGTGAATGATGATGAGTTCAAAGATAAGAATGTATGTGTTTAATATCTTGATCCTAAGCACAGTATTAGAAATGATGAAAATTGTGAGGCTAGTGAACATGATCAGGATCTCACTATTCTTGATTGTTTATGTGAAGCAGAGATGGAATATGCAAGTTTTTCACAAAAATGGACATGATTGTTTTTGACAAAGAATGTGTTGATGAGAAAAGGGATGAAGAAGCTTGTTCAATTGCTAATGAACAAAATTCAAATTATAATGAGCCTTTCACATTTGGGTCTGCATACCTATCAATTGATGGTGCACATGAGTGCCTTGTTGCTTACCCTATTAATTCTGAGTTATTTGAGCCATCCTTTGAAACATTTTGCATTGAGTTGGATAATGATTTGAAGAATGGACTAGACTATGTTAATGAGCCTGAAATGGAATTATTATTTGATGCATGGGATGTTATTAGTAGTGATGTTTATAGTGATGTCCCTAATCTGAATAGGGTAAATGATACCATGGGTTTTGATGAATCACCTTTCCAAGGTTGTGGAGCATGTGACAATATAACTGATTTACAATGCTCAGGTGAGTGTGAGTATCAGTTTGACAGTATGCCATTGTATGAACACTTTTTTTTTCACACAAAATGAATGTTTGTCTGGTATGGGACATAAATCAGAAGATGACTCCAAGGATTTATATGAGTTTTTTGTTCATTCTGATTTCTTAGATTTAGAGCTACAATTTGACTCCAAAGGGTCAGGATATATTTTTTTGGATGGTAATATTGAACAAAGTGTTTATGAAATTTTTTAGTTTGATGTGCAAACTGGATTTGATATCAACTTTTATGATGTCAATGATCAAGTGGACTATGATTTTTTTTCAATTTTCAATCTAGACAGATGAGTATTTGGTGGAACATGAGGTGAACTGAACAAGGTAAAGTGTTACAGTGATTATGGATCTCAGTTGATATATGATTACAATTTTCAGTTGGACAAAGTTAATGATGACAATGGAAAGCTCAAACACATGGAAATAATGGCTAACTATAGTGACAACAACAAGGTTAGTTCATGGTTCATTCATGGAAATTTTTTTTGATTTGTCCTGATGCAAATAGTAGAAAATAAAGTATTTGACAGAGGTAAATACTAATCTTAAGTTTTTGAGGGCCCAGGGCCACCAATTGAAGTTGAAGCCTATCAAATTGCATATGTGGGTTAAAAACCTATACATTAGAAAAGGATTCTAAGAAAAACTTGAGTGAGGAGCTCATTGTACAATTTTGTATATTTTTGTATATAGGTGCATTTGGTTGGTTTTTTTGGTTTGGTTATCTTTCCTTGTCTGAGTAAGTGTTGGTTTTGGTTCTCTGTGATTGGTCTACTTCAACTCGAGATTCTGGGATCTCACTTTGTTCTAGAAGAACAGATGTCCCCAACAGGAGCCACTGGTGGAACCCATAAAATTTTTTGTGTTCCATCTCAAAATTCTACAAAATTTGGTTAGTTTCATGTCCTAGGGCTTAGGGTTTCATCTATTATCATGCCTTAGGGTTTGTATTGCTAAAACCCTTTCTAAAAATACCTTAGGTCTGATGTCCTTTGTAAATATTATATTTCATCATTGACCCCTTGTCGTCGGTTCTCGATCATTTAAGACACATCTTATGCCATCGAGTCCATTTTATTACCAGCCCTTGAGTTCTAGTGTCTCGGCCATTGCTCATTGCTCTATTTAAAATACCACCTTATAGTAGTATGGGTTGATTTTCTTTGAAATATTTGCTAGGGTCTAAGTTGGGGTTTACTACTTCCATCACTTACCTAAGGTTTCGGCCTTAATCCTTATGTCCCCATCTATCATGTGCCTAGTGATGGCCCCCTTTTAAAACTAACATTTTGCACGTGTAGATATTCAGTGTTATGAGGACCATTGGATCACCGCGGTTGAATCCTTGTCATTCCTCATGCCCCTGCTCTATTCCATTTTACATTAAAATAATATGGTGGGTTGGCGAGTGAGTTCCACATGCCCTTTGCATTGCAGGCCCGAAAACCTTGAATAAGTCAGCAGACAACAGTTTGAAGGAATCAACGGTGGTTGTTAAATTACATGTCTTCATTTGGATCATTCCCTGCCACCCCATTTGATTTTATTTTTCCTTAAAGTAATATCATGGGGAAGTGAGCGGATGACACATCGATCCTTGCTAGAGGGACCCACCAAACTATAAAGAAAGTAAGTGCCTCATTCAATTAGGATCGACGGTCGATGGTAGATGATGTGGGTCGATCCTGACCATTCCCTACCATCCCGTGGTGGACCCACCTCTACCTCTTGTTTCTCAATGGGAAGTAGGAAAAAACCATGTGGTTCCATTTAAAGGGTGTAATAAGCATAAGGAAAAGGGTGAAGCATTAATGAACTATTGATAAAATATGTGCTATTAAAAGGGTTTTGTTGTACATGTTCTAAGTACAGGGTAGATCTTGTGTTCTCAACCGTTGATTATGTCATGGAGTTATGTGCGTTGGAAAATGTTCTAGTGATAGGGCACACACATGTTGAATATGGGAGATCTAATATCAACCTTTCCCCATCTCTGCATTGATGTA
>VDFB02193867.1:532277890-532447548 GCA_007258455.2 Sequoia sempervirens
ATATATATATATATACATATATACATACATATATATATATATAAATATATATTTATTCATATACATATATGCATTTACATGCATATTATATATATGATATATTAAAAAAACAATATAAAATAAAAATCATATATATTAAAAGGGGCAGATGAAAGTTTAATAGCCACCATTATTGGTTGGCTGTGATAGGCTGTACACACAATTAGCTTCCCATATAGGGTGCACAACCTGTGTAGGCAACGCTAGGCACTTGCCTCCATAGCCCGGCTCCCCCTATGGGGGCGGCTTTGGGGGTAGCCCCCCAAACCCCGATACAAATATAAATTTAGGTCTATAAAATTTCTCAGACCTGCAGTTTAAAATCACCGTACAGTTTTCAATTCCATATTTTTTAATATAATTTTTTTCCCCAAATTATTTTCTATAGGGATTAAATAACATATAAAAATATACATATATATATATATATATAGATTCATCAACATGAACGCTCATCCAAACAATTTATTTTCACAAAAAGCTTTCTACAGGAAGTATTTACCAAATTTTATAGAGGTTTTCAATTTCCTAGCCAAATAAAACTAATTGGATAAACAAAACAAAACAATAATATTCTATAGGAAGATCTCTTCCCATACAAACAATATTTTCCACAAATTTTGACAGGAAGATTTTAAATCCATTCCTACAAAGATTTTTCAAATCTTCTATTGATTTCCCTCTAGGATATCTATTGCTTTAAAAATAATTTCCTACAGAAGCTCTAAAGCTTTCACGATAATTTTCCAATTTCAAACAAATCAAAGCTTAAAACAATTTCTATAGAAGCTCTAAGCTTTCACAAGAATTTTCCAAACACAACAATCCTTCAAATTTACAAAATATATTTAAGCTTCTACACAGATAACATATTCTTCTTGTATAGACAATCTTTCCAATTTGCATATAAATAAAAACAATTTAAAGATCCTATTTCCGAATGCTTGAGGAAATGATGTTTGAAGTAGAGCTTCGCCTTTAGATTCCAATTTACCAAAGCTTCTTCCAAATTATCCACTTTTCTAGAAAGATGAAAACAAAACCAGAGCCAAAATTTCTGGAGAACTTTTTTTAATTTTCAACAACCCTTTTCTTTTTTTAAAAAAAATCTTTTCTCATTGCCGTGAAGTAGCCTCTTTCTTCTTTTATTTAATGCAATTAATCTCTCAGAGAATTAATTCCCAACTACAGTGTTTAATTTTTCTAACACATGTCATAAATAAAATATCTTTTCAACCAAATCACATATATTTCCTCTAAGATAATTACAAGATATTTATGCATTTAATAATTCAATATTCACATATTAATTTATAATTAAATTTAATCTAATTAATTTAATCACTTTATAAAATAAATTTAATCTCAAAGATTAAATCACTTTACAAAATAAATTTAATTTAATTAATTAAATGAAATATAAAGCTTCTAACAACATTAATCAAAATTAATTGAATAATCACTAAAAACCATTGTAAGCATTAATTAACATTAATTTCCCATAGAACATACCTTGCAAAATAAATAGATGACAGGGAAAATGTGGACAACATAACAAAAAACATATCGAAACAAGGATTGAGTACACACTGTGACTAGGGTTGTGGCTCGACAAGCAAACCCCATTACTATCTCCCAATCAACTATACCATTGGGAAATGGACACACTCAAACCTGTGAATCCAGGTGGAATTGATGTCATGTACCTACAATCCTACAATCAAAACATATGTTGTACATATATATAAATCATGAATCAAACACACCGTGAAGAGAAAATTGTGGAATCATAGGGCACTCATAAGTGAGTGATGCAATCTTGTTCCCTTCACCAATATAGTGTCACATCAAAACTAATGAAACTAAAAAACCAATTAACCACAGATGAGCATATATCAATATCAACTCAAAAAATCAACTATGCAAACCATAAAGCATGTCAAAATCAATATTCATCCATAAAGTGTACCATCACATCACAATATAAAAACCATCATCGCTCCAATGTCAACGATCAAATAACAACAACATAGTATCATGGTCTATCAAAGTAAAAGCACTATCTAAAAAATATAAGCAAATCGGAGGGGTGCTACATCCTCCCCCCCTAGGATTAGGCTTACTCCTGGAAGCCAACAAACAAATAGGGATAGAGCTCCCTCATCCTATCCTAGTCGCATCCTCCCAGGTAGCTGAAGTATCATCTCTAGGATCCCATTGGACCCTAACCTGCTTAATATCTCGACCCTAGAGGGAAAGTCTCTTATACTGCGTGATGGCCACAGGCTCCAAAGCCAGCTGCCTATCCTCTACCTGTAAGACATTGCAATCAAGGATATGAGATATATCAGGGTGATAAGGCTTGAGTATTGAAACATGAAATATGTTGTGTATGCGCGAGAGATTGGGCGACAAAGAAAGATGGTACACTACGGGCCCAATCTTCTCAAGAATCTTGAATGACCTGACAAAATGAGGTGTGAGATTAGATCCCTTTCCATATCAGATTGGAATCTTTCGCAGATGCACTCGCAAAAAGACTCGGTCACCTACTACAAATTGACGGTCCACTTGATGCACATCTGCATACTTTTTCTGCCTATCTTGTGCAACTACCAAATGTTCCCTAATACAGATCACCTACTGCTCCATATCCTGAAGCATCTCTGGATCCAGTAGAACTCTATCATCTAACTGATCCCAACTCAAAGGAGTCTAATATGGTCATCCATACAATTCCTGGAAAGGAGGCATACCAATCGAACTCTAATAACTGTTATTATAAGAAAAATCCACTAAATGGAGATAGTCCTCCCATTGTGTCTGTTGGTCCATCACATACATGCGTAACATATCCTCAAGGATCTGGTTGACCCTCTCAGTCTGCCCATCTTTCTCAGGGTGATACGTTGAACTAAAGTTCAACTGCGTCCCCATGGCATGCTGCAATGACGTCCAAAGAGCTGAGGTAAACACAAGATCCCTGTTAGAAATGATCTGATGAGGAATACTATGCACCATAACTATATCTCCCATGAACACTCTAGCAATGGGTAGAGCATTATAGGATGAATGAATAGGCGAGAAGTGTTCTACCTTAATCAACCTATCCATTGTCACCATAATGGCATCATGCCATCGTGAAGAATTGGGTAACCCAACAATGAAATCCAATGAGATTATTTCCCATTTCCACTCTGGGACAAATGTGGCTACAAAAGTCATGCCGGATGTTGATGTTCAACCTTCACTCACTAACACTCCAAAAACCTCAACATAAAGTCAGCGATATCTCTCTTCATACCTTCCTAGAAGTATAGCTGTTGCAAATTGGCATGCATATTCTTCACTCCTAGATTAGTTGAATAGGGCACTTGATGTGCCTCTGTCATAACCAAGGTACAAAGATCTCTAGAAGATGGAACATAAATGCATCCCATGTGTCTCAACAAACCATCTGACTCCAGAGAATAACCTAATAATTTTCCCTCAAGAGTCTTGCTTGTCTCTATCTGTGATCTCACCTCCTGATACCACCTATCTGCAAGAAGTGTAGAAAGAATCTGACTCGTCAAATCCACACCAAGAGACAACTTTGACAACTCATGTCTCCGTCTATTGAGAGCATCAACAACTATGTTCTCCTTCCCATGGGAAAACTTCACCTTGAAGTCATACTCACAAAGGAATTCCATCCATCGCCTCTACCTGACATTTAGATTAGGTTGCATGAAGATGTACTATAAGCTCTGATAGTCACTATGCAACTCAAATATGTGCCCCAAAAGTAAATTCCTCCATCTTGTCAAAATGTGTACTACCACTGCCAACTCAAGATTGTGAGTGGGGTAATTCAACTCATTATCCTTGAGTTTGCGTGACTCATGCACAATAACATGACCATCCAGCATAAAAAATGCTCCTAATACCTCTAAAGATGCATCTGTATAGGCAACAAAATCTCCAGTAGGATCAGGTATTGCAAAAATTGGTGCACTAGCCAACCTCTCCTTCAAAGTCTGAAATGTTGCCTCACACTACTCTAAGCAGACAAATTTCTTCCCTTTTCTCTGAAGAAAAGTGATAGGATGTCCTATCTTAGAGAAACCTTGAACAAAGTGTCTATAATAACTTGCTAATCCCATGAAATTGCATATCTTTGCCACATTAGTGGGCACATGCCAATCAATGATCTCTTGGATCTTCATAGGATCCACTACAATACCCTCTCCTGATATCACATGGCCAAGGCACTTAACCTCAGTCTTAAAGAACTCACATTTGGATAGGTTAGTGTACAACTGATTATCTCTCAAACACTGCAAAACCTACCTCAGATGCTCCTCATGCTCCTCTACTATCCTGGAATAGATCAATATATCATCAAGGAATACTAATACAAATCTATCCAAATAAGTGTGAAATACTCCGTTCATCAAGCTCATGAACAAAGATGGCACATTCATCAACCTGAATGGTACCACTGTAAACTTGTAGTGACCATAATGTGTGTGAAATCCCATCTTATGAAAGTCAAAATCAAAAATACGTAGTTGATGATACCCTAACTTAAGATCGATTTTTGAAAAGACTGTAGCACCCTTGATCTGATCAAACAGATCATCAATCCTAGGTAAGGGATATCGGTTCTTGATTGTCACTTTATTCAATTGATAGTAGTCTATGCACAAATAGAGAGAACCATCCTTCTTCTTCACAAATATTACTGGTGCTCCCCAAGATGAAACACTAGGGTGGATGAAACCATTCGCTAGCAACTCCTCCAATTGCAAGCGAAGCTTCTTAAGCCCTTGTGTAGTCATATGGTACAAAGCTCGTGAAATAGGCTCAAAACTAGGTATGAGATCAATCTTGAAATCAATGTCATGTTGAGGTGGCATCCTTGGAACCTCATTAGGAAATACATCTGCATACTCTTGAAGTATGGGGTGGCTATCAAGAGGAACCTTCTCCTCATTATCACCCAACTCTAAGTCATCTACTGTCATTGCAAACAACTAACATACCTGACGTACAAATCTCCTCAGCTGCATATCCGAGATCATCCTCAACAATATGGGTCTCTGAAATCCCACTATCTCAACCTCTCTACCAGATAAATCTATGCATCAAATCGACTTGTGTCAAAAATCAATAACGACCCTTTGAGCCTCAAGCCAATCCATCCCTAAGATGATGTCATATGACCCCAACAATATAATGTGGAGGTCTACCATATTGTGAAAGGATCCAATCTCCAATCTCCAATCTACAATCAGGTACTAGGGAATGTGCTGCAACTTTAGCACCAAAGGCCAATTTGACCCGCCACTTAACATCTTGCTTTACTACCCTTAGTCTACAATGCACCATGATAGATGATGAAATAAAAGAATCTGATGCTCCTGAATCAAATAAAATGGTAACCTTGTTACCATGTAACATAGTAGAAGGCTCTACCACTGTGCCCTGGTGATCAGCCTGGCGGTTGTCAACCGCAACAAATACTCGATGACCTCTACCTGCATCTCCAATAGTCGGCTCTGATGCCGCTGGCCTCTAAGTATAACCTGATGTGCCCTTATTGGGACATTATCGTGCTATGTGACCTTGTTGGCCACAAGAAAAACACATTGTACCTCTGCTGAACCCTCTACCTCTAGGAGGCACACTCGACTGCTGAATGCTACCCCTATTATAGGTAGACTACGTACTTTGTGTTGGCTGCTCAAAGTTGGAGTGTTTGTTTCGCCTCCAGTTCCTGTCACCCCCTGAATGATACCTGTCTCCCTGTCTCTATTAGAAATTCTTTTGTTTCCCATGTGAATTTTGATGTTGACCACTCTGTGCAGGCACCTACTATGCCCTAGGTGGTCCAACTCCCTAAGCCTGGCCACTATGTGAACTAGATCCTACAGCTGAAGCACTGCCTATTTGCATTCTAGCATGGCCACCCAACGCCATCGCCAATTTCTCCTCCACCAATCTAGCTTTCTCCACTGCTGTCTCCATGGTCTTAGGTTTGAAAACCTAAACACCACCATTGATCCGAGCATTTAAGCCCCTAATGAAGTGTTGAAAAAGCATTCCCTCATCATCACTAATGTGAGCAAACTGCTTGAGCTTGTAAAATCAATGCTCATACTATTCCACCGACATGGGCATCTATCGAAGAGCATGAGACTCTTCTCCATGATGTTGTCTCCAATATTTAGAAAGGAATTTGGTTCTAAATCTCTCTATGAGCATATCCCAAGACACAAAATTAATGTCAATACAGAGCTTATACTCCTGCAATCTCCACCAGGCAGATGCAAAGTCTTGCAAGTGCATGATCACACGCCTGGCCTTGGTGTTGCTACCATAAGGGAGCATAAAAAAACACCAGTTTAGGTCTATCAACCATGTCTCAGCCTCTAAATCACTACCAGAACCATTGAATGTGGGCAGATGAGCTCTAAGTAAGTCTCTCATGTGAGCGGCTATGTCTGCCTTTGGCTATTCTGGTACCTCTCTCTCACCAATATTAATCTGATCTCTGTCTTGCCTTGGCCCAAGGTGAGCAAGAGTCTTCTCTAAAAAATGACAGAATTGAGCGCCCTCGATCCCTGGTGGATCCTGATTCTGATCACCACCTCCTAGAGCACTTTGGGAAGCTTGATGTTCCTCACGATATGAGTCATGGGAAACATGGGAAGGTGAATTTTGTTGAATACCTCCGCGACCACCTCCTTGGCCACAACCACGACCTCTACCGCGACCTCGCCTAGGTGGCATGACCCTACATAGACACAACAAGGTATGAGACAAGGTACACAAACTTAAATCCTACACAACTAACAACTTAATGGGTTCAACATTATCCCAGAGCACCCAGTGTTTAAACTTGGCTCTGATACCACGTGTAACACCCCACCACGTAACCCTAGAGGACAAAGCAAACACAACAGAAGTGTAACAATTTTTTTTTGAAAATGTAATAATAACAAGTAAAGTGAACTACACTTAACACATACATCCTCTAAGGTACACGACAACACTTACTTTTGAATCCCATAATATACAAAAGTATACTAATCCATAGCATATAAATAATACTCATGAAATAAATAACATACATCCAAAGCATTAAACTCATCTCATTAGATACAAAGTACATTAAAGAATCATCCATATATTGCATTCATTCCATAAAGTAGTTACAAGACTCATTTCCAAAATGAGGAAGATCATACAATAATGTTATAATAACAATGATACAAGAATCCTCCTCGAGTACAAATGAGGAGTAGTACATATACATAAGTATCCAACTGAACCAATAGTATACAAGAGATGGTACAAGTAACTGGAATATGTGAGCTCTCCAATCTGGAAGATCCTGCCATCACAAACATGTAGTGGAAACCCAACGACGTAAGGTGCATGTTCCACCCAACCAAGTGGTACCCGTAGGCCCACCCCCTGTGCTAGGAGATAGTAAAAGGGATTCCTTGGAAAATCCAACAACCTCTAGACACAGGAACACACAATACTATACCATACAAGAAAAATACATACATAAAGGTTACATTGCTTCCAGAGTAAAATAATCAAGTATATCAACTGCACAATACATATTGTTGTCATAGGAGGAGTGTCATCATAAAGTTGCATGGGTTACCCTGGTAAATCTTCCTAGGCCCCGACCCTCATCTTGGGTTACCCTAGTAGCCTCTCACAATCCTTGGTCCCACATGCAAACTGATGTAGAATCAATATATTTCAAAGAGACAAGATAATGATCTTGCCATTCTAGGCCTTCTTGTCTCATCCCAAATCTAAACAAGCCCTTGAGCCCATGAGCGAGGCACAATTAACAAGTTATATGATTTAAGCTATCCTTTCCCCTAATACAATTATTTAATTTCCATTGAATTAACTAACTCTCACATGAGTTACCCTGACAACACTTTGTGCGCCGTCCTCTAGTGAGAACCACTCCCCTACTGACAACACAAGGATCTAATCCAAAACCCAAGGGTAAACAAAATGCACAAAACGGATATTAAATCCCAATCCAAAATATAAGAGGCAACACATCCTGTTCGAAGTAACCAGGTGTTTAAACAAAATAACAACCAAGGGCACTACCTAAGGGAAACCAAAGGGCTGAACCATAAATCACAACCCCCTCCTAAAATTACAACATTTGAAAAGCTTACACATTCACAACATACTTCCCAACTTACGTGAACAAAAGACATGATAATTAAATAAGCAATCCAGGCAAGTAATAGAAAAAATTATCATTAGGATTTCCTTAAGCCAATTTCCATTTTAAGAAAACAATAATACATTGCTCAAATTAACCTAACTTAATGCAATATCATTTATAGACAATAAATAAATAAAATCTAATTGTTTTAAATCAATTTCCCAATTTCCTCTTTTAAAATATTTCATTTTAAAATAACTAACTTGTGCTTTTGCATGCACCTATTATATTCATGATTTTAAATATTTTTATATATATTAATTTACAGTTTTCAAACAATACTAAACACATACACACACACACACACACACACACACACATATACACACACTAGCATACCTATTTTTAAAAATATATGTAATGTACGCCGAGAGATATCTTTATCCACCTATAATATAAATAAAACAAAATAATCCTTAAATAGTAAAAAGTAAAATAACTCTTAAGTAAATAAGATAATCTAAGAGTGATAAAATAACCTAATTATTATATTAATTGAATTTTATTTACAACTATTTTCATTTTTCTAATTTTATTTACATTTTTAAAGAGAATACTTGTTAACCCACCAAAAATATATGTAATCACCATGTTTTAAAATAGAAAAAAATAAGATTAATTATTTTTGAACAATAAGTTGGTAACTATCTTGACCTAATTATATATTTTGTATTTAAATGAATCATTAAATATACTAAAACATATGTATTCAAAAATATGTTTAATAAATATATAAATTTTATTTAATTGATCTAATTAATCAAAGTGTTAAAATTTAATAATATTTTATTTTTAACATTGAACTCAAGTGTAAAAGTGCTTTCAATTTAACTATGTGTGTTTTTACATCAAGCTTTAATCACATTAATATAATGTATTAGTATATCATGTTATAAATGAAAACATATTTAGTTTAATTAAAATATATCATTGAATTATAAAGGGTATTGTACAATTTTTTTTCAATTAAGTTTAAACCTACACTTTCTTTTTTCATTCTCTTTATATATTTTTAGTCTTATTTTTCCATCTAATTTATTTTGTGATTTAATCCTATTTACTGCTAATTTTAACTCCTTGCTCTCCTACCCTTGTTTTTTTATTCTCTTTCCACCTCCCTTCCTTTCAAGAGGTTCCATGTGCAATCTATATCCTTCCAATCCTCTTCTAATGCACCCATAATTGGAATCATAAATTGAACTCTAATTCTTGTGATTATTATATTCGTATTAGGGTTAAACTTAAAGTGATTATTATATTCATATTAGGGTTAAAATTAAAGTGATTATAACCATTAATCTATATTTTGGGGCAGCCCATAATATATTAAAATTGAATGTAACCCTAATTAGATTAAAAATTTATTCTAACCTTAATCCTACCCTAATCGTAATTCTAACCATCTGTAATGTCCCCATTTTAGCTCTATGCTCTTCATTTGGATTTATCCTATTTCTGGAAATCCGTAGGCTAAACTGAAGCAAAAAATTAGGGCTTCCTCTTTTAGATGATTTTCTAAGGGTTTCTTCTTTCAGATACTATTCAGTTGGCATTCAGGGGATGTTGTGCAGACTTACTATTTATAGCAGTTCGTTATTTTTAGCAAGTCTATCTTTTAGCAGTATCTATTTAGCAGTAGTTCAATCCTTTGTAGTTCGGTTGTTCAGTTTGGATTTCTGATGGTTTTGAAGCGAACTTACTATTTTTGGCATTGGCTATTTTTAGTAAGTCTAAATTTGGCAGTAGCATCATCAACAATTTAGCTCAAGTCATCTTGCTATCCTTCAGTTTTAGTTTGGCTTAGGTTATCTCAATGGACTAAGTTTATACTTAGTCAATTTTATGTTACTCAGTTGTACCCCACGCCTAGGAGTGATAACTTCATGTTTTTTTTAAAGAGGGGACATTTTGGGGTCAATTGTGCATTTAATGAATTATTAAATGCTTTATTATTGCATTATTAAGTTGGACGCCTAAAGGGAGGTTGAATAAAGTTTTATTATTTTAAAAAGTAAAATGCTTAAAGGTGGCGTCCCTCTTGGAAGTTGAAGTGATTCAAATTCTTGGAATTTGAAGTGATTCAGTTGCCAATTGAAGCTTATATATTGAGACTTTGAGAAGAGTTCTTCATCTTTGGAAAAATATAACGTTATGCTGTTGGTTTGAAATCCAGAATCCAGCTAAGGGAAAGCTTAGCAAATTTACTCCACTCTTCGGTCTTGAAACTATGGTTCCCTAGGTGGTGGATTGAGAGTGTGCTTCATCTAGAAGTACACATTGAGCATTATTATGGAGTTTTGGTGAGATATTTCCAGTTTTCATGTTGCTGGTTTATCATGGCTGAAAGTGATTTTTGAGTACAACTTTTAGTATGAATTTTATTTTGTTTTGGGTATTTGATCATTACTTTTCTATGATAGAGGCGACCATATTTGGAGGTTATCATAATTTAATTCCAAGTTTCAGATTTTTGCAAGTGAAATTGCCCCTCTTGAGGGCCGTACTATTTAGTGAGGTCTTGGAATTCATGCAAGAATAATATTCGAGCCTTTGTTGTAGTTTTTTGATTCAGTCTTGGGTTCCTACCTCCTAGAAAGCTTTTTATTTTTATTTTAGGTCAATAGGAGCAGATTTGAGGGAGTTGTGTTCATTTTGGTGAGTTTGTTGTTGGTTGATAGACATTTCCAGATTGCAGATTTTTATATCAGATTGTTCTAGTTTTCTGATTTATGGCTTTGGAATATTTATTTAAGAAGATTTTCATTGAAGAAACCATCCTTTAATTGTATATTGTAATGATGGCTAAAAACATTTGAAATTTTGCAGTTATTCTTCATTGTAAAACTTAAAACAGTAGTATTGTTTCAGTTCTTTAATTTGTTGCATTTTCTTGTAATTAATTCACAACATTGTAACCCCTAGATGGTTTACCACCAGTGTGGATAAATAACATTCTGAGCTTTCATTTGTCACCCATTGGAAAGTGGAGAATTACCACTATTGAGTGGATGCTTGCCACAACAGATGAATTAGTTTTGCATTGTAATGTTTTATTCCCCCCACTAATTAACTGGTAGAGTGGAAATCTTCCATGGCTAGTTATCTGCCTAGTTATTTTAGTTTGTAATACTTACTCTGCCATATGTTAGCACCTCGCCTTTAAAGGGATCTTGTGTGCACATTCTCGGCATTGAGTTTAGTTTACACTTCCAGTTGTAAGCAATTTCAATTGTTGAGTTATTTGATCCTAGGGATCCTCTGACCATATGCTCGCCCCTCTTCCTTCAGTGGTTTTAAGGCGCATTCCTAGTTAGAGTTGCTTTGATAGAGATTTGGTTTTTGGTGCTAATGCTAATCAGATTGGCCAAGTGTTGGTTATTGTGTAAAAATTGTGGCAAAAAATTGGTTAGCATATTTCAAGTCCACTCCCTATAAATTATTATATTTAAAATATTATAATAATATATTTAATCTATTACTAAATGGACCCTAATCTTAACCAAAATATAAGCATAATTAAAGGCTAACCCCATCCCTAACCCAAAATGAATCATAATGTCAAACCTAACCCTAATCCTTATTGAATTGTAATAGTAATTGTAACACTATACAAGCCCTAACCTTAATTCATCCTAAAACCCTCATACTAATATAACCCTAGCCTTGGAAATTGTAATTCTAATCCTAATTAAACATAGCAATAATTATAAACCTATAAGAACCCTAACCTTAATTCATCCTAGAACTCTAATCCTAATTGAACCCTAACCTTGCAAATTGTAATTCTAATCCTAATTGAACATAGAAACAATTATAAAACTATAAGAACTCTAACCTTAACTAAATCGTAGAACCCTCACACTAATCTAAACCTAACCTTAATCATAATTGAACCATAAACGTAATTGAAATTTAACCCTAATTGAAACTTAACCTTGAAAAAACTATAATCTTAATCCTAATTAAATTGTAATCTAACCCTAACCATAATAATAATATTATATAAATTATTTTAAGAACTTATTTTTATTTGTTATAATAAATTTATTATATGTTCTTTGTATTTAATTTTGTAATTTTTTAACATGATTTTAAATGTGCACTTATTATGAAAAGTCTTTCTATTAGATGCATATTTAAATTGCTATTATTTTGTACAATAAAATATTTAGTGAAACTTTAAATTTATAATATTTCATTATAAATATATATTGATTTTGAAAAAAAATAGAATATGAACACTAGTAGAATTTGTCAAATAAATGACTATGTGACTAAAAATTTTAGTCACATGACTAACACTAGTAGTATTTGGAAAATAAATGACTAATTTGGTCATTTATAAGTGACTAATTTGGTCATTGGGTAAAATCATAACTAAATGACTAATATCAGAAAAATAAAAATGACTAAATAATTGACTAATATCAGACAAACAAAAATGACTAAATAAATGACTAAATAAATGTGCTCATTATTAAAATCTTGGCCATAATTTTCATTTTAATAAACATACTCTAAAACCTTCGTCAAGACCTTATTTTCAATCGTAGCCCACCATAATTAATAATAAAATATTACAAATAAAATTATTAAATAAATATTTTATTTTGTGGTGTCATCATATGAACACCAAAGTTTCTTCTAAATTGATGAAAAACCACAAAATTATAAAAATTAACAAAAACCATAAGAGAACCTAAAAAACTAAAATCCAAAAACCTTGAAAAACAAAAAAATAAGCAAAAGGAAGAGAAAAAACAAAAGATAAGAATAAGCAACCAAATAATCTAAGAGGAAAAAGGACAATTTTTTTTTTTTATAAGCATAATTTTCTTTTAATAAACATACTCTAAAACCTTGGTGAAAACCTTATTTTCAATGTAGCCTGCAAAAATAAAGTAGTCAGTCGAAACCTTATTTTAAAGGTAGCCCGCCAAAATGGAGAAGTAAAGCGACACTTGATTTTGGATTGCAACCTCTGCCCATTTTTTCGGCATTGGACACAATTTGTGCAAAATATTGTGGTAAGTCACTTTCCATGGTTTTAGTTAATTTTACTTTTCAAATTTGTACGCGGTCAGGCCATATGATCCATTCTTTTTAATAATTTTACTAGTTGCTTGTTGACTAACAATGATTATGTTCTTTTTTAGGATAATTATGGAGAAGCAGATCCATCTTGTGTTGTAGAAGTTAAGGATTTATATAGAGAACTTGGAATTGAGGTTTGTTTATTCTTTTCTTGTCTATTATGAGATGTTAAAAGTGATCTTTTCTTTTCAAAGTTTCCACTATCAAATTGCATAGTTCACAGGAGAACCTACTTTTATCTATAAAAATGATATTAAAGGGACATGTAGATTGAGTTGTCTATACAAATTTCAGAATTTGAACTCTTAAAATTAGCTTCCACTTTCTGAGGGGGCATGCAAATCACTTTTGAAGTTGAGTGTAAAAAAGAGAGTAACACATAAAGAAAAAGGACGAACAATAATAAAGTGAAAAGTGGCTCTTCTATCAACCATGTAGAGTACAATGAAAGGAGCACAAGGATGGTAGGGGTTTAATGTTTACAACATAGTGGAATAGTAGTTCAGTTGTACAGTAGATGTCATCCTACTTTTTTTGAGAACTCTTACTGAATTCCAAAAAATAGGAGCTCCCAAATGATGCCAATAGATATTATAAGCTCCCAAATGATGCCAATAGATATTATAAATTAAAAAAAATGACAGTATTTTCATATAAAAACAACAAGAGTTGATTCATAGGCCATATGAAAATCTCTAACTTTTTGGATCCCCTTTGATACTTTTTTGCATACTTACATATTACATCTCCATGATTAATATGGACTGGAAGGGTTGAAAGGGCACATGCTAGTCTTTTCCATTTATTGGGCAATAAAGAGTTTGAAGTGACTAAAAGAATCAAATGTAGCTTTTTACTCTAGATGCTTTATTCTCATTCAGTTATTAATATATCCAGATATAAACCATGATGACTTAAATAAGAACTAGAAGAAATCTCATGAAAACTACAAGAAGAGATAAGTGATTAGATGAATCATGGAAATGAAACCAACTCCATAAGGCACAACAAACAAAATATGCAATGCAAATGAGAATACATGCCTTCAAAGGAGTTGTCATGGATAAAGAATCATCCTCCCTTAGATCTCTTATGAGAATGCCTGAAAGCTCTTCAGTTATCCACAATATCCACATGCTATGAGCTCTGATACAAAGATTGTGCATAGTTCTTCAAAGTTTATTCAATTTGGTGCTATTATTTTTATCGTGTGATTCAGGCTTCAAACCAACCCCCCTCATTAGTATTTGTCTTCCAGAACTGTCTAGAAGAGGGTAATCAAAATCAATACTGGAATATTTGAAAGTCAAAGATCCTTTCCCTCAAATTGAAGCTTTGTTCTCGACAAACCAATGCTGAGACAAGCCAAGAATGAGTGGAAGGGAATTTGAATGAAAATTGAGAGCAACTAAAAGCCTTCCTAAGAAAAGTGCCCTTTCCACTATAACTATCAGTTCTATTTTCTCCTTGTTCATTTTTTTTGGCATCTCCCTCATTTTTCATTTCTTGATAGAGAGCTTCTGAAAGATGTGCAAGATGTTCTTCAATCTTAACAATCAATGTTGAGATAAAATGGAAGCATTGCTCTTGCAAATAAGGTGCTAAATCATTTATCCTTGAAGGAGATTTATGTGCATGAAGAGAACTTAGGAGGTCTTCCAGAATATTCATGGACCCCTCATCTATGGTATCTTTTATTTGACTAACCTTAGTTCAAAAATAAGCGTTAAGGCGACCAAACCAGTCTTCATCATTTGTCATCATAAATCTAAAACTCAACCCATGTAAATTGACACTTTTTAGGTCCCCTCTCTTGAAAAGCCAACCCTCACTAGTAGTTAATTTGTGTAAATGGGTTTCAACATCTTTGTAACTTGCCAAAGATGTAACTATGGCTTCAAGGCATTTACCAACCTTAACTCTCTCACGTAGATCTGCAAATCCATCAACTATTATTTATTTCATGCTACTAACAAACATGATTTCAAAAAGTTCATCCCATAGACTCTTTGAGTGCTTCAAAATAATCTCACACACGCATTGGCATGGAAACTCAGCATTTGAGCCAAAAACCATTTTTAGCCACTCCAAGCTCCCTTCAAATGCATCCAGACTGTCCAATGTTTCTCTGATCAATGTCTCATTCTTTGCAAGTTCCTTGCCACTTTTCACAAGATCAAGCAAATACTTTCCCCCAAGCCTATCTGCAGAGAGAACATCATCTGCAAATGTCTTAAGCCACGCTAAGCAAGACTCTGATATAAATTCTCTTGAAAAATCATCGTGGTTCCTTGCAGCTTCTCTCTATGATATTTCCATAATTTCACCTCATTTTTTGGGTTTGGAATCCCACCAAACACCTGTGATTCAGGTGGCACTGCCAACACAGTCTTATAAAAAAGAGGAAAATCATTTAGAACCTCCAAGAAGAGTTCCCTAGCCTGACATAGCGTTACCTGTATGACTCTTACCACATTACAGAAAATGGAATTGAATGCCCCGACCTTATTAGTCTATTGGCCGAACGTGTCTTCTAGTTCCAACAATGCATGAACGGTTCTCTTTTTTCATTGGCGTGAGGATCTTCTATTGGCGGGACAAGGTCTCCTGTTCTCGCGATGGTCCGATGGGGATATCAGGGGATGTCAGGGTGACATCCCCATCAAAAAATCATGGGAATAGGAGACCTCATCCCGCCGATAGAAGATCCTCATGTCAATGAAAAAAGAGAACCGCCGATGCATCTCTAGAAGTAGAAGACACATCCGACTGATAGAACCCTTGGTGTGTGAAGTATTCTAGCCATTTATGTCAGAATGAAGTAGATGGAGTTCGGGGGTTTTGTTTCAGATGATACATAATTTTTTTTTTGGAACCAAATAGAGTTGAATGGGTGTTTCAAACTCAATCAAATCTTGTTTAAAACAACCCAACATGAAGACAAGTGTACTTAGAAGATTGGGATTGCTTTTTTGATCATCATGATTTGGTTTTCAACATCTTTATAACTTGCTAGAGATGTAACTATGGCTTCAAGGAGTTTATGAACCTTAACTGTAGTTGACCTCCACCCTCATGCTCTTGTTTCAATTCAGTTTCTTCCTAACCCTACAAATCATAGACTAATAAATGGTAAGCCTTGAAATCATGGAACAAAAAACTACAAGAGACAGAGCAAGCATACAACATTAAAATTGTGACTTGCAATAGTAAAAGAAAAGAATTAGTAGGCAGTTTGATATACAATAAAAAAAGGGCATTTTATGAGGTTGCCTTAAGGAATCAAATTAAAAATTAAATAAAATCATGCTTCAAATTCCATTTAAATGTTCAGTTGTACAGTAGATGTCATCCTAATTTGTTTGAGTACTCTTACTGAATTCCCAAAAATAGGAGTTCCCAAATGACACCAGTAGATATTATAAATAGAAAACAAACAACAATATTTTCATATAAAAACAACAAGAGTTGATTCATAGGCCTTATGAAAATCTCTAACTTTTTGGCTCCCCTTTGATACTTTTATGCATACTTACATATTACATCTCCATGATTAATATGAACTGGAAGGGTTGAAAGGGCACATGCTAGTCTTTTCCATTTATTGGGAAATAAAGACTTTGAAGTGACTGAAATAATCAAATGTAGCTCTTTACTCTAGATTCTTTATTCTCATTCGGTTATTAATATATCCAGATATAAACCATGATGACTTAAATCAGAACTAGAAGAAATCTCATGAAAATTGCAAGAAGAGATCAGTGATTAGATGAATCATGAATTGAAACAAACTCCATAAGCTACAAAAAACCAAATATGCAATACAAATGAGAATACATGCCTTCAAAGGAGTTGTCATGGATAAATAATCATCCTCCCTTAGATCTCTTGTGAGAATTCCTGAAATCTCTTCAGTTATCCACAATATCCACATGCTATGAGCTCTGATACAAAGATTGTGCATAGTTCTTCTCAGTTTATTCAATTTGGTGCTATTATTTTTATCCTGTGATTCAAGCTTCAAACCAACCCCTCTCATTAGTATTTGTCTTCTAGAACTGTCTAGAAGAGGGTAATCAAAATTGGTACTGGAATATCTGAGAGTCGAAGATCCTTTCCCTCAAATTGAAGATTTGTTCTCGACAAACTAGAGTTGAGACGAGCCAAGAATGAGTGGAAGGAAATTTGAATGAAAATGGAGACCAACTAAAAGCCTTCCTAAGAAAAGTGCCCTTTCCACTATAAATTTCAGTTATAGTGTCTCCTTGTTCATTTTTTCTGGCATCTTCTCATTTTTCATTTCTTGATAGAGAGCTTCTGAAAGATGTGCAAGATGTTCTTCAATCTCAACAATCAATTTTGAGATAAAATGGAAGCCTTTCTCTTGCAAATAAGGTGCTAAATCATTTATCCTTGAAGGAGATTTATATACATGAAGAAAACTTAGGAGGTCTTCCAGAATATTCATGGACCCCTCATCTATGGTATCTTTTATTTGACTAACCTCAATTCAAAAATAAGCGTTAAGGTGACCAAACCAGTCTTCATCATTTGTCATCATAAATCTAAAACTCAACCCAGGTAAATTGTCACTTTTTAGGTCCCCTCTCCTGAAAAGCCAACCCTCGCTAGTAATTAATTTGTGCAAATGGGTTTCAACATCTTTGTAACTTGCCAGAGATGTAACTTCAAGGAATTTACCAACCTTAACTCTCTCACACAGATCTGCAAATCCATTAGCTATTATTTGTTTCATCCTACTAAAAAATAGGCTTTCAAAAAGTTCATCCCACAGACTCTTGAGTGCTTCAAAACAATCTCACACATGCATTGGCATGGAAACTCAACATTTGAACCAAAAACCATTTTTAGCCACTCCAAGCTCGCTTCAAATGCATCCAGACTGTCCAATGTTTCTTTGATCAATGTCTCATTCTCTGTAAGTTCCTTGCCACCTTTCACAAGATCAAGAAAATACTTTCCCCCAAGCATATTTGTAGAGAGAATATCATCTGCACATGTCTCAAGCCATGCTAAGCAAGACTTTGATATAAATTGGCTCAACAAAATCATCATGGTAGCTTGTAGCTTCTCTCTATGAGATTTACACAACTGCACCTCATTGTCTGGGTTTGGAATCCCACCCAACAACTGTGATTCAGGTGGCACTTCCATCACAATCTTATAAAAAAGAGGCAAATCATTTAGAACCTCCAAGAAGAGTTCCCCAGCTTGACATAACATTACCTATATGACTCTTACCACATTACAAAAAATGGAATTGACTGCCCCCACCTTATTTTGCATAAGCTTTATCTAGTACAATGTGGTACCACCTGTTATGTGGTTGGCTAAATCCTTTTCTAAAGCATTGGTTCCATGCTCCCATTGGATTTTTAATTATTTTCTACCTTGGTTGAGTTCTTGAGTTGTGCTAGTGGCAATTTGGTTCATCAAATTTATGTGAAGGCCAAGAAATTTGCCTCTACCTTCACCTTTCTATTATATTATTTCATTGACTTGTTATAGGTCGAGGTTATATTTCATTTAAGTGATTTGATCTTGTTTTTTTGATGATTGGATAATGGTACCATAATCTTGGTAGACTAGTATGGTGGGTTCAATATCCATATATTGATCTGGCAAAAAGGTCTCTATTAATAGCATGGGCATCTCCAACATGGAGCCTGATAGCAATCAAGAGCACCATTCAACCTCACTTATTCAAATTTCACAAAAAATAGGCTTCAATCTCTCAATTCCTTAAATCCTCAAGCACTGTAGACAAGATTATAAACCATTTTTAGATACCCTTTAATGACTTCTAAAACATATCTCAAATTCACCATAGGTTGTTTTGGAACAAGCTGCAAATTTTATTTACTTTAAAGTTTCTAAAGAATTTTCAACAAATCTAATTGGTGTTTATCCTACAATTATTGTAGTCCATGAGACCACATTTATTTGAGGCATTTTTTCAAACACTTCAAGTGCCTTGTCTATGATCCCACATATAGCATACATGTTGGTGCAGGAGCACCTAAGCTTCCATTTACAAATTTGAAGGCCATTGCATCTTAGTAGGTCATTTTATGTTAATTAGGTCTTGTGAGACCATTCACTATGAATTAGGATTATTTTAGAGTCCATTGGGTAAAAGAGACAAAGTTGCAAAAAAGTTGTAAAATTGCAAACTATCAAAAGTTGTTGGAGGTCATTTTTGTCAAGTTTTGTAGAATTGCTAAATATGGTGCAACATGACAAATTTTGCATGTCTAAGGAAAATAGATGCTCCTCCATCGAACAAAAAATGCACATTGATAAATTGAATATATACTTGATATACCAATTTAAATAATAAGGAAATATTAAACTGGAGACAACCAGATAATTGAATATTTTCAACAAACAATTGATACCAATATAAAGCCACATAATCGGAGATCCTTCATTGATTTCCTCAAAATTATATCTGCAACATACTCTTTTGAAATGGAAACATTATGGAAGCTTTTTGTTGTCTATCTATCCCTATTTTCCTACTATCCTCTCCTATATCCTTCTTTTGGTCTTGGTCTCTCTTATATACATGAGAGGCAACAAGCTTCAGACCAAAAGACATGACTCTTGATAACAAAACATGATTTTGAACTTAATTTAAGAAACTAACACAATCATAAACATGTGTACCAATCCATTAATCTCTGAGTAAAAGCACATGGTCATCTAAGACCTGTTCAAAGCTTTTACTGTATGATAGGGTCCACATCTTACCACCGACCGATTATGACTGTTGCTTAGTTGTGCCTGGATTATCCCCTACCCGATTTATAAACAGATTGGAAGATGAGAGGTGATCAATGTACCTCTGTTCTACATGAGTGTCGACATTGGATATGAACACCTTCATATCATACTCTATGTACATGAATTTCTCAATTTGTTTATGAGTATTCTGCAAGACCATATCCTCATTGTTGATCTCCTGCAATGAAATTGTTAGAGACTATAAATTATGCTTTCCAATCATCCCTTTCTCAAAGATTCCCTATATCATCATGGAATGCAGGAACCAAATTACAACAAACGAGGTATTCTTCGAGTCTTTCTTGATATTGGTTGTGGGATCTCACCAAATCATTATATCTTTGCAGTGCTTGGTCTTTTAGGATCTGTTTACCCAGAAGTTCCTTCTTTTTATCAATCTTTCTTCCTTGTAATCAGACATTCTCCTCTAGTGCTGATTGTGTTTGCTTAAATACACCCCAATAATCGTTAGCTTGCTTTATCAGCTTATTGAACCTCTCTTTGATTATCTCAGACACATCATTGTACTTAATGATTTTCACCTCCTTTTCTAGTGTTTTACACTTTTCTTGGGCTTTCAAATGGGAGTTTTTCCAATAGGCTACATTAGCTAATGCATCTAACACTCTCTTATCCTTTTCGAGCCATGGAGTGTAAAATTTTGGAGTAGAAGAGGAAGATGACTTCTCCATTTGATGTGATAACTGCTTTTTTAATTTGTCATTCTCTTTGACCAAATTTTCAATTTGTGCTCTAGTGAATTTTGCCACATTGACATTTAGCTCTGCAGTTTCTAAGGGATTAGTGTTTGCAACTCTTTTGACCAAAAGGTGTCCAAATACTTGATTAGGATTGTCAATCACTATCGGCCTCTTCTCATGAGGCTATAGTGACCAAATAAGCAAGGAAACCTCATCTAGATTGTATCTAGAGCCTGAATATATCTTACCACTAGCTTCCTCTGATAAGTTCATTGTTGTATCCCCTCTTTTTCTGAAATTGTCAAACACAATTATTGAGCTCATGTCCCATATTGGTAGAAGTAGTACCCCAACCTCTTGAAGTAATTCTCTACCTCTTTCAGGAGTGATGGATTGCATTTCCCTGTCAACTTCCTTCCTTTTTCAATTCTTCTAAGGCATCAACTTCCTTTTCAAGAGTAATGTCTTGCTCCTTTTGTCTTATTTTCTTCCCCTTATACTCATAGACAAATGATTTGAACTCAGGAGTTTTAAAAAAAACATTATCAGAAATGAATTCATGAATAGCCTTGACCCTAATTTCATCAGATAACTCATCTGATGTTTTAAATTTTACAAGTTCCTGAGGGGGCTCATATTGTGTAATCATAGGGTCCTTTATTTGTTCCACTGGTTGCTCCTCTCCTCATCACTTCCTCCCTCTTCACTGTTGTCAGTGGAGAAACATACATCAGGGGAGGGTTGTGGGGGTATGTGATCCAAAGGCTCCACATCCTTAGCATGCATTCCTATGTAACTCATATGAGATGTATCAAAAACATATGAGGGCACATCTTTTACTATTTCATTCATATGAGCAATAAGCTGCTCAATCCTAGCCAAGGGATATTGTATATCAATAAATGCTTCTCTATATGATGGGACATTCTTTCTCTTCCATTCCTCTGCAAGCACAACTTTATTGTATGAGGCCATTCTCTCTCTAGTTGAAGCTTCATCTCAGTTCCTGATCACATCATCAAGTGCAAACCAATGCTCATACCCTAAAAAATTCTGAGTTAATATTGCTTGATGAATAAATCCCTCTACATCAAATTTATTTCTTTCATACCCAAGAGGAAGGTTGTAATGAGTTAATTTAGCATCATTTTCTTCATATCCTTCAATGGCACATATTGTGAAATCTCCAAAACAAAGAGTGTTAGGCAAGAGTGATTGTTTAGTATGACTCTTGAGATGTTTAGTATTAGACCTTGCTAATTGTCGTACTATTTCCAAATAAGAAACTCTATTAGGAACCACTCGGGGTAGAAAATTTGGAACCCCTTCAAATCCATATACCCTTATTACTGTGCAATCAAAGAAGGCATACCGGTCTCCCCAATTATGGTTCACCTTGCCTCTCGGGCTGTTTTCCTTTGGTGTCAAAAATCTCTACACTTGAGGGGATAAATTGTGATCATATGAATAGCCTATCAACTTCATTAGTGGTTTAACAAAATATTCTTCAAAATATAAATAGTCAGACCTCTCACATTGACTATCCCATAGTGCAGTCCACATTTGTATAGGTTTAAAGTTTCCATCTTTATCTATGTCTTTGATTCTTAATTCTTTACTCCGCACATTTCTAGCATGTCCCTCATATAAAATTAAATGCATTAACAAGGAATAGTGTTTGAAATCTATGCAATCAATGTTGTTTTTGGTTCTTTCAATCCCTTGATTTAGGGAACTCACCAAATAGTTTTCATAGTCAAATGACCTAGCATATTTTCCATGCATATTAGCTGCTAGAACCATCAGTGCAATAGACATAAGTGGCAGAACCTCAATTCCCAAGAATTGACTAGCTGAGTAGTAGGTATATTGGAAGTATTCTTCAAACAAATCTATATGAAATGGAGGGTTTTCATTGCTCAAAAATTTTCTGAGTTGACCTTGCTCATTCTTAGGTTTGTGCAAAGCTAGCTTCCATCTCTTGTAACTAGTATCCATGCAACGATATTCTATCAAAAAGTCTCTAATGGTGAATGGCAAGTTCATGGGACCTTCTAACTAAAATACATTAGAGATCAAGTCTTGGGAGATAACAAGAATATCGGCCCCATTTGGTGATTGGATAGTTCTTTTCTTGGCATTATACCGACTGGCCAGAGCTTTCACCAATTCTACATTGATGAGCACATTTGACACCACAAGTTTTCCTAAGTTTAGTCTCCATGGGTTATAGACTGGTTGAAATTTGAATTGTTTCTTGTAGTGATACATAAAAATCTCATAGCCCTAGTGTGGCGTCCAAACATCCCCAAGACCCCTATGTTTATCTAACAATTTACTTGCTTGAACACTTCTTCTGGGTCTTGGCCCTAACCCCAGACACTAATCTATTAAGTCTTGGTTTAAATTCCTCTTTTCAATTTTTTGTTTCTTTGCCTTAGGGTTTTCCACATTTTCTTCCATTGCAAATTCTAAAAAAATGCAACTTTCTAGCTAAGAGTGGAGTACTTACGTGAATTTTTTCTTCTCCTAGCTTCACTGCATGAGAGCTCTGAATTTTGTCCTTTCTACTTTTTCCCTTAGCGTATCCTTTTTGGTTTCTACAAATTGTATGATTAATTCGTGGTGCAATTCACCTCTATGCTAGCTCATTAATATACCACTTGCTTTAGTCTTGTCATCAAGGAGAGGATTTATGTTAAATATCCTGATGATGCTTTTGACACCACATCAGCTAGTAGTAATCATTCATCGCTATATCATTGGGAATTTTTTTCATTTTGCACCAATGGCCACTTTCTCCACCGATAAGTGTTTTTCTTTCAGTTTATCGGTAAGACACCAAACAATGTTACCCCGATGCACCCCAACTTCACCGATAAGTGTTAGACTTTGATACCTCATGATTATATTGGGCTATCGAGGGAGCTTCATCATTCATTCCGTTCATGCACCAAAGTTGCGGTGATGGAAGGATATTACGCTGATGTAAGGATATGAATTGCCCCTATCAGACTATTTGTGGGGTGGTGATGGGAGTTCCACCAACAGAGTATTGTTAGCCTGATGGTATCAAAGGACTTCAATCAATTTCATGAATGTAATTATTTGGGTATGCTGGTTACAAAAATAGATTTTTACACGAACCTTAGTAATTTGTCTAGATCATGAAATTGAGTCTGGTGAGATTTTGTAAGGACTAGGAGATAAATGAATAGATGTTAATGCAAATATGTGGGATTATTTTTTTTTAGTCCTAACATAGCTCTTTTGACATTTTTTTGTCTTATACTTATTGTGTGATGCATGATCTTTATTTTTCTTTGTTATTTTGTGCATGCATGTGCCATGTGTAGGCTTAATAGTTGGTTATTGACCTCTCACATGAGCTGATATGTTGGTGATCTAGGTTTTCTAAACAAAAGTCCCCCCAATAAAGTAAATTTCCCCCAATAGAATAATATTTAATAATATTTAATTGAGGGAGTATAATATTTCTTATAGGGATGTATTGTCTATGCATTGATGGAAAATTGTATTCACTTGAAAGTTTTTGAAGTCTTTCCACCAAATTCATTTTGTGCATATCTATTGTAGATGTCCTTAAGCTATATGAAAAAGGTGTCTATACAATTTGAGATCAATTGATAAGCTGAGACATGTAATGTTGATTTGATTTACATTTTACTTAAGATATAATTTCATTGTGTTGCTAAATTTCTTAGTTCAATAATTGAGATTCTCAATGATCTTGTATACCCAAAGTGTATGTGATAGAAATAAATTAGGTAGTCATGTCAATTAGTTTGACAATTTAAATGATCTTGAGTTCATAAGTACATAGTGATAAGTTTTGACAAATAACATAATTTCTTGTTGCATTTATCACAAAAATAAAGGCCTCTTTTGATTGTAGTAGAGGATGTAGAGAGTGAAGCATTGACTACTTTGATCTTTGAAATTGATGATTTTTTTACTAAATTGATAATGTTTGAAGTTTCTTTTTCTTTCTTAGATGTTGAGTCTAATTAATAAAATTAATGTTACAGTGTTGCAACTTGCAGGTGAGTATGTTGATATGATAAAGGCTAGCATTGTTGATCCTCTAAAAGTTATCAGAATTGCATTAGTTGATGCAAAAAAGTAAAACTATTTATCTTTATTATAATTAGTGGAACTTGCAACTACAATATATGATAAAAATCTACTTCCAAATATGCTTTTGATGGATGTTATATCTAATTCTGATACATTCACTATATCTAGCGCCTAAGTTTAATGTGCCATAGTTGGAAAAGGAAAAGAAAATGTTTAAATTTTATCCTCTATATTATTTGACTTTTCTAAGTTTTTGATGTGCAAATTTCGAAACCTTATTTTCAGGCCGCAACTCCAAATTAGAGAAGTGAAAGGTCATGAATACCAACAAGGAAGATTTTGGAGGAGCCGAAACCAATAGCGGCGGGAAAACTGTTTATTTGCAAGGGGATTAAATGGGCCAAGCCCCTATAGGAGGTCGTTGCCCTTCCAAAAGGACTGCAGTTAAGGAGAAAATAGTATAAGTATATAAAAATAGGAGTATTATGTTTATATAGTGTCTGCAAGTTGTACAGTGTCATTGAGACATTGAATATAACCAATGAGATTTTGATTTGCCAATTTAGCTTAATGAAGTAAATTTTTAGAGTGGTTTTTTCTCCACTCATAAATACTGTGTTGTGGCTCCTCTTGTTTTGTAATCTGTTTGATTTTGTGTCTGATCAAATCATATTTGTTCAAACATTTTAGTCTTCATTTCATGGTGTCTTTTAACATTTGAATATCTATGATACTTTAAGTTTATATGCATAAATTTGTGAGGATTAATTAAGTTAGATTTGATTTGTAATGACTAAATATATGAATAAAGTAATGACTAAATTAATGACTAAATACATGACTAAATACATGACTAAATTAATGATTAAATATATGACTAAATATATGACTAAATATATGACTAAATTAATGACTAAATATATGACTAAATATATGACAAAATAAATGACTACCTTGACTAAATAAATAACAAATAGTTTAGTCATAAATTTGATATTGTTATAAATGACTACAAATAAACCACTAAAATAGTCACGTGACTAAAATTAATGACTAAATATATGACTAAATAAATGACTAAATAAATGACCAAATCAGTGACCAAATTAATGACTAAAATCAATGACTAAATAAATGACTAAAATTGTTTAGTCATAAATTTAGTGGTATTATAAATGACTACAAATAAACCACTAATAGTCACGTGACTAAAGTTAGTCATTATATGCAATTTTTAGTAGTTTATTTAGTCATATATTGTTTTTTGTGTACTAGTGGAATGATTTTTTCTTTTTGAAATGTTTTTCAATATAAAAAGAAAAATTGAATATTTTTTATGATTTAAATATAATAATTTAGAAACATATTTTTGTGAAATTGTAAATTTAAGATTTTTTTAATTTAATTTTCTAAATTCTAATTTTAAATAGTTAATTTAGATTTTTTTTAAAAAATAATTATTTTTCATTCTTTTATAATTTAATTATTATTCTAGTGTGAAAAATATTTTATAATGATATCAAAGAATATTTTTGCTTTTAATTTTAGTATATTAATGTATAAACTTATATGTAATATTTTATAAACTTATATTCTAGGGGTCATTGAGTACATTTGCTCCCTTCTTACCAGACTCCAGGAGTTCTCCATCCAACATGTTTATAGAGAAGGAAATGCGGTTGCTGAAAGTCTGGTTGTTGCTGGGCTAGATTGAGAAGGATTGTGGTGTTGGAGGAAAGAAGAGTCTTTACCTCCTTCTGTTGTGATTCTTCTAAGGAAGGACTCCAATGTAATTCGCCATGATGTTTAATAATTTCTTCCCTAGTCTGGTATGGCTATTACTAACTATTGTTAGTATTGAGGGTGGGAGATATTTTTTAAATTATTGGTCATTGTGTGAAAAGAGAATGGAGGAGGAATTGCCATGTGTCATGTACGACTATTGTTGGGTTGCCACCAGGACTACCCATTTCCATCTTAATGACCGACGTGGTCATTATTATATTAACACCCTCAAAGCTCGTGACAAGCTTTTCAGGTGGGTAGATTTGGTTCGATTTTTCATGCGGTCCGGATCCTTCTCCGATATCATTTCCCTTTGTGTTGTGGACTTCTTGCATGGGGAAACTAATGGGTCTGAGCTGGCTATAGGAAATTGAATTTATTTTCATCTTTTTTGGCTTTACAAGTTACCTCTTACTGGCCATTTCTAGGCAGTTTTCTCTACTCCTGGTTTTCTCTGTTTCTGGTTGCTAATACCTTTGTTTTGGTCAGTTGTGGTGAGTGTTTTGGAGCTATGGGTGGGGACCAGGTGCAGGTGGAGCTTGATAAATGTGACAACTGGAAGGAAGATGGCACTGTTTGGCATATATGTAGGGAAGGTGGTATCTCCTAGTATATGGAATTTATGTCCAGCCACGATGAGGGTCTTTCTAGGAAATTCATGACCTCCTAGAAGGATAAGAGGGTCAAAATTGGGAGCATTTCTTTTGATATCAGTGAGGAGGTCATTGCTAGGGCTACGGGTCTCCCTCTGGATGGGCGTACGTGGAAGAAAACCACCAAAGTCATTGACTAGACTAGCCTCAATCTTTTCTTCCAAGGTGATGAGAAACCTATCAAGCTATGCGAAACCTGTCAAGCTGTGTGGAGGTTATGATCTTGAATTGCTTCCTGAGCCGTGGGACAAAGTGTGCATGGTAGTGATGAAATACTTCACCCTAGAAGGAAGGTATGTCGTTTATTACTACTATCATTTCAATCTCCTCAATCACCTTAGGAACCACCACAATATTTCCTTCTCATTTTTTCTCATGCACTCCCTTGAGAGTACCATGATGGATGTCATTGAAGCCATGATTACAAATAAAAATTTCACCATTCTTAATCAAGGTCTCATTTCTAGGCTATACCATTTTCATTCGGCCCTTTTCCCTCCTCAGCCCATCACTGTTGTTGATGTTTCTCATCTCACCTCTATTGAAGAAGCTTTGGTTTCTTCTACCCCCCATTGGCTAGTATCATGGACACCCCTGGCCCAAGTAAGAAGCAATGCATAAAAAACCTTGCCTTGAAAGTTTCACCGCAGAACACCTCCCCCTCGCTAGGTCCCATGGTGGAAAGAATAGAGAAAAAACACACTTCCCCCACCTTGAGAGGCAAGGCCAAAGCCTCAAAGAAGACTAAATTCTGGCTCCACCAAATTGACTCGGATATTGAGATCACTGAGGAGACTAATACTCCTTACTGGTCTAATAGATTGGTTACCAAGAAATAAAAAGAGAAGAGTTTCAAGGAGGTTTCAGATTCTGACAATGGGGATGAGAGTGTGAGTAGGAGTAAGGAGGAGAAGGATGTGGGTGAGGAGGCTTTCTCGGGCTCTACTAGTAGCTCCTCCCATGTTTCTGAAAGTCTTAAAAGGGGCCCTGCTAGCATTAAAATCAGGGAGGTCAAGCCTTGCACTTCCAACATTGCAGAGGGTAAGGCTCCTATGGAGGAAGGCAAGAGAAAACATGATGCTACCTGGGAGGATATTGTCAATATGAAAAACAAAATTGAGAGCTTGGAGAAAAGAGTGCAGGAGGTCACTCGGTTTTCCTTAAAGATTATATGCACAGGTCTGCCACTACTCTTTGTCTACTGTAGAAGGATACGGTTGTGAACGATGCAGAGGAAGACCCTGTCAATAAGGAACTACTTAAGTTCCTCTCTGAGGATTGGGCTATGATTACTCTAGTTAAGCCATGCAATGGGAAGTAGATTTAGTGTTTAGTGGGTTTTTATTTTTTGGCTGGGGTTGGCTCTATCATCCTTTCATCATGTTTTGTTTTATTAAAGACTTTGTTGATATGTTTAATTTCCTCTATAAATGGTATGACCCTCGGTGGTCTATGATTTTATATCATGCTATCATGATGGACTTTGCTAGTAGCTTTAGATCGGTTGTGTGTTTTTGTGGTGTTTTTGATATGTTCTACTTAGGGTGATGGTCTGGTTTTTAGACCTGCTGTCACTATAATGTTAGTGTTAATTTGCTGTGAATAGTCGTGGTTGCCTTGTTTTAATGGGACAACACCCTTGTTTTGCTGCTTTTAATATCAAAATCAAAGTTCATTCATACTTAATTATCTAAATTTTAGAAACCTCACATATTTTTCAATATTGTATCATGATAAATAATATTTTTGATTGGAAAAGATTGCTTAAACAAGTCTATATAAAAAAGAGATATCCTATTTTTAAAAAATATTGAATATTTTTTAATTTGAAGTATATTAATTAATTTCAAAACTTACTTTTATAAAATTTAGTGAGTTCTTTTATTACATTTCTAAATTTATAAACTTACCATGTTGCATTCAAAATAAAATATGGATGAATTTTGAATGTTCAAATGAATGTTCTACTAATCCTTTATCTAATTATATGTAATCTACTATTCAAATACCCAACAAACAATTAATATATTTTAACATATAAGTGAAGATTTTATATAAACTGATTTGCAATAATAAATATTTGAAATGACAACCAAATCTGATTTGTATTAATAAATCTTTAAAATGGCAACCAAACAAGATTTCCAAATTCATTTCAAAACTGACATCTATTAGATCGCTAGAAAGATTATGATTTTTACATAACAGTTTATCTGAAAGTAAAAAACACATATATAAGTTGTGGAAATACAATAAACTAATTTTTAATGATATATAATAGTTTTGATAAAAATTAAAGATATAACTATATGTTGCATGATTATCCAATTCATGAAACTAAATAGAGGATGAAGCATATTTTATATTAACCTATAAGCACCAATGCAAGATCATGACAACTAATTAGAAATATAACCAAATTCTATGTATTTATTTTTTATAGAGCTGGATCTTCTAGATTAACAAAAGAAAAATACATTTTTCAACCTTTATTAATGTCCCAATTCCAAAAATGCTGGATGTCTATCTAGTTATAGAATTAAATAAGAACCCATCTATAATCGATTACAAACAAGGGGTGAAAATATTAAGTTTCCATTACAACTGAATGCAAAAAGCTAAAGCATATCTAAACCACTAAATCCCACAAACCCAAGATTTTGGGTTTCTTTTATAAATTAAACACGGGAAAATACATGGCTTACATTAAACCGTAACCATGGGAAAATACATGGCTCACATTAAATCGTAACCAACTAAAAAATGAATTTCAGGAACTTTTGTTGGTGCTGTATTGGTACCAATTGAAGCACCTAAATAAGATGTCAAGCTCCGTGCCACAACCGCATTTGACAAAACTTACTTCATTAACAAATTTGCACCAGTCATATGCGTCGCCAATTCACTTGCATGGAACCAAAGTCACAATTCAAGATTTGTATTCACAGTAATTCAAGATCCCATATTTTGAACTCGGACTATCATTAAATTCCCAAATACTTGTGAATATAGCTATTCACTTACTATGCTAGGCACATACGCGTATGTTTTTCTTTGAGATTAGAAAGCCCATAGGGCTGATGCAAGAAGTTGGGTACACAAAAAACTCAAAAAGTGGGAGTGTTTTTGCTGTTTTCCAGAATTTGTCACACTTGGACTAAAAATTTGAGGCACTTACACAATGAATCTTAAAAAATTTCAGTAATATGAAATTTAGTATTTTTAATCTAGTTTACATATATAAATTATTCAAATACCCAGATTTTAGAAATTAAATCTTGATAGGGATCTATAAAAACCACTTTTTAAAAGTCCCTATTTTTTCACCATACCAAGCACGTGTACGAACACCACTTTTTGACCCAAATAAAAGTATTTTTCTAATTCCTTTTGCGAAAAGAGAGCTAACAACATTAAGATTGATGTGAATTTTTTTTTGTAATTTTTTGTTGAATTATTTTTTTTATTGAATTTTTATTGGCCTTAATTGTTGTTTTTAAAAATCAATGTGTACAGACAACATAATTGGACCTAAAATAAATATTTTTTCAATTTTTTTTTTCATTGTATAGAGAATTGTCTGAGGTTTGATGCCATATAATTTTTTTACAAGAAACTTAACCAAAAAAAAGTTATTAAAGAACAAAAAAAGCCCCATGTTTGAGAAATCAAAGAAAGTAGACATCGTGTTCTCTATAATACCCCCCATGTTGTTGATACTCTTTGCTACTATTTGTTACTCTTATGTGTTAGTGTGATATTGGTTTGTGATGGTGATTAGTTCACCGACTTGGTGTGTGTGGATGCATAGTTTAGTTGATTGCTACATTGGACATTATTATGATGATTTATGATACTTTGTGGTGTTTAGATTATTTGATTATGCAATGGTTTTTCCTTAATATTATATATGTCGATGTTGGGATTCTATGATGTTTAATTTGAGTTCAGTAATACTTTGTTATGCAACGGTTTAGTAATTAGTTTATGACTTGATCAGTTAGTTAGAATTATTACTTTACATCTAATGTTGTATTTGTTAGTATAGCTTTGGTGAGAGGACAGTGTAGCACCATTCGTTTACGAGTGCCCTGCTACGTTGCAATTCCTTCTCATGATATGATGTTTTTGATTATATGTATATATGTTACTTGACGTTTATTGGTATGTAGGAATTGTAGGAATAAAGTCTCGATTCCACTTGCTTCGGCAGGACAGGGCGAGCATTAAATTAACCCAACGGGTACAATGTTGAAAAAAGGAGTTGATAAGGAAGTATCCCCATCCCAAGTCCATCATCCCATAGTGAGTTTTTTTGTGTCATGATTTAGATTTTGTCCTTGTCTTGGTATTGTTTGATTTTTGATTATTTATTTTATTTATATGGTTAGTGGTTATTTAATTAATCTTATTTTATAAAATTAATTAATGTTGTCTTGTTGCTTTAATTAATTGTAAGTTAGTAAAATGTTGAATTTAAAATATATTGTAAATTAAAAAAAAGGTTATTTAATTAATTAAAAGTGTAAGTAATTAAATTAAATTAATAATGATGATGATAATTATATATTATCTTTTTCCTGTTATTAAATTAGAAAAAAATCTGTAGATAATATCTTGGAAAATAATTAATTTTTAATTATGATTGTGAGATAAGTGTGTGTTTTTAAAAGTAGAAAAAAGACCAATGAAGGAAGAGGATTTTTGAGGAAAAAGATGTTGAGCTTTATTTATTATTATTATTGATTTTTATTGTGAGGGAGTTTTTACAAACATAGTTTTTTTCTGGTTTTTGGGTCTGTAAAAAAAAAGAAAAATAGTTTTTTTGTGCTTCTGGGTAAAATAATTGTTTTGAAGAAAAGATTGATTCAGAAGAGAGCAGAAGACAGAGAAATTGAGAAGAAGCTATAGAGGGGATTCTACATTGAACGAAGGACTCTAGGTTCCCTTAAACTTATTGTTTTCTTCTTTTTGAATCTGTGCACAAAATCTTGTAGCCATGTTTAAAAATTAATTCCTCTGTGTTTTGAAAGGGTTTTTTGTGATTGAGAATTTGGTTGTTAAACGTTTGCTTTTCTCTATTGAAAACTATAGTTAAACCCTTCAAAATTCTTCAATGAAATTGAGTTGAGAGAATTACTATTTGGAAAGAAAATCATTTTATTATTATGTTGAATTTACTTTGGAAAGAAAAATCATTTTGTTAATTCGTTGAATTGCATGCCCAGATGTTTATTGGGACTGAGCAACAATTTTTTTTATTATATTATTGTTTTTGAATCTCTAGCTGAATATATATATATATATATATATATATATACTGTTCTTATTATATTTTTTTTCTTATGTAGATCAATATATGATCCAGTTATCAAAATTATTTTATTATAAAAGAATGCATTTTTTTTAGAAGTTCGTGTCTTATTTTCATCTAAGAACGAAACTCTAATAAATAAATAAATATAAAAAAAAAGAAAAAAAATATATAAAAAGTTCTGTTTTATATTGGGGGTGGGTGGCCGGCTGAGGCCGTACTGCCCATGGCCCCCAATGGTTGGTTGTACACAGCCACCACTGACTGTGCATAGTAGCCGAGGCTGCTGGGCGCAGCCAATGGGGGCTGTGTACCCCCCTTGCCACAGTACATGGTACTGTGGCCTTTCCTCATGCTGCGTGCCATTCCTTCTATATTAAAATCTTGATTTAAATTACATGTGATTTTTGTTTATGTTATTTATATATATATATATATTAAATATATATTATTTAATAAATATATATATGAATTATTTGGTAATTTTGATATAATTTTTATAGTGAGTTTTAAATATTTGATTTTAATATATATATATATTATTTTTATGTATGTATATATGTATATATGTATATACATATAAAGGCATATATATATATATGTTGGATAGTCATTTATATTGCTATGGTTATGAAATAAATTGATAATTTTACAAGTGGTAATATTATAGTTTAATTGAGAAAATTGGGTATAAGCTTTGTGGTTATAATTAAATTGATTATTCTCGAGCAAGTGATTTATTTAATTGGTGAAATTTATTGTGTATTGAAATGGTTTTATGGCACGTTTATGTATTGGTTACTCTCGAGATTATTCGCTTAATTAATTTTGATTTTTTTCTTTGATTCGGGTTATGTCTTGTGGGAAAACCCTAGAGTTAGTTTATCCCGTTATAGGTACTTAAGTTGTTGTTTAGAACTTCCAGAGGTGGGGATACTGATGTGTAATTATGATTTCGTATTTTGATGATTGGCCTATGTTTTTGACCATGGTTGTGATTTATTTTGCACTTGGATTGTACCATTTTGTGGACGTGTTTCATATGTTTTTGGGCGAGATGGTTATGCCTCTCGGAGGATCCATTTGATTGGTTCAGTATTTCTTGTGATATAATCCTTTTGTGTTGGATATTTTGTGTTGAGTGTTTAGAGAGAGTGGCTCTAAGTGGGGGCCGACGCACAAAGGGGCTGTCAGGGTAACCCACATGGAGTAGAGTAATCAGTGATAACCTAAGTAATTAATCATGGGTGAGGTTTAAAAATTAATAAGATAATTGTGATGCCTCGTCTGCCTGTTAGTGCTATCACAGACTAAAGGAGACTGAGAAGGCTGTGGTTGGCAAGATTGTTGCCTTTTCTTCATGAAAGGTTAATGATTTCGCATGAGTAACCCTATGGAGCGGTGCCTTGAGATAGGCTTTCAGGAGAACCATAGATGGAGGCGGCACCTTAAACTAGGTTGTCTGGATAATCCATGTATAGATGGAGGTGACACCTTGTGATAGGTTGTCTGGATAATCCATGTGAAACCATGCGATGACACTCTCCTCTAGCATTCCATTTGTGTTGTTTTATTGAAGTCCTTTGGAAGTAGTCTTTTGATATTATGACTTGAGGTTTATTGATGATGTGTTTGGTGAATTATTGTTGTATTATTTGGAAAGTGATTTTTTGTTATGTTTCGAAAGTGGTTTATTGTTATGACCTTTGGTGATTTATAGTTGTTTAGTTTCTATGAGGTCTTTGATGTTATGTGATCTTGTCTGGAGTTAGTCTTGTGTTATTGTTAGATGTGCTTGGTTGGGGATCCTTCCTTGTTTACTCCCAGCATGGGGGTGGTTGGGTGGAATGTGCTTTGCACCCCGTTGGGTTCCCTTTGGATGTAGTTGTGTCTTTTATTGTAGGGTTTTGGCAGATGATGTTGATCCAGGATTCTCATGCTCTAGATGTGTATTTGTGCTATTGATGTATTTCATTTATTGATGTATCTTTCCCATGTATGTTGGGAAGATTATGATGTAATTTGCATATGTGATTATATTGATGTAATGTTTATTTAGGCCATGTAATCATTCATGAATTATCATTTGTAATTACTGATTAAGTGTGTTGTATCTGTTGAAATATATATACTTTATATCTTTAAGATTCATTTATTGTCATATGTATGTATGGTTTCATTTGGTATATTCACATATTTCTTGATATCGTGAATGAATGTTTAACTAATGTCATGAATGATTAGATGTACATTATTGGTTATTTAATATTTCATTTATTACTTTGTTATGGATTTGTGTTTAGTAATGTCACCTCGTGTACCCCAAGGGATTTAGTTGTGCAACTTAGAACATTGTTATGTTGGAATACTTAAGTAAGTTTGTTATGTTCTTTTAAAAAAAAATTGTTGCATTTTTATTTGTTCCTTTGGGGTTTGCACAGTGGGGCGTTACATTCTCTAATGGGTTTTAATTTTATAGATTGATTTAGAAAAAAAGTCCATCAACCATATTGCAAAAGTTGGACATTCTTCTTCAATATGGCTTAGTTTTTTAGTTGCAGGTCAAAGGCTAAGGCTCAGATTGCCAAGCCTTTCCCAAGCCTAAAACCAAGGCTGCATGTGGGTTGATAATTCAATTTTTAAATAACGTGTACACGTTTTTAAAAAATGCATACGTATTACAAAACACATGCGTTCTTCATTTTCTTGATTATTTAAAAAATAAATACTTTTTAAAAATGCGTATGCGTTTTGCATTACAAAATGCATATGTGTTTCTAAAAGGTATTTATTTTTTTAAAATAAATGACTTGTACGTGTTATAAACACGTATGCGTTATATAACACGTACGTGTTATAAAATGCATATGCGTTATATAATGCGTACGTGTTTTATAGCACATACACATTTTTTTAGGCTCAGGTACTCGAACCATAACACATACAGGTTTTTTCAATTGTAAATATTTTCTGCGAGATTTTTTTTGGCTGAAACTTCCTCTCTTCGTGTACCCAACTTCTTGCTTTTACCCCATATTTATAAACAAAAATTTTGGAAATAAAAAAGCAACAAATCATAAGATGATTTCTTACTGAAGTGCCTCCCTGTCTTCAATTACGAAGGCACAAATCATAAAGCATTGTTCCTTAATCAAACACCTAACACAAACAAATACTGAATAATTAAATAAACACCCTGATTGGTGTTAAATCATAATGGTGACTTGAGTTGGTTTTTTGGTATACAATTTAATTCAAGAACCCTATTCTTTTTAATGGAGCTTTTAGACTAAATATATTTTACTATAGAGTTCAAGCTCCTACACCCCTTCATGCTTATAGGAAGAAGGTTTCAGATAAATTGTAAAAGTTGATTAGCTCAACATTTTCAGTTGCCTTATGACCCATCTTTCGAATGAATGATTAGATTACAATTCGAAACTCATTGCATTGATAATTCCAAGTACATCATGATATTAATAGGTATTAAGAACAATAATTAATATATATCAAACAATTAAGAATAGTGCATTAAGCATGAATTCTTGTCTTGATAGCATTAATTCTCCTTAGCTTGTGGATGATGAGCTTTCCATGAAGTGCTAAGTCCCATCCATTGTCCCATTTAGGTTTTTAAGTATGTCTCCCAATCTCTAAAGCTTTTCTTAATTTTCAATTTGTGAGTGGTCCTCTTTTACTAGAAGTTGTACCTCATATATATCATGAATAGATGCATAAGAGAGTATTCTTCTATAGGTAAGCTCTTTATGTGACCACAATAAATGTCAAACTTGCCACAATGTTTTTTTATTCTTTATTGAAAAGATCTACTTAGTTCTTTGAATATTTCACATGTACATTCCTTATTAATATAGCTTTCTTTTTTTTTTCCAATTTAGAAATGCTACTTAAATTTTTAGCATCTTCCTTCAAACTTCAGTTAAGCAGTAAAATCAACTTTCTTAAAAACTAACTTTTCATACATTGTTTCTACTTTCTCTGCATATCCATAGCAATTGTCCATTTTCCATGAGACAACATCTCTCATGCACAGTATTTATGGATAAGATAATACATAATACATATTAACCTGATCCAAAACATGGGATACACTTTTTTTAAAAATAATGCAATAAAGAAGATGTGAGTATCAATATATAGAGGCCAAGGAAAATGCATAGTTCTAAAACATACTGTTGTGCTTCATGGGAAAAGGGCTGCATCCTTTATGGTATGCAGTTCTTTCTCAAGGGTAATGATTATGGAACTTTGAAACATCCATCATTAAGAATATACAAATATATAACCACATATGGAATGTTTGGGAGTAAAACACTACATCTAACCAATGCACAGTTGAGATTTTGGAAAATCAATCCCAACAAATCAAGAGCTCCTACAGGCTCCTGTCAAGATTGATGGAAAAATATTGATCAAACAAACTATACTAATGTTATAGCTTAAGAATAGATGCAATGGAAGATATCAAGAGAAGATCAAGGATGAAGGGATTTAACTTCCACAAATCTAGAACATATTATTATTGGCAGAATAAAACCACATCCCATTAATAGAATTAAAAAAATCTTCTTTCTTCCACAATAAAAAATGCCATGGGAATGGGTTGGTGTGGGAATAAGCTGACACTCCCTAGGGACCATGAGTTTGCATAGGTACCATACCAAAGACAAATCTTGAATTTTTGATTATCATAGATCAGGAATAGTACATATTTTATTATAATATGCCACTATCCTCCTATGCCTTCTGAAGCAAATGCAAAGATTATTATGCAAAATAAAAGAAATCGCCAACAAAAGGAATAACACTGTTAAAATATTGTGCATCAAATTTTTGGTTTACATCGTAAAGTATGTGAATATTTTTGGATTAGTTAGTACACCCAGCTTAGCATTTGGAGCTTATAAAAACTTTGGCATGGAATTTATTGGAGATCAAAGTTCCTCACCTTAACAAAGGCCTCATCAATGCAACTATCTGATTTATCACTCACAATTTGTGGACCACTAGTACTTGTGCCACGTGAGCTTGATCCATTGCTACTATCTGAATCTATGTAGAATCCTAGTGCTCTTCAATGCCATGTCCAACTGGTATTCCAATTGAGCTTCCCTCCATAATATAAAAAATGGGGATAGTCATTTCATTATTTTTAACAGATGGGTCAAGGCGTTCCATTATTTGTGTAACACCTGCAATCCTAGCATTAACTTCCCGTTGAACTTCTCTGCCAAGTTCAACAACTACATTATTACTTGCAGAAAAATTCTCCCTAAAACCTTGTGTACTCCTTGATATTGATTCCTTGTACTTGTAAAATTACCAAATATTAATCAATCTTAAGAATGCTACAAAATAGGATAACTCTAAAGCCCTTGGTTCTACAAAAAATAGATAAGGTAGAATAAAACCTTGAGGAGACAACAAAAAATTGAGATTTAAGTGACTCTGAGAAGGATTGGAACTCAGAAGGTTGAGCTCTCTATTAATTTTTAGGAGAGTGCTCTCCTGGGGCATTCCTAAAGATATTTAGAGCAGGATAAAACAAATCTGCACAGTAAGAAAAAAGAAATGCCCATTCCAAATCCATTATCCACAAACTATGGTCATTCCAGAATCCTTATGGTAGAAATAAAAGCAAAGTATAAGTATCTTTGGTAATATTCTACGTAAGAAACAGTGAAACAAAAGAAACATTACAGATAAAATGTGGATGAAAGAACTTTGGTGACTAGATAACAAATTCAATCAACTCAATTTCAATTCCAATAACCTCACGCAAAAAATTATTTACCTCTATGGAAAGGATTCACTTCTATTGTCAAAAGTTGGTTAACGCCAAATTATGAATAAAGCATTCTCGAGGTCTCAAAATACAATGCATAGTTGGTTAACATCAACCGTCCTGATTATCAAACTTAAATATAAGTCTTTGATCAAAATTTTACAAGAACAAAGGAGAGGTGAGAGAGTGAATGAGGATGTACAAACCAGACCAGCTGGTCCCACCAATATGGAGCACTACTCTTTGTGCTGTTGTAGTGCCATCAATGTGTAATACTCTTTCCTTTTTCCCAAGACCTAATGAGGTATTACATTGAATCTCTACAAGTTTCATACCTCTACATACCGATCCAGGATAAGTACATCTGTTACGAAAGATAATATAAATTTTGGAAAAGAGAGAAAATATTACTTGTGTAGTTGATTAAGATAGTTATTGTATAAAGGAAAGGGAAGTTGTCTTGCTGTAGAGGCAGTGAGAGTTTGGAACTGGAAATGAGCGCTTACAATGTCAGCAACCAGAGGCATTGCTAGAGCTAACCATATAAATGTTGCCTCCCCCACACTGGTCTCCACGTCCGCCTACAATTACAAGTAACAATACTAAACATCCTTTTGGGGAAAATTGTGTGTTCCATTTTCGTCAAAGTTTCAGATGAAACAATAGTATCCATCGTCAAGATGGAAAATGAAGAAAAATCCTAATGATTATGCAAAACTTAGGGCTATTATGTTATAATTTTGATTTTAGTCAAAATAAAATTAACCAGTAGTCCAAATATGACATGTGCAACTGGTTTAGTAACATAGTTGGCTTGCAAAAGTGAGGTCTTAGGTTCAACTCTTGAAAATACTTTACAAATAGATTACACAATGTGCCGAATGGTTAAGAATCCCCTATCACCTCATGCACTTGTAAAAATGGAAAATATTCATTGAATTTAAATAACAAAACATTGAAAAGTATGCAACCATCAACTCACCAACATAGGCATCAAGTTAGAATAGAAAAGAGAGGACTCATCTTTAACCTCCTTCACCTCCATTTCTATCCCTCTTAGTTGATCCTCCTCTTGACATTCTTTCTCTTGCTTTGCACTCAGATATTCCCAAGCAATCATCATATCAAATGTGAAGCAATTGAAATCCTTGTCACCTAACTTCTTGGTCGATTTCCATGGAGATGAATTAAGTGCCTTAAATCAAGAGAACTCCACCAGATTACGATAATGTTCATTCTTCTTTGTTATACTTTTCCCAGTCAGGTATTTCCTCCTCAAACTATTTTCACAGATTTTGTAGCTTCCTATAGCCAAATCTATAGATAACTTATTGTTTGCATGCATTGTGATGGAATTGAATGGGTTGTATCAAAACGGTTTGCATGCTAGTTACATACCTCATTCTCTTCCACTACTAGTAGTCATTTTCTTTGTGCATCTTCTAGCATCATTTCCTCTTGTAACTACCAATAGTAATCACTGCCAACAAGGATGTTAATTTTACCATGAAGGTTACGCCACTGTTGTGGCTTAAATTTAGGAAATATAATAGTTTTTTTTTCATTGGTAAATTCTATGTTACACCCACTTGCCTGTCATTTCAATGCAACTGCAAAAACTTAACACAAAATATTCCTTGAATGCTTTCACTATATAATGCCTCTTGGTGTAATACATATATATTTATTCATATACATATATGCATTTACATGCATATTATATATATAATAGATATTAAAAAAATAATATAAAATCAAAATCACATATATTAAAAGGGGTGGACGAAAGTTTAATAGCCACCATTATTGAGTGGTTGTGTCAGGCTATACACATAGTCGACTTCCCATATGGGGTGCACGACCTATGTAGGCAACACTGGGCACTACCTCCATAGCCTGCCTCCCCCTATGGGGATGGTTGTGGGGGTAGCCCCCCCAACCCCCATACAAATATAAATTTAGGTCTATAAAATTTCTCAAACCTGTGATTTAAAATTGCTGTACAGTTTTCAAGTCCGGATTTTTTAATATAATTTTTTTTTTCCAAAATGTTTTTTACAGGGATTAAATAACATATAAAAATATACATATATATATTTGTATATGTATATATATATATTAAAAAATATATATGTTTATATATAAATATATATAGATTCATCAACATGAATGCTCCAACCGGGCAATTTATTTTCACAAAAAGATTTCTATAGGAAGTATTTACAAAATTTTACAGAGTTTTTCAATTTCCCAGCCAAATAAAACTAATTGGGTAAGCAAAACAAAACAATAATATTCTATAGGAAGATCTTTTCCCATACAACAAGATTTTCCATAAATTTTGACAGGAATATTTTAAATCCATTCCTACAAAGATTTTCCAAATCTTCTATTGATTTCCCTTTGTGATTTCTATTGTTTTAAAAACAATTTCCTATAGAGGCTCTAAAGCTTTTACGAAAATTTTCCAATTCCAAACAAATCAAAGCTTAAAACGATTTCTACAGAAACTTTAAGCTTTCACAAGAATTTTCCAAACACAACAATCCTTCAAATTTACAAAATATATTTAAGCTTCTACACACATCACATATCCTTCTTGTACAAGAAATCTTTCCAATTTGTATATAAATAAAAATAATTTAAAGAACCTGTTTCTGGATGCTTGAGGAAATGATGTTTGAAGTAGAGCTTCACCTTCAGATTCCAATTTACCAAAGCTTCTTCCAAATTATCCACTTTTCCAGAAAGATGAAAACAAAACCAGAGCCAAAATTTCTAGAGAACTTTTTTTAATTTTCAACAACCCTTTTCTTTTTAAAAAAAATATATTTTCTCATTTCTGTGAAGTAGTCTCTTTCTTCTTTTAGTTAATGCAATTAATCTCTCAGAGAATTAATTCCCAACTACAGTGTTTAATTTTTCTAACACATGTCACAAATAAAATATCTTTTCAACCAAATCACATATATTTATACATTTAATAATTCAAAATTTACATATTAATTTTCTAATTAATTTAATCACTTTATAAAATAAATTTAATCTCAAAGATTAAATCGCTTTACAAAATAAAATAAATTAAATTAATTAAATCAAATATATAGCTTCTAACAACATTAATCAAAATTAATTAAATAATCACTAAAAACAATTATAAGCATTAATTAACATTAATTTCCCACATAACATACCTTGCAAAATAAATAAACGAAAAGGAAAACGTGGACAAAATAACAACAAAGCATACCAAAACAAGGACTGATGACACACTGTGACTAGGGTTGTGGCTTGACAAGGAAACTTCGTTACTATCTCCCAATCAACTATACCGTTGGGCAATGGACACACTCAAACCTGTGAATCTAGATGGAGTCGATGTCCTATACCTGCAATCCTACAATCAAAACATATGTTGTAGATATATATAAATCATGAATCAAACACACCATGAAGAGAAAATCGCAAAATCGCAGGGCACTTGCAAGCGAGTGATGCAATCCTGTTCCCTTCACCAATATAGTGTCACATCAACATTGATGAAACTAAAACATCAATTAACTACAGATGAGAATATATCAATATCACCTAAAAATCAACTATGCTAACTAGAAAGCATGTCAAAATCAATATTCATCCATAAAGTGTACCATCACATCACAATATAAAAACCATCATCACTCCAATGTCGGCGATCAAATAACAACATAGTAACATGGTCTATCAAATTAAAAGCATTGTCTGAAAATATAAGCAAATTAGAGGGGTGCTACAGTTTATCTGGAGGCCATATATGGATTGTGCACAATGGTGGGACGAGCATCGACACTTGCCTTTTTGTTCACAAACATGATATCTAATTGGGAGGACCATGTCTAGAGTTCACATTATTGAGAGACACCTACCAGACAGAGTCTTCAGATAGTTTGGTGAGGTTCAGGATGAGCCATGGGGCCGAGTTGAGTTTTCTTGATCTTCGAGGGAGGTTCCTTTATGGGGGCCACAGATTCCTGTAGTGACAACAAAGGAAGATATATATGCATTGCAGCCTATACAGTGGGGATGGAGAGGTGGAGCTACAAATATGGGGACGACAGTGGCATACTACACCTAGTGGGCACAACATAGGCCCGTAACACAAGAAAATAAGCAAGTTAAGCAGTATAATGCATAAACTCAAACTAAACCTACGCTAACAACAAAGAACAATGAAATATAAAAAGAATAAATAAAAGAATGATCTCACCAAACATCTATGTAATTCCATGAATAGTTCCTTGATTGCACTTCTCCATTTTTCCTTTGTATGATAATTGCCCTCAGATTTCTCTTAAGTGTGCAAGTATAGCCTCATGATAGTGTTATTAGCAAAACATCAAAGATTCTAAAGTTGATTGCTTCCAAAACTCATAAGATTTCGGGAGGAGTAATAATGATGAAGGTAAAGCCAATTTATAGAAAATAAGATTTTCAAATGACATACTCAGATTAAAAGATGGACCAATGATTAAGATTGAAAGATGTGACATGCATTAAGATTAGTGTTAGTAATAACACGAGTGATAAAGCATAAAAGGTGGGGATTAAATTAAATAATAATTTAATCCTTTAGTTAAAACTGTTCGAAACTTAGAAGAATAAAGTTTGCATGTAAAGATAAAGATTGAAATAGATATAAGATGAGAATAAATTAATTAAATAATTAAAGTTATTTAATTAATAGAGGTTTGCACCCAGAAGATAAGAATAAATCTAGATAACATACTGATTAAGACAAAAAGTCTATTCATCAGAGACAATCATATATTAAATCAACAGATAACTGATTGATCTAATTAAATCTAGACTTAAGTGATAAATGACTAATTAGATAACACAAAGATTATCCAATCACAGAGGAATATGCTATGGATAAACCTTTTTATGAATTAAATAATAATTTAATTCAACATTCAAAATTTAAGATTAAATAAAATAAATAAATATTTATTTAATTGAAGATAGAAAAGGCTAAAGAATAATTAAATAATCAAAGTATTATTTAATTATAGTAAAAAATGTGGTTGGAATTAATTAAATAATTCAAAATGATTATTTAATTAGAGACATAATTAAATAAATAATATTTATTTAATTAATCAAGAAAGAATAAAGGTAAAGAATGAATTAAATAAATAATTAAAGTTATTTAATTGATAGTGGACAAATGACTTGAGAAAATAATTAAACAATTAACATTATTTAATTATGAAAATGAAGATTAGAATTATGATGAAAATTAGAGTCATAGGCCTAGGACAATTTTCAATCTCTACAGCTAATTTATATCTTAATTATTTTAATTTATATTTTCTTAACATTGACTGCCCTTAACCCAATGCATTGATTAAGAAAAGTACTCCATGTTACAAAAAGGAGTCAGGATGTACCCCAAGAACGAAATAAAATTATACTTAATCCAATGTTCAAAGAATAAAAGATATTATCAGGGGAAAGAAATGGAGAGATAATAGATTGCAGTAGTTGAATGTGATGAACAACGTGGTATATCTAAGTTTCCTGTAAATATGAAAAAATGATATTTGCAAAGCTTTCATTTCAATCAATTTGTGGCTCTCGCATAGTCTAGAAGGAATGGAATACTATTTTCTCCTCACATAGATTTCTATCTTCATTGCCCGCCAAAAATCCATGTCTTCTTATCTATTGTCAAGAAAAGGGTGAAAATTGGCAATGTATGGCCTACTGCTTTTCCACCCAAAATGGAGGAAAATCTCTTTATTTTCTCCCAAATCTAGAGAGAGGTAGTTTTAGATATTTATCAACAATAACACATGGGTTATTATTCTTTCGATAAATATTGTTCTTTCGAAAAACAACTAGGCAACAATTATATGTTTGCAATCCCCTTATGAGATCTTATGCGGAGAAAGAAATCAATGTGACTGATAAATTTATCCATCTTGTAAAGGGAACAAATGGAGAGCCATATTTTGTAGTGTGCTCAAACTCTAATGTTTTTTCCTTCCAAATCTACCAATATTTTCAAGACTCGAGGATTAAGTTTCAGTTTGTAGGGGAAAGAGACTCTGATATATGTGCTTATGAGATGGTTTAATGCAATGGTTTTCTTTTCTAGAGAGGAAAATTGCCCACAATTATTATGGGTTAAAATACCCAAGATGGTTTCATTAACCCTGTTACAGTAGCTTCATTACCCTTCCAACTTGTTCTATCTATGGTTGCATATGGTTCATCTATTCTAGTGGTGGAGGCCTTTTATGACTGGTCATAGTCATACCAAACGAGCATTATTATCTAGGAGTTGTTTCAAGACAAGGAAGATAAGTTGCTTTGGAAGTGGAAAGAATTTGCAAGAATCCCTCCAAAGAATCTTCTTGATATCTTGATACATGTTAGTGGCATCAGAAGTGTGTATGTGTGGGTGATTACCTGTACTTCAATAGTTTAAATGGACGTGAAAGTGTAGATGTGTTTGCATATAATTTAAAGGAAGGATTTTGGAAATGCCTACCTCCTTATAAAATATACTTTCCAGGGATGATGCCATCATTCGAATTGAAGCTAAAGTTCTTAGGGAAATTGGGATAATGATAATTTCTATCTGTTATTATTATGGCAGTGAAAGTATCAATCTTGGGGTATTTTGACTGACAGATTTAATATTTGAAAAAGGTTATATTAAATTTATCTTAAAATATAACAAAAAATATCCAACATGCAACAAGCACCATCATACTAATTTACATACAAATGAATAGCATTGCACAATATCATCATCATACTGAGTAAGGAAAAACTCCAATGGTGGCATTCATAGGAATGAAAATTTAATTACATAATGAGGCAACACATTCTAATAAATTTGCATATGAACATCCTATCATAGAAATTTAAACATTCATAGTATTAGGGAATGATAAAATTCACAAACTGAAATATGAATCATACACTTTATAACCAATAACAAATTGGAATTAGAATCCAAATTTAAATAAGCAATTAAACCAAACCTCTTTCGTCCTTTCTCGTTAATCTAAAGCAGAAGAGGGTAGAGAGCGAGAGAGCATCACCATGACGATTTTTGCCTTGCCACGGAGCCATAGGCTTCCCTGTGCTACCCACAAAGGGAGCCCGACCCATTACAAAGATTCTAGCAATCCATGGCCAACATGTGTGAAATCTGTGCAACTATGGAATAACTAACATATGCAACCTATTAATGCCCCAAGAAAAATATCTAAGAATATATCCTTTACCCATGAAGTGAATCAATTTAATTCAAACAACCCTCTCTTATTTGTATTAAAAGCTTTGGCCAAAGAATTTATTTATTATTTGATCCCTTGGGTCTATCCCAATAGTCACTTAGCACCTCTTTACACATGCTAATTAAGAATTTACATGTACACTCTTGGTTTATTTAGTCCTGAACTAGGAATTAAGGTTCTCATATTGCATGATTTTTTAATATTCTTAAGTTGTAGTCAATTGTTCAACAATTTTCCCTATGACGGTAATATTGGAACTTCCATTAACAATTAAGGTAAGATTATACTCAAGGGTATTATTCCTTGTCTGTATATTACAAGGAACCAACAATTGTGATTTTTGTTCTTTATCTTCTATATTCAAGATTGTAAGCAATTCAAGATTGTATAAATGTAGAGATCTTAAATTAAAGCTATTGATGAATGCACAAGTTTTAGGAAAAAGTTCTAGGAATGCACCCTATATAGCATCACAATTATTTTAAAGAACTCCATGCTATTGATGTTTGGTTCTTGTTTTATAGAGTCAATATGCTATTATGAGCCTTCCTATCCCTGCTGTAGATTGCTACATCAGTCATGAGGAAACTCTTATTTTCACCAGCTTTCCCATGGCTATTATAAAATGCTATAGTAGTCATCTGCAAGCTCATAACCCATATCCCTTAAATTATTTATGTAAAATATTACTTTCCTAACACTTCCATTAGCAACCGTAGTCTAGATGTAATCATTATTTTATTATTTGGCCACTTAGTTTTCCACAACCCTAACAATTTCATAATAGTCTATTGTTCCAAATGTGTTCCAATTAGTAAGGTAATGATGTATAATTATGAAATTTTAATCATAAAGGTCTACTGATTGTTACAAACCAATACATGTAAACATCATATAATATTTATATGAAAAGGAGTTGAGAGAGAGAGGGACTAGCATTGTTGGGAAAAAATACATAAAATTTATTGTTATTTCCAGTTGCAACCAATTTGTCTTTTCCAAAACCTTTTTTTTTACCATCCTTCATAGAGATCTTCATTTTACCCAAGAAAAATTGAAGGATTAATCTAGAATCACATACTTGTAAAAGAAATTGAGCAGATATTTTGCTACTTCTTGCTCACATACAACCTTTCCTCCTCCTTGTAGTTGTTCATAATAGTCCTCTACCTTGTTTTATTCCAACTCATTCTGCCTTCCTTGCTACGTGGGGGATAGGAGCACTTAAATTCTATGTGCTAGGTGTTTATTTTATTTGTTAAAACCTTTTCCCTAAGTTGTTGACAACTGGCTGGCCCAACACATGTGTTGGCCTCCTTTTAATTTTATTGCTTTTTGGAAGACAAATATTTTCTTTAGATAATTAATTTGTTCCATATTATATGGTTCTTTTATTTTAATTTATAATATTTATGTTCATTTATCTTGCAATGATTATACTTGAAATTATATTTTAAGGATTTTTATTATCTTTACTTGAGTGTTTTTTAGTATGAATAATTTAATCTATTCAATATACTTGTGTACTTTGGTTGATGAGGTTAGTCAACTTCTTGTCTAATAGAATGTGCAACATTTAAGACTCTAGAGGTTACCACGTTATGTATTAAACCTCATGAGCTACCTTTTTGAGGTTGGAAGACTTTCCAACTCACCTCAAACATCATTCAACACTTGGCTCACAAGGTTGATGACTTGGTCATAGAGGTTGTTGGGTTGCACCCTCCAAGTGTTCCTAAGGTTGACATTTGTCTATTATCTTGTGCCACCTTATGGGGCACTTTTCAATCCACCTATGATGTGGATTACCTCATCCTTTCCTATATAAGAAAGGCTTTGTACTGATTACATTTGGGTCATATAAATACAATCTTATGCATTGTTCATTTTTTCTTTTCTTTTATCTTCTAGATTCTCCTAATTCTAATAGTGTTAAACACAAATATATTTAATTTGCACATTCATGTTATATTTTGGGCATGCACTAGTTTATATTAGCAAAGGAGATTAACTCGACTCCACTTTTTTTTTTTTGCATTCCCTCAATCAATGGGATGGTGTTAATTTCTATTAATTCACTAATTAATGTTTCCTACATTATTTTAATTCATAGCTTACTTTTATTTGGTGATGTAATTATGTTTTTTCTATTGTTCTTAGAACCATGCAAGGGGTTTGATAGAGAATTTTATTCATTATGAATATTAGGGTCCTTTCTAAGCACAAGAGCTTTATTAAAATATAATTTCAAAGTTGATCAACTAATATGGGCCTTTTATATACACGTTTACTTAATTATATAGATACATTATATATACATGCATGCTAAATATATAACTATATACATGCATTTGGCTAATGTTCTTAGAGCAACAAAGATCCAACATTGTGTATTTGTAATAGCTATTATTGCTTATTAATTTATTATATATATATAGACCTAATTTAATTTTCTTACCACTACTTTTTGATTAGGAACCTTGCTAAAATTTCACACTTATATGATTGAACTAAAACTTGATGTGTTGGATTAGATATTTAATCTAGGATTAGACATGAGAAGAACATTAAATAACGTTGGGAAAATTAGTACCAAAATAAATGTGGGGGTTAATAATTTTGTTATCTTGTGGTATTAGTCATATGGTTTTATGTAATACCACTTGGTGGTTTTGTGTGAGCTTCTTTTTATAAAAGCGAACACATGAGTATTTGTCTATTTTAGCTATTTTGGCTAAGGGGTTGAGAGAATCTCTTGTTAAAATTTGTGAGGGTTGAAGCATTGCATGATACAAGTGGTTACATGCTTGTTCATATGGAGTGCTTGTAGAGGGCTTGATGTTTTAAATGTGTTCATGAAGGACTTTGAAGATGTATTGTAATATTTATTATAAAATAATACATGAGTGATGGATGCTTTTGGAGGCCAGATTTTTCCCTCTTGAAGGTTTTCCTAAGGTAAATCTTGTGTCATTTTTGGTGGTTTGTTGTCTATGTTGGGAATAGGATGCCATTTAATTGCTATCCTAAACATATTTCATGTATCTCCTAAGTCCTTGGAAAGTGTTCCCCAACACTAAGATTAGAAAGAGATTAAATTCGAATGAAATGAACATGTAAATTGACATTTGTGATTATTCCTAAATGATAGGAACATATGGGGATGTCCAAGAAGAGCTCCTACAAGATAGGAGCACATGGGGCACCCACATGGAAGGTGGAACCCACCTTGCTTAAGTTAACTGTTTGGAGGATTGATAACACTTCAGTAATGCATGTAAAGATCCTACAAATTATGTATTGATATTTACATGAGTGGAGTTTAGTTTAGTTCAGTATCCATTCAGTTTAGTTTAGTTCAGTTCAGTTCAATCTAGTTTAGTTTAGTTTAGTTTAGTTTAGTTTAGTTTAGTTTAGTTATGGTCCAATTATCTTCAGTTGCATGTAGTTAGTTTGAGTTGAATTCTATTTGACTTGAGTTGACTTGAGTTGCATGAATAATGAATTCAATTGCATGACATAGAACAAGTGGATACATTAAGCTAAGTGGGGATGATCAGTCATACATAATGTTTACATGAATTGGTGGAGAGATATGTTTTAGTTAACTAAGATTGACTTGGCCCCACCTTGGGCACCCATGTTGGCATCTTTGAGTTAACACATTTTGCATGAGAAGATATTTACAAAGCTCAATTAAGTGGGCCCATTCTTGGGCCCCAACTTTGAGGAGGATCTTGCAAGATATTTTCTTGACCAGAGTTCAGTTAAGTGTTTAGTTTGGGACACCTAAATTGAGGAAGACTTTGGTTTGACTTCAGATTACATGGTGGAACTCTACTTTACCATTCTAGGTGTAGATTTTTGTGAGGAGCTTTATGCTCTTGTTTTGTACAACTCTTATGAGTTTACAATGCTAATTAATTATCTATTAATTGTAGCAAGTGCATCAGAGTTTGAAGCAAGTTAGCAGGTCGAGCTTGTGCATGTGTGAGGGTTTGAAGCATGGCATGGGATGTGTGGATTCATGCTTGGTCACATGGAGTGCATGGATAGCTTGTAATTGCAACAAGTGTATGAGGGTTATATGAGAGTTTATTGCAAGTTGTGAAGAAGGATTGTTGAAGGAAAGGAAGCATATCAATCAAGGATTGATACAGTGTTAATGTAATCTTGTTCTAAGGTTAAATAATACAAGAATTATTGATTATGGTGGAGTTTTTTCCTGAAAGGGTTTCTTCGCGTATATGATGTGTCACTTCTATCTTCTTGTCTCATTCTGCTACAATCTTCTGTCTCTTTCTACAATTGGTAAAATTGATCTAAATAGATAATCATATACAAAGAATTGTAACAAAGAATACTTGATTAGATCTACAATCTCATAGTTGTACAAGTTTTAAGCTACAAAATTACCTTCATTTTCAACAGTCTATTCTTTTATATATAGATTATGATTAATTGCTTGCATGGATTTCTCTATTTGGATTTTGTGGAAATTATGTTGGGTAGTTGCATATTTCCTTTCAAGGCATCCCAATACAAAATGTGAGATGCATCATTAACATAACATTATAATATGAAAACATGAAAATATTATGGATAGACAAAAAGTTAGGTGGAAAGACTAGCCAATAATATATTGGTCTTATATGCTCTAGATATCAAAATGACCCAGAAAGTGAGGTATAAGTTTAGATTCCTTTCCATATTAGATAGGTCTCTTTGGGGTCACACTCTTAGTAATACTCTATCACTTACTAAGAAGCTCCTATCTATCTTCATAGCATTTAAATATTTCTTTTGATTGTTATGAGCCTCCTATAATTACTACTTGATCAAAACCAATTATCTCTCCATATCCTACATAAAAAATGTTCTAAAAAACCTGTCCTCAATGTGATTCCATGATGAGGGAGCAAACCCGAGACACAATAAATGATGCAAACAACCAGAGAACTTTTATTATTATTTAGAATGGAACTTCTTACATGCAGAGGATCACAAATCCTCAAGCTCTGCAATACATGCAAGCTATAATTTTTTTAGAAAACTACAGAATCCCCCTTTCGCAGCATGCAAACTCTCTTCCCCCTAAAAGCTACAAAAATAAGAAAATCCCCCCCATAAATAGCTCCTTTTTCGTTTTGGAGCCAAAAAATATTTGAATTATCATATTTTGGCAGTTTGGTGCCACAAATTACAATTTTTAATTCAAAAAATTAAAACATCATTCGAAAATTAGCACATTTTGAAAGTGTACCAACTTCCGGGAGCCATAACTTTTGATCCAGGACTCCACTTTTCGAACTGTTTGAACTATTGGAAAGGCCTCAGAGTCAAGAACGCGTTAGAACTATGCTATGCTGATTTTTGCAAGTTTTCAAGCCATTTTGGTGCCGTTTAGTGCCTCAAACTTGATCTAGAAGGTTTTTAGGTAATTTTCTGGGAGACTGAAATTGCAATATATTTCAAACTGGGAATTCTCTCGCCCTGATTATTTCGCCAATCTTATTTTTCCGTTCTGAATCTGCCCATATAATTTTTGTCCCCAAACACCTTCAAATTCCAATACCTACTAAAAATAGCAGTTGACCAGAAAAAACAGAAAAGAAAAACTAAATGTGGGAATTTACATTATGACGAAAAGGGTATCTAGAAATGCAAAGAAATCTACAAAAGGAAAACAAAAGGAAACATAAATGGAATGCATATTTTTGGGTGATGCAAGATTTCCCTTACACCACCGAATGCTCCTGCATTAGACACCCAGGGTAATTTGAGAAGTGACCCCATCATGTCTCAGATGGTTGAGGAAAACCTAAATGGTCAACCTCTACCTTAAATAGCCAAGATGAGTCTTCCATAGGCCTTCCTCTCCACTTCACCAAATATTCGTCATACTACCTATTTCTAGTACTTCTTCCCATAGGGCTATCTAGGATTGCTTCAATTTCCTCCTTCTCTGAAGTAGATGTTGGAATGCCACATTGTTCCATTACTGGTACTTCCTCTGCGCCACCTTCATAATACTCTATCAAATCTGAAATGTTGAACACAGGGGAAATGTTGACTCCATCCGACAACTCTACCTCATATGTGTTCCTTGAATCATGCCTCTTCAAAATTTTACAAAGACCAAACTTCTTCATTTTCAATTTGTTATAGGTTCCCACTAGAAACCTTTATTTCCTTAAGTGGACCATCACTTCATCATCTACCTAAAACTCCTTATTCCTCCTCTTCTGATCTTCCTTAGCCTTATAATACATATTCATCTTATTAATATGTTCTCTTACCTCTTCATGTACATTCTTGATGTGTTGTACAAAGTCTTTGGATTCAAAAATAGTCTTCTTCTCTTAATCCATCTTCCTCAATTCTGGAGCAGTTCTGAGACTACCTCCATACACAATTTGGAATGGTGATCTTCCTATACTCCTATTGACAAAATTGTTGTAAGAAAATTCTGCCTGGGGTAAGATTAGGTCCCATCCCTTGGGTTTATCTCCTACCAAACATTGCAGTAGGTTACCCAGACTTTTGTTCACAACCTCAGTCTTCCCATCAGTTTGTGGATGCTGTGCAGAACTGAACTTCCACTCTCTCTTCAAATTTTTCCACAAGGTCCTCCAAAAGTATCCCACAAACTTGGTATCACGATCTAAGACTATACTCTTTGGTAGAACATGTAGCCTCACCACCTCTCTAAAGAACAAGTTAGGGATGTGGACTGCATCATGGGTCTTCTGGCATGGAATGGAATGCACCATATTTGAAAATTTGTCAACTACCACAAACACTGAATCATTCCCTCTTTGTGTCCTTGCCAAACCAAGAACAAAGTCCATACTTATATCTTCCCAAGGCCTCTCTGGTACAGATAAGGGCTGGTACAACCCTGTATTCTGGCTCACTCCCTTAGCCATCTGACACACCCTGCAACTTTGCACAAACCTCTTCACATCCTGTGACAATTGAGGCCAATAATAATGCTCACTGATAATGGAAATAGTCTTATCCTGACCAAAATGTCTTGCCATTCCTCCATTGTGCTTCTCCTTTATCAGGTTCTCCCTCATGGAACTCCTTGGAATACACAATTGACTTCCTTTAAACAACATGCCATCCTGGATTATGAAATCCAACCACCTTGTCCTGTCAACTATAACAAGATCCTTGCAAGCTTTCCAAGCCTCTGCAAAATCAGGATCTTTAGGGTACAATGTCTTGAGTTCATTGAACCCAACCACTTCAATCTGCATCTCTATCAACAATTTTTTCCTCCTACTTAAGGCATTTGTAACTTTATTTGACCTCCCACTCCTATGTTTTAAAACAAAGGTATAGCTCTGTAAAAATTCTACCAATTTCATATGCCTCTGATTTAATTTTCCCTGACTATTCAGGTACTATAATGCTTGATGATCAGTAAACAAAACAAATTCCTTCACCAACAGATAATGTCTCCATTTCTTTAATTCTTGAACTATTGCATAAAATTCCCGATCATATATAGAGTACTTTCTCTTTGCATCATTTAACTTTTCATTGAAATAGGAAATGGGATTACCTTCTTGGCTCAAAACTACTCCAATGACACAACCACTGGCATCACAATTCACCTAAAACACCTTATTGAAATATGAAAGGGCTAAAACTGGTTGCTCTGTCACTTTTTGCTTCAACAGGTCAAAACTCTTTGTTGCTCTAGTGCTCCACTTGAACTCTTTTCTATCCCCTCTCATTGTTTCAGTCAGGGGTGCACAAATACTACTAAAGTTTCTAATGAACTTTCTATAAAAGCTGGCCAAACCATGGAAAGATCTCACCTTAGCAGAAGTTCTTGGGGTAGGCCATTCCAGAATAGCCTTCACCTTCTCTGGGTCCATCTTGAGACCTTCTGCCGAGACAACAAACCCCAAGTACACTAATTCCTTCACAAAACTACACTTCTTTAGATTAATCAACAATTTCTCTTCTCTCAACTTTTCAAAGACTCTACAAATATGCATCAAATCCTCACCCAAGGACTTACTGAATATTAAAATATCATCTAAGTACACAATAACAAAATTCCCCAAAAACTCTTTCAATACCTCATTCATGAGCCGCATGAATGTGCTCAGTGCATTAGTTATCCCAAGGGGCATGACTAAGCACTCATATAGGCCCTCTTTGGTCTTGAAGGAGGTCTTCCATTCATCTCCCTCCCGAATCCAGATCTGATGATATCCACTCTTTAGGTCAATCTTTGTGAAGTACTGCGCTCCACTCAAAAAATCCATTAAGTCATCCATCCATGGTAGGGGAATCTGTACTTGATCATTATCTTGTTGATGGCTCGAGAGTCTGTTCACATTCTGCACTCCCCATCCTTCTTTGGTGCTAGTACTATAGGTACTACACATGGAATCAGACTCTCTCGAATCAAGCCCTTTCTCAACAACTCCTGAACTTGTCTGTTCAACTCCTCATTTTCTGCAGGAGTAATTCTGTGAGTTGCCTTTTTTGGAAAACTGGCTCCAGGGATCAAGTCAATCTGATGACTGATCTTCCTCACTGGTGGTAAACCCTCAGGTACATTATTAGAAAAAATCTCCTGAAACTCACCCAATAACCCAAAAAATTCTACTAGCACATTCTCACTATCCTCTTTATCCCTTCTAGGAATCAATGCATAACACATACGCTCATGCTTCATGTCTTCTAAAAATTTCCTTCCATCAGCGTAACAAACCCTAGCACTACTGCATACCTTTTCTTCAGCCTCCTTCAGGGGTTTTAGCTTGTTCCAGACTCCATCCTTGATCAGGGAATAAGTGTTTGCATGGACAACATGTATAGATCTCTTGTTGAACTGCCACGACCTCCCCAAAAATGTGTGACATGCATCCATGGGGATGATACAATTTTGAACTTCACCTGGCATTGCTCATTGACCAGAACTTTGCAATCTTTCTACAGCTAGGCAATCTGATACAAATGTGGATGCCTTTCCCTCTTCAAATTTGGTTTTGCAACCATCTCTTTTGATACCAGATTATCAGTGCTCCCACTGTCAATAATGACATCACAACATTTTCCTTCACAATTTCACCTTGTGCGAAAAAAATTCTTCCTCTATTATGGCTCCTTCTCTTCAGTCACCAGGGCTCTTCTCACCATTAAGGCTTCTCCCCTTTCAACATCATCAGAATGCTCAGATTGAACCTCCTCATCTACATGTGTAACCCTTCCACAACTTTCTGGCCTTCTATCTATCCTTGGTGTTGAGGGAATTCATAGGCTCGATGCCCTTCTTTGCCACACTGAAAACAAGTACCTCTGAAACCACCTCTTCTGGATCCTTGTCCAGATCTACCTCATCCTCTACCTCTTTGATCACCACTGTTTTGATCACGAGGGTGATATAAATTATCACTCCTTTGTCCTTAGCTAGTACCCACATCTCCATTTTTCTTCTCATCCTCATTTCGGCTTCCAGAAGATCTTCCACCACCCTTTTCGCTTTGGCCTTCCTGTCCTTTTTGCTTGTTATCAATTCTTTTGTTCAACTTCTCTTCAACTTTTAGAGTGAATTGGTATGCATCCTCAATGGTTGTCATTCTAACCAAGCTTAACTCCTCTTGAAAACTCGGTCGTAACCCATTAAGATAACGGGCTACCTTCTCCTTGTTGGCCTCTGCATGGCCTGTTCTGATGATCATCTTGTGAAAATTGTCTATGTATTCTTTCACAAATCTACTCCCTTCCTTCAACCCTTACAATCTCTTCAGTAGATCTAACTTGTAGTCCACTGGTATAAATTGCTTCTTTAGTTTCTCCACCATGCGATCCCAACTATTGATCATTCCTTTTCCTTTTCAATTTCTCTCCAACTGGACCTCTTTCCACCAAATATTTGCATGGCCCTTCAACTTTGTTTTTGTAAACTTAACTCAATCTGGGTCCTCTACTTCTTCATACTCGAAATACTCTTCTAGCTCGTTGATCTAGTCAATCAACTCTTTCGGGTCTAGACTTCTAGAATAACTGGGGACTTCTATTTTGGGTCTTTTTTTGATCTTCGAAATGGACCTTATCAGCCGCATTTGATCTTGATCAATCTCTTCCTCTTCCTCTTCTAGGTCTGTATCTTCCATCTCTTGTTCATCCTTTCTTTCTGCTCCTCTTCATGGGTTTAACCCTCTTCTCATCTATTCTTGCAATGCATCAATTTGTCTCTAGAGGGCTCTGAAACCCTTAGCTTCTAATGGATCTCTTCCAATAGCATTTATGCCACCTCTGCCACCTCTAGCACCATCGTGCCTACCAGGAATCACTCTTGGAGGCATCTTGAATATCTCAAACCCACAACCACTGTCCTGGTGTGACTTGCCTCACGATTGGCGTTCTGTCCCCATGCTCAAGAAAACCCGCTTTGATACCACCTGATGAGGGAGCAAACCCGAGACACAGAAAATGATGCAAACAACTAGAGAAATTTTATTATTATTTAGAATGAAACTTATTACATGTAGAGGATCACAAATCCTCAAGCTTTGCAATACATGCAAGCTACAAATTTTTTAGAAAACTGCAGAATCCCCCTTTCGCAGCATGCAAACTCTCTTCCCCCTAAAAGCTACAAAAAATAGAAAATCCCCCCCATAAATAGCTCCTTTTTTGTTTTGGAGCCAAACAACATTTGAATTATCATATTTTGGCAGTTTGGCGCCATAAATTACAATTTTTAATTGAAAAATTTAAAACATCACTTGAAAATTAGCACATTTTGAAAGTGTACCAACTTCCTGGAGCCATAACTTTTGATCCGAGACTCCATTTTTTGAACTGTTTGAACCGTTGGAAAGGTCTCGAATACAAGAACGTGCTCAAAATACACTATGCTGATTTTAGGGCCATTTAGTGCCTCAAACCTGATCTAAAATTTTTTTAGGTGCTTTTCTGGGAGACTGAAACTACAATATCTTTCAAACCGGGAATGCTCTCAGCCTAATTCTTTCACCAATCTTCTTATTTTTCCATTCTGAATCTGCCCATATAATTTTTGTCCCCAAACACCTTAAAATTCCAATACTTGCTAAAAATAGCAGTTGACCAGAAAAAGTAGAAAAACAAAACTGAAAGTAGGAATTTACATTATGACGAAAAGGGTATCCAAAAATGCAAAGACATTTACAAAAGGCAAACAAAAGGAAACATAAATGGAATGCATATTTTTGGGTGATGCAAGATTTCCCTTACACCACTAGATTCTCTTGCATCATTCCAACTCAAGGGTGTCCTACAAGGTCTACATTACAATTCTTGGAAGGGTGCCATGCATAAGGAACTATGATGATTATTATTGTAGGAAAAGGGTATGTGCAAGATCATGATGGGCCAAAAGTGGCAATATGATGGGTATGTGGTTGGTGACTTTTTTTTACCCAAAATTGATGAAAAAAAAAGGGTTTTTAAAGGAGATTCTTAGCTTTCCACCAATATAAATTATGCTTTACTTTGAATTTAATAAGTAATTATTATTCATTTTCTATTTGAATTGTGACAAAAGTCTTGATTGATAGGATGATTGAAAAATATCTATAGCTTTCAAATGGTATCAAATTTTCTGAATCCAAAACATGTATCACATCCTATTCTTGACATACTATAGGATTAAAAAAATAAAAAATGAATTTCATGAAGTTTTGACCAAGTTAAGGTGGTCAGACATACAAGTTTTTTATATTTTTTAAAATTTGTAATAAAAAATTCATAATTAATTATTTACTTGGAAAAAAATTACAAAAAAATATGCATCACATTAGGACATGAGTCCTCTACTTATATCTAAAATATTATAAAAAAATATTATCATTTTATTGTGGTTAGGGTGGTCGATAGACACCTACTTCTTATTTTTCCCTAAAATTTAAGTACTCGCATTGAAATTTCAAATTTTCACCAAATAGATTTTTAAAAAAAAAACCTAGTAGTTTAGAAACTACATTCAATTTTCTACATATTCTATTCTTACATATTTTTGAAATAATATAGATAACTTATTCAAATTTTTAAGTCGAGTTGCCTAACTCTGATTTTTCTAAATTTTTTGCCACTTAAGGGCCTGTTTTTTCCATGATGATCCTGCACATACCCAAAACTCAACCATTTAGAGGTAATCCTCATACCTAGATCAATGATCCCATACATTCGTAGGATATACTCCAATACTTGATTCACCATCTTATTCTAATCATTAACCTTCAGGGTATATGTTGTACTAAAGTTAAGTAATGTGTGCAATACCTTCTACAATATTATCCAAAATGTTGAGGTAAATATTAGGTCTTTATTTGATATAATATTGTGAGGGATCTTGTGTAATCTAACAATATTCTCCAAGAAAATCCTCGCTACTATTAGTGTTGTGTATGTGGTATGGACTAGAGAGAAGTGAGATACTTTGTTTATCTTGTCTATCTCCAATATTATTGCATCATGGAATTGCGTAGAAGAAGGTAGACCAACAATGAATTCCATGGAAATGTATCTTATTTCCATTCAATAATATTGTGAAGGTTAAAATGTCTTTTTGGGTGTTGATGCACAACCTTTACTCTCTAACACTTAAGGCATTGAGCAACAAAATTTGTAATATCCCATGATCAGATCTTGGCTTAATGGTATAACTCATGAAGGTGTGATTGCATCTTCTTCACCCTTGGATGTGTTTCATATGGATTCATATGAGCCTTTGATAACATCACTTCCTAAAAATCGCTAATCTGTGGCACATATTGTCTTTTATGATGTAAAAAACCATTTATATCTAAGGGTATCTTAAATATTTTCCCTTAAGGTCCCTTTAGTTTGTATCTCTTGATGCACCTCATAGTACTAATAATCTTTTGGCAACTATTGCAAGATGAAAATCCTCAAATTTGTACCCATACTTATTGATATATCCTCATGTCATTGTCTACTCAATGTATTTTCCACTACATTATAATTTCCTTTGATTTAATGTACATCAAAGTTGTACTCACATATTAATTCCACCCAACACCTTTTCTAAGAATTCAAGTTTGAATACATTAAGATTGTTACACCCCAATTGTGTAATTACTATTTACTATTACTATATAGGGTAAAATGTGAATGTAGTGGATGAATAAATTGTGTGTGCTCTTGTTATCACTTCCTTATGAATGAATATCATCTCATTTAATATTATATGAAGGAATGCATTTATGTGATTGGATGAATATTGCATTAATATTCTAACTTTGGAGATGTATTATGTATACTGCATATTTTGTGAATAGTTGACTACCATGTGCAAGTGTTAGTGATTGCAAGTATATGTTCACTCCTCCAGGCGGAGGGGAAGTATCACTCAGGAGAAGGTCTTGGTCTAGTAACCAGTATCGTAACCTATTTGAGCTTACACACACCACAATAGAATAATTGAGTCAGGTTATCATGTGGGAAGTAGGCAAGTCATCCTTACTGTAAGGTATCTGCATTAGTAAGGGTCTTGATTACTATTGAATGCATGCTTGGATGATGTTTATCTATTTGAGCTTGTGAGTCCTACCTTATTGTACTGTGTTTGTTTGTATGGTTGAATGAGTGTTTTTTATATGCATACACACATATATATGCATATGCTAACATACGCGTATAATGGATATAATGGGATGTCCATACGAGTACGACGAAAAATGTATAGATATGCATATAAGTATATAAATAATTTATTTGATGCAATAGCCCTGTAGGTCATGATCATTCGGACATTGAATGGATCATTTGATTGTCGTGATGATGGATAATATAAATATATGTTTGTATACATATATAAATACACATGTAAGCATAAATTCTTAATAGAGGGGTGTGTATACATATATATAGATATATAATATATATATTATTATCATACAACTATTGACTTATTCATATTCATCTATACATCGGATGTATTCTTACTTGATTGACATTTGATAATATATGCTTAGATATATATGTTTGTGTATGTGTGAACATATTTAATATATATGTACGTATATGTATATAAGTGTATGTATGAATACATGTATATGTGTTGGATGGTATGATTGAATGTATATAATATATATATATATATGTATACATGAGCATAGGGAAGTATGTATATATTTATATATATTTAAATATATAGTCGATGTTATATATAGTAATATTATCTTGTGTATATATGTGAAGGTAAAGTGTTATATATGTTGATATTATTGAAGTTATTTTTGGTGTGTATATATGTGGGAATGCATATATATATATATACATTTATATTTACACGTAAGCGTCAATGCTTATATAGAGGTGTGTATATGTATATATCTATCTATATAATATGTATTATATATATATCCAAATGATCATTATGTGAATTTTGCTCATTATATATCAAATGTATATATACTTGATATACATATAGGTCTTCTTATAGTGTGACGCCACCACATATTTATACATTAGAGAAACATGTATAAATATACATAAGGATTTGTATATACGTTATGATATATATAGTGGTGAATATAAACCAAGGGGTGTATTTTGTGAGTACATTTATTTAAAATGAAAATGATACTATTTATATATATGTGTGAAGTGCTTTAAATAATTTTATAGGTGTTTTGGCTATACTTAAGCGCATGAACACAACCATGGCGCAAAGAATATCTTTTGGCCATTGAATGCATATGATTGTTTGAAAGCAACAAGTGATGATTATCAGTTGATTTATAATGCTATTTATTTGGATTTTTAAGTCAATTATCATGAACAAATTAGTGTCCAAAATTTGAGATGGTTATGAATGCATTTCTTGAGCTGCATTTTATGCTCTTACTATCAATGAAAAGAGAGTTTATAATTTGCAAACTTTGCAACCATTAAAGTTGATATTGAGAATAAGTCGATGCCTTAGTGAACTATAAACTTGGTCAATTGAATTACCAAGATTTGTTGCATCAATCAAACAACTATAGATATATGGAAACATATTGATGACTTTGTCTAAACCAATTAATGAGTGAATCGATACTCATCATGACTTAGTCGATACTCTAGTTTGATGGCACACATTTGTTATTGACTATTTTTGCAAAGGGAGAAACCATGCCACCTTTGTGAAAAAATTGTAATGCTTGGCACCACCTTCAAATTCTTTAAACTATAGAAGTCTGCTTTAAGTTTCCAGTTGAATTCTAGCATACGGGGATTTGAAATAGTCTTTGTTTGTTGTCATTTAATCCAGTCGATCTATTGATGTTTGAGTTGATTATATGCTTTCTTATTCGCTGCCTTTTAGTAGAGTTTTATGTGTTGTTGTGCATGTAATTTCATGTCATTATACATGCCTAATATATAGGTTTTATGCCATCTAGGTTGTTGAATAAATAGAGGAGAAAGTTCATTAGCTGGAACACATTCTTCTATGTATATTTCTTGTGCAAAGTCTCTGCATTTTGTATACATTTCTATCTACAATATTCTATCAAAATAGTGAGTGAGAGTCTTGAGTTTTAGAGTGAGGTTATTATTATTTTATGAGAAGTAATTGAAAACTTGAGAGATAGTGTATATTGAGTCTTTGATGAAGGATCAATACCAAGCTAGTTGCTGATTTGGAAGTGTTGTGACTGCTGCTAGTTAGTTGGAAAGCTTATCAGAGGAAAGAGGATATTATTCCCTTGTTTGAATTAGTATTAAATGATTTAAATCATGACTATTTAAACTAGTTTATTATGGTTACTTGTAATTAAGGAAAAGTAATGTTTTCTTTGAAAGAAAAGTAGAAGATGTTTACTCCTTTTTGTGAATTTCTTGTTAATACTCCATAATAGGAGGATTATGTTTATCATAAGTATTACCTACTAGATATGAATAAACATGGGATGCATAAGGATTATACATAGCTTTAACCCCTCTTATTCAAATAGGTGATACTCTTGAATGGAGTCCTCTATTGTTAGGACAATTCTTCGATTGAGGCCATGCAATGTGCTTGTATTTACTCCATGATAGGAGGGATGTTTGTCATAGGTATTATTATACAAGATATGATTAGACATGGGTAAGAGAGAATGTTTGTCATGGGTATTGTTATTATACTAGATATGATCAAACATAGACAAGATTAAGGAACACTCATAGCTAGATATTTAATTATGGTAGATGGCTAGTAGGTTACTCCTAGGAATGTTGTCCAGTGAAGGGAGGGAACTAGTACTTTGCTTTATGAGTTTTGTTTCCTTAGGTTGTTAAAGAGATAGGTTATCTTGGGGAGTAGCTTGCTCGTGGAGAGAGATTGCCTAAGTATAGATATAATGGCCTTAAGTCAAAATGAGCTTTCTATAGTGCAAGTGAATGGTAGACCATCACTCAAAGTACTGAGTGAGAATACTTTGTCCAAAGTAGTGTGAATGTCCGAAGACTCCACTGAAGAAGTGTGAATGTCAAGACCCCACTGTTAGTTCATCGTGTCCATTTAAATGTGTGAGGGATACCTAGTGTAGGATATAAATCCTAGTCATGTAGGGAACAACACTAAGCTCAGAGTGGTATGTCGTACATGGTTTCCCAATCAATACCTTCATAGAAAGGAAGGGCCATCTATCATTGATAGATGTGCGGGGGACCACATATGAGTTTGTGGTTGGCAGAAAAGTGCTTGAGTGATGCTTCTCCTCAGCAGGTGACATAAGACCAAGGTTTTAAAAGGTGGATTCTTGGACCATCTATATCTTATGCTCCAAAGCTCAGTGGAGTTGTGTACATTCTTGGAATATTGTAATTGGTGAAATTATCATATTAGAATGGAATCTCTATTGAATATTGTTTGAAAACTTTGTTCAATATGATATCTATGTTTTGGGAAGATTTGTAAAATTACTTTGGAATGCAATGAAAAATTGGAATTTGTGTTATTTCAATTATGCATGTAATTTACATTATTGGAATAAATTTTTTTATTGCTATTTCATGGAATCATGTTTTATTCACTTGAGGTGAAAACATTGGAAATTTTATTGTGAAGAACACCAAGGTTGTTACAAAGATATACTGCAAACTATAATGATTTCAATGAAGCTTGAAATGGTGTCCAAGGAGAAGGTGTCTTCATCTAGTGAGCGCATGAAATAATGCTACACAATCTAAGTCATACATGGGGTATTTTAAGTCATGGGTTTTATTTTTTTTATGAATCATACATGATCACTCAACCATCCTACATAATTACTTCACCTAGACCATTCAATGATGAATCTTTACAAACCATACATTCCAAGGTTGGATCATGTACTACTAGTTAGTATTGGAGCACTAATAAGATGTTATTTGAAGATTTGAAATTACCTCTCACAATACTTGGTTCAATAAAACCTCTTCCATTTCCATTGAAGGGAAGTAATTTTATGCTTTATCCTAAAGAAATCATCCATAAATCTATGATAATAACTAACTAAACCCATAAAAATCTCAACCTTTTTAATTCTATTGGGTGTCAACCAATCTATAATGGCTCTAACCTTCGATGGATCTACTCAGATACAATGACTTGAAATAATGTACCCCACGTATTCAACCTTTATTTGAAAGAATAAACACTTAGTCAAATTTGTGTAGAGTTGATGTTGTTTAAACATTATAAAACATGTCTTAAATGCTCCTCATGCTCCACTTCTATTAGTGAGAAAATAAAAATTTCATTCATGAATACAAACATGATCTAATTCAAGAAGGTATAAAAAACCTCATTCATTAGTCATATGAACAATCCAAGGGTATTTATCAACCCAAGTGGTACTAATGTAAATCTATTATATATGTATCAAGTCTTGAAATCCATCTTATGAAAAGTGCACCCCAAGGAGAGATATTAGATTGAATGTGTCTCTTCTCTAACACTTCTTCCAACTAAATCTTGTTCTCATTGAGATGTCGTGTCCTCATATTTTATGGTTTGGTAGTAACTAAAAATGGAAAACATATACAAAATCTTATAGAATTGGATGATCATGTTTTTCAAGCCCTCTTATTTATCACTAATAGTGATTGAAAAAATATGACACCCTCTTTACATGCATCACTTCAACTACATACAAGAGATCATGAAAATAAATATGGGCCAATCCACTCCTAATATCAATACTAACACTTCATGATCATCAATGAACTTGATCACCTTATGGAAATCATCAATATTATTTTGATGTATATCAAGAAAATCTATTCCCAACATTATGCCATAATATCTTGAAGAAGTAATAAAAGCTCCACTTTACTGGTAATAGCTCCAAGAACCAACTAATAATCATTTAACACTAATTCCAAGGCCACCTTGGCCCCCAAAGGTAACTCAACCTCTCACCTATCATCTTTACTAGATTCTACTAGCCTTCAATGCTCAACTCAAGTTTGGGAAATAAATGAATTGATTCCCTAGAATTAAAAAAAAAACTAATTGCATTAGTAGGACCCATAAAATCTAAGGATCTTAAAAATATTAACAAACCCTGAATAATAAATGGGAGGAAAAAATATAGATTAAGATGAATTAATCAATAACTCTCATCAATATAATTTTATAATCTCAAACACTAGTTCAATTATCTTATATAAATTATAAAAATACTAATATAAATAATCTATTTACAAGATAGTTAACTAGTTAAATTCAACTCCAAAATATTAGTTAACTATTTGAATAATATCTTCTTAAGATTAAAATAATGTTGTAAATATTGGATAAAATGCATGCAATTTTAGATCAACATAATATTGTGACAAGTGTATTAATCATATGACTTCACACAAAAAGATCTGTGTCTTAAGTAAACTTAGCTAATAAATTATGAATATGACCCAAGGGAATACTTACTAAATAACTATTTTAAACTTGACAAACCCTTAATAGTGACTTAGGAAGTACCACACAAATTTAAATAATAAAAGAAGTAAAGATACAAAAGATATCTTAGAAGATCAAAAGGATGAGAAAACCATGTAGGAAAAAATTCTCTCCAAAAGAGAGAACAAAGATGCCCTTACAGATTAGGCACAAATATATGAACATCAGGAACTACATGAGGCACAAAGAAACTACTTGATCAACTATTAAAGAAAAACTACTAGAGCCATTGAACTTCTCCTAAAATCATGATAAAGATCAAGATTATAGAACATATTTGTTTGTGTTTAATCACACAACTCCAATAATATTAGTTGGCTTCATGGAAAAAACATAGGAGTAAAAAATATATGGAACACACAATTTATGGGTGGCCTAATGTAATGCCCCGCCACGCAACCCTAGAGGAAGTTGCAATTCACTACTTAAATGTGCCAAATTTTTTTTTGTTTAAGTACAAATAACATGTAAGACGAATACACATTGCCAACAACCTCTAAGGCTACGAGACAAAGATTACATTAAAAACCAAACAAAAATTAACATCAAAAGAAACCAAAACATTAATCACATACAGAATTAAGATTACATACATCCCAAACAAGATAAATTACAGCCAGGATAATAAATACCTCAAGATTCCAATTAACAACATTTAAACAATAAGATTACAACACTCATTCCCGGAATGAGGTAAGTCCAATAATCATGATTACAATTTACAAATTCCACCTCGATAACAAATGAGGGGTAATAAAATAAAGATCAACTGAAAAGAACGAAGCCAGAAAAGCAACAGCATCCAACAAGCTCTCCAACAGGAAATCACGACCACACGATCAAGAAGGAGAGCCAACGAAAAAGAATGCACGCCACCCGACCACATGGAACCCAAAGGCCCCACTCCCTCCGTGCTAGGAGATAGTAACAAGGATTTCAGGTCAAGACCAACTACCTCTAGACAAAAGGCTAAACATAACTGAACCGACTCAAATACCAACATCACTTAACATAGTACGAAAACTCACAAGACAATACCTTGCTTCCAAGTTACATAGAACAAGTACACCATTGTACAACACACAATAACTGACTAACTGTTGATGTAGGGAGAGTGTCATACATAAATTGCCATGAGTTACCCTAGCTCAACCTTCCTAGGCTACCGGACCCCCATCATGGGTTACCCTGGCTTGCCTCTATCGGCGTCGGACCCTCATGCAAAACTATGCGTCTCATCTCATCTCAAGTCTTAACAATGCATGTTCCACGAGAGAGGCATTCTTTAACTTTATTAGTGTGAAGTTCCCCATTAACTCTTTTAGATTATCACTTGATTAAACTCTAAGTGAGTTACCCTGACACCTCTTTGGGCATCGGACCCCCACAAAGGGCCACTCTCCTACTGACAACACATAACTCAACCACATGCCAAGGGTAGACAATGCAGTAACACTTATCACAAATAATCAATACACCTCAACAGGTAACACATCACTACGGATGTCCAAAACTGAAATCAAAGCATGCACTACCCAAGACTAACACAAGGTTGACTAACATAATGACAACCCACATAAAGAACTGATAACAAGACTTAGCCTTAAACCATAAGGTCACACAACCCATTCATATTAACCAGGTTTCTATTGAAGCATATCTCATGCACTACCCAAGAGAGACAATAATAAAACACAAGAGACATAACATCATCTCAAGAACACACAACTGGAAGACTTACATTATCAACAAGCCCAATACGAATTAGCAACACAATCAAAGAGTCCCTAGCCTCAAGGAACAAAACCCAGCACAATCAAAGCATACTCACAAATATACAATCATACGATATTGCCCATACACCGAGAATGAATGAAAACACCACTAGAAAACATTCTAAGCAGCTAAATAAGCTAATATTAGGATTTCTTAAATCCAAGTCATGTGAGGACACATTGCATGTAATCAATTTAAATGATTATCATTCTTTGCAAATTCTCAAAAGTAAATCAAATCACAATTTTACACTAAAATAACAAATTAGAAATTTGAACAAGCGAATAGATCTGAAATGATCTCATTCAGAGAATTCATATCATTTTCTATCATTCCCTATTATAATATGAAATATTATTCTCAAAATCCACCTTTAGACAAAGTCTAATTTTCGCAAATATCCAGGTTCCACCATTGATGAGGTATGAAAAAGCTTAAAATTTAAAATTCAAAAATATAATAATGTAAGAATACCCTTTTGATTCAAAAGTGCCCAACAACACACTTTTAACATAAAAACACCAATTAATTTTAAACCAATTTTCACAAATATCCACATTGTATAAAATTGCAATAAAAAACAACCTAGTTCCAAAGTCAAAGCATAATCAGACACAATCATAACAGGGAAGAATAATGCCGATCAAAGAGCCAAAACGGAGGGGTGTTACACCTAAAGGACACTAATTGAACAAACCATATATCATGGTAGTCTATGTTATAATTTAGGAGTAAATAATAGTGTCATTAGTCTCAAGAATGTTGAGAAGCTAAAACACATAGAAGGTAGCCTCCAGGGAATCATTAAGCATATGTAGTATGATACCACTCAATCCTAACAAGGAATCTGTTCGATAAAATTCCTAAACATTATGTCATAAGTTCATAATACAAGCAGAGGAAGCAACATCATAAGGATAAATTCATTAAAATCTAAACATGGATTTTTTAATATAAAAGACACTTACATACTAACTAACCTTTCATGACACTTCTAAAAGGGTCATGCTACTAAAGTATATAATAAAATTATGGTAGCACAAAACTAACCTCTCATTACACTTTATAATTAGTGAGTATAATAATTCCTCAATAAGATGTGCAAGAGCCCAAATATACATTGATAACGGGTGAATTTTTTTCCTTCTATATTTACAAGTCTAGAATCATAAATAATTGATTATTATTGTGTTAAAAAATGACCTGTGTTGAAAAATAAAATTTATAAATTTGTGTAAAATTTTGGGGCTGATGCAAGAAGTTGGGTCCACAAAAAGCTCAAAAAGTGGAAGTGTTTTTGCTGTTTTTCATAATTTGTCACACTTGGACTAAAAATTTGAGGCACTTACACGATGAATCTTAAAAAAAGTTACTAATATGAAATTTAGCATTTTGAATCTATTTTCCAAATATGTAATTTATTCAAATACACAGATGATAGAAATTGAATTTTGATAGAGATGTATAAAAACCACTTTTTGAAAGTCATTTTTTTTTACCATACCATGCACGTGTACGAACACCACTTTTTGACCCAAAAAAAAGTATTTTGCTAATTCCTTTTGGGGAAAGATAGCTAACAACATGAAGATTGATGATAATTTTCTTTGTAACTTTTTTCTAAATATTTTTTTTATTGAAATTTTATTGGCCTTAATTACTGTTTTGAAAAATCAATGTGTATGGACAACATAATTGGACCTAAACTAAACATTTTTTGAATCTCTTTTTTTATTGTGTAGGGAATTGTCTAAAGATTGATGCCATATAATTTTTTAACAAGAAAATTAACCAAAAAAAAGTCATTAAAAAAAAAGAAAGTCTGATATTTCAAGTTTATGGACTAGTTTTCTTAGAAATTAATTAAAAAATAACAAATATAATCTAATCTTTTAAAAATTATATATTTGGAAACTAGACATCCTATTCTCTAATGGGTTTTAATTTCATAGATTGATTCAGAAAAAAGGTCCATCAGTTATATTGCCAAAGTTGGACATTTCTCTTGAACTTGACTTAGTTTTTTAATTGCAGGTCAAAGAATAAGGGTTGGGTTGCCAAGCCTTTCTCGAGCCTAAAATTAAGGTAGCATGCGGGTTGGGGATTCAAAATTTTAAAAATGCGTACGCGTTACAAAACATATACACGTTCTTTACTTGCTTGATTATTTAAAAAAAAAAATACTTTTTAGAAATGCATACGTGTTTTAAAATGCATACTCATTTTGCGTTACAAAATGTTTACGCATTTTAAAATGCATACGCATTTCTAAAAAGTATTTAATTTTTTAAATAAATGACTCATATGTTTTATAAAACGTGTACATGTTATAATGCGTACACATATTTAGTGCGTACCCGAAGCATAATGCATACACATTTTTTTAGGCTCGGGTACCCGAAGCATAACACATACGTGTTTTTTAATAACACACACATGTTTCCTGCAGGATTTTTTTGGCTGAAACTTCCCCTCTTCGAGGAACCAACTTCTTTCTTTTACCCTTTGAATTTGAAATAGTAAACCCTATACACCATCTTGTAGTACAATTTTTTTTTATTGACATCCATAAAAGTTGCAAATATTGTTGAATGTATAAGACAATTGAGGGGGGGGTGAATCAATTGTACATCAAAATATCAAAACCCTCATAAACATTCAGATCCACATAAAATTTGTTAACCCTTAATCTATTAAAGTGAATTAGCATGAAAGAAAATAACAAAAACTAAAACACATCAACACCATGTACAATATAACTCTAGATTTACATGGAAAACCCAAGAAGGGAAAAACCACTGTGACAATTACCTCATAGGATAAGGTAGTTTCAACACTAAATATAATAGGCTCATTGCTAGAGGGATTACTGCCCAAAAGAAAAAAGGGCTCGTTGTCATATTACAAAAAAGAAGAAATAATATTGTTATAGTGAGAAAACCATCTCAATGCAACAAAAAGGTCCACCATAACATCACCAACACATTCACGATATCTTTGAAGATAGTAGACTCCTTTTGCTCACTGCTTCTAGTAGTCTAACACATTGAGGCTCGCATTGCACTTCACACTTTTAAACTTTATCACTCAACACTTTGCATCATACACATTACACACACATCCTTTATCATCTCAACACTTATTTATACTGTCATCAACTTTAAAAACATTCTCCAAGATTAGCTATTTACCTCAATCGTGAAAATTCAAATTAGGTTGACACCAAAAAATTCCCACTATGGAAAGTAATGAAGGTGGACCACAACACACCTTAACTCAGATCTAAATCCACTCACACACGCTACCCTATGCATCCAAAAACACTGAAGAAAATCCTCAATTAGTGTAAACACCCAAGGTCAACTGAACCTATTTAAACACCATTAAAATTTTAAGTACATGCTTCCTTTGATCCAAAGACAACCCATAGAAAACAAATATTACTTGAACACAATCTGGAATATTCCACAAACACCTTGAAATCCAAAAATTTCCATCACAAAAATTATCACCTAAAGAATGTACACACCTAGTACACTCAAATAATCTACCACACACTATAACTCAAGCAACCAATTTGTGGAGCACCAAACCATGTACAACTTCAATTGAAGATAGATATAAGTCATATCAATACACTTCTAGAACCACAAGACCATAAACCAAACTACAAAGAAATGCAGAGCAAAACCATTTCTCCCAGACACCACTACAACACACATTTCACACATTGGTGAACACAAATTTCATTGCACAATGATTCAAAATAAAAAACTCTAAATATACCACCTTTGAACACCTCTAATCATCATATCCGAACCACACAAGTAGATATTCATCACAAAAGAAATGTGGAGCAAAACCATAACACCGCTTTGTATGCCAAAACACCTCTCAACCACATTGTTTCTTCTTTTATTCAAATTTTCTCAAAAGTAAAATATTCATGTTATATTAATTCAGGCCCTCTTTTAGTATAACTATGTATTTCCTTTCAATTTTTTCACAACTTCATACTTGGAGTTGCATTTCTATGATTTGTAGCCTTATTCTCTTAATTCTCCTTTTTTGGATCATGTGTCATTATCTTTTGTATGATTTATAGTAATATATCAATTGATATATTAACTTCTTTTGTGAATTATTATTTTCTACATGATTTTGAGTATCAACATTCATTACATATTGAACTCTATTATCTATAATTTTAGCACATAGTGTATTATAATAGAATTTATCCCTTTACAACTAACCTCATCACTCCCATGTGATTGAAGATTCCCTTTACTAATTCATAGTTGTATGCTTGTAGATTTTGTCTTTTTCTCTCACTAAATTGATCTAAGTGCACATCTCTTTGTAATATTCTTGATATGTTTGTGCATGTAATGTGTTATCATATCATCTACATGTTGCCTCATTTCTACTTCAATAGTTTCCACTCTCACATTTTCCCTAATTTTAACATTTATTTCTTTGTCATTTTGGTTTCAATTTTTTTAATTTATTATATAAGTATCTATAGGGAGTTGGACCCAAATACAAAAGGACCAATAGGACTTTTTTTTTCAGAAAAAAATAAAAAAGGGTTAAATCCTTTAGGCCAAAGACAACAAATCGATAGTTAACCACATTAAATAAAAAATATTATATATCCCAATACCTACCAATATATTTATAATTCCTAACTAAAAACAAATTTTTATTAATACCTACATTGTATAGAGAATAAATTGAGAAGAATTGAGCAACTTCTTTACTATATATTTCATTGCATATATTTTCTCAACTACATCTATTTTGAAGTCTTAAATGTCTATGGAAGGTTTATTTTCCTTATAGCTTAAGGCTTCATTTATTCATTATATAAGCTTCTATATTACTAGCTAATTTTTAGGTTTTACCTTTTATCCACCTAGGAATTAGATCACCATGTGTTACATGAAACAATACAAGTACTTGCACATGTATGTGAAAACTTATTAAAATTTATGTGGCATTGAACAAAGTAACATAATTACTAAATTAGGGAAAAAAATGGATAGTGGAGATTGTATGATGAAGTGGTATGATGGACACTTTTCTTTGTGATAGCATAATATGTTATAGATGTTTGCTCAGTGATGTAGTGTTGCAATTATTGTAAAAGATTTTATCTTAGCATTGCACTAGCAAGAAAAACTCGATAGATGGTATTTAGGTAATCTTGAGGTCCTCCATGTTCTTTGCTACCTGTGGGTGTTCAAATCAAAAGAAGTATTCAACAAAGGATATTCAACTATGATTTCATAGAACTCAAATAATCCATTTAGATATTGTGATTCAACTTGCTATGATGTAGTAATATTGATGTTATGCTACCAACATTTCATGTCTTACTCTTATCTATTGGTATAGGGGATGTCTATCATAATATGCAGAAAATTCTAAATTTAATTAAGAATTATTGATATTTTTGCAAGTCCAAATAATCTGCTAAGGGACTCAAATCACAAGATGTATAAAAAAATAAATGAATATATATATTATAAATAACAAATTTAAAAATCAAGGTCAATGGATTCTATCAAGCTATTCATTTTGAATGAAAAATCAGGAATGAAAAATCAGGATTGATTAGTATATATGAAAGGGAACTATGGTAGACAACAAGAATTTATTTCTTTTCATGTACTTTTGACATGAAATTTTGATCTACATTTTATAATAAAGGTTGATCCTCTATAATAGCTACCATATACGATCTTTATCCTTGCATTATACATGAATGAGCTACTTAGAAAAAAATGAGATAGTTTTCTTCATATGCCTTCACATTTTACAAGAAAAGGATACATGAATTTAAGAATTTAATGTTTAGGTAGACTAAAAATTACAAATTTCTTTAATTAGTTGTGTCCACTTTTCTCCCTAAAGTTCAATTGGTTATAGATCCCAAAAATTTAGAGTCAATTTTATCATGATCGAGGAAATTCCAAATTCTAAGAAGGAGATGGAGATATGGATTATGATTAGGTGTTCAATGACATATTTGAAAATAAAGGGTTGGATGGCTTCATCCCCACATCATGGCCATTGATGGGGTTTTGAATTAGGGTGGACATAATCATTTTGTGAGGCTGAAATATGCATCCTACTTGAAAGTGACATAGTCATATAAATCTTTCAAATTATATCCTCTATGTGATTGGGTATGACTACTTTGTTTTCATACCTTCACACTCCTCTTTCAATAACTGGAAGGTATTAGTCAATTGGCTAGTAGTAGGTAGAGTGAAAAGAGAGGGGACAAGTGAAAATGAGTAGGGAAAGGATGAAGTGGAAACAAGTGTGTGGATTTCCAAAAAAAATCCTTTTTACTCTAATACAACAACTCACATTCTTAATTTCTCATTTACATTTTGTAGTTGTTTGTTTTGTTCCATTTGACACTTCTATCTTTCTACTTTGCATCATGATGATGGATCATGGAGTATGATCCAAAACATTGATGTACAAATTGCAACATAGTTTTAATCCAGAAATCTCATTACAATTTTACTATGGATTGTGGAAACTTCATGAATTTAATACATTAGGTATTTCCAAATTTTCATTTGTAATGCAAGCTAATAAAATTATAGAGATAATTTTTCATTAGAAACCCTTTTCTTAACTACATAAACTAACTTTAACCAATACATAGACTAAATACATCTTAGCCTAGTACAAATTTCCTTTGTTTGATTTTCCTAGTAAAGAGTATTCTACATTTTTAATAAGATGTATTATTAGGACTGACATTTACAATTGTAGCTATGTAAGTTTTGAAAGGAATCTAGGTGAGCGGAAATATCTTCCTACACTAATCTAAGTAGGGGAAAGTTAAAATTTGTTTGTTTTAACACCTTTAACAATTACAAGAAGAGATACACAAAGAATAAAGGAATAAATCAGCAAGTACACAAATGCAATAACAATAGATATACATGGGGAAAACCCTTTCAGGTAAAAAACTCCACCCTCTTGTTGGTTATTTTTTTAGAACCAAACTTAATCTCACCATTTTACCTATGAATTAGCAATAAGTTAGTAATTAGCAAAGGTAAGGATTGGACAAAAAACAAGTAAAGGATTACTAGGCCCTTTCATCTACTCTTCAGGCTTTGTGAAACCTAGCAGGGTGATCCTGACAATATTCAAACGATATTCTTGTGCCATTTTATCATGAAAATTGAATCAAACAGATAATTCTCATGTAACAACACCCAAAGGAATGTATCAAAGAAGTTGGATTCTTCTTAACAACATTCTACATTTGGAGCACGAGAATGGTGAAACTTAATACATAATAGTAACATTGTAACCCATTTTAAAGAATTTGATATAATAAATGATTTGCTATTGAATTGACCAATTGAGTGCAACATGATACTTCACTTAGGTCAACACCTCATCCTTGGAATGGAGTCAATTCCAATACCTACACAACCTGATAACAATTTCATACATGACACCAATTAAGCTTTGAAGATACTGCTTTACAATACTTCAACATTATATTCTCAACCACAACTTCTTAATAATATCCTTACACTTAATTTAACATAAACCTATAGCCACACTCAAGCATTTACATCAATTCTTTGAATTAATAGGAAATAATAAAACTACACATCCACTGGAAATCAATGGAGACAAATAAGATAACCCTTGATTATATTATTCATAGCTTATGAACCAAGTACATAGGAGAGAAAATGGCTTTAAATTTGCATAGTTTTGTATTATGTTGCTAGTATTGCTACCAAAATTATATATGCATTGGCGGACTCAAACCTAAGACTTAACTCTAAAATGCTTTGTATTCACTTTACAACATTCTCTATGATCAATTACAAGGCAACCAAACCTCTACTTCTGGCCTTGATTCCTTCTTATAGAGACAAAGGAGCAAAACAAGCCTTAGGATAAAGGGTACATATGTCAATATTCAATAGGATCATTACAAAACATATTCATCTTGTAGTTATATTTGCATCCTCAAAGGAAGGGAAAGCACAAAAGATAAAAACCCATTTCACTCATTGAAGAATATTTATCCGCCTTCCAAAAGGAATCATTCATCGTTGCAGGGGTGTCCAACAACTCTCCTTCATGTCGATCATCAAAAACAAAAACACCAAACCGAGACACTACCTCTACAAAGGTTCATCTTTAGAATCAGAGTGTGCATGTTCCCCTAGTGCTTTTGTTAAGACTAGAGAGCTTATCTTTCCATTAGATTTTTGCAAACCTACAGTTGTGAGAAGTTACCCAACATATTCTAGATCCTCATCAATTTCATCCTCCATGGTAACATCAAGTTCCTCCATAAAAGAATCATAAGCCTTTTGGTCCTTATCCTTCTTCTTTTTCTTCTTGGACTAACCACCCTCATCCTCAAAATCCTTCTTTTTTTGCACTTCGTTTCTTCAAGGACACAACACTAGGCTTATTTTGATTATGAAAAATAGCCCTACTTCTTAGGTGGTAAGTGTTCATTACCTCACACTCCATGGACCTACCATGAGTTCCCTTCTCGACTTTTGGCTTTTTAGGAGCTCCTAGTGGATCTTGCTCAGTTTCAGGTGTATCATTTTGGGATTTAAGTTTCTTGATCCTCCTAGATCTCCTTACTAGTAGGGTGGAATCACTAGGATCAAGTTCACTCATTCTTACAAAAGAACAAGACTAAGGCTTACAAATTTTCAATTACAGAGAGACCTCACCAACTTGTAGAACAACAATCCCAGGAGAACTATCTCAATGGCCCTGCAACTACTTTCCAAAGCTCTTCATGCATTCTTCTCAGACTCAAGATGAATTCCTTGGATTTTGATGATTACAATTGTGAAATAAACTAGCTAACAACCCTCATTATATCAAAAAATTTGAGCGTTTCCACCATTAATGTTTAGAGAAAGCTTGCGGGAGCAAGCTGACAATCAATCACTTGATTTTAAATATTAGCTGTTTATCAAGCAATGAGATAGATCAACAGATAATCCAAATCAAATAAATTAATTTTGGAAAGGTTGACTACATGCATCTAGTTCCTTTTTCCAATAAGAAAAAACCATGTGTATAAGCATCCAACCTGTTTGCACACTCCACCATCCACTTAGCACTGAAAACAACCTGTCGTGTCAAGCTTTCCTATGCACCCGTGAGAGTTAACCCACTCTCAACTTACATCAATGCAGAGATGGGGAAAGGTTGATATTAGATCTCCCATATTCAACATGTGTGTGCTCTATCACTAGAACATTTTCCAATGCACATAACTCCATGACATAATCAACAGTTGAGAACACAAGATCTACCCTGTACTTAGAACATGTGCAACAAAACCCTTTTAATAGCACATATTTTATCAATATTTCATTAATGCTTCACCCTTTTCCTTATGCTTATTACACCCTTTAAATGGAACCACATGGTTTTTTCCTACTTCCCATTGAGAAATGAGAGGTAGAGGTGGGTCCACCACGGGAAGGTAGGGAATGGTCAGGATTGACCCACATCATCTACCATCGACCGTCGATCCTAATTGAATGAGGCACTTACTTTCTTTATAGTTTGGTGGATCCCTCTAGCAAGGCTCGACGTGTCATCCGCTCACTTCCCCATGATATTATTTTAAGGAAAAATAAAATCAGATGGGGTGGCAGGGAATGATCCAAATGAAGACATGTAATTTAACAACCACCGTTGATTCCTTCAAACTGTTGTCTGCTGACTTATTCAAGGTTTTCGGGCCTGCAATGCAAAGGGCATGTGGAACTCACTCGCCAACCCACCATATTATTTTAATGGAAAATGGAATAGAGCAGGGGCATGAGGAATGACAAGGATTCAACCGTGGTGATCCAATGGTCCTCATAACACTGAATATCTGCACGTGCAAAATGTTAGTTTTAAAAGGGGGCCATCACTAGGCATATGATAGATGGGGACATAAGGATTAAGGCTGAAACCTTAGGTAAGTGATGGAAGTAGTAAACCCCAACTTAGACCCTAACAAATATTTCAAAGAAAATCAACCCATACTACTATAAGGTGGTATTTTAAATAGAGCAATGAGCAATGACCGAGACATTAGAACTCAAGGGATGGTAATAAAATGGACTCGATGGCATAAGATGTGTCTTAAATGATCGAGAACCGACGACAAGGGGTCAATGATGAAATATAATATTTACAAAGGACATCAGACCTAAGGTATTTTTAGAAAGGGTTTTAGCAATACAAACCCTAAGGCATGATAATAGATGAAACCCTAAGCCCTAGGACATGAAACTAACCAAATTTTGTAGAATTTTGAGATGGAACACAAAAAATTTTATGGGTTCCACTAGTGGCTTCTGTTGGGGACATCTGTTCTTCTAGAACAAAGTGAGATCCCAGAATCTCGAGTTGAAGTAGACCAATCACAGAGAACCAAAACCAACACTTACTCAGACAAGGAAAGATAACCAAACCAAAAAAACCAACCAAATGCACCTATATACAAAAATATACAAAATTGTACAATGAGCTCCTCACTCAAGTTTTTCTTAGAATCCTTTTCTAATGTATTGGTTTTTAACCCACATATGCAATTTGATAAGCTTCAACTTCAATTGGTGGCCCCGGGCCCTCAAAAACTTAAGATTAGTATTTACCTTTGTCAAATACTTTATTTTCTACTATTTGCATTAGGACAAATCAAAAAACATTTCCATGAATGAACCATGAACTAACCCTGTTGTTGTCACTATAGTTAGCCATTATTTCCATGTGTTTGAGCTTTCCATTGCCATCATTAACTTTGTCCAACTGAAAATTGCAATCATACATCAACTGAGATCCATAATCACTGTAACACTTTACCTTGTTCAGTTCACCTCATGTTCCACCAAATACTCATCTGTCTAGACTGAAAATTGAAAAAAAATCATAGTCCACTTGATCATTGACATCATAAAAGTTGATATCAAATCCAGTTTTCACATCAAACTGAAAACTTTCATAAACACTTTGTTCAATATTACCATCCAAAAAAATATATCCTGACCCTTTGGAGTCAAATTGTAGCTCTAAATCTAAGAAATCAGAATGAACAAAAAACTCATATAAATCCTTGGAGTCATCTTCTGATTTCTGTCCCATACCAGACAAACATTCATTTTGTGTGAAAAAAAAAGTGTTCATACAATGGCATACTGTCAAACTGATACTCACACTCACCTGAGCATTGTAAATCAGTTATATTGTCACATGCTCCACAACCTTGGAAAGGTGATTCATCAAAACCCATGGTATCATTTCCCCTATTCATATTAGGGACATCACTATAAACATCACTACTAATAACATCCCATGCATCAAATAATAATTCCATTTCAGGCTCATTAACATAGTCTAGTCCATTCTTCAAATCATTATCCAACTCAATGCAAAATGTTTCAAAGGATGGCTCAAATAACTCAGAATTAATAGGGTCAGCAGCAAGGCACTCATGTGCACCATCAATTGATAGGTATGCAAACCCAAATGTGAAAGGCTCATTATAATTTGAATTTTGTTCATTAGCAACTGAACAAGCTTCTTCATCCCTTTTCTCATCAACACATTCTTTGTCAAAAACAATCATGTCCATTTTTGTGAAAAACTCGCATATTCCATCTCTGCTTCACATAAACAATCAAGAATAGTGAGATCCTGATCATGTTCACTAGCCTCACAATTTTCATCATTTCTAATACTGTGCTTAGGATCAAGATACTAAACACATACATTCTTATCTTTGAACTCATCATCATTCACAAATATAGCATGCTTTATTTATGATATAACTAGATTGCATTCCAGGTATCCTTCACATGGGATTTGTTCACTCATTTGTGAGAAAAAGATCTCATGAGCATTAATATTATTGCATCCTTCATGCTAAGAAAATGCCTCTAGATCATCCTCATAAAAAGATTCATAATTTCCTTAGAAAAATAATTTGAAACTTCTCTCTCCCTATGATCATTATCACAAGGAGATTCATTATCACATGCACTATTCTTAGAGGGTTCAGAGTGAATGCTCAAACTCTCATCATCAACATTAATTGCAAATGCATCTTTGTCCTTATCATCGATGAACTAATTTGCACATAGGTTGCTTGTGAATTGATTACAATCATTGTCCTCACCCATACCACAAGATGGATGTGTATTCTTTGATATAATATTTTCACTCATTTGTGTTGCTCTCTAATTTTTTTCAATAGGACAATCACTATTGACACTTTGAGACATCATTATTTGTGCATAATCACACTTGGCTTCCTCAACAATCCTTATCCAATCATGTATTTGATCAAAACCATGAGGCTTCAAGTCTTTTGGCAACGTACTCAACCCTGGCTCAAAAATTTCACAAAACAAGTCAATGCATGTTGAGTCCTCAGGTTTGAGATTCTTGGGAATTTCCAACAAGGCATCCAAAAATATTGCCAATAGGTCATGTGGTGATTATCCCTTATATATTTTCATACTAGACAATCCTTGAACAAAAGACATTTTATCATTATTGCTTAACATTTGTTGATGCTCAACTTGTAGTTCATCGTCAATTGCACTAGGTAATGATGGAAAAACCATAACAGTAGAAGCACCATTACCATGACCATCACTTCTATTGTCAGATCCACTTACATGAAGTGTGCTAAAATAACCAACACTTTCAGCCATATATCCCTTCATCATTGAGTATCTCAGGCTATTTTCAATATCCATGGTAATTTGATATGCATGATGCAATGTTGTAGGCTTCTTATCTCTCAACAAATAGCTCATCCCTACATCAAATGCACCTAAATATACAACCAAACACTTTGCATCACTTGGTATCATACTTTCAGGAATATTCCTTATCGCCTTTGCAAATTTGGGGTTAAAATTTGGGACCAACTCCTCTTCATCGTTTCAAATTTCCATGATTTTTTTCCTTATTGAGATTGGATTAATTCTTTCACCAAAATGTTCTATGAATGCTGCCATGAACTCATTCCATAAGGAAATAGAACATACTGGTAGGTATTAAAACTAGTCTCTAGCATCTTCCTTTAGAGATTGAACAAAAAGCTTCATGACAACATCTTCACATGACTTATATCATAATCTCCCATCAAGTCCATAAATGTATGCAAATTCCTATAAGCTAATTCTGAACTTTTCCTTGGAATTTTGGAAAATGTTCCCTAACATCATTAGGAACAAGGTTTGGGAAACCTTGAATACCATTAAAATTTAATGGTCCATACCTTCCAATAGATAAATTTCTTCGATGGAATGACAAGGGCTGCACATTCTGCATGTTTTCACTTGACACCCCATAGGGACATACAGGGGAATGATACATTTTCTTGTACCCCTTTACAAACTTAAAATATCAACTCTACAGTTGATCATTCATTTCCCTATCTCTTGATTTCATCTTGACCTTAAAATACTACAATTCATATAGCTCAAATGCATTTACACCTAAGATATCTTCAGTAGGAATATTTAAAACAAGCATACTTCTTTCAAAATAATACAGATACTGCAAGTTAATAACTTAGAAGTATGTAGAATAATCACTACCATTCCCTTCCTCAACTTAACTTCACTCAATATGGAACCAAATTTTCTCAAGAGTCTTAAATATGATTTTCATAACAATTATTTTCCTCTTGAAAGCCAAAATGTGAAAAATACCTAGATATGTTGCATCTGCTACAAGTTCTTCATTTTGATTGGAAATATTTATAGATTTGAATCTGTCTTTGCAATTTCATTAGGTTCTTTCCATAGAGTTTCCACCTCTTCTCATAGAGTACTAAACTTCAACAATATGAAGTTCTTTCATAGGGTAATTTCATTATGGGCTTTCCTAGCAAAGTCATAAATCCCTTTATATTTACTACAACACAACCCTTTCTAGGTTTAAAACATTCAATATCTGAACTAGGTGTTCATATTTAGCAAATTAGTTGACTTTTTCAAGATAGTACCTGATTCTTTTGAATTCTCCTTCTAGCTTCTTATCAAGGTGGTTCATCATATGAGCTTAGGTCCACTTCATCTCTTCTAAAAAAAAAAATTCATTCTATTATTTTTGGATTTTCTCAAATAATGCACATTGGTGTAGAGATCTCAGAGTCGCCACCCACATTTAGATGATATTTTGAAAATATTTAGGAATCATAGGTAGATTTTGAAAAAAAATTCACATTCAAAGAGAACACAACAAACCCTAAACAATACTTCTTATAATTCACTCAATGACACCAAAGCTAGATTGAAAGGTGAATTTATATTTGCAAAGTATTCAAATCTAATACTTCTAATCTAGAGCTAGAGACTTATTATGGATGGGCCCCAATAGATTCGCCAATTTGTTGGTTATTTTTCTAGAACCAAACTTAATCTCACCATTTTACCTATGAATTTTCCATAATTTAGTAATTAGCAAAGGTAAAGATTGGCCAAAAAACAAGTAAAGGATTACTAGGCCCTTACTTCTACTCTTTGGGCTTTGTTAAACCCAGGTGGGCGATCTTGAAAATATTCAAATGATATTCTTGTGCCATTTTATCATGATCATTGAATCAAACAGATAATTATCATGTAACAACGCCCAAATGAATGTATCAAAGAAGTTGGCTGCATCTTAACAACATTCTACATTCAGAGCATGAGAATGGTGAAACTTAACACATTATGGTAATATTGTAACCCATTTTAAAGAATTTGATATAATAAATGATTTGTTGTTGAATTGACCAATTGAATGCAACATGAATACTTCACTTAGATCAGTGCCTCATCCTTGGAAGGGGGTCAATTCCAATACCTACACAACCTGATAACAATTTCACACATGACACCAATTAAGCTTTGAAGATATTGCTTTACAATACTTCAACATTATGTTCTACCATAGCTTCTTACTAATATTCTAACACTTAATTTAACATGAACCTATAGCTTCACTCAAGCTCATTTACATCAATTCTTTGATTTAACAAGAAAAAACAAAACTACACATCCATTGGAAATCAATGGAAACAAATAAGATAACCCTTGATTATATTATTCATAGCTTATGAAACAAGTAAATAGGAGATAAAATGACTTTAAATTTGCACCATTTTGTATTATATTGCTAGTATTGCTACCAAAATTACATATGCATTAACAAACTCAAACCTAAGACTTAACTCTAAAATGCTCTGTATTCACTTTACAACATTTTCTGTGATCAATTACAAGACAACCAACCCCCTACTTTTGGCCTTGAATTCCTTGTTATAGATATGAAGGAGAAAAATAAGCCTTGGGCCAGAGAGTACACATGTCACTATACAATAGGACTATTACAAAACATATTCATCTTGCAGTTATATTTGCATCTTCAAATGGAGGGAAAGCACAAAAGAAAAAAACCCATATCACTCGTTGAAGAAGATTTACCCGCCTTCCAAAAGGAATCATTCATTGTTGCAGGGGTGTCCAACACCTCTAGTTCATGTCGGTCATAAAAACAAAAAACATCAAATCAGGAAACTACCTCTGCAATGGTTCATCATCTTCAGAATCAAAGTGTCCATGTACCCCTAGTGCTTTTGTTAAGACCAAATAGCTTATCTCGCCACCAGAGTCTCGCAAACCTGTAGTTGCGAGAAGGTACCAGGCATATTCTGGATCCTCATCGGCTTCATCCTCCACAGTAACATTAGGTTCCTATGGATAAGAATCATAAGCCTTGTGGTCCTTATCCTTCTTTTTATTCTTGAACTGACCAACCTTGTCCTCAAAATCCTTCTTTTTTACACTATGTTCCTTCAAGGACACAATGCCAGGATTATTTTGATTATGAACAACCCTACTTCTCAGGTGGTAAGTGTCCATAGCCTCACACTCCACAAACCTACAATGAGTTCCCTTCTCAACTTTTGGATTTTCAGGAGCTCTTGGCGTATCTTGCTCAATTTTAGGTGAATCATCTTAGGATTTAACTGTCTTGATCCTCTTGGATCTCCTTATTGGTTGGGAAGACTCACTAGGCCCAAGTTCACTCATTCTTACAAAAGAAAAAGGCTAAGGCTTACAAATTTTCAATTACAAAGAGACCTCACGAACTTGCAGAACAACAATCCTAGGAAAACTATCTCAATGGTTCTACAACTGCTTTCCAAAGCTCTTTACGCCTTCTTCTCAGACTCAAGATGAATTCCTCAACTTCTGATGATTTCAATTGTGAAATAAACTAGTTGACAACCCTCACTATATTGAACAATTGGAGCGTTTCCACCGTTAATGTTTAGAAAAAGCTCACGTGAGCGAGCTGACAATCAACCACTTGATTTTAAATCTTCGTCATTGGTCAAGCAATGAGATAGATTAGTAGATAATTCGAATCTAAGAAATTAATTTTGAAAATGCTAACTGCATGCATCAGTTCCTTTTTCCAATTAGAAAAAACCATGTGGATAAGCATCCAACCTGTTCGCACACTCCACCATCCACTTAGCGCTGAAAAGAACCTGTTGTGTAAAGCTTTCCAACGTGCTCGTGAGAGTTAACCCACTCAAAAATTACATCAATGGGAAGATAGGGAAAGGATGAGATTAGATTCTCATCTTCAATGTATGTTGTGTGTGCCCTATCGCAAGAAGATTTTCCAATGCACATAACTCCATGACATAATCAACAGTTGAGAACACAAGATCTAACCTATACTTAGAACACGTGCAAAAAAACCCTTTTAATATCACATATTTTATCAATATTTCATTAATGCTTCGCCCTTTTCCTTATGCTTATTGCACCCTTTAAATGACACCACATGGCTTTTTCCCACTTCCCCACTTAGAGACGAGAGGCAGAGGTGGATCCACCATGGGATGGAGGGGAATGGTTAGGATCGACCCATGTCATCTGCCATCGACTGTCAATCTCAATTGAACAGGGCACTTACTTTCTTCATAGTTTGATGGGTCCCTCTTAATAAGGCTTGATGTGTCATCTGACCACTTCCCCGTGATATTATTTTAAGGAAAAATAAAATTAGATGGGGTGGTGGGGAACGATCCAAATGAAGACACATAATTTAACAACCACCGTTGATTCCTTCAAACTAATGTCTGCCAACTTATTCAAGGTTTTTGGGCCCGTCAATGCAGAGGGAACATGGCACTTTCCCGCCAACCTGTCAAATTATTTTAATGGAAAATGGGATAGAGTGGGGGCACAAAGAACAACAAGGATTCAACCATGGTGATCCAACGGTCCTCATAATGCTGAAGATCTACACGTGCAAAATGTTATTTTTAAAAGGGGGCTACCACTAGGCATATGATAGATGGGGACATAAGGATTAAGGCCAAAACCTTAGGCAAATGATGGAAGTATTAACCCCCAACTTAGACCCTAACAAATATTTCAAAGAAAATCAACCCATGCTACTATAAGGTGGTATTTTAAATAGAGCAAAGGGCAAGGACCGGGGCACTAGAACTCAAGGGTTGGTAATAAAATGGACTTGATGGAAAAAGATGTGTCTTAAATGATTAGGAATCAATGAAAAAGGGGTCAATGATGAAATATAACGTTTGCAAAGGACGTAAGACTTAAGGTTTTTTTAGAAAGGGGTTTACCAATACAAACCCTAAGGCATGATAATAGATGAAACCCTAAGCCCCAGGACATGAAACTAACCAAATTTTGTAGAATTTTGAGATGAAACACATTTTTTTTTAGGGTTTCCACCACCTCCAAAAGCACAATACTTATATATTACTTCAAATGGGAGGTACACCATAGACCAAGTATAAAGCTTCTACACAAGTGCTTCATAACAAACACCTGTTCTAGAGTTAACCCAACAACACTTTGTTAGTTGCAAGAAAATTATGCATTCTACAACTCAAGGCACTCAATAAAAAGAGTGATACAAGCTTCAAGAAGCATCTAGAAGGTGAGGGGTTTCCAAATCCACATGGAATTTTCAACACCTTAGACATGCATTTGGACACATGTACAATATTCTCTTACAACCCTTATAATGGTCAAACATGCAAATATTCTTCTTCCAAGCTTGGGCACCTAGAATATGCTAAAAATAGCTTATGACAAATGCCTTCCAACTATCATAGAATATGTCATAAATTTTCCATAGAATCTATCATAGGATCTACAAGAGAATCTGTCATAATTGGTTAAAAATAGTCGATTCACTTACATCCTGTCATAACCCATCTTGGGCACCACCTTTCTCCATGAATTCAAAGATGCCTTATGACATGTCATAGAATTTTTCATATATCATAGATTCCAAATTGGGACACCTATGTCCACTTTGGATGATGTTGTGTCATCTAGTTACCTCCAATAGGGATGCCACCCAACCGGTGAGTCTAAATTAATGACATGACACCATAGGTAATAAAATAATACAAATTAAATACATTAATTACATCAATTAAAAAATATTAGGACTCTAAGGTTGAGACACCTTAATCCCAATGTTCTCCCACTTTTTTAAGACCTACTGAGAGTCATACAAAATCATCTGCTTAGGGCCCGAAGGCCCATGGAATTAGAACACCATCTGAACTTCTTTGTGCTCACTAGTTTTTTCAGTGCATCTACAACATTCACCAAAGTTTCAACCTTCTCTAGGTTCACCTTTCCATCTTCTACCATATCATGAACAAAATGATACTGAACATCAATGTGCTTTGTTCTAGAATGGAAGGTAGGATTATTTGCTAGAAAAATTGCACTTTGAATGTCAAAAAAAATAGTAATATGTCCTGCATCTAAACCAATATCAAAATGCAATCTCTTCAACCAAATGGCTTCCTTATACACATGATTGGATTCCATATACTCTACCTTTTTTGTGGACAATGCGACTACAACCTACCGCTTACTCATCCAACTGATAGCACCACCAAACATCGTAAACATATAACTACTGGTGGATCTTCTACTGTCAATGTTTCCTGCCCAATATGAATCCACATATCCTCGAATGCTCACAAAATTTTGAGGTCCAATAGGATAACCATAAAAACACAAGGAATACTCAAAAGTACCCCATAAATATCTGAACACTCTCTTTACTGCATCCCAATGCACCCGTCCAAGATTAACCATAAAATGACTAAGGACCCCCATTGCTTGGGAAATGTATGGTCTTGTATACACCATTGCATACATTAGACTTCTAACTGCACTCGCATATGGTACTTTGGTCATGTCCTCCATCTCAATAGGATATTTTGGACATCCATTCATAGAAAGCTTCATCCCTTGCATCATAGGAACAACTAACTATCTGCATTCTACCATGTTGAATCTCTCCAACATGGAGTTCACATACTTTGTCTGGCTTAACCAAAGCTTTCTGTTAATTCCGTCTCTTGTGATTTCCATTCCAAAAATGTACCTAGCTGCACCTAGGTCTTTCATCTCAAACTATGCTGACAACTGAAACTTCAAATTTGAAATCATACTTTTACCATTCCCAATAAACAAAATATCATCTTTCTCAATAAAATGCTCTGGATGTGACATGTAAATTTCTTCCTCCAAATCACCATGAAGGAATGTTGTCTTCACATCCATTTTTTCCACTTCTTTAGTCATATGCTTGTGCAAGTGACAACAAAAGTTAGATAGATGTCAACTTTTCTATAGGAGATAATATCTCCCCATAATCAATTCCTCCACCTAAAAAAGTCCCTTAGGAACCAACTATTCCTTATACTTCTCAACACTGCCATTAGGACCACACTTTTTCTTAGAAACCCATTTACAATGAATAGGTTTATGTTCAACAAGCAACAGTACTAGATCCTAAGTCTTATTTTTCTTTAAAAAATCCATCTCCTCATCTATGGCTTGCATCCAGGAATTTGAATCATTCATACCCAATGCCTCTTTAATAGTCTTAGGTTCATTGGTATTAGTAATCAAGGAAAATATGTAATTGGAATCCAATAATGAATATCCAAACCTTTCTGGTTGCCGCCTAACTTGGGTAGACCTCTTCAAAGGTTGAGGTTGAGGTTCTCCTTCTACTTCAGAACTTTCAGAGCTACTTGAGCTCTCCTCATCATCAGGTCCAATAGGGGTGCTTGGTTCTTCTTTCTTCGGAGTAGGTGGAATCTAAACCATCTCCTTATTTTGTTTCTCTTCTTTCTTTGGTTGTAGATCAATAGAGGAATGTGTCATCTCTTTGAAGATCACACTTTTGTTATAGAGAACCTTCTGAGCTTCTGGATCCCAAAGCTTGTACCATTTCACACCAACACCATAGCCGATAAAGATACACTTAACAACCTTGTTTCCCAACTTAGACCTCTTCTCAGTCAAAAAATGTGCATAAACTTCACAACCAAACAATCTGAGATGTCTCATTGAAGGATTTTTACCAGACCATGCCTCCATGGGTGTCTTACTAACAAGCGCTGATGTAGGATATTTATATCAAATAACATGCAATGGCTATTACTTTAGCCCAAAATTTTTGCTCAAGGCTAGCACCATTCAACATACTCCTAGCCCTCTCCATCAATGTTCTGTTCATCCTCTTTGCAACTCCATTTTTTTGTGGAGTGTAGGGAGTTATCTTATGTCTCTAAATCTTATGTTATTTTCAGCACTTGTCAAACTCTATGGAACAAAACTCACCACCATTATCAACCCTCAAACACTTAATCTTTCTGCTAGAGTTTGATTTTCTACCAAGGCCTTAAACTCCTTAAACTGACTAAAGACTTCAACTTTGCTTACGAGGAAATAAACAAATGCCCTTCTACTATATGTTAGAAACCAAGATTAGATTTGCAAACCAAAGATACCTTCCACATAAGATAAAAATCAAAAGGGAAAATATTTGCAAGAAGATGTGCAAATAATATTATTCGAGAATTCAATAATTACATGATAATGATTTGCTTTATAAAAGCAAAGATGCAAACCTAATCTTATCTTGAGCAACAAGATAGCTCAAAAGATAAAGATAAGAACCTAAAACTTAGGAATTAAATATGCCTAAGTAAACTTATGCAAATGTGTAATTAAATATTAATTACACCAACACCCCCCATAAGTGCAACTTAGGGAGAAGCAAATAAAGCATGCGCCTAAAACTAAGATGAATGCAAGAAAGCATGAATGGGTCCTAGCAACAAGGCCTGATCAACTACCCAAGTACAAATGTAAAGATGAGGTAGAGAAGGAAAACCCAGTGGGACAAAACCCCCCTACAATGAGATGACTGCTACAAAGAAGCACTAGAAGAACACTGTGGAGTAACATTGGAACCGCAATCTAACAAGCAAGGAAAGATACTTCTATCTACAACTGAAACCAAAACCGGAATCATGATAATGTGACAATAGACCCGATGCCATGGAACACTGGAAAACTCACAAATTGGAACAACCCTGGAATCTGTGAAGCAACAGGAGATGAAATGATGACATAATCTGGAAGCCATGTAACTTGATGCTGATGCCAAACTGAGACTAAAAATCTTCCATGGGAAGGAGTACCATACAGAATTTGGAACATTAACCATAAAAATATGGCCCTCAAACTGAGATGGATCCAATGCGGATCATTAACCATAGGCTCTCAGTCTAAAGTGTGAACCGATGTGAATCAACAATGTGTCTAGCTAAGCAAAGATATGGCCAAAAGAAACTAAGAGACCAAATAAAATCATGTGAGTTGCCATCAAAACAAGATGGAGATGTAGATCAAAGTGAAAACTAGACTCTAATCAGATTATTATGCAAGGAACCCCCCTGAATGGAACTTTATCATAATTCATTTATTACAATAACCCAACGATTGTAAAAGGAGAGCATACTAAAAATTCATAAATAGAAAAATAACATAGACCTTAGATCTATGTAGAGGACTGAATCAGCTTTCCAACGCCGCAAGAATGACGAAAAATAGAGCATTGAGTCAAAAGATATGCCTTCCGGAGTGAAAGCATCAACATCTGAGTTCAAAGGACTACTAAATGAATCTGAAGCAAGATCTGGTAAAAAAACCAGTACCACTAGATCGGCATTGGAATCAGCTTTCCAACGGTATCTCGTTTGCAAAAAATGAAGATTGTATGTAAGAAATACACCCGATTTCGTGAACACTGCTCTAAAATGGAGAAAACACAGTGCACCATTAAATTTGACGGTCAAACGGCCGTCGGCGCTTTTTCCCAATTAGACTTATCTGTCACATGTAAAAGATATGAATAACCAAAGAAGATGTTCTGTAACCTCAAAGTAAAAATGCATTGAGAGAATCAAATATTACAAAGAGATCAATCCTTATGAAGGAGATCAAGAAACCCTAAAAGGGAAAACCTAAATGAAACCCTAGTGTGCACACTTAATAATTAATAATTAATTAATTATTAATGTGCCTAAGTTTAGTTTAAGTAACAAAGAGGAATAAGTGACTTAATTAATTAATCAATATGATATAATTAATTAAGCATAATAACTTATTACTCTAACACCCCCCCTTAAGATGAACTTAGGAAGAAGCTAAAACACTAGAATAAGATGCATGAAAGCAAAGATGGGTCCTGACAACTAGGCCTGATCAGGTACCCATTTACAAATGCAAGAATGAGTAAGAGAAGGAAAAGCCCAGTGGGACAAAAGCCCCCTTACAATGAGATGTCATGCTGCAAAGAAGCACTGGAAGAACTCTGTAGAGTAACACTGGAACTTGATACTGGCAAGCAAGGAAAGATTTTTCTGTTTACTACTGAAACCAAATGAGAGTCACTGATTGACTTAAGGAATCATGATAAAGCAACAATAGACCCGATACCATGGAACACGCGAAAACTCCAAATGGGAACAACTCTGGAATCTATGAAGTAGTAAGCAATTATTGAATGATGTATTACTGAAAACGAAGTGCAAAGATGCAAGATGCACTCTCCCAACTGCCAAAACATCCAAGTTATCGCCAAACAACCCATCGGGTCAAATCTAGACTAAGTGATCAACCTAGGACAAATACAAAAAAAAGTGCATAGACAGCAACATGGAGCTCCTCAATACCTTTCCAACGCTTCAAATGAGGCAAAAAATAGACATCGTGGCAAAAAGTTATGAGCTCGGAAGCATAAAAAGTACATCTAACTTCAAACAGCAATAAATGCAAGAAAATAGTAAAATACTGAAAAATAAATAGCACTATTGGAAAGTGCTCGGAACCAGCTTTCCGGCGATATCTTGTTTGCCTGATTTCGATACCGTATGCCCAAGTTATGACCAAAAGAAAAAAACTGCTTCTTTTAGGGCAAATTGGGGTTAGGAGGGGGCATATGAGGGCCATACAGACGTTGACGATCATGCTGACATCAGCGGTTCATGAGCATAAAATTGACGGCCGTCTGGCCATCGCCGCAAAAAAATGGCCCCCTGCAAAAGAAAAAATTTGGGCCCCTAGTCCTGTGCTCGACTAGGGGTGGCGGGCTAGTGCGGGGGCGGATCCCCTGGTCCTCCATAGGACCTGCGCTATTGTAGAGGGGGCTGGGCGGCGGGCGGGGCTGGTTGGAGGCCTGGTGGCGGACCGGTGGAGGTTGCTGCAGGGCGGTGGTGCGATGGCCGCTTGGCGGCTGAGCGGTGGCCGCCCGACGGTGATTGATTTTTCTATTGGGAGCGTCGGCACGGGAACTGAAAAATGCCAGTTTTTGACATTTTTTTTCAATTTTCGAGCTTTGTGAAGCATGCAGGGGAGTCCGTACGGCCCCTTAGACAATTTTTTTTCCTTCCAAACCAACTTCTCAGAAATTGACCAAACGAAGGGCGATCTTAGGGTTTTTGGCCGCTGCGAACCCAATGGTGACCTCCGTTTCTGCTCAAACTGCTCCAAAAATTTGGCTACCCCCAGATCTTGCAGAAAAGATGCTTGTGGAAACCCTTGCACTTGAAACTCACAGAGAGGCCATATCTTTAGATCACGAACAAGCAGCTGCAGGTTTGGAGCTTTGATACCATGTTAGAAACCAAGATCAGATTTGCAAACCAAAGATACCTTCCACAAAAGAGAAAAATCAAAAGGGCAAAGATTTGCAAGAAGATATGCAAATAATATTATTCGAGAATTCAATAATTACATGATAATGATTTGCTTTATAAAAGAAAAAATGCAAACCTAATCTTATCTTGAGCAACAAGATAGCTCAAAAGATAAAGATAAGAACCTAAAACTTAGGAATTAAATATGCCTAAGTAAACTTATGCAAATGTGTAATTAAATATTAATTACACCAACACTATAATCATCTATGAAATAAACAAAATATACCAAGTTTGGTAAGGGAGAAACATTTACATGACCAAAAACATTTGAATGTACATAATCCAAGACCCCAAAATACTTATGAGAACTAGAGTAGAAAGAAACATGGTGTTGTTTTCCATATACACAATGTTCACAAAAGTCAAACTCGAGATTAAAATCATCAAGGCCTTCAACAAGGATCTTATTTTTCAAGGTTCTAAGACCCTTATCACCAATGTGACAAATTCATTAGTGCCATAACATTGTCTTCTCAGTAGGAAGCTTCATTTCCATAGAATGAGCACCCTTAGGTACCCAAAATGCATGACCATCGGATGTAGCTGCAACATGCTTCTTCTTTGCACAATCTGATGGTGAGGATGAAGAATCCAAAGGTCTCTTCTTTGGTACATTAGAAGAACTATTGCACTGTACAATGCATACATCAAGCTGAAATAAAGTTCCAATACGAACTCCCTTAGCCAACACCATAGCTCCTCTAGTCATCTTGCATCCTCCACCAGAGAAAATAACTTGCACTCTCGAATCATTCAGTTTACTAACATAAATTAGGTTTTGTGCCAAACCCGGGATATGCAAAAGCACCATCAATCCCCTTCACTCTTCCATCAGGAAATATTATTTTGACTCTTCTACAACCAACAATCTTCAGGTAAGAGTCATCACCCATGCACACCTCTCCACCATTGTACTAATCATACTTCGAGAACCAATCTCTATGAGAAATCATGTGAAAGGATGCACCAAAATCTATCAACCACACATCATCTGATGCATGGGCTACCAAGGCTACAATAAAGGCTTCTCTATCATCTTGGGATACTTTCTCAGATTCAAAATAAGAGAAAGACTCATTTAAATTCTTCTTCTCCTCCTTCTTTTAATATTTCTAAATGTGACCAACTTCACCACAATTCCAACATTTTTCCTTGGACTTCTTACCAAGATACTTTGATCTCCCTGGAGAATTTGACTTAGTTTTCTTGTCTTTCTTTTTGATTCTCTCTTTTGGTTTGCCATGGACTACAAGTGCCTCCTTGGCCATCTCAAAAGACTTCCATTGCATCTCTTCAAATAATAATGAGGAAACAACCTCATCCATCTTAAAGGTAGAATTAGTGCTTCCAATATCCATTACCAGGTGATCCCAAGAGTCCGAAAATGAACACAAAAGGAGCATGCAACGGTCTTGTTCATCTATTTTTTCTCCAATGGAACCCAATTGTGCAACCAACATGTTAAATGCATTTAGATGATCTGTAATGGACCCTCCATATTCTATTTTCAGAGAATACATCTTCTTTCTCGGGAAAATCTTGTTTACCAAGGATTTAGCTTGGTAGACATCACGAAGCTTCTTCCACAGAGAAGTATAAATTTTCTCTCCATGGACATTCAAGAGGATGGAATCAGCCAAACAAAGTCTAATAAGACCCTTTGCTTTCCTATCCATGAGATCCCAATCTTCTTATTTCATGCCTGATGGTTTGGTTCCAAAAATAGCATCCCATAGGTCACGGTCTATGAGCATGTCTTCCATTTTGAGCTTCCACAACTCAAAATTACCACCATTAAAAAATTTCATTTGAATCCTCCTATATATACCTGCCATCTCTTTTCTACAACAAGGCAAGGAAACACACACTTCTGCAAAAATCCCACTAAAACAAAGATTCGCTCAAAAAACCCTTCTACCCAACAAAACAACCAAGGCTGGCTAGGCTCTCATACCAATTGAAAGGAAGCCGGGTGAGTGGAAACAAATTCCTACACTAATATAAGTAGGGGAGAGTTACAAAAAAAATAATTCAACACCTTTAACAATTAGAACAAGAGATACACATAGAGAATAAATGAATAAATCAACAAGTACACAAATGCAATAATAGATATACGTGGGGAAAACCCTTTTGGGTAAAAACAACCACCCTCCAAAAGCACAATACTTCTATATTACTTCAAATAGGAGTTACAAAATAGCCCAAGTATAAAGCTTCTATACAAGTGCTTCGTCACAAACACCTGTTCTGGAGTTAACCTAGTAGCACTTCGTTACCTACAAACAAACTATGCATTCTACAACTCAAGGCACTCAATAAAAAGAGTGATATAAGCTTCATGAAGAAACTAGAAGGTGAGGGGTTTCCAAATCCACATGGCAAAATTTTCAACACCTTAGACATGTATTTGGACACATGTACAATATCCCCTTACACCCCTTACAATGGTTAAACATGCAAATATTCTTCTTCCAAGCTTGGATGCCTAGAATATGCTAAAAATAGCTTATGATAGATGCTTTACAACTATCATAGAATATGTCATAGGATCTGTCATAACCGGCTAAAAATAGCCAATTCTCTTACATCCTATCATAACCCATATTGGGTGCCATCTTTCTCCATGCATTCAAAGATTCCTTATGACGCGCCATAGAATCTGTCATATTCCATAGATTCCAAAGTGGGACACCTATGTCCACTTGGGATGATGATGTACCATCCAGTCACCTCCAACGAGGATGCCACTCTGTCGGTGGGTCCCAATTAATGACATGACACCATAGGCAATAAAATAATACAAATTAAATACATTAATTACATCAATTAAACAATATTAGGACTCTAAGGTTGAGACACTTTAATCCTACAATTTTATGTTAGAAATTTAAGATTTTACTCAAGTCTAATAGTGGAAAAAAACTGAACTCCTTCGTAGTTTGAATTGAACATTATGCACTACCTTTAAACTCAAACATTGACACCTTTGATAAATAATACTTGTGAGGGTTTATATAAAAAAAACTAATGGGTGTCTAGTTAAACTCTATAAAAGTAAGTTTGATTTTTTTTTTAAATATACCTCATTAGTTGATCGATTATAGTTCTACCATAAATGTAACAATGATTCATTGTCATGGGTTAAATGTGTTTCTTGTTGTAAAGACCATTTTTAAAATGTTCAGTCTCTTTCAATCCATTTTACAGTGAAGCCATGAAGAAAAATATTTATATTTGTTTTAGGATTTTCCCCTACTTTGAGGGAGTTAAAGAAAGATTTCCTTATTTTAAAAATATCTAAACTAAGTTGTCTTTATGGATACGATAACCCTTATAAGTCTTTTCATTTTCTTTAATGACATATTTTTATTAATTTTCTTACTTTTATTTTTATTATATCATTTATAGTTACAGTTAAAATATAGAATTATGTGTTATAATTTTATTTTTTCTAAAATAGTTTAGAAAGTTATATTAAATATAATTGTTATATATATATATATATATATATATTCTTATTATGTCTTGTATTTCAGAAATTTGTATGGATAATTATTTACGTGGGATAAAATTTATAATAACTCTAAATTTTTTAAAATGTATATACATATATAAAATTCATTTCTTATACACACTCTAATTATTTCACTTGTCATCATGTTTTTGTTGTCATTGTACTTTTTGTTTCTCATTTTAGGTAACATAGGACTGCATAGTGATCCCTAAAGAGACATTATCCTAAAAAAGAAGAGATAATGAGCTTGCTAGGTGGGAGTAGATCCTTCATTGCTTCATAGTAGACCTCTTGATTAGATATTGAAATGACTTGTTTTCCGTCAATAATCTATTGTTGAAGCTTTGAAAAGAGATACTTTATGGCAAGAACCAAGCATTGTGTGGGTTTTCCTTTCCCCTATTGTTCCATATAACAAAATAGAGTAATTTCTTCCTTGCCAAGCATATTCAATAATATTTATAGTTTTAAACAAGTTTATCACATTCCCACTAGTTGAATGAATATAAGAGCTTTGTATTAGGATATGGACATCCCTCAAATAGTTAGACCTAGTTGCTGCAAGATATTCAATCTGAGTGGAGACACATACATATAGGTGAATTGGAGGGACTAGGAACAACTTTGAAAGTCCAATGCTTTAGTCTTCAAATATAAAAAGGTCACTAAAAATCTATTCTTATTGAACATCATCAAGTTCAATTTTCAAATAGTCAAAAGAAATTTAATGCCTCATTCACACTAAATATGGTAATTTTTTTGGTGTATTTTTATTTTCTAAAATTATCTTTTGATTGTTTAATTGAATGATGTTTAAGGACATTGTCTATCCAACATTTTGAATTTTAATTAATTAACAAATATAATCAAAATTGCATGTACAATGCTAGATAGACAATAACATGTTCAAGAATAGTGTTGAAAATCAATCTATTATAATTGCAAGAACCAAGCATAGTGTAGTTTTCCCTACCCATAGTGTTTCATAGAACAACATAGAACCATATCTTCAATGCAAAGAATATTCAAATAAGATTTGTAGTGTTGAACAAATTTATCACATCCCCACTCATTGTATGAATATAATATTTTTGTAATAGGATATGAACATATATGAAACCATTAGATTTAATAGGTGCAAGATATTTGAATTGAGTGGAGACACACCTTGATAGTTAATTTTGAGAGATCGAGAACAAACTTGAAAGGTTAGTGATTTATGTCTTCCTATATATAAAGGTCACTAAATATGTGATATTCTTAAACACAATCAATTTTAATGGTCAAACAATCAAAAGTAGAATTTACACCTTATTCACCCTAAAATGTAGTAAATATTTGGTTTATTTCTATTTTCTCAAATTGACCTTTGATTGTTCAATTGGATGATCTTTAAGGGCATTGTCTATCCAACATTCAATTTTGCTTAATTAATAAATATGATCAAAAGTACATCTAGAATGTTGGATAGACAATAACATGTTTAAGTATAGCCTTGAAAATCAAAATGTTCTAAAGTATTTGAGACCATTTAGAATTAAATGTTTTAAAAATGAGAAAGATTGAATTAGGTTTAGTTTCTCTTTTGTATAATCTTCTATATTTTAAATAACTTGATTAGTTTAAAAGTATTTATTTTGTAGTGTCAATTGTTTAATTTATTAGTTGTGTATTTGTATATTTAGGTGAACAAAATAAAATATTTTTTATTGTTTGTATAGATAATATTAGATGAATACATATTTTATTATTAGTACAAATAATTTGAATAGTTGAATTTTATAATTACTTTTCATAAATTTAAGATAAAAAATATGTTATTTTAGACACCTTAATCAAACATATTTACAACATCAAATTTAATAATACTGATTTGGAACTTTTAAATTCAATAATATACTTACCACTCCAGCTATTATAAAAACTTTAATAAGATCTTGAGACACCTAATTAAAATGTTGGATTATGTATGGTCCCATGAGGGGGCTTGGACTTCTATTTTCATGGATTAAGCGGTCCCATGAAGCAAAAAAAATTATGCTATAGGATCAATTTGAATCTTTTCCTAAAATAGCAGCCCCTGCTTTTTAGGACTACAAATTTTAGCGGGTGAAATTGAGGTGGGGCTAGAAATTGCCCCTACAACTTAGGAATATTTCTGCCACTTGTCTATCACTTAAAATTTCAAATTCCTAAAAAAATAAAAAGAAAATGAGAGAATTTTTATTTATTTATTAACTTTTATCAAAATACTCCAATTTGTTTCTTAAATTTTAGAGCTCAAACTTTGAAGCTGAATTGCAAAATTGAATTTATGGGACCACCAACTTTAAAATATTCCTAAAAAATCTCAGCAGCACCCACAGAATTTTTAGAAAGCCCCTCCATGACACCTTACCCTTGGTTTATATCTTATTTATTTTAATTTATATTTCCTGCAGATCGGCTGCTCTTAACCCAATGCGGTGATTAAGAAAAGTAGTCCATGTCAAACGCCTATAAAATGGAGTTAGGATGAAATAAAAGTATATTTAATCCAGGGTTCCGAGAATACAAACCATTAGAAATGGAGAAAGAATCGATTCCAGAAGTTGAAGGAGATGGAGAGCAGCGTGATATATCTGAGCTTCCTCTGGATATGAAAAAACTGATATTTGCAAAGCTTTCAATTCAATCAATCTCAGGCTTTCGCACAGTCTGTAAGGAATGGAATTCTATATTGTCCTCGCAAGGCTTTCTGTCTTCATTGCCCGCCGAAAATCCATGGCTTCTTATCTACGGTCAAGAAAAGGATGGAAATCGGCAATGTATGGCGTATTGCTTTTCTACCCAAAAATGGAGGACAATCTCTCTCTCTTTTCTCCCAAATCCTGAGGGATGCGATATCAGTCGTTTATCAATGACAGCGCAGGGGTTACTTCTCTTTCGAGATATAACGCGCTTTCAAAAAACCACCAGGGAAAAAATTTATGTTTGCAATTCCCTTATGAGATCTTATGCAGAGATAGAAATCGATGTGACTGACAAATGTATCCATCTTGTAAAGGGAACAAACGGAGAGCCCTATTTGGTAGTGTGCTAGGACTATGGAAAATTTTCCTTCCAAATCTACCACTATTTTCAAGATTCATGGAGGATTAAGTTTGAATTTTCAGCGGAAGAGGAAACTGGTTATATTATTTTAAAGTATGAAGTGGTTGAGTGCAATGGCGTTCTTTTCTGGAAGGGAATGTTGCGGAGGACTCTCATGTACGATAACATCATCGTGGGTTACAATATCCAAGACGGTTTCATTAACACTGTTACAATAGCTCCGTTACCCCTATTTCTTGTTATATCTATGGTTGCATATGGTTCGTCCGTTGTAGTGGTGGAGGCTTTTGTTGACCGGTCACAGTCATCCCGGTTGGGTATTATTATCCGGGAGTTGTTTCAGGACGAGGAAGATAAGTTGCTTTGGAAGTGGAAAGAAATTGCAAGAATGCCTCCAAACAATCTTCCCGAATTTCGTGATGGACGTTGGTGGCATCAGGAGTGTGTTTGTGTGGGAGATTACCTGTGCTTCAGAAGTAAAAATGGACGTGAAAGTGTAAATGTGTTCGCATATAATTTAAAGGAAGGCTTTTGGCAATGCCTGCCTCCCTGTAAAAAATACTCTATAAAGAAGATGATGTCATTCGAACCGAAGCTCAATCTTTATCAATTCTTAAGAAAATTGGGAGAATGAGGGATTCCATGATTATGGTGATAAGTGTCTTATTAAGGATGGGAGTTGAAGCATAAGGTACCTTCATTTACAACTATTTTGTTTCAATGTCTGTATTGTTTTATATTTTTTATTAGTCAATAGGTTACATATAATGTGAGATCTGAGCCTGAAATATGTCTCACGCCTACAAACCACTCTTGAGTCATTGGGAAACAATTTTCAACTATTGTTAAATGCTAAATCAACTTGCTTCATCTACTGTTAAATGGTAAAAGCTAAATAAATATTCATTTGCCAATTGAATGGAAAATTCTATTTTCATTTGCAGTGTCTTTTTCCAATTTGATGCCAACTTTCTTTTTCCACTTACTGCTTTAAGTTTTAAATCTTATTTCAAAATCAGATATGTTGTAACAACTTTTGAATGGAAAATTTATTTCTATTTGGAGAGTTTTTTGCCAACTTGATGATGGCAACTTTCTTTTCCCACTTGCATTGCTTTATGTTTTAAATCTTCATGTAAATATTTCAAAATAAAATAATACGTTTTAATAACTTTTCATTAGTTTTTTTCATTATTTTTAGGAACTTTCATCTTGTGCAATTTGGTATTTCCTTTTAAAAAGTAGATATAATTGCTAATATTCTTTGGTCTTAACTTTTTTTGTGCACTTCTTTCAAAATAAACAATTAGTAATATCGTAATATCAAAATTCTTATTAAATATTTTCTGCATAGTAATATCAAAGTTTCAACCTGTTCTATTGTCTTGTTGTGATTTTATATTAATTCTATATCTCCATTACAATATATGATAATGAAATATGGTACAAATTGTAGGATCGAGTAGCACACTATGTAGAGCTTACAATGGGCAACATATTGAAGAAGATGAATATGAAAAATATGTTTACTATTTTACTTTTGTTTATTATCAAAATTATGATTATTATTAAATAGTTGAGTTACATTGTAATAACATTTTCTTAGTGAAAATGCATTGCTCTGCTTAATTTTATTCAATTTAAGCTTGAGAAAGCGTTAACGGAAGAATTGGAATTGTAGGGGTAAGAGTTTGAACCTTAGGACTTTGGCAGCTGGATAATTGTCTTCAAATTTGATAAGAGCCATGTGAAAATGAGAATAGTGTATTTTTCGTTAAGCTTCTTTAAACAGAAACCTTTGTACAAAATGAAACTATCTCTAAATCCCCTACATTTAAAAGTTAATAACATTTCCCAATTTACTTAAAAATTGATTGGGGATTTTCCTCTTTTAATTTTTTAAGTTCATCGAAATAAATTTTTGTTTTATTTTGTTTTCCTATTCTTGCACCCAAACAGTTTCCTAAAAGAGAATTGATTTACAGCTCATGCAATTTTATTAATTTAAAAAAACAAAGGTCCTACTCAAACTGATTCTGGTCATGTAGTTAAATTGGAGAGTTGGGAAAATCCTAAAATTTGATTCATTGCATTTGCATGACTAAGCATTCCATTATACATTGGGAGAAGAGAATAGAAGAGATCAGAAGAGTTCCCTTTTCAATTCATTAAGTTTCTGGTCAGAATAACATTTTCTATTTTCATTTCTATTGTCTGGCCGGATTTTCTAAGCAAAAAGTGTAGAAATGTAGTACTTCTATTGGTATTGTTGCATTATACCCTGCAAGAGTATTTTATCTACATTGCATTATTGGCTGCATGGGGTAACTATTAAAAAATAGAAAACAAAAACAATTAAGTGTCTACATGCATGGTTTCTTGAAAAGATCTGTTATAGATATGGTGTACCTGTATTGTTTTTAGCCCCTTTTTGTTACTAGTGAGCATTAATATATAAATTTCAAATTTCTTTAATATGATCACTTTCTCAACACCAATCTATCTAACAAAATGCATCTGACGCACAGGCTTTTGAGACATGATAGTAGTGTATTGTAGTGCTGGTAAGTCATCCAGTCCTTTGTGTTTGAAAAATCTAACCCAATTACCTTGCTAAAAAAACCCTAAACACAGAGCAATGCATATGATATTTACAATAGCGATTTGAAATGTTGATCCTTCTATGTTTTTCTATGTAGTTGTTCCTGAAGCATTATTTCTTAATGTTTGAGATGTTTAAATAGGCAAGAATAGATCTAGATAGTTGGTCCTTCTGGTCCAGCAGAAGTGAGATTCAGAGCAATTCGACAAATATTTACAATGGTGTTTTGAAACATTAGTTCTCTAGTCTTTTTACATAAAATTGTTCTGGAAGCCATATTTTGTAATATTTACAAGAGTTAAAAAGTGAAAGTGAACTTCTGAATGTCCACAACTGCACAATTATACAAAGCATGCATGATATGGGTAGCCAATCAGAAACTAAAAGTTTGTAGATGACATTATTCCAAGAACCTAGAAAAATGAATCTGACTTAAGTGTGCATATCTTATAGGCATGGTCTTGATTGTTGCACTTGAAACCAGCTCATGACATCTTGAAAGCCAAGGAAGAAATTAGACACAATGGAATAAGTACTCCATCATCTGCTTAATTCTGGTGAATGGTGATAGAAGTCAATGCACATGCAAAATTTGCAGATGTAGTAGTTCTCAGTTAAGGACGTTAGAAAAGCATGTGAATAACTTGAACAGAATAAAGGGCTTAGACCTCAAACCTCTTAGAACTAAAATTTGAAATGGTCGTTAAGTAATCAACTACTTAAAACATCAGATATTTAGAAACATATATGTATATTAGTTTATCTAAATCCATTTTGTCAATTGATTGTAATATGGATGACATCGATGTCAAACTCAAGCCAATTTATTGAGAATCTTTAAACCATGGTTTCTTTCTCGTACAGAAGCTAAAGGTTACTCTGACATTGTAAGAATGGTAAGAAAGGTTTAGTTCATTTCTTCATAGTTCTTTGAACAATTTAAAACATGGTTTTCAGTTCACTTTCTTTTTGTATTTGATTGCTTTACTCAATCATCTCCCTGTGCCATTCCTATTATGCCCAAACACCTACCTCGTTCATTCTTACAATGCAAACTACAGGACATGACTCTTATGAAATCAACTCTCGAAATAATCAATGTACAAAAGTGACGATTAGTATTTTTTCCCACCTCATGTAGATTCATTGGGAATTTAAACCTTGCCAGCATTCTAATATGATCGCTATGAGAAAATGAAGTCTGAAAAAGAAGTTTCTAAAAATGAAAGATAAGTCTTTGGAGTTGTAATAACTAATATAAGCTATAAACTTATCTCATACCCATTTCTATTTATATTGCATGCTTCTTTAATTCGTACTATATTTTCTTTGCAAATTCACATCAAAGTATCAAATTACTCTTTCAGAAATATAGTTATTTTCCAATTATGTAATGTTCCCTCTTTTAATTCTTTTTCCTAGGTTGGCTTATGTTAAGTAAAAGCAGGTCAGGTTTGTGAAAAAAAAAATAAAACATTTGTGTTTCTTCCTAGGTCGGCCTTAATATGGAAAAACAAAAATTAATAGTAAACTTGCCTAGGTCGGTCAGCATAAAGGAGGGTAGTACTATAAGCATTGTACTATCTGCACCTTACACAACTGGCTAGGTAGGTATGGCATTTTCAACGAATGAATTTATGGTGGGTTCTAGTGCCATGGTTGGATGGATCGACAAACAAGATGGATCTGGAAGTATTAAACAATATTATCTAGGGGGTAAAACTGTAGATGCAGTTCAGCTAGATGACACTCGCTTGGTTGTTATAAACAACTCTTCAAGTGTTCAGTTACAAGGATCTACCATTTATCTGGTTTTTCAATTACTTTTTTCTGAGACTGTTAAACCAGAAAATATTCTATATGCATATGGGAGCACAAATCCATCCAACAACAAACTCTCAAAACATTCAAGTGCATTTCACACTACACTTGACTTCAGTACAGGTGAGATTGAAATCGTTAACTGCAAAAACTGACAGTTTTTTGTTCATGAAATTGACAATGAACAGTTTAATCCTTAATCCATTCTGTGATGTTCCTAACTTCTGTCAAGCTGTCATTTCCAAAGGAACTTCAATAATGTGTTTTACTCATAGCTGCAAGTCTTATGAGGAAAGTCAAGGTAGTGATGAATTGATAATAGTATTAATGAATTAATCTGCAGGGGCATCTTCAACTTCTAGCTCTACTGATACTATGAAAAGAAATCATGGGGCACTGAACATTTTTGCATGGAGAGTTTTACTTCCAATAGGTGCAATTATAGCACGCTACTTTCGACAGTGGGATCCAGCCTGGTTCTATCTGCATGTTGGTTTTCAGGTCATCAGATTCATCTTTGGGGTGGCAGGAGTAATTCTCGGAGTAGCATTGTACAACAGATTGGATTCTAATGTACAACAGATAGGCATGGAGACCTATTGAAGATGCTAAGATAGACAAGATTAACATTGTAGCATAGAACCTACTTAGTGATAGGCAAGAAAACATGAATATACACAAAAGCTTTGATAGACAAAACAGCGTGATGTAACTGAAGTTATAACTGCATCTTTATACTCAAAGAAAAACCATAGAATTTGGAACACAAACAATGGGCCAAGCTAGGATTAAACCGTAGAAAGTTCTCCTAATAGAACTTTCATCTCTGCCAAAATCCGGGTCAAAAACATTTCCTCTCATGAAAATGACACCTTGTTCATTTGTCTTCTTGTGGAATTTGAGCACATTACAAATCATAATAAATACTATTCTCTCCTATGAAACTAATGCTCTTCTAAACATCCAACATACCTCAATCCATGCTACAACATCTAATATTTTGAAGAAACTTTGTATTCTTATATTGTACACAAAAAAGTTATATTAATGTCCACAAATAATCAAAATAGGTTGGTGAGATTCATAAAGCACAACCAATTATCAAAAAGTAGCACTAGGGTAGAAACGCCCCATGTTATAATAAGTAACTAAACATAGGAAAGATCACATTAGTGATCTTGTAATTTCCATAAAGAGGGGTCTTGAAAGAGGCTTGAAAGGTCGAATTAAAAACATTACAGTGTTGTCCATATACATGATATTTGATAGTGAAAATCTAAAATCTAAGTAAACACCATAGTTCCACAGAGTTTGGAACAAGGGGAAGGGGGGACCAAGGACCTAAATTAGGGGATAGTTGTAAGTTGGTGGATATACAACCAAAGTGGGGGTTCAGGGGTGTGGCACATTGCAGCATCAAGGAGCAACTACAAATCTTAAAGACCATGACACACTTCATTTTCATAATTAAATCATGATGGTTTTTGCATAACCAAGTCCTCACTATTTCAAATGAATTCTTCATTCTTCAAAGAACTAATGGTGAAGATGCATAATTTGACCAATCTAAATGATGAGGGCTATGCAGTTAAAGACAAGAATATTGCCATTCTTGAATTTTTCTATTTATTTTCTTCTTTTTGATTTGGATTGAGGGTGGGATGTCTTTTTATAGGTTTTGAGTGTTTTGGGTGTGTGGGGGGCCAATATGACTTTTAGGGTTAGGGCTAGTTCCCTACTTTTCTTTAAAAATCCTTTTAAAAACTTACTTTTTTGATGTTTTAGACATGAGGAATGGCAACAAGTTTTTGGAACATTTGAGGGATGTGATGACACTTCTTGTAAGTATTGAGGATGCCTCAACATCCCCTCAATGGCCCCATTAGGGGTATACTCTAGAAATGTCCCTTGTCTATTGGTGGCAATAGGGAGGGGGTTGGGAGGTGTGATGTTGGTAGGCATGGGTGAGTACATCCCCTTGGTGTCCTACTTTCTTGGGGATGTCCTCATCTTAGAAATAACCCATTTTTGGGGGATGTGTCCTCATGGAACATTGGTAAACATGAAGTCTAAGAGAAAGATGAACAATACAAGAGGGCATAAATTAAAATAGATGAAATCCCAAGCTATAGGATAAAGGACAACTATAGATGGGCTTGTGAGGGAAGGAACCCTTACATTTTTATCTATTACTACAAATGGGCCCAAGTAAGAATTGTAAATGCTTATAGAGCAGTGTCCAAGACTATCAGGGTCAAGCCACAAAATCTTGGGAGGAAGTCAAGTAATTTGCTTAGAGCCTCTCCTAATATCCAAGGTCAATGAAATTTGGTAGTGTATAAAAAGTTAGTAACACTTGTTTGTATCCATGACCTAGGTTGTAGACAAGGGGAAGGCCCTTGGAATTGAATGTGAATGCAACTAAGGGGGTTGGAGTGCTTTGGTAGTGACACACAAAGAGGAACATCCTCTTACTAATATATTTTCCTCTACCCATGGTTTTTTCATATCCTATGGACATATACTCCCTTCAATTTTTCTAATGGTTTGAAGGAAGTAAGTAATCAACTCGACAACTTTAGGGGTTGCCTTATTGACCCTTTTCTAAGAAGCTGACTAGGGTCACACACCTTTGATCAATGCATTGAAGGAAGATAGATATAAATTGCTCAAGTCTCTTTATAGAAAGTGACATCTCCTATAGATCCTACAAAGAAATCCTAGAAAGTGAGTTTGGAATTTGGAAAAGAATACTATATATTCTTTAGGAGTTCACATTGGTCACATAATATGGAAAAATGAAGAGCATATCGAAGAAAAATAAGAGGACACTCTAATTCCAATTTTCACAAGGAAAAATATCTAGAACTTTAGATAAAATTCAAGTGTTCCACATATAAGGCTTTGACATTGAAGTTCAATTACAATAGTTTCATTTAATGGGGTTCTTAATAGAATAAATGGTATATTTTGCATTTGTTCTACTATAGGGGTAAAAAAGAATATGTTGGAATTAATTGACCATGTGACATTGTTATTATAGACAAAAGGAACTACATAAGGTCAACCAATTAGGAAGGATCTAGAGTAGATTTATTATCATTCCCTTATCACCAATTTCATGTTATATTTTTATCCTTGTTATTCTAAAGATGTTCTTCCTTCAATAATGCAACAATACTCTATGGTTCCCCCTCAAAACAAAAGTGTAGCCATCAACAACCTTGATTTGTGTGCAAGTGTGTTGAAGGTGCAGTCAAAGGTGGCATCAACATCATCATTGTGCAACACTGATGGCTGACCTCACCTTGGTTTTTGTATGGTTGAGAGATCAACATGGGCAGGACATGGTTATAGGATAATAAGGCCTAACTATGAGTTGAGTTTTCATTGACATAAGTGCCCAATTAATTCAGGGTTCAGGTACTTTGATCAGGATTTATTTTTTTTGGTACGTTTGATTAAGATTTATTAGTTGTTAGACTAGATTGATTGATTAGTTAGACAAGTCGATTGATTAGTTAGACAAGCTGATTGATTAGTCACTTTTTGTGTCACTCTAGTGAGTTGTAAGCTTAACTTGGAGATTTATTTGAAACCTCATTTGGTTTCTCTTAGTTAGATTCCTAGTTCACTTGTCTATTTAAAGGGTGCACATTCTATTCTAATCATGACATGCATATAGTCTCATTTTCCAAGATTTCATTCCAATGCAATGTATTTCTTTTCAGATTTAAAGAGAAGATAATCACAAGTTAGAGAGTTCAATATTATGTATGTGTTTGTAGATTAGGGTAGTTAGAAATTATTGTTTAATTGAAGTTTACGTGTGTTTTAAGCCATCTAGATTTAGGACTAAATTCTCTGAGTGCAAAAACTGCTTCCATGGTTTGAGAATTAACATGGTATCAGAGCATGTAATCTAAAGTTTTCCAGATTTTTGTATGGGGTGGGCTGCTACCTGAGAGGGAGCTTCAAAGCATTTCAACAGTTGTGATGCCCTTTCTTTAATTATTGAAGTGATCCATACTTGTGAGAAGTTGTAGATTTGAAGTATACCAGACTGATTGATTCTAGGAGAAGCAAACATGATCGAATTCTGTTTGAGAGAGTGTGACCATTTAGAGGGTGCTTCAAAATTTACAGATTGGAAGTGCAGATGCAAGATGCTATTGAATGAGGTTGATCTTTGGAGTTTTGTGGAGATGAAGTTTGCAACTCCAATCAGTTGTGTTTAGTTAACCTAGCATAACAAAAATTTGGCCAAGCTGAAGTAAATCATCCTAGATTTGGTGGATCATTTTCTTTTTCAAATTGTAGAGAAGAAGATAATGAAGGAGATGTACAATTCCTTGATCCAATTTCTAATAGAGTGTGAAAATTTCCCACAGGATGTTGCTAAAGAACATTCTCAATGTCACACACATGAGTGATATAGACACAAAGCCTAGTAATCTTATGATCACTAAGCTTTGAGATCAGATGTTTGGAGGTGGCAAATAGTGATGTGGTACCGATAGCTATAAATGAGTTATCTCAATCTTGGGATCCATTTTTTCATGGTGTCTGTGCCCATGAAAAGCTTTGGGATGACTCTTTCTAGGAGATCAGACATGAGTTTATTTTAGATAGAGAAATTTAGAGAGTCAAAACCTAACCCTCATTAGGAAGATGAGGAAAGGTGGTAAGAAAGGATCTAAAAGGGTTCGAAGGCCGAGGAGGAAGCATGAGATTCTTTGGACTAGGGGAAGGAAGAATTGAGTCATGTGAAGTGTTTCAATTGTCACAAAATGGCCCCCTATGCATCTCAATGTCCCAAGTGGAAGAAAGCCAAGAAAAAATAGTAGCAAGAGTTTGTCGAGAGTGGAGAAACTTCAACTAGAGTAGATGAGTTAGCATCCAAACTTGAAACAAATTTCTTCATGGTTGGTGTAGGGTGGTGTGTAGATGATAGAGAATCCAAACACATGACATTCAAAAAGAAGGTGTTCAATAGAGTTAAATAAATTATATTAATGTTCGTAGATTACCAAAAGTAGGTCATTGGGACTCAAGAGGAAATCAATTTACAAAAGGAGTTTTGGGAAGATAATCCTAAAAGGGCCCACAAATGGGAAGAATAAAAAAAAAGAAATACAAAACAACATGGGACTACAAATACAAGTGGTTGAGAAACTAGTACAAATAGCCATGACTGGGAAACAAGAATCGCTAGGAACAAACATTAAGGAAAAGTGGAGATCATTGAGTATCACTATCTAGGCTAGAAATGGTGAGTCATGGGTACCATCATTAATCAATTTGAAGGAATGGATACAAGATATTATAATCACTCAGTGAGGAGTGTTCAAGTGTAATATCCCCTTTTGGGATATTCCTAAATTTAGGCCCGCAAAACAATAATAATCACTAAAAACTCATATTAGTAATAGCAAGTATCGACTTTATGGCAACACTCAAATTTTAATACATGAAATATTATAATATAGAGAGCAATCCACCATAGCTAAAGCATCATAATAGTTAGATCTATAGTTCATAGCAACATTACCATTTGAATTCAAAATATATTAATATCATTAATAATTATTCTAAGACATTTTCTTAGTATCCAAGTAATCTTGAGGTCCACGATGTTCTCTGCTACTTGTGGGTGTTCAAATAAAAAAAAAGTATTAAACAAAGGATATTCAACTACGAATTCATAGAACTCAAATAATCCATTTAGATGTTGTGATTCAACTTGCTATGATGCAATAATATTGATGTTATGCTGCCAACATTTGATGTCTTACTCTTGTCTATTGGTGTAGGGGATGCCTATCATAATATGCAAAAAATTCTAAATTTAATTAAGAATTATTGACATTTTTGCAAGTCCTAGTAATTTGCTGAGGGACTCAAATCACAAGATGTATAAAACAAAAAATGAATATATAGTATAAATAACAAATATAAAAATCAGGTTCAATGGATTCTATTAAGCTATTCATTTTGAATGACAAATCAAGGTCGATTTGTATATATGAAAGGGAACTATGGTAGGCAACAAGAATTTATTTCTTTTCATGCACTTTTGACTTGAAATTTTGATCTACATTTTATAATAAAGGTCGATCCTCTATAATAGCTACCATATATGATATTTATCCTTGCATTATACACAAACTCTACTAAGAAAAAATATGACATACTTTTCTTCGCATGCCTTCACATTTTACAAGAAAAGGATACATGAATTAAAGAATTTAATGTTTAGGTAGACTAAAAATTACAAATTTCTTTAATTAGTTGTGTCCACTTTTCTCCCTAATGAGCAATCGGTTATAGATCCCAAAAAGTTAAGAGTCAATTTTATCATGATCAAGGCATTTCCAACTTCTAATAAGGAGATGGAGATATGGATGATGATTAGGTGTTCAATGACATATTTGAAAATTAAGGGTTGGATGGCTTCATCCCCAAATCGTGGCCATCAATGGGGTTTTGAATTAGGGTGGATGTACAATCATTTTGTGAGGCTGAAATATGCATCCTACTTGAAAGTGACATAGACATATAAATATTTCAAATTATATCGTCTATGTGATTGGGTAGGACTACTTTGTTTTTATAGGTTCACACCCGTCTTTCAATAACTGGAAGGTATTACTCAATTGGCTAGAAGTACGTGGAGTGAAAAGAGAGGGAACAAGTGAAAATGAGTAGGGAAAGGATGAAGTGGAAACAAGTGTGTGGATTTCCACAAAAACTCCTTTTTACTCTAATACAACAACCCACATTCTTAATTTCTCATTCACATTTTGTAGTTGTTTGTTTTGTTCTATTTGAACATTAGGTATCTCCAAATCTTCATTTGTAATGCAAGCCAATAAAATTATAGAGATAATTTTTCATTAGAAACCCTTTTCTTAACAACATAAACTAACTTTAACCAATACATAGACTAAATACATCTTAGCCTAGTATAAATTTCCTTTGTTTGATTTTCCCAGTAAAGAGTATTCTATGTTTTCAATAAGATGTATTATTAGGACTGATATTTGCAATTGTAGCTATGTAAGTTTATGTTAGAAATTTAAGATTTTTCTCAAGTCTAATAGTGGAAAAAAAAATTTGAACTCCTTCATAGTTTGAATTGAACATTATGCACTACCTTTAAACTCAAACATTGAAACCTTTGATAAATAATACTTGCGAGGGTTTATATCAAAACAACTAATGGGTGTCTAGTTAAACTCTATAAAAGTAACTTTGAAAAGAGTTTTAAATATGCCTCATTGGTTGAGTGATTATAGTTCTACCATAAATGTAACAATGATTCATTGTCATGGGTTAGATCTATTTCTTGTTGTAAAGACCATTTTAAAAATGTTTAGTCTACTTACATCCATTTTACAGTGAAGCTATGAAAAAAAAAATTTATAATTTTTTTTAGGATTTTCCCCTACTTCGAGTGAGTTAAAGAAAGCTTTCCTTATTTTAAAAGTCTCTAAACTAAGTTTTCTTTATGGATACAATAACCTTTATAAGTCTTTTCATTTTCTTTAATGAGGAAATGATATGGCACAATATGGGTACAATAAAAGGCCTCAATTTGCAACAAAATATGTCTTCTAATGGCTATTTAACTGGATTTCCCGTATTCGATGATAATGGACATTATGAACATCAAATTTGAACTCTGAATATGAAACTATTTTTACTGTTCCTTTCATATATGAATAATGGCTTGCATTTTCTTTTTTTTTGTTTTCTACCCACTTACAAGATGAGGAACAACTATCCATATCCTCAACCCATTGTTTCTTAATGGAGGATTCAAGCTGACCTCCATTCACTGTTCAGTTCTTGACCCAACTGCCGATGGTACCTTCCATGTTCGGCCACTCTTGCCTTGTTCACTATGCAATCCAATTCTCTCATTATATCCGGAAATAACCTTGCATCCAACTCACAGTTGGGTTGATTTCCTCACACAACACTCATATGAGCACTCTCAAGGAAAGACTGTGATGCTGTCATCTATATGTCACTATTACTTGGATGCCTCTTGTAGGCTATAGTGACTGTTCCTTCATTTTTGTCTTTTGAAGCACTCTCTATTCAAGTTGTAAAGGAATTAGAGATATATTGAATGCCATTAGCATTTCCTTCCTTTGAATTATTCATCATGACAACATGAAGCTTCTTTGGAGGTCACTGCTACCCCAAAGTTTTGATTGCTCTCAACAAGTGCATGGAACTAATCTCTCCTCCATGATTAACTTTTCTCACACTATCAAGTGATTTTCCATAAATAAGATAAACCCCCAAAGCTGAAACATAAGTTGTTGTCCTGGGGTGTATGTTTGGTCTATGGCAAAATAATGTGATTATTTGTTCTTACCACACATAATTGTCCTTGTTCATTTTTTCTGCTATCTTGTAGCACCAATGATTGTACCTATGCTTCTTTCATTGTTTATCATTGTACTACATGAATTTTATTTTCATGCCTTAAGGTCATGGTGACTGGTACCTTATCATGAGGTATGTGTGTTGATCATTTGAAACCTAGGTATGCATTGTAGGGGTATTGCATTCAGACCAAAGAACCTTTGCTGCCCCATATCATATATCATTGTTGTTGTCCTATTGCATGAGATGTAGCATACATTTCTGATTGTTGTTCAATGCACTTGTACCATTGTGATGCTTGATGTCCTATTGACATGCTTGGAATGCTTTCAAGCCCATCATGTTCTCAATCTCAAGGACAACATAAAAATTTCATTCATCTAACTCATGAGGGAAGCAAAATTAGATGGCCATGTTTATTTTCCATGAGGACAGTTATGCTTTGTTTTGAACACCTTCCCATGTTTGTCAACCTTGTAGGCTTTTGCAAAGGTGTTGTCCTTATATTTGTATCATGACCTTGATTCAACCATTACTCTTCTTTTGTTATGTGTGATAAAAACACATAGTCTCCTCATTCTAACTTTATTGGACAGCCACCTATCACATATGTGGGTGACCTAATAGCTCACCTTCCTATGTGATGTGTGACTGCCCCATAGGGTTACGGTGAGGGGGCTTGAAAACAACTCGAAATGCTTTCTCATTGTTTAGAAGATGAATAATTGAACTTGATGCATCTATGAAGACACTTGATGCATCTCCAAAATCACTTCTTTTTACAAAATGGATCAAGGGTCCACTTAAGAAGATTGAAAGACATATCAACACAGTATGTTGCATCTTTTGAATCTAATAATAAAATTTGATCAACTGGTGTGATTCCACATTGATTTAATGCATTGATAATAGATAAATCTTTGATCAAGTTGCTCAATTTCCTTTTCTTTCAAAGCATGTTGAGCTCTACCTTTGTGGGAGCCACATTTATCCCACATACTGAATTTGATCCGAATTAGAACAGTAATCGGACTTGTCCTAAATCTACACATGAAGCAAACAGTTAGAAAATAAATGCATATGTTGGATGTGTTTGATGACTTCATTATTTTCTGAGACATCCCAGGTTTGCATGCTTGTTTAATGCACTTATGGACCAACTTATACATGCATAGGTAGGTGTGTATGTAAGGATTGAATCTTTCATTGCTTAGAGCTTCGCTCTAACATCATGCTTTCTTCAGATGCAGGGTGAGGAGCACTATGGAGCTGGGAGGGACGCAAGTGGTTCGAGGCAGTAGTAGAGAGTAGTCAGGAAACCTACAACCAGTCATTCTCAGGAAATGACCGGTTCCATTCTTATATGCACATTTTCCTTTCTTCTACTTATTCATGCATGAATTGCTTCATATGTTCATTGAATAAGAGAGTTAGTCCCTTGGCTTGTAAGGGACATGTATATTTCAAGATTATCAATAAAAGACTACATTTGTATATCTATGATTCTCTTTCTCATTTGCTGCAATGCAACATTGAAATGACAAAATGTAAGCTACTTTGTTTGACAATCATTCATTCATACATATTGAAACTAGCAGTTTTATGGTTTATCTTTAAATGTTTAAACAGCAAGAAAAGAGTCAAACACTAAATTACCTGATTTCAGCTGAAAGCTAAAAATCAATTAATAGCAATAAACAACTTTGTAAACTCCAAAAGAGTTACAATTACAAAGCTCAATCCCTATCTCCTAAAAGGTACGCCTATCTCTTCCAAGTAGAGTTTAACCGTGAAGAACAATGCCAAATCATCATCTTCATCCATTTGGGCATCCCAAACTGAAGTAGTAACTCAACCTTTATTCCATAAATATCTTCAAGGCTTTATCCTCAAAGTCGGCACCCAATAGTGGGCCCACTTAACTCAGCCTCCTGAAATATCTTAACATACAAAGGAGTTAATTCCAAGAAGACAACTTGGGCACCCAAAGTGGGTCCAAGTCATTTTCTATTAACTAAAACATCTCTCTCCATGAGGCTTGGAATTTGACAGCCACCCCTACCTATCATATGAATTTAAAATTCTGTCACTTTACGTTTTATGAAAAAAATTAACTGTAAAAAAAATTTAAATATCAATTTCAAACCTATTTAGAAATAATTATATAAAATTAAAAATAGTTTAATACTTATTCAACTCATTATCTAAAATTTCAACATTTCACCAATAAAAAAAAATGTTGTATAAATTAAAAGAAATGCTATAAAATAAATGTTGTTGAAATTTTTCAATAGTTTAATCCTTAAATTCATCTATCTAAAAACATAAATTATTTATAAAAACCAAATAAAATTTAACATTAAACATAAATTATTTATAAAAACCAAATAAAATTTAACATGCTCACCGATAAAATACAAATGTTGTATTATCTTGAAAAAAATCAAAGCTCGAATCACTAATCACTTAAACAAAATGTTGTAAAATAAATGCTCTTGGAATAAAGTGAAAATTTGTGTTATGTTATTCATATAGATATCCTATATATATATATATATATATATATATATATATATATATATATGTAAAATTAGAAAATATTAATAATTAGAAATAAATGTAAAAATCTTAAATTTACTATTACAATTAGAAAGTTTCTAAATTCATATAGAAAATAAATCTTGTTAAAATATTCAAAAAGTTAAAATTATATTCTATTTTGAAAAGATTTTGTATTAATATATATTTTTATAATAAATATTATAAATCATATATATTAATATAAAGTAATGATAACTATTAGTAAAAATGTTAAAATCTTAAATTTATTCTTAAAAATATTTAAAAAATTAGAAAAAACTATATTTTATCTTGAAAAGATTATATTTTAACAGATTTTGAATTAATAAATATATTTATAATAAATATTATAAATCATATATAGTAATATAAAGTGAAATTAGAAAGAAATTTTCCAATTCTAAACTAATTAAAAATATAACAAGTCAAATAATACAATCTAATAATTTTTTAGGTTGTAATAATTTGTTAGATAGATCAGGGCTTAAATTTGACGGTCGACCTTTCCTATCAACAAATTTTTTAATGACGGTTATCTATTCAAAGGTGCCCTTAAAACATTATGATATACCTTAGTGTAAGTAAAATGATATATAAATCATATATATATATCATTATAATTCTATTTAAAATTTGACAATCTATCCAAAATCTCTCCTTTCATCTGATACAATTTTGATTGTATTTTACGACAAAAATCTCTAAATACGGTCATACGGCCATCAAATTTAAGCCCTGAGATAGACCATCAAATTACAGGCCTGCTCACCTTGATTTGTTATGCAAATCAAGTCATTAGTCATGCATTCCAAGTTAACTGAATTGAAGATAACTAATTGAAGATAACTGAATTGAATTGAATGAATTTGAACTAAACTGAACTAAACTTCATGCATGTAAACATCAAACCCTAACTCCTGGGATCTTTACATGCATTCATAAGTGTTATCTTTTACTCCAAACAATTAACTTAACTCAAAGTGAGTTCCACCTCCCATGTGGGTGCCCCATGTGCTCCTATTATTTAGGAACTCCTCTTGGACACCCTCATATGCTCCTATTATTTAGAATTAACTACAAATGTCAATTAACTGTCACAGGCCTGGAATTTGATGGTCTATTTGACCTTTTTTGTATTTTGGACCGTATATTACAACCTAAAAATTTATTAGACCGTATCATTTGACTTGCTACATTTTTATATAACCGTAAATATGACACTTCAAATTATTATTAAACCCTAAAAAGTTATTGTAGGCATATATATATATGCCTACAATAATTTTTTACGGTTTAATAATAATGTTTATGATAAAAATATAAATTAGTTTATAATTAGAAATTAGTTTATATATATATATAAAATAATGTTTATGATAAAAATATAAATTAGTTTATAATTATAAATTGGAATAATTCTTTCTAATTTCACTTTATATTAATATATATGATTTATTATAAATATATTTATTAATTCAAAATCTGTTGAGAATAGAATCTTTTCAAGATTAAATATAGTTCTTTCTAATTTTTTAAATATTTTGACATTTTTACTAATAGTTATCATTGCTTTATATTAATATATATGATTTATAATATTTATTATAAAAATATATATTAATTCAAAATCTTTTCAAAATAGAATATAATTGATTTTTAACTTTTTGAATATTTTAACAAGATTTATTTTCTACATAATTTAGAAACTTCTTGTTACAATTAACAATAAATTTAAGATTTAAGATTTATTTCTAATTATCAATATTTTCTAATTTTACTTGTGATTCTACATAGTTTAGAAACTTCTTGTTACAATTAACAATAAATTTAAGATTTAAGATTTATTTCTAATTATCAATATTTTCTAATTTTACAGGTGATTCAGCTTTGATTTATTTTACTTGTGTTTTATTGGTGAGCATGTTGAAATTTTAGATAATGAGTTGAATAAGGATTAAACTATTTTTAATTTTATATAATTATTAAAATTGATATTTAAATATGATTTTAGATGGATCAATTTGTGGATTGAACTATTTTTAATTTTATATAATTATTTCTTACAATCATATTGTGCAATATAATTATTCTTAATCTAATACTCTATACATTGTCAAAATGTAAATTACATATATATAATTATTTAATTATCAATAAAATTTATTATATGCAATTGGATTTACTAATTGAGTGCATGCATAGTTTCTAAAATTTGTAAATTTTCTAACATAATTATTTTATAAAATAATATTTCATAGATTACTAATATATTGATTTTTTAGATACTTAAATTTTTTTTTTTTACAGTTAAATTTTTTCATAAAATGTAAAATGACAGGTATTTAAATGAACAAACCGTCACAAAATTTTCATATGACAGGCAAGGGTGGCCGTCAAATTCCATGCCATCAAAAATAATCTCTCTCTAATCCTAGAACACTTCCCAAGGACTTAAGAGATACCTGAAATAAATAATGTTTAGGATTGCATTTAAATGGCATCCTATTTCCAACAATTGTTAAGTTATTTTATTAAATATTACTTTTTTAATTTTAAAATGATAAACTAGATAAATATTAGTTTCTAAAAATAATCAAATATTACCTTTCTAATTTTAAAATGATAAACTAGATAAATATTAGTTTCTAAAAATAAAAGAATGCTTTTATATGAAATGATTTGCATGCCAAAAAGAAACAATAAAGTAGAAAGATTGTTTTTATATTTAAATATTACTTTTTAATTTATTCTAAAACTACAATTAGTAATTATTAATTTTTTGATAAAATTTTAAAATGATAAATTAGATAAATATTAGTTTCTAAAATAGAAAGGGTTCTTTTATATGAAATGATTTGGATGAAAAAAGAAAAGAAAAGAAACTTTTATATTTAAATAATACTTTTTAAATTTATTTTAAAACTACAATTAGTAATTGTTAAATTATTTTAAAATGAATATATAATTTTATTTAATTCATTTGTATTAGATAATCAACTATAATTTATAAATTATTTAACAACTCGATAATTAATATTTTATGAATTTTTTAAAATTATAACTTAAATTAATTTTAGAATGAAATTTAAGTTTTGAGAATATTGTGTTGATTTGATTATTTATTTACTATATGATTAATTATTCATATTTTAATCACAAAGAGATTTTATTGTTCAATTAGAATTTAACTATGGTAAGCGTTAGGGTTCAATTAAGGTTAGGGTTCAAATAGGGTTAGGATTAGGGTTTAAATAGGCTTAGAGTTAGAGTAACAATTAGGACTAGGATTAGTCTTAGGTTTATAGTGTTTCAAGTGCTGAGCAACCCTGTTGGCCTCAGCAGCAGCATTACAGCCTAACAAGCTCAACAGTCTGTGTCTGCCTTCCTAAAGCATGAGCATCTAACCAAAACATGTCTACACCCAAACAATGTCAGCCTGTTCTAAAACCAATGTTGCCCTGCCTCCAACTCCATTTCTGCAAAAACCTATGTCGAAACGGATCTGGCCCGCTGAGGTTGATCCGCGGAGCGCGACGCGATGTTAACGAAAACCGTGAACTTTAATATTTTAATTCAGAATTTTCTCCCACGTCGGTCAGCTCGAATCAGCGCGATTGCAGCAATCCGCCAAACGTCGGTCGAGGCGGATAGTGCTGGCGACCGGAACCGGCTTCCCGAAGCAAACCCGGTGTTCCAGCCGCCGAAGCGGAGCAATGGCGGAGTTCCCAGCAAACGAGGATACCGTGCTTCGGTTCCCGAGCCCCGCACAGCGAATAGGTCCTGTAATCCTGAAAGTTTCACCCGCGCCCGCCCATGCCAAAACCATCTCCGTCAGCGAGTTGGACGGTAAAACAGCCGGTTTTCCGCAATCCGATGATAACTTCTCCGCAAACCAGGCGGGAGAAATGGACGTTTGAGTCAAAGTTCGCCCAGCGAAAGGTCGTGTCTTCGAGAAGTGCCAGCCGCCAGTCGGCGTCCATCAGCAGCCATGTGTCCCCGGAATCTGAAGGAACCGATGATCCAAAAAATCCATCCTCAAACAAACGATAGCTTCCATTTGTGTTTGAAATATTTTCCACCTACCACTATTTTCAAGATTCATGGAGGATTAAGTTTGAATTTGCAGAGGAAACTGGTTATATTATTTTAGGGTATGAAGTGGTTGAGTGCAATGGCGTTCTTTTCTGGAAGGGAAAGTTACGGAGGAATCTCATATACGATTCCATTATCGTTGGTTACAATATCCAAGACGGTTTCATTAACCCTGTTACAATATCTCCGTTACCCCTATTTCTTGTTATATCTATGGTTGCATACGGTTCGTCCGTTCTAGTGGTGGAGGCTTTTTATGACCGGTCACAGGTCCCGGGTGGTATTATTATCCGGGAGTTGTTTCAGGACGAGGAAGATATGTTGCTTTGGAAGTGGAAAGAAATTGCAAGAATGCCTCCAAACAATCTTCCCGAATTTCCCAATAGATGTTGGTGGTGGCATGAGGAGTGTGTTTGTGTGGGAGATTACTTGTGCTTCAGACGTGAAAGTGTAGATGTGTTCGCATATAATTTGAAGGAAGGCTTTTGGCAATGCCTGCCTTCCTGTAAAAAATACCCTATACAAAAGATGATTTCATTCGAACCGAAGCTGAATCTTTATCAATTCTTAATAAAATTGGGAGAATGAGAGATGCCATGATTATGGTGATAAGTGTCATGTAATAATATAATTTGAAGGAAGGCTTTTGGCAATGCCTGCCTTCCTTAAAAAATACCCTATACAGAAGATGATTTCATTCGAACCGAAGCTCAATCTTTATCAATTCTTAAGAAAATTGGGAGAATGAGAGATGCCATGATTATGGTGATAAGTGTCATGTAATGGGTATTATTAGGGATGAGAGTTGAAGCACAAGGTACCTTCATTTACAAGATCTTTGCATTGTTTTACCATTTTCTAATTAGTCGATAGGCTACATATAATGTGAGATTTGAGTCTGAATCAAGTCTCACCTCTTCAAATCATTTTTGAGTCATCAGAAAACAACTTTTATCTACTGTTAAATGGTAATTCAACTTGCTTCATCTACCGTTAAATGGTAAAAGTTAAATAAATATTCATTTGCCAATTGGCTGGAAAATTCTATTTTCATTTGGAATGTCTTTTTTCCAATTTGATGCTAACTTTCTTTTTTCACTTACACTGCTTTAAGTTTTAAATCTTAGTGCAAATATTTCAAAATTAGATATGTTGTAACAACTTTTGTATGAAATTTTTTATTTCTATTTGCAGTGTCTTTTGCCAATTTGATGACAACTTTCTTTTCCCACTTGCATTGATTTATGTTTTAAATCTTCATGCAAATATTTCAAAATAAAATAATATGTTTTAGTAGCTTTTCATGAGTTTTTTTTCATTATTTTTAGCAATAATTTAACATGTAGATAAATATGATTGGTAGTCTTAGAAGAGTTTGGTATAAATATAGTTGAATCGAAGAATAAATTTACTTGAATTTGGTAATTACTCTACAAAAGAACTCTTGGGCACCACATAATTCATCTTGTACAATTTGATATTTTCTTTCAAAAAAAAAAAAGTAGATCTAATTACTAATATTATATTCTGTGTTGCATGAATCATTGTGGTTTTATATTAATTCTATATCTTCATTACAATAAATGATAATGAAATATGATACAAATTGTAGGATCAAGTAACACACTATGGAGAGCCCAACATATTGAAGAAAACGAATATGAACAATATATTTACTATTTTATTTTGTTTATTATGAAAATTATGATTATTATTAAATAGTTGAGTTACATTGTAGTAACATTTTCTTAATAGAAATGCATCGCTCTGCTTAGTTTTATTCAATTTAAGCTTGAGAAAGCCCTTAAGAGAAGAATTGGAATTGCAGGGGTAAGAGTTTGAACCTTCAGACTTTGGCAGCTGGATAATTGATAACAGTTTCCTAAAAGAGAATTGATTTACAGCTCCTGCAATTTTATTAATTTAAAAAAACAAAGGTCCTACTCAAACAGATTCTGGTCATGTAGTTAAATTGGAGAGTTGGGAAAATCCTAAAATTTGATTCATTGCATTTGCATGAATAAGCATTCCATTAAAGAGTCCCCTTCATATTCTTCTATGTATACATATTTCTTCCCTACGCAGCACTTTTTCCAATCTTTGTTCTGTTTGTTTCTAATCCTCCTCTATGCACTTAATGTCTTCTTTTCCTGGCGGCTTACTACTCTTTCCCACTTAGAACTTCTCTTTTGTTTTTCTTTGCATATATTTTATTCATTTTTCAATTCCCCTAACATGTGTGACCCCCTGGTCATTCATTTTTGTCTTCATTTATCTTCTAAATATTGTGGGTGGTCTTTTTCTATTTCTTTTTATTTAATTGCAACCCCTTATTTTTTTCTTGTTTTTGGCACTAACTTGTTTTAAATTTCTAAAGCCTTCACTTTTCTTGGAACCTCCCTACCTCTAGTTGCATACACTCCTCTTTTCACTCTTCTTTTCATGACCTCTTCACATTCTTGTCTTTTGTTGTTTCTTTTTAGCACTGATAAATTGATGATATTCTTAAATCCTTTCACTACTAGAATTTTTGAAATCAAATTTGATATTAAGTAAATAAAGGAAAATTACACTTTTTCAATTAAATAATATTTTAAATGCATTATCTTTAATTATCTTGATTGATATTCAATGAAACCAAATGCAAATTGAATCCAATGAATTCCATAACACAAAACCAAAATTTGAAATATTTATTAAAACATGACATTTTGTCAAATGAAATGACAATAATGTCACTCTACTTAACCTCCTCTATGATAGATTCAAATTTAACTTCCCTCTAAAAATGAAACAAACCAAATTAACAAAAATCAAACTGATTATTTTTTGGGTGATGTAGATTACCCATTCGCTTGGATGCTCTTGAATCAAGAATATGCCCTCTTCTTAAGTTAATCCACACTGTTTATCCAATCCTTCTTCACGAGTTAAGTTGAAACAAGGGAAAGGTGTAGAGATATATTTTTTAGGTAGAGGAAACTTAATAATATGTAATACAACTCAACTGCTTAGTTTTCTCTTTTAGTTAATGGATATTTTGCATTTATACTTATCTTTTCTAGAAAAGCTATAGGAATATTTTCTTAGAGATAGTGAAATAATCAAATATATTTCTTAAACATCATCATTTCACTCTTCTCTTTATCTTTATTCTTCTTTATCACATAAAATCAAAATGATATTATATGGTAAGGAGCAATCTATATTTTTTGTTTACTTTTACTAGTCATCATTCAAAAATAAGAAAAAGAATATGATGCATACTACTCTAGTTTTCCTTTATTTTTTTCCTTTTTTAATTATTTTAACTTCACTAAATGCAAGGAATAATAACACCATGAAAGTCAATACTTATTCTATGTACATGCATCATTCCACTTCTAGGCAATCATTAGGAGGGCGAAGTTGACATAAGCCATAATAGTTCACAAATAAACTTCTTTCAAAATATGACATGCCACATACCTTGGAGTCCTTCTATAATGTAATTCCCATACATATTGTCAAAAATATTTCTAGTAGAAAAATAATATAAAAGGGAATACTAAGCAAGACACAATGTATTTAATCCTTTACATCATGACAATGTACAATTTTTTTCTCCTTTCTTTTCTATTAAATGAATATTAAAATTTCTATTACATACATACATACATACATATATGTATTTTTTAGTAGATTACATCAATGTTTCTCTTTTAGCTTTATATCTTACATTTACAATTAAATTATTCATAGAATTCATAGGTAGTATCATCCCACAAAATCTCACAATTGTTAACAAAAGTAATATCACCCAATAATATCTCACAACTAGTAACAAAGAGAAGATGGTTGTAGGATAAACTATCCTACAAGACCAATGAAAGCTCACCTCCTAGACTTAGGATGGTAGAGTTGTCCAACCCCAAGATTAGGGAGGTGACTATTTTTACTAGACGGTTACAACAACACAAAAAAAATTGTCACACTTACAACACACCATGTAACACAACAAGGTTTTCTCCACACAAAAACCAATAACCAAAAGGAAAATACTTACACAACGGTTATTAGAAGAAAATCATTGAGGGGAGTGAGGAACACACTTGTGAGAAGTATAAAATACTATTTGTATCTCAATAACAATAAAAACTCCATAATTCCACCAATTCCAACATCATAAACCAACAACAAAATTATCAATTCCTTGACACAAAATTGCACATACATATATCACCGAATAAACACAAGGGTACTCTTATTGAGAAAAAATCCTTCTCACAATGTCTCAAACTCACTCAACCCAAATATATGAAGTTCTCTCCGCCCTATAGGGAAGCCTTCTTAAACTACCCCATCTTAGTAACTCACAATGGGATGAGTAAGAACATACATATAAAAATAAATCAATAAAAATAATATAATACCTCATTAATTTGAATCAAAGACACATACATAGAACATTTTTAACTGTGTTGGAGTAAACAAGACAAGAGGCATACCTTTAATTAGCTTCACCACTTGAAGAAGCTTGGTGTAGCTCAATATACCATTCCCCTTGTGGATTTTCCTCTCAAAGAAATCTTCTCTCTCTTTGGTTTTTCACTCACAAATCAAAATTCTAAGACATGGACATCAACAATGAATAGCCAAAGAGTGCTATTCTATCCTAATTTGAGAACTATATATGTAATTTTCAAAATTCTTATCTCTCATTGTGAAGGTGTCACATGTGTGAGAAATTCCAATGAGACCACTTCTTTTCTCAAGATCAATACTTGTGTCACAGTCACTTATGCTTCACTACCCAATTTCACCACATGGTCGAAACTCATCACCTTTGCAAATAGTGGTAGAAAACAAGTCAAGAATCAAATAAGATTAACTTTATGACTTTCAAATGACACATCAAATTAACATAAACTTGGAATAAACATTTAATCCACACTAGACACCTAATTTTACATCTCATCATTTATCTCACACAAACGTCACATAATAAGGACTTTACAATATGTACATCATACTTCACAACTACAAATAAAAAATGCAAAACAAAATATCTTAGCCTCTTCAAATAGGCTATGTTAAATTGAGTGGATTAACACAATAAGTCACTTTTTCATCTCCCTAATTCCATTGACAAGAGGACATACACACTTAATTTCAAGCATTAGTCTAACATGATAATTTTATAGAAAAAGAAAAGAAACGACATGTACAAAATCACATACATCATATCTAACTAACCTATTTAGGAATAGTTTCATTTATAATAAAATTAACATTCAAAATTAAAATATTAATAAGCTAGGCAATCTAGATTATATAACATACAAACACATCAACCTCTAATTCATAAAATTAAATCATGCATTGCTTTATTAAAAAACATCTAAAACTAACCATATAGACCATGCCATCAACCTATTATCAATATAACCATGTACAAACATAAATATGTGAAATACATAACTAGATACTGAAGACCAATATTCCATAAAAAAGTAATAACATGACATGATTATCTTGACAAGATGACAAAATGGTCAATAAATAGATAGATAAATCAATCACTAGGTGGTGGGTCTTACACCCTCCCCCTTAGGGTTGGGCTTCATCTAGGAAGTACTAAAAAATATGATGAAAAAATTTCCTCCTGTATGTAGTGGTCTCCCAAGAAGCATCAACCACATCATATCTATCTCATTGAACACTTATTTGGTATAGTTCTCTTCCTCAAAGGGTCTATGTCTAATGAGCCAAAATGCAAATAGGCTTGAATGTCAATTGGGCATCCAACTCCACCTTTAGGGAATCCCAATAAAAAATGTGAGATGCATTATGAACATAATTTTTTAATATGGAAACATGAAAAAAATTATAGATACATGACTTGATAAGTGGAAATATTAGATATTACACCTTTCTTTTGTTTTACTAAGTTACTTTTAGTTGTGATGTTAAAAATGCATTCTAATACTAGATGCCAATATTATGTTCGTTAACATTATGATGTTCAAAATTTTATATGTAATGAAATCTATTTGAATTTTGATGATTATATGATATCTAATCAATATTATGATTATATCATGAATTATAGCGACTAACTACTTGAATGATTTCTAAGTGAAATGGAGGACTATTATCTTGCCATGTACAGGGAGAGGGAAACTATCACCCAGGAGAAGAGAATAGACTTCAAAAAATAGGTTATGCCATTTGATTTATCTGACACACATATGTAGGTTTACCCTTATTGTCAAGTCAAATTAAGTGTTATTGTTGTCATGAGGATAACACCCTTAGCTAAGTATAAAATTAGCTATCCTGTTAAATATGGTATTATCTTCAAGTTGTGGGCTGCCTATAGTGAATATGAACCTTTAGAGAGGGTTGGTTCCCTTGATGGACCTCTTATAAACTATTGCCTTGATTAGAAAAATGGATAGAAGAGAACTAAAACATAAATATTGTTGATCCTAGGAGGTGATGCAAAAATTCTAAGACTTATACCTATTGTTTCAACTCAAATTCTCTCAAAAATCATCTCTTCCCTATGCACAACTCAATTTTCACAAGCTCACAAAATATTGTTTCTTAAAAAGGTTATATTTCAGGTTCTTGAAGTAAAATTGAAAGTTTTCACAACTATAACTACTGAAAGAAACAACACAACCTATGACCTGTATAAGTCTTGCATATTTTAGTATAATTTTTTTTACGATGAAACATAATTCAATGATTTTGTATTAATAATAAAAAAAATAGATCAAACCATATACAAAGACATTCAAAGAATGTATTTAGAGAAGACAAATCTGCTACTTTTATTGAAAAATAGGAATTTTGCTTATACAAATTATAAAATACTATTTGAGAATACATTAAATGATCCCCTGTATATCTCAAAAGGAGTTACAATATCTTCTCTTCTAAATAAGGAAAAAAAGGAATGAAAGAACTAATTGTAAAAGATTTTAATTTTTTGTCTTATATAAAAACTCTTCAAGATAACTAAAGTTGAACCTCATGGAAGATGTTGAGCTTGCATGAATGTGGAACTGGATGTGATACTAGAAAAAAATCATGTAAAGTTTGGTGATGAGAGTTTAATTGAACTCTTTGACTTCACACTCCTTCCATTCTCCTTGAATTGTGCTCCAACTTAACTTAAATGATCTTTTAAAAAAGGAATGAAATTGATTAGAATCGATGTCTTCAATCAATTTGTGAAGTCTTCAAGTTGTTGGGTGTACAAGGTAAAAAAGCCTCTAATTTTTTAATCTAAACTACCTCAAAATTCATTTTTAACCCCAAACTCCACTCAACTCTAGCTACAACCATGTGGGCTCCTCAAATAGGACCAAACTAACTGTAAGTGCAAAAAACTAAGAATTTAGTTCACCCGACTTGTTGCTAGCTCATGAAAATTCCCTTGCATGATGATAGGCATGTGAGTAACTTGTAGATAATTAGCTCTTCAAGGTGGCATATGAGAATTTGTTTGTCTTTTAAATAATGCATCATATCAAGCCTTTGAACTTTTCACCCCACTATCATTTTCCTTGACTTTGTATCAATTCCTTTACCCTCTAATCAATGCCATTTTCCTAAGGTTTCAAAGTCATAATAGGTGACTGTTAATTGACAATAATAATCACTTGTAAAATATTGTCTTGAAGTCCTCATTAAGCAAAAAAATTGATTCCATATTGCTCTAAGTCATGTGATCATTATTTCAATCAAGGAGGCTATGATACAGTCACATGGTTGTCATATATTTCACTTACAATGAATTTGACTACCAAACATTTAAAGGTTGTAACTACTTGATCTTGATTTCCTTACCTATCTGATTGATATTAGAATCTAACCCTATTACCCTCATTTGAAACTTATTCCTTCATTTTTCTTAATCACAGCCATAGGGTTATGAATGTCCTCATGACCCATATGACTCTCCCTAATATCTTTAATCTAATCAATAGTTTGATGTTTTTGTTCATCAAAGGACTACCATATATTTGGTGTACATTAAATCTTTCCTTCATGACACTCATAATGTAGTTGATGTTTTGGTTCAATTAACCATGCCTCTGACCAAAGTAGACTGCACACCCAACTATAACATATTCACTTTTTTTTCTAAAATTTCCCTAACTCACTAGAGGACTATAACTTGATTGAACTATGTCCCCTTGGTACATTGTGATCCGCCTTTTGAAAATGACTTATTCATATGACTACTATCACCCCAAAAAGGACTGCCATTCATTGTTAGCTCTTAACTATCCTCTATGTGAATTGAAGGCCATCATCACCAAATACTTATTAAAAGATGCATGTAATCTACCCTTATTATATTTTAAGACTTCCTTAAGGAAATTATAATTGTCTAGATTAGAAAGCTTGTGAAGAAGAGCATCTAATGTAGCTTTGCCTTTGAGGGTTTGAAGATTGTCCTTTCTACTTTACCATTGCATGGTGACCTTGAAAGTTACTCTCTTGCATGACTGTCATGTTAATCTTGATACCTTAACAATGTATCAGTATACTAAGCGATGGTGACTCACTACCATATTCTTCAATCTCACAAAATTTCATATCAATTTTTTTCTTACCTTGATAGTGTATCATTATACCTAATGGTGATTTTGAATCCATGATTTTTGCATATGACTATCATCTTGTTTTCCTTGACATGTTCTCATGGCCCATTTAATCTTCCCTCATGGTATGACCATTCTTCATATTGATGTTAGATATTTTTATGTCTTCACGATATCTCCATCATTTTCATTAGTACCCTTTCTTCATGGCATTATCATGATTTTGATCTTCACACTTCCTTTGTTGTAACTTGATAAAAGCACATTAATTAAGATATTTGATTTATTTTTTTGGAAACCTTTGGTCATTTGGTTGCCCTTTTGAATAGTCACTTTAATATGGAATGTTCTATCAAATAACTCCAACCTTACCAAAACTCTATCTGTTATCCTTTTTCCTTTATTTTCATGGTTTAATATTTATCTGCTTCTATTGATGTGATTGTTGTCCTTTATGACTGTTTTCTTTATAAATGACTATCACCTAGGATTTTATTGTCTTTTTCATGGTTCCTATGTAACTTCATGGTACTACCCTTTCATGGTGAAGAATATCATATTTACTAACTATCCTCCATTTATTTTCCTTGTATGAGTTATCATTTTTCAATGAATATGGTCTACACCTTGTGACTGATCTTCATGGCACATGCTACTTTTCTTTTAGAATCTTCATCATGTCATTTCTTCTAATCTTTACTTGGAATAATCTTTCTTGATTTTGAACTAACCTCAATACTTCTTGTGTGGCTGTAGATTATCCTTCATTATTACCAGTACCATCATTATTGTGTTAAACTTCAACATAAGAAACTGTCTTCTTGTGTTTTCCATTCAAATGATAGTCCCTTCATAATGTAACTATTTTCTTCCATCCTTTGCAAACCTTTTATCATTGTGACCCTTTGGAATGGTCTAGAAAACAATAATGGACTGCCTCCTACTCTCCTTCATGCCATGCTTCTTGTGGATTTTCCACAAACCCTTCAACAACACTATCCTTTTTGTATTTAATTGTCATAAAAATATCAATTATTGACTGTCATATCTTCATATTTTGCTGCTAGTTCTATTATTTTAGAAAAAAAATTGCCCTTTAATGCACCAAACATCATTGTCACCTTCTTAAAGACTGCCCCTCAATTCTCATTTGTATTCTTGTGTCTTGTAAGGACTATCCAAACTCTTGTCAATGTAATAAAGTTTTATCATTGTATATAAGATTACTACCCCTTTTAATTTGTTTTGACTGTTATAATCATAGCGCCTTTATGATTTTTCATGCCAATTTTGAATGAAACTATGTCTTCTTCATGATTTATGTTTTTTGATGAACCTTCAAGGTTGACAATATTTCAAACACCAGGAATCCCATACACTCTTTATCATATTTTGATCTTTCTAAAACATTCTAAGGAATACCCGCTTCATGCAATTGCTCCTTTAGTTCTACACATGAAGAGGATTGCCCTCTTACATTAATCATCACAACTTATATATAGATTCAATTCTTTGAACCCTTTTTCAATTCCTCATATGAAAGCCTTTGTTGTCCTTGATATTTGATGGGCTGACTTGTATCATAACTGCATAGTAGTCTTTTCTAGTGTCTTAGAAGGTTTCGTAACGTTTTGCAAAATGACTTTTAGGTTGTGTTCATACACAATAACCTACTTAATCATGACTAGGGTTTAGGTAAATATAATCAATAAGGAAACCTCAAGCTTCAATGGACATGCTTAAGGTTATCTGAAATGGGGTTGTAAGAGTTTAAAGAATGTCTCTTTGTATTCATGTTTTTTACTCTTTGAAAACTCTTAAACTTTCTCAACAACCCCCTTTCAAAAGAAATAATAGATTGAAGGAAACTAAAAGATCTTTCAAAGAATACAAGATGACACCATGAAATAAATATAAAAAAGGGGAAATGCAATCAAGAGCTACCTTTTTATCTCCCATGCACTTATCTTTTCTTGCTCATCTCTAAATCTGAAAGCAGTTATTGTTCACAATACTCCAATGCCCCTTCTACACCTCCTTCTCCATTCTACATGCTGACTTATCTTATTATCTTCATTAGGATGCCTTAGTCTCTATTCTTAGCCACCATGGAAACCTTTCAACTATTGTGTAAGTGATCTTTATCAGGTTCAAAAACCTAGAATTCCTCCTTCATGTGAGTTTTCTCCAACTCTACCATTTTCCCTCTATTCTTGGCACCCACATAGAGATTGATTTTTCCATTTTTTACCTTTCTTGTGCATGTGTGAGGCTTTACCCATTTTCCCTTGGATGTGAATTCAAGTCTTAAGAAAAATTTTAACAAAAAATATTTCCCTTAACTTTAATATGATCACACCATGTTTAGGGATTAGATGTTCAAGGAAAAAATAACATTATCCAAATATTTTTTTAAAATAAATGCCAAGGACATATAAATGGACTGTAGTTATGTTATTTTAAGTTTGTATTAAAATGAGTCAATATATTAAGTCTAACCTATTCTAGTTCTTGGTTTCATTTTCAAAAAAGAAAATGAAGTGTTTATCATTCATGAAGGTTGGCATCATAGTGGAGGCTTTAGTTACCAAATAAATAGCATTTCAAACTGTTATTTTTAAATGCTAATTATCTCAACTTTGTGCCACTTTTAAGTATTAATTTGAAGAATTATTTTAGTGGCAGTAGATCCATAGTGGATGCTAAGTTTGAGAGCCAACATTGGTTCATCTCTAAGTTTCTTAAAATCCACTCAAGTGGTAGTTATATCTATGTTTTAAATTCTTTTTAAGGGAGCTTCAAAATCATGCCATAAAAGCCATTTTGGCGTGGAAGATTAAAACTAAATTTGCTATCTTTAAAAAAAATTTGAAACCACTATGTAGCAGTCTTAAACACTTTTAGATGTAATTAAAGGAGCCACTATGTAGCTGTGGGAAAAAGGGGAAATAGTCAAACCATTTTATAAATAAAATGAAACTAAATATTGATTACCATATAATGAGTAAAGTGTTGCCAAATTTTATAAGTTCTATTTCATTTATGTTGATATATGTTTTAGCCATGTTTTGGGGGCATAGATTTCTATTTTAGGCACATCTGTTAGAAATAATGGTAGGAACTTAGAGGAAGGTCATGGAATGATAGAAAAAGGGAGACTTTCTGATTTGTATTTACATGCAATGAAGGGAGAAATGACGAGGGAAATTCTCTTGGTTTTTTTGGCATTATTTTTCTTTGGGTGTTAGTGATTGTTTTGTATGGAGAGTAAGAATTATCAAGAAGAAGTGTTGTGATATGAGAAAATATAGAAGATGATTATTCCTAAAGTGATATAACTTTTATCATAATCATTTTCATTGAGTTAGTTTATATTTTATATTTTCCAATTTTTAAAGAGGAAGATTAGATCACTAGTAGAATTTGGAAAATAAATGACTACATGACTAAAAATTTTAGTCACAACAACTCAAAATGATTAAATTCTAGTCATTTTTTGCAACACAGTTATAAATGACTAATTTGATCATTGGGTGGAAAATAAAGTGGAAAGTAATAAAAAAGAAAGTGAAAGACTATTTTTTTTTGGGCGCCAAACAATGAAAAAGAGAATTTTGACTAAGTTTTTTTTTGGGCGCCAAACAATGAAAAAGAGAATTTTCATTGCTTGTGTCTATTGAGCCATGTAACCAGAGGAAGGTTAGGGGATTTTTAGCTTGTTGGTTGGAAGAAGTCCAAATATTTTTTGAGGGAATGGCATAGAACAAGTAGTTGGTTGCACCAGCATCTATTTGTGTTGTTGAGAAGATATGGGATAAAGGCATATTGAGTTTGATCTAAAGAAATATTTCTTTGTTGGCTTTGAATTCATCCACATTGCAGATATTCACAAGGTTTTGAAGACATGTTGCATCCACGTCGAGGATATTTTCCAAAGTTTTGAGGACAAATCATGCCCACATTGAGTAATATTTGAGGTTTTCTTGGAATCCTTCATCCTCACATCTTTCCAAGTATACTCTATGTCGTTAGGGTTTTTAGTTTTGTTTGAAGTTTTAAGGAAGAGCTTGCTTGTCTCCATGAAGGTTTTATCCCTATCATAAGCCCAAACTAGGAATTCAAAGCTCTTATTAGGAAAAAAAACCACCTTCATAGGTGATACTTTCATATCACAATGCGGATCTTTTGAGAAGATCATAGGCCATGATATGTTTAAGACATGATAGTAGTCTCATTGTTAAAGTGTCAATGGGTTTTACTGGTTATGAGGAGTTTTTTTGGTTAGGAATGGAAATATTTATGTATTTGTAAGAAAAATACAGACGAATAAATGGCAATATGTATGTTTTACTATCTTGATATCACCAATGTCGACCACCATTAAAATTCAGCCATGACCTATGGGTGAGAACCACTTCTTTGGCTCATAGGTTTTCATCCTTGAACATTTACAAAATAGTAGGGGTTTTGTCCTCTAGTTACTAACAATCTGTGAGGTTTTGTCCTCAAATCTATTCATTTGAAAATAAATGCTCAAGACAAATCTCATTTGGGTTTGATGTGGGTGTTCAAAATTAACCTACCATTACATGTCTTCTTTATCTAAATTATCATGACTATAGCTTCTCTTTCTTTTTATCCATATTTTTCTACCTAAATAAACAAGTGTTTTAGATCTCCCTTATCACCCATTGTCATGTGGCTATAACTATCCCATGAATCCTTCATGATTGATCTTTCATGACTATCATTCATATCTGAAGATGGCAATTTAAAAGTCTTCAAGATAATTTTCTTTATCCTTTCATGTCTTATAAATATTGATAACCATGACTATCCTATTTTAATGAGGTCAATCTCAATGCAATTACTTGATATCCACTTATGCTACCTTCAACTATGACTAAGGTCATATTTACTATCATGTATGAGCTAACTATCTCCTCATAAAATTTTGTCATTATCCATTGGTTATAGTAAGTGTCCCTACTTCTTGATTTTCCCTTAGCTTCGTGGTACTTTTCCTATTTATTACAATCATATAGATTATCTTTTGCATATGGATTGCCCTTATATCCATTGACAATGACTATCATCTTTTATACATCTTATAACCATCTTTTATTATCTGCAATCTGCCTTTTGATAAATGTTTATACACAAATCATTTCCCTTTGTTAATAGGTCTACCACTATTGAATTCTCAAGGAGACCTTCATGGTGAAAGCCTTTTCCATTTGTAACATGACTGTATTTAATAGAGCACTATCCTCACCAAGAATTTGCTTTCATGTCTTCATGAACCTCTCACAATCCAAGGTATAGCTAAGAGTTGTCCATGTAACTTGCACTTGACACTGTCATGGTGATGAATCATATGCAAAATTCTTGTCCTCATTCATTACTAGAATCATTCTAAGTATTCATTATCTTTTGGCATTAAAAAAAACTTATCATTTCTATATGATCACTACCCTTGCACAGTCCTTTTAAGTAGCATTCATAAGGTTTAGAAAATCTTGATCACTCTCTAGAATAGCCCATTAAACATGGGTTGTGATTTAATGCACTACATAATTGATATAAAACAACCACTCTGCATATCAACCAGAGTTATAGGCTCTTTATTGTAGCAAGAGGTAATCACTCTTGGATCTTGCTATCATTACATTGTAACATGTTAAACTTGATTCAACCTGAATGCACCCAATGATGATTGACACATAATTGGGATGACAATGATTAATTTGTACATGCATTGTGCTCATATGAGTGCCTCCATTTCTATTACAGCATAGCCACATTAAACTTGGGTCACACATGAATGCATCCTGTATTTTTTATAGCACAACTATGTCACATGACCAATAGAGTTATGGATCACATAATTATAGTCACAAGAATTTGTTCCTCAGTTGTGCTCTTATGGTGATTCCATTACCGTTATAGCATAACCCTTTGGACTTATATTTCTCAAATCCTTACATGCAGGTCATGCTCATATAAGTGCCTTCATCACCATTGCACAATAGTACATTGGAATTTCCTTTCTTGAACATTTAATTCATTTTTTATTGTTAGGGACGTTCCTTAGTGATTATTCCATTTCCACGTGGAATATTGTTAAAAGAAACCAAGTAAAAAATCATTTTGTTTTTAGTTAACTCCTGCTAACATACTTTTGGAATAAATATTTGACTGCATTACTTCGAGTGTGAAGAATTTTATTTTCTGCTTATAATATATTCATTGAGAGCCATAGTGGAAAGCTTCTTATGCTGAAACCCACCCTGTAAACTCGATTTAGGCTATGTTTAGGAGGGTTCATGGATTTTTTGTGATTTATATAGCTTTTGTTTTGATAGTAAATGACATCGGATTCTTTTTGAAACTGAAATGATTTATTAATTATGGTTTTATGATGATTAATTTTTTTATTTAGAAGGGGTTAATATGTGGCATTTTTATGTGCAAGAAGAATAGATTGTGATGCAACATTCGAGTATGGATGGTTTAGGAAAACTTGGATTTCTATCAATGACATAACTAGGTTAGAGAGTACCTTGAGCTGGTCTAAAACACTTCTGAGTGTTTTGGATTGAAAGAAAAACTTGAGTATAGGAATACAAACGTCGATGGACAAAGAAAATCATAAATCTATTGGTCCAATTTCAGATCCAATTTGAGGTCGTGAATATCGGATAGAGGAAGTTCCTACATTCTAAAGATAAAATCATAAATTTGCTGGTCCAATTTCATATCCAATTTGAGGTTGTGAATATTAGACAAAGAAAGTTCCTACATTCTAAAGATAAAATCATAAATTTTCTAATCCAATTGGAGATCCAATTTGAGGTCGTGAAGCTCTAATAGAGAAAGTTCTTACATTCTAAAGATAAAATCATAAATCCGCTTGGTCAAATTTGAGGTCCAATTGTAAGGATTTATCTTTTTAATTATACTTTTTGATATTTGGCTTGATACAAATTGTTACTTTAGAATTATGGTATTTCTTTTCTTCTAATTTTTTCAACCCTAATTTTATGGAAGAGCTCTGAAGATGGTTCCTTCAGATGGAGACTACAATTTTTCGCTATAGGTTTTTTCTAGAAACACTAGAAGCTTGGGTACTATCATACTCAGAGCATATTTTATGCTGATATGGATATGTTCTAACCTATAGTTAATTTTTGTAGCATAAAAGATAGGCTAAATAGTTGTCATATACCATTTTTTATAATTCAAAATTGTTATACCTTATTCTAGGAGCAAATCACACGGGAGTCTATACATAAGACACCATTTTTTAAAATTCAAAATTGTTGGTTCTTTCATAATTTTTTGCTTCATTTATTTGATCTAAGACAACCTGTTGTATAGAATATTGTTGATGGGTGTTTTTGCACTTCTCAACATAAACAATGCACAAGTGCATCGCCTCTCTTGAAAGGTGAAAATTTGTAACTGAGTTTCAGACAATCACCCCAAGGTCTCTCGGATGTCAAGTCATGGAAATGATTGGAATAGTTCAATTGGTTGATGTGATTTGCTGGTAATCACAGGGTGTCCTTTATGGTTTACAAAGTATGGGAAGTTGGATCTACAAATGGTGTTTCAAAGTGCTAGAAGTAAATGAATAGCGGCTGCCCACTCAGAACAACAATTTGAAACTCACTATGTTCATGAAATTTAGCATTGTTGTGATGCTTGGAATTCTACTCTAACAAGGAGTTAAAAGAAATAGCAAAAGGAGAGAGGGTTGAGAGATTTGTTCTAAATCTAAGCTATGAATGAACAGTAACAATGGAGGATGCTACAGTAGACAGACTCCCATAAAACTAAGCTTTTCTTGACCAAGAAAAACCTACAGCTACACAAAACTAGTGCAATCTTCTAAGGTCTGCAGATTTCCAAATTATGTATTCACCTCATGAACATACAATTGAACTAAAGTGCAAAAAATTAATTAGCTCAAACTAGCTTTGCAAAGTGATTCATCATCAACAAACAACAAAAAGCGTGAGCTTGGAAGTTCATCAAATATTTTAATAGCAACCACCATTAAAGACATTCAAGAAACTAAAACTAACACTAACATGGAGGTTGAATCATGCATGCACAATGAGAAAGTTTAAAGAAAACGCCCATAAAACAATGCAATGCTTCCTTCTATTGCTGCAATATGCCTCTTACAACAATTCACCAATCCTTACAAATGAGGATCAAACCCCTATATATAGTTTTCCAAAAGTGAAATGAATGGCCCAGATTTGTTACAACTTAGGGTTTCACCTACCCCCAATATTTCACAATTTAAAATAGGCTATTTTGTCCTTTTCTCTATTTTTTCTTGTAGCCTATTTTGTCTTTTAGATACTGTAGTTGTTTTGTCTTCTAGTTGCCTTCTGTGTTGTAGCTGAAATTGCTAAAAGCTACCCTTTTTATTGATGTGTTTGCAACATTTCTTCATTTAATCAAGTAAATCCAATTGCAGATTTGTGTCACTGAGAAGCATATATGTTGCTCCTGATCCTGGTGGGTAGCTCCTTAATGATCATAATCATTTGGTGAAAGATAAAATAGCTTCCTCTTATTCCTGATTCTCATAGAAAACTCTTTGATTCTTCTGCGCTAACTTCTTTGGCATGCATCCATGGATAAGAAGATCCTCCATTTTGGTAACCTTAGATCTCCATTGGCATATTTTCATATCTGATTCTTCTACGCTAACTTCTTTGGAATGCATCCATGGATAAGAATATCCTCCATTTTGGTAACCTTAGATCTCCATTGGCATATTTCATATGCGAGCCTTTACGATACATCATATTTTGTAGGAGGGTTGACCATCACCCTCTACTTGAATTCACCAATGTTTACATGCCCAAGGTCTATGTCTGAAATTGCGTCCTAGGTGGAGGTGAGCTTGGAGGTGCACTCCACCCCATGGAATTGATACTTCATCTAATATTTTTCCTCTTTTCCTCTCGGCACATGTCCAAGCTTCTTTCCTTTATCAACTTTCTTAGTAGACCTCCCTGATGGACCTGCAACAAGTTCCATAAATCATGCATGCAAAAATGTAGTAAGTGCATTCATAAATAAATCAGGGCAAGTGTTAGTCAAATCTTGAAAAAAATGGGTTAGATCCAGTAATGCATCATCATAGGGTCATAAAATTCATCAATATTAATCATTTAAGGCCAATTTGGATCATATACATGAATGTGGGCCCAGGGATGCAGGTTTCCCTGGCCTAGAAGCCGTCAGGAAGGAAGTAATGAGAAAATGGCCTTGGAGCCATGGAAACCTGTGGATAGCAACCCGCACATGGAAACTCGCGGATAGTGACCCACACATGAAAACCCATGGAGGGTGACCCACACACAAAATACCGTGGATGGTGACCTGCACACGAAACCCGTAAATGATGACTCACACACAGAATCTTGCAGTGAAAATTTTGCAAAGTCACAAAACTTAGTAAATTTGATATTTTTCAATTTTATCACGTGGGAAAAGGGGGAGAAAGAGTGCCAAGACATATTTCCTTAAGATTTGACTCATTTTGAAAAATGCAGAAATTTGGGATGTGGAAGCTAGAGGGTTCGACACCCTTTTGTAATGGCATTTCATAAACGGTATTTTGTAGATGGACTTCCACAAAAAAACTTCTGCAGTGAAGTTTCCACAATGTCTAAACACTTGGCGAATTTGACTCAAACCTCCTTGGGCATGTGGAGACATTCATTTTATGGGCCCTAGATGTTGAAAACTTGAAGTTTGCACCCCTTTTTGAGATTCAGACATTTGGAATGTGGAAGTTGTAGGGTTCGACGCTATAAATAAAATGACATTCCCCACATGGAAACCCATAGATAGCGACCCCCACACGAAATCCCTTGAATGACAACTCACACATGAAATCCAGGAATGGCGACCCGCAATGAAATTCTCACAACTTCTCAAAACTTAACAAAACCTTGGCAATTCACTTAGGCACCATGAAAACATCCCAAATCCATAGGCAAGTTGTCCCCAAAGTCAAAAAATGAAGGAAAAAGTGAAGCAAGCAAGAAGGGACCAAGCTAGCAGGAGCAAGGCAAAAAGCGAAAAAAAGGGGGGTCCCTACCTTCGATGGGGTGTGTGTGCAAAACATGCACAACAAAGATGCTCTCAAATCACAATAAAATCCTTTATTTTGGGAAGATTGTTCAAAATCTTCCCATCATAATAATGAACAAAAGCATTAGTCATTAACCTGAACTTTGTAAGAGTTTCATCAAATTTTACTTTTTCACTCTCTTTTCCATTCTAAATTTTATTCCCAATTTCATCCATGTAGAACTTCCTCAGCCTGTAGATCCTATTGTTAGCCATAACTTTATCAGGTGTCGAGGATAGCTTTGATTTTTTACCCAAGCAACAATTGAAAAAATTCGGCCTTACCAGATACAATGTGTTGAAAAGCTCTTTTAAGTTATCCTAGAAAAGAGTTCCTGAGAGTATAATGCACAATTTTGAATTAACCCTTTTGCATGAATTCCATATCTTTGATCGGCTATTTCGAGCTTGATGACCTTCATCAAGAATGAGCAAATCTGGGATCTCTAAAAGTAGTTTTCCAATATGCTTAGCCTCTTCAAGAAGGCTCACATTTGTCTCACAAGTTAGGTATACAAAAAGATTGTAGCCAATAATGAGCACACTTTTTCTTATATGCCACCCACTTGTGAGACAAATGTGAGCCTTCATGATGAGGCTAAGCATATTGGAAAATTGCTTTTAGAGAGCACAAGTCTACTAATTCTTGAAGAAGGTCATCAAGCTTGAAATAGTTGATCAAAGATATGAAATTCATGTAAAAAGGTTAATTCAAAACTATGCATAATATTCTCAAGAACTCTTTTCTAGAATAACTTCAAAGAGCTTTTCAACACATTGTATCTAGTAAGGTTGAATTTTGTCAATTGCTACTTGGGTAAAAACTCAAAGCTATCCTCGATACCTGGTAAAGTTATGGCTAACAATAGGATCTACAGGCTAAGGAAGTTCTTCATGGATGAAATTGGGAATAAAATTCAAAAAGAAAAAGAGAGTGGAAAAGTAGAATTTGATGAAACTCTTGCAAAGTTTAGGTTAATGAATGATTCTTTTTTTCATTGTTATGATGGGAAGATTTTGAACATTCTTCCTATAATAAAGGATTTTACTATGATTTTGAGAGCATCTTCTATATAGCAGGCTATCTTAGATCAAATAAATGAAGCGAAAATTTGTGAAAGAGCCAACAATTTTGAATTCAAAATAATGGCGTCTTATGTATAGACCCCCGCTATGATTTTCTCCTAGAATAAGGTATAGCAATTTTGAATTTGAAATAGTGGTATATGAACAACTATTTAGCCTATTTTTTATGCTACAACAATTAACTATAGGTTAGAACATATCCATATCAACATAAAATAGTAGGTGCAATTCACCTCAAAATCTATTGTGGTAATTGCTTTGTACGGAAGTTTGCACTTCATGAACATTTATTGTGCACATCAGTATGTTGGTTATTATCTTGATCTCCTTTGTGATCAAAAGAACAATGAATTTCATTGCATAACTCATGAGCACTTTGCAATGTTATGATCCAGTGCTCTTTTACTTCTTACTCACTGTGTTCTCAACCACCATATGTGCAAATGACTTAGAGGATAGATCTTTGTCACCATTTGATAGTAACTTTCATTATTTTTGGACTATTTGTTATGATTCAATCATTGTTTGATAGTGTTCCTCCTTTCTTAGTCCTAGAGGATAGAGGACAATTCATAGTTTGCAACTCTCTAACAATGATATTCTTTTTAGTGATCTTAGTCACCTAATTCAATGTGTTATCTTCTTCATTTCTCAGTGCTAAAAATTCCTACACAGTGTTTTCTCAGTCACATTTACAATGCTTCTTCATTTCAAGATATTATGTTGCTTAGACAGTAATGTTTCAATGAATTCATATTTTGTCTTGAAAATGTCTTGTTGCACTTGTAGAGTTTTGTTGTGCATAATATGTAGTCAAGATGCCTTTAAATGGAGCTCTTTTGTAGAGGCAGTAGGATAACGGTTTCAATAAAATAACAGTGTTAGTGAGAGGTATGACAATAGATACACTGAGAATGGAAAGTATAATGTTTTGACAATAAAATAATCATTTATCTGCTTAGATCTTGACATAAGTTTTACTGGTACATAAGATAGCATATAATATACTCTATTCCATGGTATCCACCTAATTCCATACCACCCAGAGAAGTAATGAATAAGAGTATATGTGCCCTATATTTTGTAGCCCAAATGTGTCTTTCTAATGGTTTTCCACAATTAGGAAGAAGGTATGTCATGAAATGTTTGTGCCCACCCAAAACTAATCCTTACAAAGAATGTCTACACCTATGCAAAATACCATAAGTTGCTTCAAAATACATATTGGCATCTTTATGATTATATACACATATTTTTTGTCATAGTTTCAAAATACACATTTATGATAATATTCACATAGAAAGAAACTTGAAAGGTCGGAAACCTTGCTCTCATTCTTCCTAGGTCACTCCTCAAGAGCTTGTATCAGTATTGTGGGCTCTTTACAATAGCTTATCCAATGATGAGAAGGCTCCCCTCATTTTCTAATGGAATAAATTGTTATTTGCTCTACTTGAATGTGTAATGTGATGTTGCACTTTCAATGTCACAAGGAATCGTTTGAGAGTAGAATTTTGAGACTTGATATCCATAGAATCCAACTTCTTACAACATAAAATGCAGAACCGACATTCAAGGAAGGTGCTTCCAATATTGTTATTGCTAATTGAGCACTCATGCTATCTCCAAATTTTCTTCCAACTAACTGGTTATATGAGTGCTTATTTCTCATTAAGGCATAAGTATATTTGGAAGTGGATTTTTATCAGATATTGTAGTTACAAGTTCCAATTTGAATCACCAAATCCTTCACAAAATCTTTTGCACAACCACCACAACACCACATAACTATTTTTGGGCCTTTGTGGTGTTGCGAGGAAAGCTCCTCGCAACACCGCGAAGGTCCAAAAATAGTTGTGTGGTGTTGCAATGGTGAAAGCTCCCTGCATCACCGTGAAGACTGAACAATAGTTGTGCGATGTTGCATTGGTTGTGTAGAAGGTTTTGTGAAGGCTTTGGTGTTCTGAAGTGCAACTTGCAACTACAATATCTGATATAAAACCACTTCCAAATATGCTTTTGATGGATGTTCATATCCTCATCCAAAGGTCCAATTCACACACAGGCAGGAAGGATGCTTTCAAAGGTTGACGAGTTGGGATTTACACCCATTGGTTTCATTTTCTTAAAATTTTCTAAGGACTTTTTAGAAAAACCATTTTGAACATATCCTTCAATCACGACATTCCATGATATCTCATTTCTTTGAGGCATTTTTTGAAAGAGTTCGCTTTCCTTGTCTATGCTTCCACATTTTCATGTATGTCTAGTAGGGCACTTGTAACTACAACAACAGGGCACTTGTAACTACAAAATATGACAAAAAAATCCCTATTGTTATGCTTTGATGGATGTCTCTTTGTTATTAATGGATATCTGATGTAGTGCACATTACTATAGTGCAATCCTATTTTTCATATTGTTTCATTTAGCATCACTAATATTGTCCACGAGAATGTTGTCCTTGTTTAAAATGATGGAAATGGTTCACATTTCTCAGAAAAATTTCTCTTGCAACAATCTTGGAGAATAATTTAGATGCAGTGTGAAAATCATAACATACTCAAAGGTTCTTAACAACTCTAATAGTTGCACCAAGGGCCATGTTTAACAAACCAAATTCAATTGCTAACATTTCACTATGGTGGCAGATAAATGATTCTTATTTCTTCTATTCCACAACATTAAGTAAAAGTCTTGAATCTAGAAATACCCTATTGCCTTCATTTTCCAAGTCACTATGGTGGTAGATAAATGATTCTTATTTCTTCTATTAAACAACATTAAGTAAAATTCTTGAATCTGGAAATACCCTATTGCCTTCATTTTCCAAGCCAATTTATCCAATTTTGCATAGCTTTCCCATGTTTGTGGATGTGATATGTCTCCTACAATTTTTTAATTGATTTATCTTTATGTTGTGTTTGGACTTACTTTTGTAAAATTGCAATATACAATGCACTTTTCTTCTTTCTGAATTGAGACTAATAGTATTTCTGTTGGTTGTATTGAAGCACAACTTCATTCATGGTGGAAAAGGAAAACCTTATTGCTCATATCACATGGCATGTTGTATATAAAGGAAGAAAGATTCTAGTTGGGTTATTGTTAACTGCATTGAAGGAGAGAGCTTCATAAATGGGACATGATCAACACTCTCCTTGGATTCTACACGTTACAACTTTCTCTAGGAAGATTTCCCACATTATAGAATTTTTAAGAGATGAAAGGGGCATGTGCTCACATTGAAGGGCTCCAAGCATGTGTTTCCATCATTGCAGAATTCTTTTGGAGAATTTTCCTTCTTGCATTCATTTTTGTGCCATATTGTAACTTAGATTTTTAGTCTTGTGACTGAAAATAAAAATTGTAATACTCTATTTCTAAGCTATAACTAGAACACTTTTCTTAAATTATTAATAAAGTTCACAGATTTTTCCTTCTCAATGGTTATCTTATTGTGTGAAATTGATGATTGATGTGTATTTATGTGTTTTATGTTTAAATCCTCAAAATCAAGGCGGGTGCATGAAGTTGGTTGCACTTTTGTGACCAAATGGATTTTTTTTTTTGAAAAGTGATAACGTGAGCGCGTTATAACACGCTCGCATTATGTGGTTTTAAAAGCAAAAAAAAAGGTGAAAATTGTATCATTTTCTATTTACTGTTTCTCAACTTTTCCCGCGGCCAAAAACCCTCACTTTTGCACTCGCGTTCTAGGAGGAAGGATTTCTACGAATTTCATCAACAATAGTTGGATTTTCTTTGCAAATACGGTGCCACGACGATGAAGAGGTGTAGGAGGTAAGTATTGTTTGCTATTTGTTTTGAATTTCTTAGTTTGAAATTGATTTTGTTTGTTTTAGGTTAGATTTGATTTTAAATTTTTTTTTGTAGGAAATCCTGCAAATCCTCAACAAGAAGAGGAGGAAAATCCTCAATAGAAAAATCCTCAACAAAATCAACCTCCCCCACCAATCACTCAATACCCTCCTGGAACTCAAGAAAATTTGAGGAGTGAAATTGAGAACAATAGAAAACAACTTGAGGATCTTATCAGTAGGTTGAGTGATCCAAATGCTTCAACCACAAAGAATGCTTCTAGAAAATTCATTGAAAGAGATGTTAAAATGTAGATGCAATTACCCAACAAATATTTGGATGGCAAGATAGGAGGCAGACAGCCAGGGCATATTATGCAGACAAATTATCATATAAACAAGTAAAAGATTTAAAAATTACTAAAGGTGATTTGTGCTCTCTATTCATTGACCCTAAAACAAATCAAAATATTACCCTCAATGCAAAGAGGTTTCCTATTCATTGGTACCACCACCAAGAGATTAGGAACCATTTTTATGATAGATGGTATTTGGTCTTTGATTACCCACCATGCAATAATTGTGAAGTCTCCCAATATTTTCTTAGGAAACTATACAGTGAGTTTGTATTGAACCAAATCCCAAATTATTTTGATATGAGGGAGTTCCAGGGGTGAGGTGGGGGGTCAGCTCAGGATAGGCCCGGTGCACAATTGGATCCTGCGCGGCAAGGGAGATGACCTCTCGCTAGGCCGCCTGCCGTTGCGAAGGAGAGTGTCGACATAGAGATATTGCAGGTGATCACAATTTTGACCCGGAGTGTCATCCATCACACTAGCTCTATTGTACAGTGCCATCCAGGGGAGTCTTCAGGTGGTGGCTTTCAAACCCATGTGTGTCAATCTTGTAGGGCGACTTGTTCGTATGACCCTACCAACACTCAGGAGGGTGCTACGCAGGATCCATATGCTACTATACAGCCTTATCCATATGCATCTACGGGGGTGGAGAGGACAACTGACATTTTGCATGATGCATATGGCATTGACACTCAGGTAAAATTCAGCATGTTCATTGAATTTAATTTATTAAATTTTGATTGTGAAATGCAAGATTAACTAATTTAGTTTTATTATTTTAATAAAATTGTAGGGTCACAGTGTTGAGATTGGATACACCAATCCTCCCACTACTTATTTTTGCAGTACACCTATCAGTGGGGTATGTAACTAGTAAACAATTATAAATTTATTACATGTTAATAGCATTGTTTTACGAATGGTATTTTAATATGTGATTTTGGATGTTGAACAGGGTAATGTTGGAGGTTTCAAAGAAACACCTCCTAGTGCTAGTAGATTTGCTCAAATGTTCATGGAGGTAATATAAAATAAAGAGAACTTAACTAATGAATTCTAAGTTTAATAGATTTGTGTAGTTTATATTCATATTGTTGGTTACGTTACATTACACATCATTCAAACTCAAAGCATTACTTGAAATTCGATAACTAATAATCAGAAATATATAGTTTAATACTTGTACTCAAAATTTTGTTCATTAGATCTCATACATTTTCATGTACAATATGACTGCTATTGTAACTTTTTGTGATTGAATAATTTGTTGTTTTATTTTCGATGTTATGAAATGACACACGCAAACGCTATTTAAGGAATAATATTATGGGTTTCTCCTTTATAATCAATCGGATGGCCTCTGAAGAGGAAGGAGGCAATTTACTAAATTTCAATTTACATTCATTGTTATAGATGAACTAGTTCTAGTAAAAAATCAAACCATTATCAATTCATAGTTTAATTCCTATTTGGATGGTTTATAATGGTTTTGAGCATGCCTCAACATCATGCAAGGCCATTTCCATCGAAGAGAGCACTGAGATAATGTAGTGATTATTTTGTTAAATATATCAATTTTATAATGCAATTTCTATATATTATAATGCTGCATTTTGTCATCAGAATAGTTAAAACTCAACAGACAAACTCCTCAGGATAGAGCAAAGAGAGAGCACCCTGAGCATAGTAGAAATAGCATGTACTACCGCCAGATTTGGATCGCCAAGCAAAGGAAAGAAAAATTGTATTTGAACCAGAGCATGGAGGAGGAAATGAATTTTTAAATGCGAGCTCCTTTGTTAAAGTTTTTCCACTTATTTTGTATTGGGATATATTTGACATTGTAGCAAGCCTATATGGCATTCTCAGAAGCCTATATGGCTATTTCTGAACGTATTTCATACTTATATCGACATATATTGATGTATGACTACATGGCTATTTGGTTAATACAAATATTTTTTTGTCGATGGTGTCCATATTTGCATTCTAAATTGATGGCTCAATAGATATGAGTTATATGTATTCAAGTGTATACTTTTGCTGTCCAGCATTTATTATTATACTTTTTAACCTTGTTGTAGCGTGCAGCACTCAAAGTGCAGGAAAATTTGTGTGGAAGTCAAACGTAGCCACCTGCACTCTATTTCTTTGCATACCTATGACACCCTGCCATGGAATAATTCCCTTCCATATTTCTGGAATACTAAAAAGGTACCTCGGCCTTTGAAAACCACCTATAGCAAAGATTCACAAGCACTCATACTTAAACCACCACCCACTTTCTAGAAGTTCGTATTTGATAGTTGGATTGAAAATTCGGAATTGACAAACATAATCCTGATATAAATTACAACCACCGGTTTTAAAACCTATCTATCATCAGATCAACAAGAACTTAAGAAGGTTAAGAGTGTTAGGTTTGATAGGTCTTCTTCCTAAGGAGCAGAGCCCCTCACAGATCTTGAAATTTTAAATGCAAACCTTTACAAACATTTTACCTAAAAGCTTCAAACCTAGATGATATATTTGGCTAAGTCTATCTTGAAAATTATCAATGCGTTCATACTCTAAAAGAGATTCTCCCTGAAAAGAAAACTTTACCCTTTTTCCCAAGGAAAGAAATTGCAACAAGTTGCCTGATTTATCTTATTTCTTTCTCACAGTTCCTGGTGAATCATTCATGGCTCAGGATAGTTTCGTTCCAAGGCAAGGACACCCAAAAAATCACTGAGATTCTTCTATGATCTGCAAGAAAAAGGTTTTGGCTCTTTCACAATGTAAATAATTATGTAACACTGTTTTCTTGTTTTCCTTCCACACAGAAAAATGTTCACACTTTTCAGATTGATCAATGATCAATAATGGCTGATTGTAAACACTTTACATTTTTATGTTTGAACTTTAATTTATAATTTTGTATCATGACATTCGAAAGTGTTCACTAATACTTTGCATTTGACTATGAAAGTGGTGGTGTATTTTTGCTAAGTTATTTGACTATTACTACAGTAGCTCTAACAACCTGGAATGGCCACCAAAATATGTATATATTTCTGATTTTTATGTTTGTATTACCAAACCCAAAACGAACCCAACCCCCAAAAAAAAATTCCCGAACCGGCGAACTAGGTTCTCGAACCCGAACCAGAAACCCAAAACCGAACCGGTAACTTAGTAAAAAATAGATTTTTGTAGTTTATATTCATAACATTGATTACATTGCATTGCACATCTTTCAAAATCAAAAGCATTAACATTGATTACATTGCATGGCACATCTTTCAAAATCAAAGCATTGCTTCACATTGCATAACTAATAACTAGATGCTAATTGTAGACACGTGAAATTGACGTCATGCATAATCATATTCGATCATCATTTGAATAAATCAAGTTTATTTATCAATCTCCTAAAGTCACCAACTTAAATCAAATAAATCAAACTTGATCCTATCATCATCCCTTCAATTAAATGAGATGATTTAGATCAAATTGTTCATCCTAATAACCTACTAGATAAATCTAATTAAGCATGTCTCCTAGAAATACACTATGGGGAAAAGAAAAAATCAAGAAAGCAACAACAAGGAAATAGGTACATGATGTGTTGCACAAGTCAGATTAACTCTCATTTCAAATTTGAAGGGCAATCAAATCTTGCTGAATTGAAAGTGGGTCCAATCTTTAAAGGCAGAAAATCTACAAATAGAATCAGAAATTCACAATCTTGGAAAAATGTGATTTTGTGTTTGATTTGAAAGGACAAGACCAATCCACTATAAGATGTATTTATTATTAGAAAATTTTTAATGTTTTGCTTGCTTCTATCAATTTTGTGATGAGAATCCAAGGGAATCTAGGGTTTTGAGAATGCAGATTGAGGCCACTATTCATATGTAGGTTTATATTTTCAGAATGTCCAAATTGAATTGATTGTTTTGAATGTATTGATTGTGAACCTTTCTATGGGCTAGATGTAATGAGATGATAATGAGAATAGGAAAAGATTGAAGTGAAGATATGAGAAGGTCATGCCTCTTAAGAAGCAATAAAATAAAGCATTTTAGGTGATGAGAACCAAGGACAAGATTCAAAGTTCAGAATAGAGAAGAACAATGATATGAAGTAGTAAAGACAAAAGTTATCATATGCAGGTGAAAGAAGTAAGCAAAGTTGAAATAATTCAGATACTCAAAGGGACTTGAGGAATTCTTTCAGGTGGACGTTGTTTGAAGTGTAGAACTAGAGCACCTAAAGATATATGCTAAGTCTCCACATCAAGCATTTTTGTAAAATTAAACATGAATTTTCAAATTATGTAAAGAAATGTAGTGCAAAGGATTCATGTGAGGTCAAATATTTAATGTATTTAAAGTCTCAAAGAGGTTCAAATTTACTAGGTGGTTAACTACAAAAGTTGTCTTTTATGACAAAAAGTCATTATTGTCAATTGTTGTCAATAATGTAAAAATTGACAAAAAGATACACAACAATTAGGGAGAATGAAGAGTCTGCTTTGTGGGAATTAATGAAAGGATACAATGGTCATTGGAATTGAAAAAGAGGTCGATAAAATTTCCTTAACTAAGTGAAAATGTTTTTTGCTCTATATTAAGTATTGTAAAGGGCGATTCAAAGAGTAAAGAAAGAAGAAGTAGTACAAGACAAAAGTTAATATGCAGGTGAAAGAAGAAGCAAAGTTGAAATAATTCAGTACTCAAAGGGACTTGAGGAATTCTTTCAGGTGGGTTGTTTGGTGTAGGAGCACCTAAAGATATTGCTAAGTCTCCATCAAGCATTTTTGTAAAAAAATGAATTTTCAAATGTAAAGAAATGTAAAAGGTTCATGTGAGGTCATATTTAATGTATTTAAAGTCTCAAAGAGGTTTCTAGGTGGTTAACTACAAAAGTTGTCTTTTATGACAAAAAGTGTCAATTGTTGTCAATAATGTAAAAATACAAAAAGTACACAAAATTAGGGAGATGAAGAGTCTTTTGTGGGAAAATGAAAGGATAGGTCATTGGAATTGAAAAGGTATTTTCCTTAACTAATGAAAAAGCTCTATAAAGTATTGTAAAGGGCGAGGAAGAAGCAAATTGCATATTCTTGAAACTATTAACTAAATAAAGTTCCCAGTTCTCTGTATTTGCAGAGTTTTATTCTCTTGACCACCAGTCTATAAGCTATATATATTTTTTATTTTAGCAATTACTTAAAGGTGTTTTGATAGGCTTCCATCAGTTTTAGGACAAAAAAAAGACCAAGTTTTTGTGATCTGCTTGAAAACCCAGTCAAGGGTTTTGAGAGTCTTGTGAGGATTATAACCCCATCCTACTGTTGTAGGTTTAGAATGGTGGGAAATATTATTTTAAATGTAGTTAGAATGCTTTAAATGGTGTGTGTGTTGACAAGAACATGGAAGGCAAGAATATGAGGTTGTGGCCACTACCCTTACAAGAAAATACATAATTTTCCAAGAAAGAGGATGGTTTCAAGTTGGTATATGTTGAAGAAGTATGCAAGAAGGTTGGAAAATGATTCCTTGAGTGTGTGTAGACATATCCTGACTTGTTTGAAGTAGTGGCTAAGTGTAAAAAGGTCTGGAAAGGGTATTTTTAATAAACCCCTAATTTATGAAGTCTTCAATGGCATATAATGAGGGTTTCTATTTTATGATCTTTGGAAAGGCTTAAGAGACTAAAATTATATGGATTCAATAGTTTTGTGACCTAATTCAATGTTTTCTAGGGTTATTTAATGTTTTCAAGTTGATTCAATGGTGGTTGCTTTATATTTTTGACCTAATTTGGTGCATTCTACTATGGGATAGTCATTTTGTTGATATAATTTCCAAAGTAACATAACCTACTATTAAAGTATGTTTGAATAGACCCATATGGGTTCATGAAAATGTGTACTTCCCAACGAGAATCAATGTGGACTTGATGGTATACCCGTTTTAGTTGTTTTGCAATACTACCAGTGTTTAGTCAACAATGCAAGAAAGAAGATGAAACTGAGTAAATAGGGATATGGGTGTTTTTTTTGGGTTTGAATCTACCTAAGTGATGTTGGTAAATATATCTCAATGTTTGGGGAAGAGTTGAGAAAGAAAACTTGTTGATTTGATGTTTTAAGCAATATGATCCCAAGGTGCAAAGTGGTGTCTTGACTGTAGAGATAGGAAATATAATGGTTCAGTGTTTTGTAAGTATGTATTTGGTTTATTTCAATCAAAAACATGAAAATTATAGTGTCTTGGAAGTTTGGTAAAATATTAGAAGCATGAATGGTTGGTTTGTTTTCATTTTTCCTTGAGGAGCAAGTTGCATTGAATAGTAAATTGGTGCATGTTGAATGAATGGATGGATTCAGAGTTTTCTAATCAGGTTTTGGCTTTTTTCCTATTTAAATGTTGATGGTTGAGATTTTTTTGGGTCTAATAATGGTTTGGAGCCAATTTTTGAGTACTTGATACTTTGTAGCAAAGAAAATTTCAAGTGAGAGCAAAGAAATGTGGTTGAGTGATTAAGTGAATTTGGTGAATGGTTTGTGGATCTTCTCATGTTTGTGTTTAGGGTCAGAAGCACCCTTGATGGTTTTTGGTTTTTGATTTTTGGTAGATGCTTTGCATCAAGTTGGAAGATAATTTTAGTAGGAAGTTGAAGAAAGGTACTGGTAAGTATAAAGGTATGTTTCCCTTTAAATGTTTCAGTTGTGGTAATATTGGTCATCATGCTTGAAGATAAGTTGTACATAAGAAGAACAAGGATCATAAAGATAAAGATAGAAATGATAAGAAATATAAGAAGTTGTATTATGTTAAAGAAGAAGCTAGAATCTCTGATTATGAGGGTGATGAGAGTGAATGCTTTTTTTTTAGCTTTGGAGAATAAATCTGTGTCTGCTAACCTTGGAAAATATGCAAGAAAGAATGTTCTAGAGAACAAAAAGAATGAGATGGAAGGTACTTTGGTCACCACCTTTCATTCTAGACAGGATGAAGACTACTGGGTGATTGATAGTGGATGGTCTAATCACATGACCAGAGATAAAAGTAAGTTTACTAAACTTGAAAAGTATGATTGTGGTTTGGTCATGTTTGGTGATGATTGAGGAGCAAAGATTGTTGGGAAAGGTACAATTAGTTTTGATGGAATACACAGCATTGATAATGTATATTATGTAAAGGGTTTAAGGCATAACCTTTTGAGTGTTGGAAAGATGTGTAGCAATGGTTTTAAACTTTTGTTTCAGAATAATACCTGTGAAATCAAAAAAGGATTCAGAGGTATGGTTGTTGCAAGAAGGAGAACTCATGGAAATATCTATCAGCTTAAGGGTGTTGATGGTCAATGTCTTGTATCTCAAGTCAATGAAAGTTGGTTGTGGCACCAGAGAATGGGACATGTAAACTTTGATAATCTGGTCAGGATCAGTTCAAGAGATGTTGTCTAAGGTCTGCCTAAAATCATAAAGCCTACTAATACTATTTGCAGAAGTTGTCAATTAGGGAAACAAACAATATGCAGTTTTAAGGGAAAAGAGCAATCTACTACCAGAATGCTGAAATTAATTCATACTAACCTTTGTGGTCCAACTAGAATAGGAGGCCTACATGGTGACATGTATTTTATGCTCCTTATTGATGATTATTCTCAACTGACATGGGTTTCTTTTCTTAGAGAAAAGACTCAGGCTTTGGATAGGTTTAAAGTGTTCAAAGCAAGAGTGGAAAATGAAGTGAACCTAAGAATCAAATTTTTCAGATCTGATAGAGGTGGAGAATTCACTTCTAGTGAATTTAATACATTTTGTCAAGATCATGGCATAAAAAGACAATTTTCTACTCTGAGAACCCCTCAACAGATTGGGGTAGTTGAGAGGAAAAAATAGATAGTACAAGAATCTGCAAGAACCATGATGAAAGAATCAAATGTACCTAATGTGTACTGGAGAGAGGAAATACACACTATTGTTTATGTTCTTAATAGAGTTTAGATTAGAGGCAACATCACAAGGACTCCTTTTGAGTTATGGAATAGTAAGGCTCCTACTGTGAAGTACTTTAAGGTATTTGGAAGCAGATGTTACATTAAAAGAGATGATGAAATCTTGGGAAGTTTGATGCTAGATGTGATGAAGGAATTTTCCTTGGATACTCAACTACTAGCAAAGCATATAGATGCTTCAATAAAATATTGAGGAAGATTGTTGAGAGTGTTAATGTGAAAGTTGATGAGGACATGCACAGACCTATTGAGATAAGTGAAGTTGAACCCGATGATCCTATCTGGGACCAAGTACCCCAAGAGAATAAGGAGAAGGAAGAAGAAGAAGAAGAAAAAATCCTGGAACCTATTGTTAAAACTCCTAAGTATGTATAGAAGAATCATCTGAAGGAATAGATAATTGGAGATAAGAGTGAAGGTATGAAGACTAGAAGTAAAGTAGCAACTGAGGTAAATCTGTGTTTACTTTCCAAAATTGAACCTAAGTCTGTGTGTGAAGCATGTGAAGATGAGAGTTGGGCTAGAGCTATAAAAGAAGAGTTGCAACAAATAGAAAAGAATCAGACATGGGAATTGGTTCTAGACCTATGAATAAAAATGTAATTGGTTCAAAATGGGTGTTACGGAATAGGATTGAATAAAATGATGAAGTTATAAGAAACAAAGAAAGAACTGTATGCAAAGGGATACTCTCACAAGTTGAGAGAGCATAGACTTTTGAAAATATTTTCCCTGGCTAGAATGGGAAGCTATTCTAGGATGTTTTTGGAATTTTCACACACAAACTTGAAAGTATATCAGATGGATGTCAGGTCAACATTCATGAATGGTGAATTGGAGGAAGAAGTGTACATGGAACAACCTAAAGGATTTCAATTATCAGAAAAACTAGATATGGTTTGTAAGTTGAAGAAGGTATTGTATGGACTGAAGCAAGCTCCTAGAACTTGGTATGCAATATTGGATCATAGATACCTAACTCAACAAGGTTTTCTTCAAAGGATCTACTAACAACAATCTTTACTTCAAAGTGCAAGGTAGCAAAATGTTGATAGTGGTAGTTTATGTTGATGATATCATCTTTGGAGGAAGTGAAGGTATGTGTAAAAGATTTGCAGAAGAAATGAAAAAGAATGTCCATGATTGGTAGAGCTGAATTTCTTTCTTGGTCTTCAAGTAAATAAAACTGATAAGCAGATATTCATTTCACAATCAAGATATGTGAAAGAGTTGTTAAAGAAGTTTGGAATGGATGACTCTAAACTGGTTAGTACTCCTATGGTGACCGGATGTAAGCTAAGTAAAGATGATGAATCTACTAAAGCTTGCTCAGGAGAAATATAGATCTATGATTGGTGGGTTGTTGTATTTGACTACTACTAGATTGGATATTATGCATGCGGTATGTTTAGTTACTAAATTTCAATGATGCACATTACAACTTTGTAAAAGAGGATATTTAGATATCTTAAAGATTTTCCAGATAGTTATTGTGGATGACCAAAAAGTACCGGTGGAGGTTCTTTCTTTCTTGGTGGAAGATTGGTTTCTTGGTTGAGTAAGAAACAAGACTCAGTTTATTTGTCTACTGCAAAGGAAGAATATATTGTTGTAGCATCCTACTGCACACAATTTTTGTGGATGAAGCAAACACTAAAAGATATTGGAGTGATATGTGATGAGCCTATTGCTATTTTTTGTGACAAAAAAAGTGTTATAAACATTTCAAAGAATCAAGTGATGCATTCAAGAACAAAACACATATCTATCATATATTATTTTTTGAGAGAGAATGTGTTGGAGAATGAAGTCAGGTTGGAGTATGTGTCAACAAAGGAATAAATTGCAGATATATTTACTAAGGCTCTTCCGAAGGATACTTTTGAGTATCTTAGGGAGAGGTTGGGGGTCATTGGCCCTTTGAACTAGGTGCACATGGAGGTGCATTAGTCCAGTGAATTATAGATTCTTCATTTATTTGGATTGATGAATGGGTCTACTTCGTAGGGGGAGTAGAAAAGTTTTTCATTGTTGCAATATGAGTTGAATGGGTGTACTCCTAAGGGGGAGTAATTAGACCTTTTGATCTTTGCAATTGATGTAAAAGGGGGAGAGAAAGTCATGTGAAAAATAGTAGAAGAAAGAAGGATAGAGAGTCATGAAGAAGAAGAGAGTTTTCTTTGATGGTTTTTCACATCATGTGTTTCCATCAATGACAAAGGGGGAGATTGTTGCAAGTATGAGAAAGTTTGGTGATGTTTCCATTAATGTCAACATAGTTCAGAATGTTGTAGATTGTGCATGTATAGTTGAGATGTTGTTGAGAACTTGTGAGTACATGGAGCTATCCTTATGATGTTGCAGATGTGCTAAAATGATGAGTTTCCAAGTGCTTTTGAGAAAATTAATAAAGAGTGAAGTCAGAGTTAGGTATGTGCTTCGAAATGTGCTACACATTTCTCCTATGTTGATCCTATGCATGTGCGGATCTGAAGGATTTTTGTTGATGATCTGATGGTGATATATATTGATTTGTAGATTTTGGTGTGATGGAGTGTGAGAGTTCTATTCACCAGTGTGTGAACTGTTCTGGTGGAGTTGGATTTTTGTGGACTGGGAGAAATGCTTATGCTCTGCAGTCCTTCGTTGTTTTTTTTTAGGTCTTTTGGATCTATAATATGTTGTGTAATGGTGTTCCATGGGTTCTAGCAAAGATGTTTATGGTTTTGTGATCCAAAAGTTGAGTTTCAGAGTTGTTGTATATGTTTGCATAGTCCAAATGGACTGATTGAAGGAGTTATGTGTTCAAAGGTTGTTACACTTGCTGCAAATGTATCTAAAGGAACTTGAGAGGTTTTCTCATGCATGATGAAGTTTTTTACGTCATCCACATGTTATCTTCTTGCTAGAAAGTGTGTACTTCAATGTTCATTTGTGTTTTCATTAGGTTTGGTTGGCCTGGTGTTTACACTTCATATGAAGAATTAAAATTTAATCAAGTGTGTGGTTGATCGAACAAATTATTTTTGGTCTTGGTTAAGAATTTTATTGGTCCACTCTTATTCCTTTCCACCACATGAATGTTGAGTTGTTGACCTAATTTGAATTTATGAGATGAAGCGTATGTGGCTGATCTTGGAGAAAGTTTCTAAGGCTGAAGATGATATAAATGCAAGTCAAGATGTGAAGAATAGAATGATGCAAAGTAATGAAGTAAGCCACAAGTGAAGAGAAAATTTGTGTGAAAGTAAGTTGAGGCACCAATAATTCATTGTGTTAGATTCCTGAAGGCAGTGAGCTGAAGGTTTTTGCAATCTTCTGATCAAGGTTGCGGATGTGTGTAAATTGTTGTGGTGGATCTTTTGTTTTCTTTGGTATCAGTAGGAAGTGATCCTCCCTATTGGATAGTAAGTCATTTATGTAGGTAGTGAACCTTTGTATCTAGATAGTGAGTCCTCTTCTAGGTAGTGAGCCTTTATATTCGGTTTTGCTATCTCTTTATATTGTGAGTTAATCCTCACAATGTTTTTTCCCTCATTGGGTTTTCCATGTAAAATCTAGCGTTCATTATGTTGACTTTTCTTTTTGTTATCTGCATTTTATGTTCACACTTAATAACAGAATAGTGTGGTTGTGGAATTGATAAGTGTTGAAGTTTTGAGTTTAAATTTGGTGACAATTGATTCACCCCCCCTCTTAGTTGTCTTGCACCTTTTAACAAACCTATAGTTGCAAAGAGTCAAAGTTTTTGTATTAAGGATATTATGTAAATCCATTGATAATATAATAAAGTTTTGGATTTTTAAAAAAAATCTCCCTCCATTTGATTAAGTTAAATGAATGAATGTCTGTTATTGTTTAAATCAAATGTAAATTAGAGGAAGTACTTGCATGCATAAGTTGATAACTTCAGGTGAAGTAGAAAATCAACATGGTTTGAACCAAAATAAACATTGGAATTAGCTAGGAGATAACTCAACCTTCTACTAACCTTGATGAAAAACTAGTTCAAATCCTTGCAATGCTAAATGAAATAGGGGCGAGAATTAGTATTGTAGAGAAAGAGGTCAGAGGCTAGAGTAGGCCAAAAAATAAAGCATCTCAAAAAGGTGAAGATGAAAACCAGCATTAGCACACCACCTAGAGTGGGCATGGAGAAAACAAGTTTGAGTCAAGGCTTCATATGAGAAAATAAAAAAATTAGCCCTTGAATTATCTAGGGATATGAAGAAGGTGACTCCACCTAAGTTTTATGGAATGGTGAGTGGAGATGTAGCAAAGGCTTGGCTCACTCAAATTGAAAAATACTTCAAAATAAGGAACTATTCCAAAGTGACTAAGGAGGTATGGGGAGCATATCAGTTGTCATGGGAAGCATCCACTTGGTGGATTGACAAAAAGATAGAATTAGGGTTGATTTCATTGAGCTTAACATGATATTAGTTCATGATCATCTTTAGGCAAAGATGGTTATTACAATTGTTCTATAATAAAAAAACTCACTGATTTCTAGAACCTGAGGCAAGGTGACTCATCAGTATTTTAGTATTGGGAGAAGTCTCCTAAAGTATGTGCCCACATATCAGAAGGATGAGAGGTTTTGAATAAGGAATTTTATCATGGGGCTAAATGCCCAAATTGGAGGTGAAGTTGATGTCCATGCTCTCACAACAATGGACAAATTGCATGAGGCTATAAAATAAGAACAAAAGCTAAACTTCATTTCTACTTATTAGGAAAAGAACCTTAAAATGTTCAACTGGCCAAAATCTTACCAATCATACAAGAAGAATATTGATAAGAAGGAATTCAAAAGGAAAGGTGACAAGGGATTCCAAAATAATTGAAATGAATCCAAGGGTGACAAGAAGAATAATAACAACTCCAAGAAGAATGGTGATAACTCAGGGAAGCCTTTTGAAAGGAGAGGGCCTCTAGAATCATTCTTCACATGTGGAGGTGACCACTATGCTAATCAATTTCCTAATAAGAAACAAGGAGTGCAACCTCATTGTAATCCCTTACCAACTTAGTAGGAAACTTTTCAATAGTGGATACATGCAACACTGGATAATCGATAGGAAGTGTACCAAATTAATTGAGTTCAAACTCTAGGTACTTTATTTAGTGTCTTAATTTCAATTTTAATAGACACTGGTGCAAATAAAAAAATTATTTCACCAAAAATAGTAGATATTTTTTCTAGAAAAGCTAGTTATATGGAAAAACCCTGGTCAGTAGAGTATTCTAACTAGATGAGAGCTTAGGTAGATTAGTGTTTGTTTGAAGCCAAGGTTGCACTTATAATTTTTTTGACTAAAGTGACCATGTTTATAGCACCCTTAGGTTCCTACAATCTCCTAAGAATATAATGGTTGTGGAGGCATACAACTAATGTATATTGTTTTATAAAAATAGTAGAGTGTATGGACAACCTTGGGAACAAAGTTTTCCTACAAGGAAATCCTAGAGAAGTCAATCTAAGGAAAATGTCTATTGTATAGTTGAAGAGGACCAAGCAAAAAGGGTATGAAATATTTCTAGTCAAAATGGAGAAAATGGATGATTACAAAGAGTTTATCTTTCAAGATGAATTAATGTATTGTGAGTCTCAAAAAATACATGGGATGGAAGAAGAGCAATATATGGATCAAGAAAAATATCATATAGAGAAGTATCATTTTCTACAATATTTTGAGGTTGTATTTCCAAATGAACTTCCTAGATTACCTCCTAAGAGATCTTTTGAATTATCTATAGATATAATTTCATGGATCAAAACCAATCTCAAAATCTCCATACCAATATACCACAATGGAATTGATGGAGTTGAAAGCTCAGCTATATGAATTGATAGCCCAAGTTTTGATCAAAGACATTATTTCACCTTGGGGAGCATCAATGATCTTTGTTAAAAAGGATGGTACATTACACTTATGTATAGATTATTGTATACTTAATATCTAGCAATAATAAAGAACAAGTATCCTTTACCATATATAGATGATCTCTTTGATCAAATATGTGGGGAAATTATATTTTAAAGATTGATATATGATCTGGATACCATTAGTTAAGGCTTAAGGATGAAGATATTCATAAAACAACCTTTAGAACAAGGTATGGGTACTACGAATTCATAGTCTTACCTTTTGGACTGAGAAATTCCCCTGTAACATTCATGAATTTGATGAACAATTTATTCATAGATTGCCTGGATAAGTTTGTTCTTGTGTTTCTAGATGATATTCTTATATATTCTAAGAATGAGGGAGAACATCTCAAACATTTGCAAACCATTCTTCAACTTATGAGAGAGCATAAGCTATATGGTAAGCTCTCAAAATTTACTTTCTTTAAAAAATAAGTACACTAAATGGGTCATACAATCTCAATTGAGAGAATTGCAGTAGATCCAACGAAGATAAAAGCCATTTTGGAGTGGTCTATATTGAAAAATGTGAAAAAATTCAATGGTTTCATGGGATTGGAAGGTCACTACAAAAATTTTGTGGCTAACTTTTCAAGAATTTATCATCCCATTATTTCTCTGTAAAGGAAAAGAAAAATATTTGATTAGTTATAAAAATGCCAGAAAGCATTTGATCAACTAAAATACAAGCTAACTATAACACACATGTCAAACTTTCTTGAACTAGAAGGCCATTTTGTGGTTACCATTGATTCCTCAAGAGAAGGATTAGGTGGATTACTTATGCAATAAGGAGGATTTATCACCTATGAGTCTAGAAAGCTAAATACATATGAGCAAGATTTTTCTCCTCATGATCTTGATCTAGTTGTAATTGTGCATGCATTTCAAATGTGGTGACACTATTTTATAAGAAAACCTTGCAAGTCAAGGTCTTACCACCAAGGTCTTAAGTATTTGTTCACTCAACCACATCCTAATTCTTGTCACATGAGATGGTTAGAAATTATATCTAATTATTATTTTTAGATTAGTTATACCAAGGGAAAATAAAATTGAGTAGTGAATGCTCTACATCAATGGAGGCACATCTCATAATGATCTCTATTCATTTTGATTTCAAGAATCAAGTGTTGCAAAAGTCCAAGGGTGGCGAATACTACAAGAAAGTGAAGGAATCTCTCATAAACAATCCTCAAGGTTCAAGGTATGATGAGTTTTATTTTGAACCAGATGGACTATTAAGGTTTAGAGGAAGAATGTATGTTATGAAATATGAGTTAAGGAATATCATATTCAAAGAAGTTCATTCTGCACGATATTTAGGAAATCCTAGAGTGAAAAAACTTCTAATAAATGTGAAACCACTATATTTTTGGAAATGAATGAAGAGGGATGATGCAATATTTGTATGTAGATGTCTAGAATACGAGAGGGTGAAAGAAAAAAATGATCACCTAACAGGACTCCTATATCCTAACAATATTCCAAAGTGGAAGTGATAGATCATCCGTATGAATTTTGTACAAGGTCTTCCTATGTCTAGAAATAGGCATAATGTTATTTTGGTAGTGGTAGATAGAATCATCAAGGAAACTCACTTCATACCTAGAAATTTGACAAATTGAGTACCAATTATAGCTCGCATGGTTGTACAGGAAGTGTATAGTTTGCATGAAGTTCCTAAGAAGATAATCTCAAATAGGGATACACACATGATATCAAGGTTTTGGAAAACCTTATTTTCCTCAATTGGGACTCAATTGAATATAAGTTGAACTTATCACTGAGAGATAGATGGTAATATGGAAAGGATAAAATAAGTTTTGGAGGATTTATTGAGAATGTATTCCATGGGTCAACAATACAAGTGTGATGATTATCTTTCACTTACAGTATTTTATTATAATAGTTCCTATCATTTCATGATAAATATGGCTCCATTTGAAGCATTCCATAAAAGAAAATGTTGAAATCCTATATGATGGGATAAGCTAGAAGATATGATTAACCTTGGTCCAAAAATATTATAAAAAAGAAGAACAGATCAAGTTGATTAAAAAGATATTAGCAGAGGTGAATGATAGGTAGAAAGCTATACTGATGCTAAACATATACCAAGACATCTCTCAGTAGGAGAAAAAGTGATTTTAAGATTCAAAACTTAGAAGAATTCCATAAAGTTTATAAATTCATCCAAACTAGCTCCTAGATATGTAGGACCTTTCAAAATTCTCAAAGAGATCAGCCCAGTTAAATACAAGATTACTCTACCACTAGCTCTTGCCCAGATGCACAATGTGTTTCATATGTTTTATCTTAAGAAATATATACTAGGTGTTAATCATGTAATTGATTGGAATGCACTACAATTATAGGACCCATGGGTGGTAATGATCAAGCCTCTTAGAGTGATCTAAATACACATGCTCCACTTGGATAACAGAGAGGTACCTCAATGTAAGGTCCAATAGGACTAGTATGTAGAGGATAGTGCTACATGGGAGGACTATAATGAAATTAGTCAAAAAAAATTATGTTTAGGTTATGATACCTTGAAATCATCAGGAACAATGATCCTCATGGGGGGAGATATGTTACACCCTATATTTGTTTTACTAAGGTACTTTTAACTATGATGTTAAGAATGCATTTTGATACTTGATGATGACATTACGTTAGTTAAAATTAATATGATGAAATTTTATATGCAATGAAATGTGTTTTAGTTGTGATTATTATATGATATTTAATAAATATTATGATTATTTCATAAATTATAATAGTTAACTACTTGAATGATTTTTAACTGAAATGAAAGACTTAAAAAACAAGGTTATTCAATTTGAGTTCTCTCACACACTCATGTAGGTTTACCCTAAATCTATCATCGAGTAAAATTGAGTGTTAGTTTATTTTGAATTATATCAAAATGAGTTGATAGGTTGAGTCTAAACTAGTCAATTTGAGTCTTGGTTTCCTTTTCAAAAAATAAAAATAAAACTGTTTATTGTTCATTTTTTTGATATTAATCAATAAGCCAATCTTGATTTTTTAACAAGATAAGTAAGTCATATTGATTTTGTAATATTGTTAATTATATATATGAGAAAAATATATATACACATGTATATAGGTATATATATTATAGATGAGATTCTAATATTGATATATACATGCATATATATGTATAATTTTTCTTTTGATCGATAAAATGATATTTATATTAAACTATTGGAAAAGAGTATTATAGTCACCAGTATATACCATTAAGGCATATGATGTGAACCAAAGTCTCCACATAGTTAGCACAGTACACAACCCCCTATACAAAAACCATCTCAACCACGCAGGGTCGAGGAAAAATTTGTGACCCAAGGAAAAACTTCCCACACTATACATCTACTACATTATGATTCAAACTAGAAGAGAAAAAACATAAACAGACATACCCCAACCCACATTAACAATTTCCCCATAGATATTTCTAGGAAAAAACCCTAAAATCAAAGCGCCAAGAAGCCGAATGCACCACCATGAGGTTGAATTTATGCCTGAGGTAGTCTTCCCCGATGAAAGCAAGCCTTCATGTGCAATCAGGTCCGGCCCTTCCAAGTCCAAGAGGAAGGGGTAAAATTTGACTGTTTCCCCATAAACTTTAATCAGATGAAGATATCACGGACGAGGGATGCCAACACTAGGAGAAGCCACAACCAAAGTCTTATCCAAACCCACAAGCAATTCCTTCTTAAATAGGCACTATAATATAACTTTGATTTCATTCGTTAGCCCGTCCACATCTAGAAGCCCATCCAAGACATAGGAAGAAATGTGTGTGTCCAAATGATAGACCTCACTGCTCTCCATAAATCCCTTTCCAACGATAAACTTTATTGTTGCAAATGTGAGGAATTTCAGATGACGGACAATACATCTCAGCTTCAACATTGTCACAAGGCCTCTGAAGGCCATTTTCCATTTGTTACTCTAGAGTTGCACCAAAGTATCCATACCTCTACAAATCAAACCACTAGCAGAAATGTGAATGATAAACATTTCCATAGGAAAGAGGAATGCTAGAACTAACTATTTAATTTCATAAGACCTTAATGTGCCCACGGTGGCTTTCAGAAATCCAATACACACTGTATCCTCAAACTTTGAAGAGATCAACTTGTCATTATTACAACAGTCCCACAATGGCTGAGAGAGAGCACCTTGCCAAAATCACAAAACTTCATGCATGGATATTGTTTGGTTGATGAGATGTAGACATAAAGAATCATAATGCCAATTTGATTTCCAACTAAAAGTTAAACCCCCAACCACACAACCAAGCCATGTTAAATCCAACAATGCAAAAATGCTTGACCTAGCTATATGCCATATAGGATGACTAAGTCATCTAGACTTCCTCTCCACAACTACGATGTGGAGAGGGACCCACCCCACCACTCATAAATGACATTTCAAACCATTGCAAAGGGATTGGAAACCACTTTCAAAGATATCCCATCAACACCCAAATTGGAGAGAGTATATGCCTCTTAATTCCCTTTCCAATAAATGTGGTTGATAGTGTAATTTTTGAAGCCCTTCAATAGTTCCATTGTGGTCTCAAGGACCCCGCCAAGTTTCCAATTTTCCACTAACCCTTGACCCAAAGAGTATTGATAATGATAGCTAAGTCACCTTCAATCACAATCTTAGGTATTTTTAGCTCTGCACATAGCTTAATTCCTAGAGAAGCAGCAGTCATTTCTACCATGTTATTAGTTCCAATAGGTAGTGGTTTTGCCAATTTCCCAATGAATCTACCTTCCCAATTCGTTAATATACATTTAATATACATCCAACACCTGAACATCTAGGATTTCCTCAAGATGCACCATCAAAATTGACCTGAAACCAACAAATATCGGGAGGCTACCATTTCACATTTTCTCTAGCTTTTTGAGCTTTTGGACCACCATCACCCACAAAAGAAGGCACCTTTAGGCCATTCCAATTTTTCTTCATTATGACATCCCAACATGTAAAGCTGGCCTTCCGAATACCCAACACTATAACCCTTGAATTGATCATTTGCACTATGCATGCCTCCACCTTGTTGATGAAAGAGGGAAATTTTTTTTGGAATTTTGGAATACATCGATTTCTTTCCTTCCATATTTCTAAAATGAGAAAACAAGGACATGTGTGCTAGAGACTAAAAAATAGAGCATTCTTGTAGAGGATGGGCCAACTTCTACACAAGCTCAGAATATCTCCAGGGAAAGTAGAGAACCAATGCCAACATCTCAAATTGAAAGGACAATTTAAAAAGAGATGATCGCCAGTTTCTTCCTCTTGTTTACAAAGGGGGCATCTGGATGGGCCATAATAGCCCATTTTCCTGAATCTATCCATCGTAAGAATTTTTTCCTAAATAATAGCCCAAACAAATATCCTTGGCTTAGGAAGAAAATTCCTATGCCAACAAAGATTGTACGAAACAATAGGAGCTTCTTCATGTTGTTTTATCAAAAGTTTGTACCCATCGCGAGCATTATATTCACAGGTGACTGAGCCACACCATCTTAGGCAATATTTACCTTCCTGTATGTTTAGTAATTGATTTCTTAACACTTATTCAATGGCTGAGGCCACTGCATTATCCAAATTTATCCTTCTGACGTCCTTCCAATGGAACTCTGAAACACCATTTACCATTGAAACACATATATAATCTCTGACATGAATGCCCCAAGCCTATTTTGTAGTAGCCATAGTCAACCCCAAATTACCACGATCTACCAACTTTTGAAACTGCATGAGCTTTCCCAGAAAAAGAGTCCTACTACCATCATGAATGTCCCATATGAGATAGTCTGCCACAAGGTCTCTACATTTGGATATGAAATTCTAGACTCTGGAACTCTTGGGGAGCAAACTAGAGGTGAAAATACTAGTGTCTTCTTCATCCAAGTACTTCCTCTTTAGTATCTTGACCTATTTAAGGTCCTAATTTGCATACATACACCAAGATAATTTGGCCCCCTAGAGCCTTATTATGCAAAGCTATCCTTTTCAGTCAGACCTCATTCGCTTCTTTTGATTTACAGACCTTATCCCACTTTAGTGAAGATAACTTCCTCTTATTTGAATTTCCTTTCCAAAAGAAATTTCACATCCATTGAATGATTTTATAGTTTGTCCCAACTGAAAGAGGCAAACAACAAATCATATAGATGGGGATTGTCACAATAACAACCTTGATCATAGTCAATCTTCCCACCCAAGACAACCACTTTCCTTTCCAAGAGGACTTTCTATTCTCATTTTTTGTCACCAACGGATCCCAAAGTTTTCCAGGTTGAGTCCTATACACTAAGTGAAGACCCAGGTATTTACAAGGCAACACACCTTTCCTAAACTAAAATATTTTCAAGATTTTCTTTTCAACTATAGGATTGGTAAAGAAAAAGAAGATCTTAGACTTCTTAGTACTTACCTCTTTCCTAGATGCGCACAAGTAGTTCTCCAATATCATTTTGAATAGTCGTGCTTCCCGAACCTCTGTAGTGCCAAATAACATTGTGTCATTGACGAACTATTGATGGGTAATTGTGTTCATTCCCCTTGTGATTGTATCCCCTCAAGCCTTCCACATCAGGCAACATTTGCAATAGACCTACCAAAGGCCTCGGTCATAATGATAAAGAGAAAGGGAGACAAAGGGTCCCCTTGTTTGAGTCCCATTGAAGCCTCAAAGAAGCATTCCAAAGATCCATTAACTAGAACTAAATATCTTGGGAATACAATCTAGTTGAAGATCCAATCAATCCAACCTTTGTTAAAGCCAAAGGCCTCCAATACTTTGCATAGAAAATGCTTGTTTACCTTATCATAAGATTTCTTAATATCCAATTTCAAGAGCATTGATTGTTTCCTTATTTTTTAGATCGAATGAACAGCCTCTTGAACGATGATCACCCCATCCAAGATCAATCTTCCAAGGAAAAATCTAGTTTGTTCCTCTGAGATGATGCAGGAAAGAATCTTCTTCAACTAGTTAGCCACAACCTTGGCCAACACCTTGTATATTGTATTGCAAAGCGCAATAGGGCAGAATTCCTCTAAATTTTTTAGTTTATCTTTCTTTGGGGTTAATTCTATAAAGGTGTTGTTGACCTCTTTCAACACCTTTCTCGATGATTTTGAGTCTTCAATTGCCTCAGCCAAATCTTTACCAATGATTCCCCAACAATGTTGAAAGAAAGCAGTCGAGAACCCGTCCAACCCCGGAGCCTTTTTGGGATGCAATTGAAACAAAGCTTCCTTTATTTTTTCCTCAAATAATGCATTAGTCAACATCAAATTCTGATATTCCATCACTAGTTTGGGAATACAATTCAATATATTCTATTGATTTTGTAAACTAGAACCACCCCAATCATTAAGAAAATTGGTGAAGAAGTCAACAGTAGCTACAGAAATGTCCTCTGAATTGTCCAAGGAACTATCATCTATCATTTTAATGTGGGATATCCTATTCACCTCTCTTCTAACTTTGGAAGAATTATGAAAAAAAATATGTTACTGTTACCAGCACTTAACCAAACTTCACATGATTTTTTCCACCAAAAGATCTCTTCTTTTGAAAGAAAATCCTCCATATTTTTAATAGTTGGGTATGTGCGGGATCATGGTATGCCAAAAGTGGCAATATTTGTAGGTATGTGGTGGCGACTTTTTTAACCCAAAATTAATGAAATGAAAATGGTTTTAGAAGATTCTTAGCTTTCCAAAATATAAATTATGATTTAATTTTAATTTAATAAATAATTATTATTCATTTTCTATTAAATTATGACTAAAGACACGATAGGCTGATTGAAAAACATCTATAACTTTCAAAGCGGTATCATATTTTTTGAATCAAAATCGTCACATCTATGTTTTACATACTATAGGATTAAAAAGAAAAATTAAATTTCATGAATTTTTGACCAAGTTAAGGTGGTGGAGACAGGGCCGAGTTTATATTTTCTAAAAGTTGTAATAAAAATTCATAATAATTATTTACTTGGAAAAAATTACAAAAATATGCATCACATCCGGACATGAGTCCTCTACTTATATATAAAATCTTACAAAAAATATTATCATTTTATTATGGTTAGGGTGAGACCGAGGACACCTACTTCTTATTTTCCCTAAAATTTAAGTACTCATTGAAATTTCAAATTTTCACCAAATAGATTTTATTTATTTTTAAATAAACCTAGTATTTTAGAAACTACATTCAATTTTCTACAAATTCTATTCTTACATATTTTTAAATAATATAGATAACTTATTCAAATATTTCGTCAAGTTTCCTAACTGCTGATTTTTTCCAAAAAGCCACTTCTGTTTGGATCGCCATGAGTTGCCTTTTCTTGTAGAAACAAATTTCCATCCATGTCCACCAAACAAACTTCCTCATTCAAAGTTTTGAGCTCCTCCTCAATTCTCTTTTTCTCCTTGAAAATATTTTTGAAGCAATTCCAATTCCAAAGCTTAAGATGATTCTTGACCAATCTTAACCTAGATACCAACATGAACGTTTTTTACCCATCTTCCATTGATTCGGCCCACCATTGACTTATAAGATCCAAGAATTTGTGGTTCTTTAAACCACATGCACTCAAATTTGAAAGGGCATCTAGATGGCTTTTTCTCTCCAAGGATCTCAAGAAAAATAGGAAAGTGATCTGACCTAGAATAAGGGAGAATCCTACTATCCAAGGAAAAGGGAAACACACTCAGGCCACCTTTAAAAAAGAATCTATCCAATTTTTCCATAATACAACAAAACCCTCGACACTTGTTCGACCATGTGAATTGGCCATTAGCAATCGAAATATCAAACAACAAATTCCTCTCAACAAATTGTCCGAAGTCTAACTGGGATTGAAGTTTTCTTCTAAAACCACTCCATTTGTCCTCATGATGTAATATGGCATTGAAGTTCGCACCAATTATGCTATAATCAAAGGAAAAATTACTACACACTAGATCCAAATCCCTCCAAACTTCCTTCTTTTGAATGGATGAATTTAGGCCATAGACATTTATGATCAAAAAACACAAATCTAAGGAAAAACTACATACCTTACGTGCCAGCCATCTATTACCTAAAGCAAATTTTTCAATTGACATTCTTTGAGGCCTCTAAAGGGTAATAAGGCCACCTGCTTGCCCCTCAACAAAGACTGACAATAACTTCCAAGATCTCAACATTTTCTCGAGCCTATCCACTTTACCTTGATCAAGCTTAGTTTCCTGAAGGAGGCACAATTCTGCCTGAGACATCTCCAACTAATGCCTAATCAGATATTTCATGTTAGGGGCATTTAAGCCCCTAACATTCCAAGTTATAATTTTCATTTCTCTTTAGGAAGGGGCTCCCCCTTCCCTACTTTCAACAGCTCCATAAGCTTTCTTTGTCCACTAGCCTCACTATCTAATTTTAACTTTTCCACATTAGGGATTCTACCCCTCCTTTTGGTTTCTCCACAATCTAGTGAGAACCATGAAGGATCTATTTGTTAGATGCCTAATTTTTCCTTCCCAACAATTTGAGGAGCCATCCCTTCACCCTCATCCAAACCTCCATTGTTCCAGGGTATGGAATAACACTCCATACCTCTTCAAGGGCTGGCTCATCACAAATTTCACTTGGATAATTTTCCTTTGCTTCTTTGTCTAACTCAGTCAATTCTTTTCCACACAAATCTTGTTCTTCAACTTGGATAATTTGCAACATACTTAAATATAATAACCCCTCCTCTTCCTGATTTGAGGTCGATTCCCATGCCTCTTCAGCAATTGTCCCTACCTCGAGCTCTTCCAATGAAGCTCCCTTAGCTTCCTGAGCCAATACAACAAATTCTTTGCCAGCCTCCAATAAAGAATTAAGGTTATCCAACTTCATATTGCTCTTGATCAGGTCAATAAATTTTGATAACTTGGCATCCAAGACTCCACCAATCGCTGGCACAAATTTGTGTTGTTCATTTGGGATGGAGGTATCCGAACGCACCTAATGATGGGATAGACGTGAGATTCAGGGGAGCATCCATATCTAACATTGAGATATTATCCTTACACAAGTTATGAACCTCAAAACCAACATCTTTTATCGCTTGATTGATGACAAGTTCCAAAGAGTGCCACCCAATAGTGTCTAGGAGAAGATTCTCAGGGTACGGATCTAACACTAGTGGTTGAATGAGGGTACCCCAATCTATTATAATTTCAATTTCTTTCCAATGAGGGTTGTTCAGTTTGGCTTCCACACAAATCCTTATATACATGTTGATGCCATCTTGGTTGAATCTTTCTTCTGCACAAACAAATCTCCCAAGGTGATTGCCAATCGACTCCAAGGTTGTTGATTGCTAGAATTCTAATGGGAGATTAGGTAACTTATACCAATTTTGAATCCATTCCATATGGTGACAGAGGGGATCAAAGCCAATTTCCCATTTGTAGATATAAAATCTGCAGTCATCCATAAGCCAAATCCCATGTAAAATTTTCTCCCTTATATTTGTGGACGGGCATATGACCACGAAGAAATCATTTGCTAGCACCTTGAATTTTAGATCTTTGCCCCACCGATCCTACCACCAATGGATCAAGCTATCCCAATTCAGACCTCTCCCGTACTAGCGCACCACCAAACCTTGTTGCTCCAAAATCGTGATTGAGGACCTTAATAGACTCAGATGCAACACCATTATCACCCAACTGCCGCAACTGCGGCCAAAGCCACCCAACCCCGATCGATTCCTAGTGGTGGGGGCCTTGGAATGATCCATGAGAGTTGCCATCCGATCATCACACATTCCACCCTTTCCCAAAGCACTTCCTCCTTGAATCCTTATTCCAGTGCCATCCATTCCAACCCCTATAGTTGTGCACCCTGTTTCTTTGCCAATTTGAATCTTGGCACCACCCTTCCTTTGAGGCATGCTCTTGCAATCGCTCCATCCAAACCTCCCATTCAACATCCTTGGCCCAAGAAAGAGTGTCGACTGCCATGGAATTGTCCTTCGGCTTACCACTCCTGACGCTCCCAAGCGCGTTCTTTCCATTGCATGTGCTCCCCTCCATGAACTTGTGCCCCTCTACAAATTTTCAACTTTCACTACCTCCCACCATCTTCTTTTATATATATATATAGTATAATATATATTAATAAAATTTAATAATTATCATGCTTATAGAAGAATGAATATGATAATTTAATTGTACATTTAATGAAGTTCTTCGAGACGCATATAAACTTCAATCGAAGGCTTATGTGATGAATTTACAGTTTGGGATTTAAACCAAAACTTTGGCCTCATAGTGGCATCTTTAGTTACCAAATAAATAATATTTCAAACTATTATTTTTAAATACTAATAATCTCAACTTCGTGGCACTTTTAAGTATTAATTTGAAGCATTATTTTCATGACAATAAATCCATAATAGATGCTAATGTTGAGAGCCAACATTGGCACATCTCTAAGCTACTTAAAATCCATCAAGTGGAAGTTATAGCTATGTTTTAAATGCTTTTTATATCAACTTCAAAACCGTTCCATAAAATCCATGGTGGGGTCGCAGATTAAAACTGAATTTTTATATCTTTTAAAAAATGTTTTGAAGCCAATATGTGGCAGTCTTAAAGACTTTTAAATGCAATTAAAGGATCCATGGAAAAAAGGGAAAATGGTTGAACCATTTCATAAAGAAAATGAAACTAAATATTTCTTGTCACATAATAGGTAAAGTGGCACCAAATTTTATCTATTCTATTTCATTTATGTTGAGCTAAGATTTAGCCATATTTTTGGGGCATAGATTTTTATTTTAATCATATCTATTAATGTGTAAAGTAACTACTTATTGACTATGTTTGGATCTAGAATTACTGTGCAATTTGGTGTGATTAGACTAAGCACTAGAACTGTGCTTTTGAATGTTTAAAAGTGTAGAAGCAAAAATAATATCATAGGCATTCATAATCATTTTCTCTTACTTAGTTTATAGATTATATTTCACATTTTTCTATTTTTAAAGAGGAGGATTAGATTAATTCTCCAATTTGAACTTGGATAGAAATTGCTCTACTTTCACTCTATTAGGGATAACAAATCTTAAAGATTCTCTTCTTCAATATTAAATCGAAGGATTTAGTTTAATTTCTTAGAATGAGATTATTTTCCAATTTAAGATATAATATTTTTATCCAGTTATATATGCATATATATTTTTTCATATCGTGAAAAGAGAAAATGAATATATTTGTGTATATATATGTAGATATAGATATAAATATTTTTACATGATTACATAAAGGGAAATTTTGGTCAAATTCTTGAGAAATTGTGAGATTAGATAGATATTTTGTAAGTTGAGTGGTCCAAGTATATATAGACTAATAAGTTGATTTAATGATGAAAATTCAATATTTGAACCTAGATATACTTTGTGTAAATTTAGACGATATTTAGTATCACGAATAACCAAATTTAATATGGTGTTATTTATGAACAAAACCATAAGATTTAACATTGAAAGCTTGAAGCTTAATTTTGAAGAAGTAACCTTTTATATAAGTTTTTAATATTATATGGTTGTACTTATTTGACATTTTTTAATATTATTAGAATAAGACCAAGTGGGTCAAGTCGATGATATTGTGTCATCATGATTAAATAAGGTTTCTTAAAAATAGGAGAGTAGTTACTCTCACAGTTCAAGTAAGGACTTGAACAAGTGGCAGTTGCCAAGACCCAAGATGTTACAAGAACTTAAAATGGGTGTTCAAATTCAGAAATACTTAACCAATCTAGTCGTATATTAAATTAATAAGTCATCACATTATGGATGAGAGTCTTTTGAAAAGTCAAACTAGTTGGTCAAATGGTCAATTTAATTTAAAATGTAGGTGGTTAAAGGTTTCCAAGTCAAGTTAGAGGTGGGTGAACATACGAATCCACTTTTAAGGCAGTGTGGTTAAAATATTTTAAAACTTTTTCCAAGGTAGTGTAAAAGTCTTTGCTTGCACTAGTCGATTCATTGTGATCAAAAAATGTATAAATAGTTAATAGTGTCATACTTAGAAAATTCTATAGTTGTGCGACCAAGTTGGTTATGTAGGACATAACACTAGAGAATCAAATGACATACTAGGGGTTCCTTAGTCTATACTCTTTGTTGAAGGGTAGGGCCACTTCAAGATGGAAGGTGTGCGAGGAACCGTTGATCTATGGTTGGGGGTAAAGTGCTTGAATGATGCTCTCCCTCTTGAAAAAAATAATGTCAAGGCTTGTGAAACAAAAGTTTTATCATGATATGGAATACTTGACCTTGAAACTAAATTTTAATTTGTAAATATGATTTCTTGATTGTTATTCATGTATGAAATTGTAATTTGAAAGATGTATTTATTTTACAATTTGAAATTTAATATCATTTTAGATTCAAAATGTTTTTTTTTAATTATGAAATGTGCAATAAATGATGTTAGAAAAGAAAATTTTGCATCCCTATTTTTAAGGAAATGAATTTATTTACTTTAAAGTTACAAACCAAAGTAATTATATGTTGTATGAGTTAGATTGTTACATTAGATGATAAGCTATCGGTCTTATATACACTCTATGATATTAAAAGGATCCACAAAGTGAGATATAAGTTTAGATCCCTTTCGGATTTGGATTAGACCCTTGTGGGGAAAAACTCTTAAGAATAATTTATCACTTTCTAAGAAGCTCCTATTTATTAGGAGCTCCTAGAATTTACATATTTGTTTGATGGTCACAAGCCTCATATAAATGATACCTAATAAAAATCACATATCTCTCTTGTAGACATGGAAAATATACCGTCACACTTGATATTGATTTACTAACATCGTTTCGTCCGAAATCATCTTCTTAGCTAGTCATCACCTTTCATCCCTTAATTGAATAAATCAAATTTATCTAATTAAGTTGTCATCTCCTATTAATTAAATAAATCAATTTTATTTAATTAACCCTCTAGTCTCTATTTAATTAAATAATTTAGGTTATTTGATTAAATCCCTAAAGTCATTTTATTAAATTAAATCAATCCTTATTTAATTTAATCTAACATCATCTCTATTTAATTGAATAAATCAAAATATTTATTTGATTAAATCTAAATCATATTCCTCTCATCTTTGATTTAAATCAATCCAAAAATCTAAGTCAAAATGGTCAAATCAACTAATCTCCTTTTAAATTAATCAAATCCTGATTAATCCTAATCTAATCCATCAAATCCTCTAGCTTTTGCAACTCTCATGAAAATTATTTTAATTGATTTATTAAATCTCCTTTTTCATTCAAAAAGGCATCAAAGGATGGAATATTCCTCAAATTTGAAATCTCCCCCAAAAGTACTTGTCCATCCAACAAGGCATTAAAGGCCTCTTACATGTCCTTTTCTTGAGCCAAGTGATATTAACTCCATCTTTCATCTCATCTTTCAAGCCATCTTTTGAATTTCAAATTTCCCCCTCTTTGCACATTGTCCAAAATGTGCTCCATCTCTCTTCAATAGCATGTTTGAAGTCTTTGCCACAATAGTGGTATACAATTTTACGGGAGATCTTGTTTTGTTGAAATCACATATTTTTAGATAATATAATGATTTAAGCCTTGAAATGTTCCATTTAAAAGATTCCAATTGAATAGGGTTTGATCAAACCACCTTAGACCAAGCCCCCTTGGATACAACCCCACTAGTTTTAAACCATACCTATAATAGAGTCTCCTTC
>VDFB02193867.1:532447648-532564530 GCA_007258455.2 Sequoia sempervirens
GGTACATTACATCATTTTTGGAGTACAATACAATATTTTAGGAGTACATATGCATCTAGTCATAAAGAGGAAAAAATACATCAAATACAAAAAAATGCTACATAATTGAGATGGTTCAGTAGAATTGAGAAAAAGTTTTGGATCAACAGTATCAACACAAACTTAGACTGGGGACCCGATGGGGTGTGTAGCACATTCCACCTGACCACATGGACCCTAAGGTCTAACCCCCCATGCTAGGAGATGACAAGAAAGGATCGACATCCAAACAAGGTCAAGTAGAAAAGGCCAACTCAATACTGACATAAAACAACATCAAACAAGTATAATATCGCTTGTTTAGGAAACTCTTCCAAACAGTTTTGCAACAAGACTCACAACAACAAGGGTATACCAATCATCAAATCCACAAAACAAATACACGTGTGAGGCATGAACCATCTCAATTATTGTCATAACCAAAGGTAGGGAAAATTATGAAACAAGGTACACCCACAGAGCTCAAGATAAAATAATACGATCAAAAGATCACAAAGGTCTAATCATGAGAAAATGCAACACACAATAGATTTCCCATTTCCTCTGGAAGCCTAACAACCTACACCCATAACTTATCAAAAGGGAGTGACTTAAACATTTATAGGTTCCCAACTAATCCAAAACATGACTATTCATAAAAGTTAATTTAATAGTAAAATAACTAGGAGGAGGACATAATCAACATGGAACCACTAGCATGCATAATACCAAAGAGTATTCATAATAAATAATAACTATCTAAAACATGTACAAGATAAACTATAAATTTCCATTCATATAAACATAAATCCATCCTTACGAAGGATAATATAAAGAATAATTAAATAGTTGACTATAATTAAATGCATTTCCTTCATAATATCTTATAAATAGAAGAGAACTATGAAACCTATAGTATGCAAACAAATCATATTTCTTTTGATTTAAAAACTCCTAGCCTGTACTTTTGTTAACTTTAGATTAATCAAGATTTAAATTATAACCTATAATAAATCTAATTCACATGTAACATGTTTATCTACTTCAATTAAATCTAATCAAACTATAACATACGTGCAAACCACAAATCTATTAGTAAATGAATCTATAAATAAACTTAACTTTAAATAACTTGTACATAAATCTAATTTGAAGGGACTTAGTAAATAGATTTAATCTAAATGTGTTAGGAATAAATCTGCTTGAAATGTACCTAAAAATAATTCAAATATTAAATGTACTTCAATTTTAAACATTACTTATTATAACCTATAATAAATTTAGTAAAAAAAATATAACATAATTCATAAATTTAATATTAGAGCAATTGTAAATAAATTTAATTTTAAGTGGTCTTGTAATTAAAACTGATTTGAAATAAATCTAAACCTTTCTATTTTAAATACTTTTGAGAAAACAAAACTATTTAAATGCATCCACAAATAAATATAATTTTAAACATAACTGAAAATAAATCTAATTTTAACGTACCTAGATTGAGTGAATAATACTTAATTTTATTTTATTTAAAGTAATTAAAGAAATCCTATTATATGAGATACAATCCATTCGCTGAGAATAGATCACATTAAAATAAACTCATAAATAAAACCTATCTATTCCATTTACATTACCATATCATAACATCCTTAATATCTACCTAACTCCAAAAACCGGGACCATTAATCTTTAATTCATTAACATGATAATAAATTCCCAATTTTATTTTTTTAAAATATTTTATGGTTACCAATTATTTATTAAATTGATTATTTATTCTCTATTCTCATTTATTTTATTTTTTTTGCTCATAATAAGCAATCAGATGCAAGCATTCAGCTATAGGTAAAGTTGAGTTAACCACGTTTAACTGAAATTTCATAAATTCTGTTTACTATGAATTGGTGATAGAAAATAAATTTAAAACGAAACCATTAAGATGTGTCACGTTTATATAAGAGTTTTTGGAGCATGCAGTTTGGGTTAAATTCACAGTTTAAGTCAAGTTTCAACCTGAGCACCAAGAACTATGCAAAGTTAATTGTTACAATTCTTGTTGACTGACACATTATTTCTTCAGTGACAATTGTAAATTAAAAGTTTACTGTGGTGACCACAGCAAGATTACTACCATGCACTTCTACTAATCTAACGTAATTGAGAACAGCTCTTGCGTTCATTTCAATACTCATGCAATTTTCCAATTGATGTCTTTATTTAACTTTTTCCAATTGATATATTTAAGTTCCAATATTAATATTCCTAGTATCAATATTGATATTCCTATAATAGAAACTTTTCTTTTTAATATTAACCGTATGGTAAAACCAAAATGTGCTCATTAATAGGATCTTGGCCAGAATTTTTAGTTTTCCTTTCCATCGAAAGCTTTCAATCCAAATGAGGATTGCATAAGAAATCATTTATTATGATTGTGATTATTCGCTGACGAACACAAAAATTATGGCTCGGAATTATTTATTTATTTATTTACCAAATAAGTGGGGACCTCAGATCGGCAAACCTTAATACTCGCTAAACGGTCTCAATGACTTGAAGGGCGGGATTAAAGGTTCAAAGAAGATTGTTATGTCCATCTAAAATCTGGTTTCCACACATTTTCCCATTTTAAAAAAAAACATCTACTCCTGCAGTTTTATTCATTATGAATATCAAATAACAAAATGCGCCCCTATAATGGTACTAGTTGAGACTGTTGAAAATACCAATCGAATTCTAAGATACTCCAGTAAGTGAACGTTATATATATTGTAAAAGTATCCAACCATGAATGAGCAAGGAAAATCATCCGGCTGGTACCCATTCCAAATCAAAATAAAACAACTCAATGAAATTGTGGCCAATGAATTACCTCAAGGTTTTGCACAAATTTTATCCCGCAGGTGCATTTCTCAGGCATTAAGTTAGGTTCCACCACTTTTTCCAACACCCCTCTGCTTGTGCCAAAATGGAAGCTTTTGAACAGAGTATGAACATCCACCAGAACGTAGGCGAATTTCTACCAGATATTCTCCCTGGAAAATTCCAGTGGACATTCCTTTCATATCTCGGAAAGGTAGACCCCACGGATCCACTGTTGACAGAATATTTTACCAAGATGTGGTTTCCTGGAAAGCCCAGCTGCCTTTGATGAAAAGGCTTTTGAAGATTTCAAGCAAATGAGACTGACAGGTGTAAAGTCAGTTCAATGCTAGCAGACAAGTGTGCAGAATGGAGAAGAAAATGCAGGCATGTGAAGCAACAAAACTTCTTTTTTCTTTTATTTAAAATTACATTATTCTTCCATTTTAAGTAGTTACCTTCACTAATAATTTATTACAATATAATTTAAAACCATACAGTTTAATAAAACATTTACTTTTCAACAGAGTAATTTAATTAACAACCATCTTCATTAAATTTCATAACCTTAGTCTATTTAATAATTAAGTCTCCATCGTGGAAGTTGTGAATTCGGCAGTAAGATCAGTGAATGTAAAGCATAGCACCTTTTCTAACAGGGACAATGAATTGGTTAAAGAATTCAAGGGGCTTATGATTCCAAAATTGGTAGGCGCTAAGCCAATGGCATAGCCAGGCGATCCGCGGAAGGGAGTTAAATGGTGTGCCCCATGCTCAGGATGGGTGAAGATCAATTTTGATGGAGCGTCGAATGGGAACCTTGGGCCAAGTGGTATTGGATGTGTGTTGCGGGATGCTGAGGGGAAGATCCTAGCAGAACGAGTGAAGTTTATTGGTGAAGCTACTAACAACATCGCTGAAATTAGAGCAGCACTGAAAGGACTAGAATTGGGTAAGGAATTAGGAGCAAGGAGAATTCATCTGGAAAGGGATTCACTGATCACTGTGAATGCAATCAGACAAAACTCGGCCCCTAAAGGGATTCACTGATCATTGTGAATGCAATCAGACAAAACCCGGCCCCTAATTGGAAGATCAGCAGGTGGTTGGCTATCATCAGGACCTTCATTGAGGAGTTGGAGGATTTTTAGATAAGCCATATTTATAGGGAAGGGAATACATTGGAAGATGAGTTGTCAAAGCATGCCATCTCTGGTATCGGTCATGGTTAAGGTTGTGTTGGCGGTGGAGAGCTGGTGTGTTGGAGATAAGCTATGGAGGATTGTAGTTTGGTCAGCCATCATAAAGTAGTAAGGATTGGTAGTCTTTGTAGCTAGGGGAATGTCATTATAGTGGAAGTGAAATGGTTTGTAGGCCATTGACAATTAGCCTGTAGTTTTGTATTTCCTTCCCATATGTACTATTTTATTTATTAATATAAATGGGTGCTCGCCCTACCCAGCTTTTTACTTAGCAAAAAAAAAAAGTTATATTCCTCTCCATAATTAATTAAAATTATTAATAATAATTTATTTTTTTAATCTTTATTTATTTCATTATCCTTAAACATTTAATCTCACCATTTAAAATAATAATTAATAATTAAAATAAATACAATATCTTTTCATAATACTTTTAATTATTATTTTAATTCTCAATTAATTAAGTTACCTTGTAAATTAATTTAAATTGATTACCCAAGGCTAACCCTAATATTTACTTTATCGTATAATTCAAAATTCATTAATCAACGTAAACTAACAAACCCAACGTGGCATATAATTCATCCAAACGAGTTATTCAATTGTCATGAAGGCCAAAAGTAGAGGGGTACTACAAGCACTATAAATCATGCATAAATAGAAACAAGGCATTAATTGATTTAAATGGACATAATAGCACAATTGAAGACAAAGGGATCAACATGACCTCCTATTTTTGTCACAAAGTGCCAATTGGCCTCAGGTTTATTGGGTTCAGGGTATGACCCGTAATGTTCGACTGAAATTACTCAAAGGAATGTGAGCTCATGGAATGCAATGATTGCATGCTATGTTCAAAATGGCCATAGTGAGTAGGCCATGTAGTTGTTTACTTAGATGTTACCTCCTCTTTGCTCTGCACACAGAGCTTGTCTAGCGAGCAAGGTGAAATGCAGGATGGGGAATAATATTATGAGAGGGATTGTTGACAAGAGGATGGCTACGGCTACAGCCACAAAATTGAAAGTCCAATGATGGGACTTTCTATTACGTGTTTGGTGATGTTAATTATAGTATTTGTCTCTGCAATCTTATTTTGGAGGCATAAATACCCATCACTATCTCTGCAATTTTTAATATGTGGAAAACATGCTGATTATTATCAATGCCCTGTTCTTCTTTACACTATGTTCGCAGATGCAGAGTTGCGTTTCTCTCTTTTCTTCTTCATGCAATAATAAGTAAAATGACTACAAAAAGGAATTAAAATCAAAACTACAGTGGACAGCTAAGGAGAATAAAATATTATTATTTTTTACTACCCACAAAGTGTGTGAGAGTAAATAGCCAATTAATGCGCATTAATCCAAATCTATTTCAAAAAGCATTCCTCTTAAATTGCCTTAAAAGTAGGTACACATCCTTAGCTGGAGGTAATAGTTGAGATTAAATATCTCTAACACTCCCCCTTAATCTCAACTAGCTAACATTTTGCTCAAAAAACTTCAAGTTCTGCAATGGTTTAGTTAAAATATCAGCAAATTGATCTTTTGATCTACAAAAATCCAAACATATTTCTTTGTTATTCACTAACTCTCTTATAAAATGAAATCTAGTGTCTATGTGCTTGCTTCTTTTATGAAAAATATGATTTTTAGACAATGCAATGGTTGAGTTATTATCACAATAAATCATTGTTGCTTCATCTTGTTTATGCATCAACTTAGCTAACATTATTCTCATCCATACTGATTGACATGATGCTCCTGTGGTTGCAACATACTCCGCTTCTACTGAAGAAAGTGTGACAATGAGTTGTTTCTTTGAAGCCCATGATACAACACCTGATCCAAAATCAAAGGCATAACCAGAAGTATTTTTTCTATCATCTATGCTGCCAACACAATCACTGTCCATGTATCCAATAAGTCTAAAATCATCTACAACTGAATATAGAATTCTATAGTTCTTAGTTCCACATACATACCTCAATATCCTTTTTCCAACTTGCCAATGAGAGTCTTTTGGAGTCTCCATGAACCTTGAGATAAGACTTACACCATACATGATGTCAGGTCTTGTGGCAGTCAAGTACATGAGATACCAACCATCCTTTTAAATAGTTTAGGATCAACTAATGAACCATCATCTTCCTTGCTTAACTTCAGTCCTATCACAACTGGTGTAAGAGCTGATTTGCAATTCAGCATATTAAATCTTTTCAACACATCACTTGTATATTTTGACTGAGAAATAAAAATACCATCTGCTAATTGCTTAACTTCTATTCCCAGAAATTATTTCACAAGACTCAGATCAGTCATCTCAAACTCTTTCATCATAGCTTCCTTAAAGAGATTTATAGAAAGGTCTCCCACAACGATCAAATCATCTACATAAAGAAAAACTATCAACATTTTACCTTCTCCATCCATCTTTATATATAAATTTGGCTCACTGTAGTACCTACTAAAACCATTCTTAATTAAATAATAATCAATTCGATTGTGCCATGCTCTAGGAGCTTGCTTGAGTCCATAAAGCGCCTTTTTCTGCTTGTATACTTTTCCTTCATGACCTACAATTTTATATCCTTCTGGCTACTCAACATAAACTTCCTATTGAATAAAACCATTTAAAAATGCAGATTTTACATCCATTTGAAAAAGATGCTGCTTCTTTCGAGCTACAATGGCCAAAACACTTCTTACCATATCTAGGCGAGCTACAGGTCCAAATGTTTCAGTGTAGACAATACCATGCTACTGAGTGAAACCTCTAGCAACCAACCTTGCCTTATGCTTCAACACATTTCCATCCATGCCATACTTTGTCTTATAAATCCACTTTACACTTATTACATCCTTTTCTTGAGGATGATCCACCAACTCCCAAGTATTGTTCTTTTCAATAGCTTCAATCTCTTCATCCATAGTTTCTGCCCATGCTTCATCCTTAATTGCTTCATCAAAGAACATTGGATCAACAACTTCTGAAAATAAAGCAAAAAACAAAAAATGAATTTGATGTGTCAACACTAAAATCAGCTTCATATATGTCTTTAAATTCTTTGTTTTTCGCTACAATAAGCTTGCCAATGTAGGATGCGATGAGCTGCTTCTATCAACTAATATTGATGGACTTCCAGATGGTGTTATGGATGATGTTCTTTGTGGAGTTTGCTATGTAGGTGTAAAATTATGATTTCTTGAAAGTCTTGTTGTAGAATGAGGTGTAGCTTGTGCTACAACTTGTGTTGCATGTCTAGGAGTGGAAGGAGGTATTGCTTGAGGAATACCTTGTTGTTCTATCACTTCATCATTCATATAATTATGTGGATCAACTACTGCTACACTTATTATTTTTTCTACACTTCCATCCCATGCTTCATTCTCTACAAATTGTACATCTTTGCTGATTATAACTTTTCTTGTAATTGGATTAAACAAATTATAAGCTTTTATATCTTCTGAATACCCAACAAAAATATATTTCTCACCTCTATTATCCAATTTTCTTCTCAACTCTTCAAGCACAGGAGCATATGCAATGTACCCAAAAACTTTGAAGTGAGCAACATTGTGCTTTCTACCACTCCAAGCCTCTTGAGGAATCACATTTCTTACACTTCTAGTTGGACATCTATTTAAAATATAAACAGTAGTTGCTACTGCTTCAACCCAATATTCATTTGGTAAATGCTTTGATTTCAGCATACTTCTTGCCATATCCATCATAGTTCAATTTCTTCTTTCATCCACACCATTTTGTTGAGGTGTGTAACGGGCTATGAATTGTTTGGGAATACCATGTTGGCCACAATAATTCAAAAAATCATTAGAACTATACTCACTGCCTCTATTAGTCCTTAATATAATGATGTAGTAACCACTTTGCTACTCTACAAGAGCCTTGAACTACTGAAAGACTCCAAATGCATCAGATTTATGCCTTAAAAAATAGACCCATGTCTTTCTTGTATAATCATCAATAAAAGTTAGAAAATATGTGCAACCTCAAATGGAAGGAGTTTGCATTGTCCAAATATATCAGAGTGAACAATCTCGAGTGGTTTACATGCTCTTTCTGATTTTCCAACAGGAAATGTTTCTCTATGTTGTTTACCCAAAATGCATGCTTCACATACTCTTTCCAGTTTTTGAATCAATGGCAGCCCCTTAACCATATTCTTTCTATGCAACAAATTCAGACCTCCAAAGTTTAAATGACCAAATCTCAAATGCCACAACCAAGATTCATTCTTTACCACTGACTGAAAAGTTGTTTGAACAATTATATTACCTTTTTTTTCATATTTGGTTTCAATTTCTACCTTTCCGGAGCAACCTTCTAGAGCAACTTTGCAACTTTGTATGTTTCCAGAGCAAGCCTTCTTGAGCAACTTTGCTACCATGTTCATTTTTGGAGTAACCTTGAGAGGTGTCTTGAGAAATTTCAGCTTTTAATGCTATTCCAACTTATGTGTTTTCTACCATATGATAAGATTTAGTTGTGTTTCTTTTGATGTTAGGTTTCAACCTCAATGGGAATATTCAATTTTTTGTTATTTGTACCTTTGCTATTAGCTGCGCACTTGGATATTTATCAAGAATAACACATGCATTATTTTTCATGTAAATTTTGTATCCTTTTTGTACTAATTGACCAATACTCATCAAATTGTGCTTCAAACCAGCAACATAAAAAATATCATAAATGATTTATTGCTCCCCCTTTTTGGTTAGAATGTCAACAGTGCCTTTTTCCCATAACATTCACTTGATTATTGTTCCCAAGAGTAACATTTAAAGTGACTGATTTATCTAAGCTTGAAAATAATTATAAATTTCCAAACATATGATTGCTACAACCAGAATCTAAATACCAAATATCATTTGGACTGTCTTGAACCATATTGTATTCAACTAGTGATTTTGTAGAAATTGCTTTAGCAATCTTTGCACATGCAATAAACATAGTTTTTGTAAAAAAATTTGGGGGATTTTGATTTTTTCTTCGACCATACTTTTTGCAATAATGACATTGAATATGTGACTTATCTTGTCTTTGACCACTTGAATGACTTTGAAAGTGTTCATTGTTATGTCCTCATCCACCTTGGTTTGTAAAGCTGCTGCTACGTCCTCTAAATAAATTTCTTCCTCTACCCCTAGGTGTGAACCTACCTCTACCTTTTCCATGGCTTATTGAAGCCCGAGATGAGAAAGCATTGTCAATAGAGGTGCCTGATCTATTCAGCCTATATTCATGATTTATCAAAGATGCATGCAATTCATCCATTATCAGCTGGGTTAAATCTTTAGTTTCCTCTATAGCAATAACTAAAGGATCAAACTTACTAGGCAAAACCCTTAACATTTTCTCAACTATCCCTGTTTCTTCTAATGTTTCCCCATGAGATTTTATCTGATTTACTAGCCCAACAACACGAGTAAAAAATAACTCCATAGATTCTGAATCTTTCATACTTATATTTTCAAATTCTCTTCTAAGTATTTGGAGTTTTGCAGCTTTAGTTTTGTCCTTACCTTGATAGGTTGTTTGTAGTGTGTCCCATGCCTCCTTTGCTTGCGTTGTTGCTGAAATTCTTGGAAATATGCTTTCATGCATTGCCTGATAAATGTAGAAAATGGCTTTTCCATCCTTCTTTCTCTGGTCTTTCAAAATATTTTCATCCTTCTTTCTCTGGTCTTTCAAAAGATCTTTCTCCGCATGTGTGAGAGCATTATAAGCCGCTTGATCTACTGGTTCTGCTTAACCATTGTCTACAATTTCCAAAACATCTTGAGATCTAAACAGGGATTTCATAGTCAATGACCAATATTCATAATTTTTTCCTATTGAAAGAGGGGTTTGCAGGCTAGACAAGGAAGCACCAGACATTGAGGCTATGGAAGCCATTGATGCCAGACATTGAGGCTATGGAAGCCATTGATGGATGTTAAATAAGAAATAAGTGCAGACAAAGAAATAAGTTTGAACCAGTGGCTCTGATACCAGATATGGACCAAGGGACAGAGGAGTAGATTAAAAAGAGAGCAGCAAAAAGATCATACACAACAGTAAACTAAACACATTCTAATGCCATTAAGAGCTGTTGGGAACACACACAATTGAGACACAAGACAAAATAGACACAATCAGATTTATATATATTCAGTAATATGGAGAGCTTCAATTCCTTGTTCTTCTTTACACTATGTTCACAGATGCAGAGCTACATTGCTCTCTTTCCTTCTTCATGCAATAAGCAAAATGACTACAAAAAAGAATTAAAATCAAAACTACGGTGGACAACTAAGAGAATAAAATATTATTATTTTTTACTACCCACAAAGTGTGTGAGAGTAAATAACCAATTAATGCGCATTAATCCAAATCTATTTCAAAAAGCATTCTTCTTAAATTGCCTTAAAAGCAGGTACGTATCCATAGTTGGAGGGAATAGTTGAGATTAAATATCTCTAACGAAAGAAAAATATTCAAATATCTAGAACCTGTTTTAAAAAGTTTTTCATTCTCCAAAATGACAAGTTCATCTTTTTTCTCCACCTCTCTAGCCCGTGTCTGTGAACATTGCAAAGGTTCCAATATGTCTAGCTTGGTGTTATCAGTTTCTCTAGTTTTTGTGTTTCCATCTGAGCAGCATGTCGGATCATTGCATTTGCTCAACATTAATGATTAGATTGATCAATCAGAAAGTTCAAACAAAATAAAACAATAAAAGGACTCAAGTCCTTCTGAAACTTTGGGTAAACAAAAATCCCTGCAAAAACTTTTGCTTTGCTAAATCATAACAAGAGAAATTCTCGGATTAACTATATATCGTAAGGCTTTTGTATGACACATTTCAATTGTGTATGCGCCCTCAAATGAGGGTTGTATGTGGTTCCATCAGTGTTTTTGTGTTTGTATAGAACTCATTTGAAATGTTTTTAACATGTATCCAGATAAGCAACTATTCAGACCAAATATGCATATGAAGATATACAAGAGTAAAGTTAACAATGCTTATGGGTATTCGCCATGCTTACAAGTAGGAACAGTGTTCCTACGTGAATCTTGAATAATTAATGGCAACTACTGTGTAAACGGAAATGGTCAGCGAAAGGAATGCACCCACACCAGCCACCTGGTTTAAGAATATCTTTGTCCTCTCATGTTAGTCAAAAAAACTGATGAATCTGAATGGACAACTACTTTCCCAAACCATAAATAGGGCATGAAAGAAGACAATCTATGTGCAAAAACTGAATCTCACCAGTTCTCAATAATTCTAATTGTAAACGTATTCTATTGCCTAGTCATCTTTCGGGGCAACACAATTAAATGGTTGATATGAAGCATCAAGACAGATGGGGATATGCAATTCTCAAAATTTAGATATTATTTGCTCTCTAAATATGATTGCAGGATATGCACAAAACGGGTTTGCTGAAAAGGCGTTGGAAGATTTTAAACAAATGCAATTGGCAGGTGCAAAGCCAAAATGTACTACCTTTGCCAGTGTCTTCCCAGCTTGTGCCAAAATTGGATCTTTAGAGCAGCGTATTGCTATCCATCAACTCATAATTGAAAGCGGATTTTTGTCAGATGTCATAGTTGCAAGCACCCTGGTAGATATGTATGCAAAATGTGGAAGCATAGAGAAGGCACATGAGCTGTTTGAACCAATGCCTCGCAAAGATGTGGAAACAGAGTAAAGTCACCTCAATGCCTGCAAACAAGCTTACACACGAGGAGCAATGTTGGGCAAAATATACCCTAGAATAAAACAGCAACAAACACCTTAAAGGAGTAAAACATCCTGGAATAAAACAGCGCCAAATCTATAAAAGGAAATTCAAGACGCCAGACCAAGAATCTACAAAACCACACAAACCCACTTCATAAAACTTAAACAGCATTAGTGGGTTGCACAGAAAGGTTAAAAAAAACATATTTAAAACCATCTTCACTATAAAAAAGAAAATAAAATGCTCACCTGCTTTCTTAAATTAAGAATACTAATACAGCAGAGAGTAAGTAGAAGAGAAGTAGGGGAATATTCCCGGGTGAAAATTGCTTTGCTCTGTATTCAAAAGTCGCATTGGGAATGTTGCAGGATGAAGGATTAGAAGGCACAGCCATGTCCTGCCTTCCCACTGCCCACCACTCCTGTGGTTAATTTTCATACTCATAAATGGAAATGAGGTTATTACTGTATTCTGTTTTACAAAATTCCCACACACAACTTCCGTCCATTGAATTGCAGAAACAAAGAAACATATTGGTATAAATAGGTATAGAGAGGCGGTGAGACTGTAAAGGAGACGATGGAAGACAAAACCAAGATCCTCCGCATGAAGTGTTCCGTTGGGAATGCATAGATATATCAACTATTCTGGGTGCCATCTGTTTTTCTTTTTCCCAAAATCTGCAAATCTGCTCGCACTGTCCAAATCGGTCGTTACAAATGCAGAGTCTTGACAATCTGCAGAACTATTTCACAACCCAATCACAGAGCGCCAAAAATCTTGCAGAGAATATTTTGCATAAAAAACATGCAGATTAAGTACAGAAATAGCAAACCAAAAGGACATGCTGAAATAAATCTGCATGCTGATTGGCTATTGGAGAATAGATTAATCACTGTTTAAGGTTTGGAGGCTTCGCTATAGTTCCGAGCAGGAACTAACAACCCCACCCACAATTTACAACTTCTTTATGCCCCTCCCATTACATATGTAGCAAAGAGCTATTTTCATTATAGCTTTACATTAGATGTACATCACATAGCTGTTTTCATTATAGCTTTACATTACATTATGTTTAACGCTGCAAAATAGAGCCACTGTGCTGTGAAAATGGGCCACTCTGTTCTGAGTTACTACGAATCACTATACTGTCCGCCAACTGGGGGTGCTAATATGCTGCTGCCACCAACAAAAAAGAGCCTAAGCATATAAAAAAAAACCAAGGTTGCCAAAAAAAAACGGGCAAAACAGATCAGTTTGCTATATCCACCCTACGATCTTGATCTTTCATCCTCAAAAGGATCAAAAGGACATCTGCTGCTTCACTTTCATCCCTGCTAAAGTTTCTTATGCTGAGAAACAGTGGAACATCTTCACCCTCACTCTCCTTAAGTATTAAGGAAAAAAATAAAAAAAATATTTAAAATAAGAAGAAAAATCTAAGTATTAACTTAAAAAACCCTAAAAGTTTTAAAAACTAAAATATAAACAAAATTACGCGACATAGAAACTCACTCTTATATGAGAGAGCTCAAGCTAGCTAATCTCTAAGGTGAGTGCAAAGACAGATCAATAAACTTGAACAAATTACACAAAATTCAATGCTCTCCATTTCACATGGCCTACCAGAAATGTTTCTGCGACCTTTATTGTTAGAGACAATCAGTCTCAAAAGAACTCAGAATAAAATCATACTAAATCTGGGTCACAAATGAGGTAATTTCTGATGGACGGTAACTAACATTTATTACAATTATTACAATTAAAAATGTCCAAGAAGATTTAAGTGAAGCACAAATTATCTTAGATTTATCCTAGGGGTGCAAATTCATTGTGAATCCAAAGTGTATCAAGCAAGATATTTCCCTAATATAAGCAATCACTGTACTATATACAATATTCTATTCAATATTGATTGATGCAGTAGTAGTAAACTAAGTAATTATGTGTTGGGGATGTTCTAATGGTGCCTTAAGGTTTATTGGTCTAATGATATGTGGACTGAAGAAAGTGTTACCAGAAACACCATATGCATGGACACTAGTAAAATTACTTAGTTTACTACTACTGCATCAAATCAATATTGAATCAAATCAATATTGAAGAGAATATTGCATATAGTACAATGATTGCTTATATTAGGGAAACATCTTACTTGATACTCTTGGGATTCAATTTTCTGCAGTTTGTTCAAGTGTATTGGTCTGTCTTTGCACTAATCTTAGAGATTAGTTAGCTTGCACTCTCTCATATAAGAGGGAGGTTCTATGTTGGTATAATTTTATTTATATTTTATTTTTCAAAAATTTTAGGGTTTTTTAGGTTAATATTTAGTTTTTTTCTTATTTTAAATATTTATTTTATTCTTTTCGTTAATATTCTTAAGTGAGGGTGAAGATATTCCCCCGTTGCTCAGCATAAAGGACTTTAGCAGGGATGAAATTGAAGCGTCAGATACAAATTGCATAATTTCTAATATTATATGACAACATATGTTCAATATTTTACATACAAATTTTATAAAATACAATTAATAATTTCTTAAACATTTATTATTTACAATAATGATTTGTTTAAATACTTATGCTATTATAATTTGAATATAGATTATTTAATTGTACTTATTAGTGTTATAAATTTGAAATATTAGATAGCATGGATGCCCAAAACATCACCTACATATATTGATTAAATTACATCATAGTTGCAAAACTATGTGGATTCACCATTTATAATTATGAGTTAATTAATCTAGAGTATAGTTTATGCTGAATCAAATGTATTTAATTAAATTGGACTCAATCAATATTATAAAATTTAATTCTTCTTCAAATGAATTTTTTTAATTGTATTTCATCCCAAGCCTCTTTAGAATTTTAAATTGTATATATATAGTGGTAAGGTAAGAGTTGTAAATAGTTTTACATTCAAATTTTAGTGCTTTCATTATACCAAACAAAATACCAAAGTATAAGAAAAAGTTTACAAGCTCAATAGTTCAACTAGAAACAAAAGCCTACAAACCAACTAGTAAAAAAATATTAAACCATAGGATAATTTTTCATAGAAACTAAAACCAAAATGATACACATGACTCCTACAAATAGGATTGTAGGTGGAGAATGAAATAAAACAATAAAAAGAAACCTATCCAATAGAGAGAACTAATCCTTAGGAGTATTGATGAGATCCCATTCTTTTTTAAGGGTAACCCACTCTCCACCTTCACTTCACAAATGTATAAAGATCTTTTGGACTTAGCCAAAATTGATAATATTCTACTTTCCAAGAAGGATGCCTTTAGATTCACTCCCACTTTTTATACTCCATTGGAACATGAGAGGTCATCCCCTAGAGTGATGGCTTCTCTAAGTATGCCTCTTAAAAAGAACAAGCAAGATCACTTATTTTTTATCCTCAAGATCACACTAAGGTGCAAGAGGAGAGCATACACAAGTCAATCTTGGGGATTAAAAGATACTTCTAATTTTAAATGCAAATCCAAATGCGAAAGGTTAATTCTTAGTCTGATTTCAATTGTATGGAGAAAAAACAAATAAAGATGTATAAAGCAAAAAAATGATTGCAAAAATGTATTCTTTATAAAAGTTTTGCAAAAAAATGATTTCGAATGAAAAAGATATGAGCATTTGAAGTTGAGAAGACAGAGTGACTTTGAATGAGTGCACCTGATATTTGGAGCATAATCTAGAAAATTCATCTACACCAAGCGAAGATTTGTAAACCAGCTCTTCCACGCCTTTTGAATTTTGAAAATCCAACCTATTATGCAAAAGTTATCCCCATATTTGTGCAACAATTCCTTTTAGACTTGCAAAGGAAAAGCGGGCTCTATCTTAAGCCCCCAAATGCCCAAGATTTGGTCCCAAGTGACAAGAAGTTTGCTGGAAGGTGTTCGATGCCTGTTTAATGAGCCCTTGATCTCCCATATGACCAGGGGCTATCACCTTGAAAAAAATAATAAAAAAAGTTAGATTTTAAATAAATTGAAAATTATTATAAAATAAATAATAATAAAAATTTTAAAATTTGAAAAATTTTGTTCTTGGAGGCTTGTGGAGCAGGGTAGGCTTATGTAAAAGTCTGTGGGTTTTTCCTCAAAATTTTTATAAAAAAAATTTAAGAACAAGTTTTAAAATAAAACTTTAAAAAGTTGCTAATTTTTTTAGGAGTTTTCTATCCAAATCTTAATAAATTTAAAAACCAACAAAAAACTCTGCAATAAGAGATTTTAATGAAAATATTTAAACTAAAACAAAGCTGCTTCAGATTTTAACAAAAATAATTTTTGAAAACTTTTAAACTAAATAAGGATGTCTTAGATTAAAAGTTTTAGTGAAAATATATTTTTTAAAAATAAAACAACTCGGCTCCATAAAAACAAAAATACTAATAATTTTTTTAATATAAAACAAAACCATTGTTGCAGTAAAGATTTTAATGAAAACATTTAAACTCGAACAAAGCTGTCCTAGATTAAAAGTTTTAATGAAAATACATTTTTTCTAAAACTTTTAAACTAAACAAAGATGTCGCAGATTAAAAGTTTTAAGGAAAATATATATTTTTTAAATAAAACAACTTAGCTCCGGAAAAAGGTAAATGTTATTAAATTTTCTTAAAATAAAACAAAACTACTATAGGAAATAAAATAAAACAAAAACATTGTAAGAAATTTTAACATGCCTAGTAAAATTTTAGGGATTTTTTTTTAATGATATAAAAATTCTGTAGTAATGAAACTATATAAAAGCTATTCTGTAGATATTTTTAAACATATTTGTAAAAAAATTTATAAACAGATTTGAAGCAAAATTCAAAAAAAAAAAAGAAACTGACTAAGATAAAAAAAAAATTTACTCTACATAAAAAAATAGAATGTATATATGCGGGGTAAAAAAATGCAACCAAAATATGTCAAGTTATATGTCTAAAGTGGTCTCTCACCCTTTGATCTAATGGTGAGGCTCTTTTTCTAATTGAGGGATCCTATCAAAACTTGATCTCCAAGCCTCTATAGAAAAAAACCCTTGATCTGAGCTCAAAAAAACAAGGGTTAGAAGGAAGGGATCACCAAAATGTATGCATGTAAAATGGAAAGAAACGAAAATATGAATAAAAGTAGGTTAAATCAAACCAAATACATGTAAACCTCAAAATAAATCAATTTATTATGTTGTGTTGTTGAAGAATTGAATGTGGTTGCTCATGATTCCAGCAAATGTCATTAACATAAAATATGTTGGTGTGAAATGACAATGATAGGTCTCTTTCATAGAAAACCAAATTTGAAATTAAGGGTTATGATTAAAAACAAATAAGATATGTCAATCAGTGGCCAAAATTGAAAGTTATAGTATGAAATAGGGTTAGGGTTAAAATTACGGCAGCAATAAGGATGGATGGAGAAGATTGAATTATAAGATAATTCAATAAGGGTGGAGAATGAATGAGACAAGAGAATAAGAATGACACAGATAATGAGGTTGGCATAGGAAAAGAGGTTGTAGGAGGAATTCAAATAATTATAAAATTATTTAAATGGAGAGGAAAATGAATAATTAAATATTGAAAATATTATTTAATTAAAGACATACGATAGGTTGAGTTTTTGATTAAATATTAATTTAATTCAAAAGTGGGAGGAAATGACAAATTAGTAGATAATTAAATAAATAAAATTTACTTAATCATAGAGGAAAGGGGACATTAGTGATGTAATTAAATAAATAAATAAAATTTATTTAATTAATCGAAAGAAGAAATAAAAGGAAAGAAATGAATTAATTAAATAATTAAAATTATTTACTTAATAGAAGAAACATGAATTTAGACAAAAAAAAAAACTAATGGAGCATGGGTGGGAGCTGAGGTCTGGGCAGGAAAATGGGTTTTTCGAATCATCTGGTACTGAGCAAGGTGATGGCGATGGATCTGTGAAGGCCCAGGCGAGTCTGCCTCGAGTAAGAAGAAAAGTGTGGAGGAACCGGAATGGGAGGATTCCCCAAAAAAGCGTGCAGACGACCCAGGTGGGAAGGATATTCTGGTTCCTTCCTCTGTTAAGCCCTTCGGCGATTGCCCTAAAGACAACCTCAAAGGTGTGGTGGGGTCTTGTGACATGAATGGAGGGCATCGTAAGGAGTGGGCCTCTCTGTTTGGGGTTAAACCTAATGGTAAGTCAACTTTTCCCCCTATGCGCAACATTTTTTGCCCTTCAGTTGGAAAATTTGCAATCTCTATTCCAGATGAGATCATTGATCATAATATTGCTATAATGGATAGTTCCCTAGTTGGCAAATTTATGGGCCAAATGCCAAATATTGAGATTGTTAGGGATTTCGTTAGAAAAAAATGGAGAACAAATGGTATTGTATCTATTGCGGCTCTCCCAAAAGGTTTCTTTGATTTTGAGTTCTCAAACAGAGAAGAAATTAAGGCCGTTAGATGTGGAGGACCATGGGTTATTGGGAAATCAACTCTCGCACTTAAGAAATGGTCTTCAAACTTAGATCTAACAGACTCCATCTTTGAGACTACTCTGGTATGGGCTAGGCTTCATGGTCTTCCATTGGAATACTGGAACGAGGATGTTTTTAGGGGGATAGCCAGCTCCTTTGGGGAGCTACTATCAATTGATCCAATGACAGCATCAAGAAGAAGATTGGTGTTTGCCAGAATATGTGGGTGTTTCTCAGGAAGTGGATCTCCCCTCCTCTGTGTAGGTCCATTTGAAACTTGGCTCTTGGTCATAGGCTATTGAGTTTGAGACCATCCCTTTTTCCTGCTTCAACTATAGAAAATCTGGCCATTGGGCGAAGCAATGCCCTCTTAAGGCAGTAAAAGAAATGGAAAACCCTAAAAGGGCCTCAAAAGTGGTATGGAAAAAGAAGCAGGAGGAAAAATTAGCAATGATGCCAATGGAAAAGGTTGCAGATTCCCTTGACAATATATCGGGTGATGTTGGAAATGAAGGCTCCACCATCTAGGTCCCCCAAGCTCTAGTACCTGAGATTAATTCTAATTTTTAGGATAAAGAGGAAAGTGTGGATTGTGATGTTGGGAACTTAGCCCTAAGCAAGGCAGATGATTCTCATTATAATATCTCGGGTTATGCTGGAAATGAAGGCTCTGCCATCTAGATCCCCCAAGTTTTGGTTCCGGAGTTTATCTCTGATTCTCAAGACAAAGAGGAAAGTGTGGAATGGGAATTTGGGAACTTATCCCTAAGCAAGTTAGATGATTCTCTTGCCCTAGAGATGAGCCCAATTTATTGGGACCCCGTGATGCCAGTGCTGGATGATATTCCTACTCAGGGTCTTTCTCTGGAGGTAGGCATTCCTTTGATTATGTCTTCGTTTAGGACAAATAACCCAGTAGTTGAATCCTGCTCGGATGTGGCTCCTATTGATGTCGTTAAAGACACTTATTCAAACCCTAGCCAGGAAAGCTTTCTTGAAAGAAGTAGCTCCTCGCCTTGTGGGAATGGGCTCATGGATACTCTCCCTGGGAAAAAGAATTCTTCTCTGAAAAAGAATGGGATTCCAGTAATGAATTAGATAGTCAAGATGATACAGATAGAGAAGAGGTGCTATCAAAGAAAAAGAAGAAAAAATCAAAAATCAAAATCAAAATCACCCCTTGTGGGATTTGAACAAGATCGAGAGCAAAAGCGGACTATGGGGCAATATCTCTGGCCAAAGGAATAAGACCTAAAAATTTGATAAGAGAGCACTATAGCTTTCAAGATATTGTGGATGGCTTCCAAAAAACCATCCCTGAGTTCCTCCTATCTCCTAAATTCTCATGAAGTTATTGTCCTGGAATATAAGGGGACTAAATAACCCCCACAAGTAGGATAATTTACACAATTTTTTCCGGGACCAAAAGACTGATATTCTCCTCATTCAGGAAACTAAAATGTTAAGTGAAAAGGTGGAAAATATTTCTTTGTTCCAACACTGTTCTATTCAGGGAAGTGATTCTGCTGGTGCCTCTGGTGGGGTTGTGACTTTTTGGAACTATAAGGTCATAAGAGGTGGCCCTCTTTTTTCTCATCCTAATCATGTTGCCACTATATTTACTCATATAAGGGACAACTTTAGCTAGATCTAGTCTAATATTTATGCTCCTAACTGCAAAAAAGCTAGGAAGGATTTTTGGAAAGAGTTGGCTACTTTTTAGAATATCTTTCAAAATGACCCTTGGGTTGTCATGGGAGATTTTAATTCCCCTCTCCTTTAGGGTGAGAAGTTTGGTGACTCTCAGATCAATGAAGAAAGCAAAGAGGATATTTTAGAATTCATCAACAATCAGGCCTTGACTGACCTGGACTTGCAAGGGAGCTCTTACACGTGGTCGAATAAAAGAGTTATGTCTGAGCTGATCCAGGTGAGACTTGATAGAACCCTCGTTTCTGATTTATGGATCTTAAATTATTGTTGTTCTTTGAAAACCCTTCCTAGGATTGGATCTGAACATTTTCCTATTAGTTTTGTTGCTGACCCCTTAAATATTAAGAGGAATACTCCTTTTTTGTTTTGAGAAGATGTGGCTTTCCCATCCTCTCCTCCAAGAGGAAATAAGGAAATGGTGGAATATTAATATAAAGGGTGCTGCCTTATTTAGAATCACCAAAAAATTAAGAGAAGTTAAAATGAATATCAGAAAGTGGAAAAAAGAGTCTTTTGGAAATATCTTTCAAATCAAATTTGATCTTCAGTTTAGACTTTCTAAAATCCAAAAAAAATTCAGAAGGAAGGCTACTTGAATGAAACTAAGGAAAAAGAAAATGAGATTCTCACAAAACTTCACAAGATAATTGATAGAGAAGAGGAATTTTGGAGACAAAGGTCCAGAGCTCTCTAGTTAAAGGCTGGAGACAAAAACACTAGATACTTTCATCTTTCAGCCTCTAAACACAGAGCTGCTAATAAAATCTATGCAATTGTGGTTGATGGCAGAACTTATGAGGAGGAAGAGGACATTAAAAGAGAGGCTGTCCTATTCTTTAAGAACCTTCTATCTGAGAAAGAGGGAATTAACTTGGAGGATCAAAATCAATTACTGGAGGCTATCCCTAGAATTGTTAACTCTAGAGACAATGAAATGCTGACAGCTATACCCACTAGCGAGGAAATTAAAAATGTTGTTTTCTCTTTTGAAGGAAGCAAAGCATCTGGTCCTGATGGCTTCCCTTTACTTTTTTTCCATTGGTTCTGGGACATTATTGGGGAGGATGTTGAGAAGGCGATGAAAGAGTTCTTCTGCTCTAGAAACCTTTTGAAGGAGTTAAATGCCACTTTCTTGGTTCTTATCCCCAAAAAATCTAGAGTGCAGGATTTTGAAGGCTTCAGACCTATCAGCCTCTATAACTCCTATAAAATTATTTTGAAGGTGCTTACCTCGAGGTTTCTTCTCATTCTGCCCACTATTATTGCTCCTCAAAAGAATGGTTTTGTACCTGGAAGACAAATTCTTGACTCCATTGTCCATGCTCATGAGAATATTCATTCCCTCTCGATCTCTAAATTGGAAAGTTTTCTTCTTAAGCTTGACATTTCGAAGGCTTATGATAGGGTGGACTAGAACTTTCTGTTTAAGATCTTAAAGTCTTTTGGATTCAATGAAAGGGTTTTCCAGCTGATTGAACAAATCATTACTTCTGCTTCTGTGGCTGTTCTGATTAATGGGTCCCCTTCCACCTTTTTCCATAGCTCTAGAGGGTTAAGACAGGGAGATCCCATTTCTCCTATTCTCTTCACGATTATGGCTAAGATTTTTGGTAGGAATATGAGTAAATTGGTTGCCCAAAGATCTATTATGGGGCTCAAACTGTCTTCAAGCAATTTGATATGCTCTCATCAATAGTTTGTGGATGACACTTTGCTGATGGGCAGATCTGTTGTCTCGAAAGCTAAAGAGATGAAGAAAATTTTAGATACCTATGGAGGATCTTCTGGTCAGGTGATAAATAAGAAAAAAAGCTCGCTATATTTCTTTAACACACCTTTGCAACAGACAAAGGAAGATAGCTAGAATTCTTGGTTGCAAGATAAAGTCCCTTCCTGCTACTTATTTGGGATTACCTCTATGCTTAAAACCTCTAGATTCTTTCTGGATCTCTCTGTTGATAGGTTTGGGAAAAAACTTTCTAGATGGAAAGGAGCTCACCTAAGCCAAACCAAAAAACTCCAGCTTCTTAAAGCCTCCCTGTAGAATCTCCCTATCTATGCTCTTAGTCTTTTTAAAATCCCATCCAAATATGCTGAAACCATTGAGAAGATTCAAAAGAGATTCCTTTGGTTGGGAGTCAAAGAAAGAAAAAGAATGCCTCTTGTTGGATGGGGCTTCATTTGTAGATCTAAAAAGGATGGAGGCCTTGGGCTAAGAAAAATTAGACTGCTAAACAAGTCGCTCCTAGCTAAACAGATATGGAGACTATTCTTCTCCTTTGGGGAATGGAGTGAAATAATTAAAAGTAAGTATTTGAAAAATAACAATTCCCTCAAAGATCTTATTGAGAATCCTGATTTCCCAAAAGGATCAAGTTGCTGGAACTATATGATTGATCGGATAAAGGTTGTGAAATTGGGATTGAAATGGTAGGTTCGCAATGGTAACTAGATTAGATTTTGGGATGACTGTTGGCTGTGTAATGAACCTCTATCTCAGGATGGGAATCTCAATAGATGGGCTGAGTTTTGCAAAGATACATTTGGCCTCTTTGTTAAAGACTATTGGCGGGATGGTAAGTGGATCAATCTCCCCTTGATAAACCCTATTTTGATATTTGTTTACTCCTCTTTGAATGCTGTCAGACTGTGCCTGAATCAGGAGGATAGTCTTATCTGGAAGTATGAGCCTTTTAGGTGCTTTTCGGTCTCATCCACCTTTTCCCGGCTTTCACATGCTCTTAATCCTCCCCCTCTGTGATCACATGCTTGGACTAAGCATCTTTTACCTAAGGTTAACATTTATTTTTGGTCCTTGCTACAAAATAAAGTGCTAACTGTGGATAATCTTAGCAAAAGAGCTATTCTTCTCTCCAATAGATGATACCTCTGTAAAAGCAACGTTGAATCAGTTAACCACCTCTTTATCCACTATCCTTTCTCCTATATGGTTTGGGACAAGCTTCTAAAATTTTGGCATTTTTCTTGGATCCCCCCGGAGTCGGTTGAGGATTTTTTTGTTCAATATAAAGCCCCCTCTCTCAACCCCTTTAAAAAAAAACTTTGGGATTTCTCGTTCCCCCATATGACTTGGAGAATTTGGAAAGAGAAACAAAGGATCTTCAGGGATAAGGAGTCATCAGAGGAAATTGTGTTTGAAAGAATTCTTAGGATGATTAAAGAAAACTTCTCTATTATTCCCTTCAGGGAGGACAAGGTTGAGACTGTGGTTTTCTCTCCTTATGACAGCCTGATTGCTAGGGAATGGAGAATTAAATGGGATATTTCCAATGTTCCTAATATGACCAAAAATTCCAGGGAGGGAGTTTGCTGGAGTTTTCATATGGATGGATGGGCCAAAGCCAACTTCGATGGCACGACCAAAGGAAATCCGGGGAAGGCTGGGTGTGGTGGGGTCCTAAGGGACTCGGTAGGTAACTTTATGGGAGCCATTGCCACCCCTTTGGGGGTCCAAACTAATCACGTGGCAGAAGCGGCGAGAGCTTATTACATAATCAACCTTGTAGTGGAAATTAAATGTAAAAATTTATGGCTTGAAGGTGATTCACAAAATATAATAGATAGCCTTTGTGGTAGGTCCCAACCTGCATGGTCGATTAAAAACTAGATTGAAGACACTAAGGTTTTACTTAGTAAGTTTGACAGAATAAAAATCACTCATGCTTACCGTGAGGCGAATGCTATAGCGGATTTTTTTGCCAATGAGGGAGTTAAGAGTGATAAAATCCTCACATGGCACAAAAGGATTGATCTCCATTCTGATGTTCAAGCTTTAATGGTGCTCGATGCGGTGAATGGAAAAGTGGTGGCTTCTCGTAATAATGAGGAAGGTACGAGTCATGACTAACAAAATAAGTAGATATAATGGGGTTGTGAGGATCCGACAGATAAATTATTTACCTTGGCACGCTTTGTGGGTCCTGCGAAGCAAAGGAACTATCTGGAATAGGTTCTCTGTTCGCAACAGTATTCGCACTGAGATCTAAAAAATGGGCGGGGAATGGAAGAGGGTGGAACCTACCAATTTTGAGTCACACACCAAGAATAATAAAGTGTGGAGCAAAATAAGAAGGGGTGGCTTACTTCTGTTCATTGAGAAACTCTATGGCCCTCAAGAGGAGATCACTAATTTCTTTGAGAAAAATTGGAATAATGGGGAGGTTGTCCTCTTTGGGAGGAAAGTTGAGATTGATGAAGCTTTGATAGTAGAGGTGACTGGCATCCCGATTGAAGAGCATAAATTTTTTAGAGATAGGAAATTCTCTGACGAAGCTGTGATGAGGTTCCCTAAGATCGAAACGGAGAAGCAAAAACTTGTCAAGATGACAAATAGTTACTATGAAGTGGATACCATAAAAGCTTTATGGAGAAAAGTGTTAAGGGTTATCATGGAGTACATCACTCTCGACGGCTGCTTCACTAGGGTTTATGGATATCACTTCGTGTTGTTCAATCACGTCCTGCATAAGGTGCGTGTTTACATCCCTTTCTTCTTGCTTTGTTCCCTGAGAAATAGCTTTTTTGACCACAGTAGAAGCCCTAAAAGATACCTGATTCTTCACACGGGTCTTTTAAGGCTCATGTATGAGCACTTTCAGAATATGCCTGCCCTTCCAAACCCTATAGCCCCTTTGGAGCATGATGAGGATGATACTGAGCCTAGTATATTTGAGTCTAAAGTTTCTCCTAGCCATGTCAAGCTCTCCTCACCTCCCCTGCCCCCCCTTCTACCTCTGGCCGATCCCCCCAGCCTTCTGGTGCCTGCTCTGTTCTTGCCCCTAGCTGCACTAACCCTAATGCTAAAGTGGTGGGCTCTAGTTCTCTGATTAACAAGTTAGTCTCCTACCCTGATGAATCTCCTATTGTTTCTGCTAAAGCAGCTAAGGTCAGTCTAGAGGATCCCCACTTCCCTCAGAATATTCAATAGGAGAACTGTAGCCCTCCCAAAGGTGCGGAGTTGGTTAATCTCGGGGTCAATTATGCTTGTGACCCCCCTTTTGATTTTGTTGGAACTTCCAATAGTTGTTTTATGGACCAATTTAATTCTGCCAAATGGTTATTTTATGAAATCAGTGAGTTGAAGACCAAAAATCTATCTCTTCATAGTAAGTTGGGGGAAATTGAAGCCAAAGTTGTGGGGCTAATTCAGCTCGAAGTGGAGAAGAATACCTCTGTGAAGGATAACATACAAAAGGACAACATTGTTGAAACTGATCTTGATAAAATTAAAGGAACCATGACAAAAATTGCCAATCAGAACTACAAAATTGCAAGACATAACTCTTTAATCATCAAAGCCATGACCGAAAGATTGGAGAAAACCCAGAAAAGAGTGCTGATTGTTGACCTTGATTAGGAGAAAGACCACGATGAGGAAGTGAGGATCTCTAAGCGAAGCAGATCAAGTATGAAAAGAAAAGTCCTGACTACCCCAAATATGATTCAGATCTTCATGGAGGGGGTCCAGGATATGGTGGACCTAGAAGAGGTTGCTGACGAGCTTCTGAAGTCTATGGATTAGCTGTGGCTAGGATTAATTTTGTCTATTTGCTGGCTATCTGATGGCTTTTTTGTGGCTTTTTGTGGTTGTCTGTTTTAGCTAGTTTTTATCTCTATGGTATCCTTTTTGTCTTTCAGACCTCTATTTTGGTCTTTGCTTGTAATGTTACTTTGTGGTTTTGGGTCCTTGTAAAACCCGTTTATCCCCTTTTATCAAAAACATGAATTTAGACAATAATCAAATAACTAAAATTATTTAATTATCGGGGAAGAAGGGCATTGATGAAGAAAATAGTGTTTGTAGGTCTAGGATAACTTTTTAGGGTCTACATGACCAAGTAAACTTGGATCCTTGGAGATGAAAGTCCAAAAGGCATTTAGAAGAGATTAAATAAAAGAGTCCAACCTACTATCTGAATAGTTCTCCAAGGCCCCTTTTTTTGTCTAAAGGATAGAGTGACAGGTTAAAACCCCTACCTAGCATCCATGGACCTTATGGTTATTGGACATGGGAGTAGAAAATGAGTTACAAAGATGGCCTCTAGAATTCCTAGAGTTAGGGACATAGATATTAATTAGATTCCATATAAAAACATTCCTCCCATCTTTCATGGTGGTGTCTAAACATTTTCTACTATTGTAACCTTTGGTTCCTTTAATTTTGCTAGGATACCATAGGGTAGCAATGCCACTAGGGGCACCATCCACATTGCAAATGCAATGTTGCTACATAGCCCATATGTTTTTAACATTTTTTTAAAAATTCCCCCATGGAATTTTAGTTTCTTGGATAAGAAGAACATCCACTTTTAGATCCATTATAGAGAATTTAATAATATATTGTTTCAAAGGGCTATTGAACTATTGAATATTCCAAGTCATTATCTTGATTGAAGAATAGAAAAAGGAAGCCAGTATATGTCAGATAGTGGCCGAGAGATGCCTAGCCTTTTTGAAACTACTTTTTGGTTTTCTTATGACCCAAGAGACCCTCAAGGGTTTTCTATTTGCTAAAATCCACCTCATGAAGAGCCTCCCTAGCCTTAGTATCCCTCTAAGAATTTCTCTCTCACTTTTGTTTTCCCCCACATCTTTTATTTTCTCTAAATTGATTTTACACTACCTATGTCTAATAATTTTTCTAGAAAATCCTTCATAGAGTTCCATATATGTATAGGGGACTCCAAATCCACAAAAACCAATAAGGTCAAGGAATCAAGAATATTCTTGTTCTAGTCTAGTTGTAAAACATTTTCCCCTCCCAAAGAAACACATAGACTTCTTTCATCTATCTCAAATGTTTTAGGGGAGGAGGGGGAAAGTCTAGCGGTAGATGATTTTAGATTTATTCATACTATTTTCTTTAAGTCTTCTCAACATCATCTTGCATTTGAGGGTAAATCTCCTTGGAGGAATCTCATGGTTCTTATTCTTTGTTATTTTCTCCACTTTTTACATCTTGTTACTACTCTAGTTCCAATAGCATCAAGAACTCAACATTGGGGAGCCTCCAGTTCTTTTTCATTTTTACAAAAGGGTCAACTTCCTTAGGCTGAGAGAGAATAGTCTTATAAATCGCTTTATCTTTTATAAAAACTATCTCTTACAAGAGACTAAAATGTCCAAATCTCTTACATAGCTAACAAAAAAAAAGAATTTCCATATTTTATAGCTTGATTCCATAACCTAAATCTTGATTGTAGGGTTATCAATGAGGACGGGACTTTATTAATAACCATATTCACACATATTTTGGAAAAAAAAAACCATGAATTTTTGTAGATTTTCCTTTTCAATTTCTAAAATACTCTCGAAAGAATTAGCAATGCCATGGTAAAGTTTTCGATTCTAGAACTCTAAATGTAGTCTAAGAAGTTAAATCTAGGTGAGGAAATTGAGCCAAGATCTATAGATGGTTCAAACCTATGCTTTCACATGCAAAAAGATAAATAGTTCTTGATGTTTTTATTGAAATACCATAGCCCTCTAGTAAGATTCTTTACCAAATCTTTAGGATTCAAAAAACTAAAAAGAAATAAACCATTAGACATAGAGCTAACACTTGTAGCTGCTTTTATTTTCCAAGTTGAGTGAATCTATTTTCTCACTTCATTATTATTATTTTTGAAAGACAAAAAATTACCTACAATGGATAGTTGGAGCCTCAATATACTCTCATCCATGAATTCATTTGATACTTCAACCTCAAGGTCATACACTACACAACAAACATTTTAGGCTATTAGAGCCTTAGAGTACTTCTTAGAAAAAGGACCATTTTTTACTAGTATATCCACAAATGGAATCAAATTTTCGTCCACAAAATATGAATCATGCCCCAAAAGGGAGAACATTGGATCTTTTCCAACATCTTGAGAGAAAACACCACAAGAAAATGGGGCTTCTTTCACTTTCTTAGTAGATCTACTATTCATACGATTAGAGCTCCCACCATCAAATTTTCACATAGAGGATATCTTTTTTGATGGGGAAACCCATTGGGCCCCCACGCCAAGATGCACAATAGTAGACCAAAAAGTATAGAGGAAAAGTTGAGTTTTGTAAAGGGTGAATAAAAACATCATTCAACTCCTCTTAAAACATTAGTAATTTATAAAGAAATATTATTTATATTCAACATTTACTTTTCAAATATAAGGATCCTAACTCTAATGTATACAATTGTTGATGACGAAAATTTTAATTTTAATTTTCTTTTTAGCAAAAGTGGCAAGCCACTATAATATATTATATTATAATTAAAAAGAAATTACAAAACCTGGTTCAAAAGAGGATACTGGCAGGAAAGAACTGAGAAGTAAACTTCTAGTTGTAGGTCAATTAGATACAAAATTCTTACAAAATCATCCCAATAATAGGGTTTCAAAGCATGATTTTACAAATTCATTGGATCAATAATCTAACAAAATTTTTGTTGAGCAAAATACTATCTGATAATAATTTTGTAAAAGCATTATCTATACCTTATGTAAATGTCATACTAGACCTGAGTACTAACATTTACATTGCATGCAGATAGAAGATATTTCCCATGACAAAATCTTTACAACCCCATATTTCTTGAACAAACCCAAAATTAAAATCCAAAACTACAAATTTCTACTGCTAATCTTCATCCATTCATATCACATGATTTTCTCCCTATATTTCTTCACAACCAATTTGGTCTTCATCCCAGTTTGCATCAAAATCCTAAAATTTTCTCTTGCGCCCTAGAACAAGGTTACCCTAAACCTTTGCATTTGGTGAAGGTTGTAGACCTGACACAATGAACACTTGGTTTTCCATAAGCAACTGATCCATACAAGGGTTAGGAACAAGAAACACACATTCATGCAATTGAAGGAAAGAAATGCAATGAAATTTATGTTTAAACCCCACTTCTATGTTTGGGAAAATAAACTGGGAATTCTTACTCAAGGCTTTGGAGAAGATATTTTCATTTTCATATTCGAATTCCAACTTAAAACCATCATATATCTCTTGAAAACCTTGGTGCTATGTGATAAATTATCAAGGAAAAATCCCTTAAATAAACCCTTTGCCCTTAAAAATAGTATAGTTTTGAACAACCAATTAGAAAGCATCTTCTTGCGAAAATCATTCTTTCACAAATTTTCTTGCAAATTTCTCAAGCTCCTTTAAAGACTGACAAAAGTTCATTAGGTTTGAATAGAAAATGGACAATATTGAGAGGGTTGAATAATTCTCCTCAATTTTGGACCTAATAATTGTACGCACTAAGTCTTCAATTTGAGGGCAGTTGAGCATAAACATTATTGCTAGATTTTCTTGAGCTAGGTAACCTTCGAAAGGTCTCTCCCACTTCTGCAATTTCAACTGAACTCTCAAGTTCCATGGCTGATAGTCCATTGTAACACAAAAATTGATGCTTTCAATTTGACCTACTTTGGCCTCTGCCTCTTCACTTCTAGAAAATTCCACTTCGTTTCACCTAACTAATACAATGACAAATAAAAATTGAAGAATAATGCAACTTAAATAAAACCAACCCCAAAGAAACACATGATCTTTAATGAGAGAATTAATCAATAGCATAATTAAAAGAACCCTAAAATATATAGCCTCTAGATATGAAATTATTTTCAATTAAATTATGTTTGTGTTAGAGAGCCCTTTCTAAAAAATCATTCCTATTCCCTTGCTTGAAAAAAGAGGAAAATGAACCTATGTCTTTTCATAATTAACAATGTACTTGTAAGGAACACATGTTAGTTTATAAACAATGGAAATAATGCCACATGGAGGATATCTAGCCTTTGTATGCATTTGCTACAACTTGCGAGGCTATTCAAAATCCTTTTCTAATCTTTGGAAACCAGCACATATTATAACCACTAATAACATATGGAACTTGCATTCTTCATTATAGTAGAGTATCTTGTTTGTGAATGCTCTTTATGCATGTGGGGATTTACTTGCAATCATGCTCTAATGAGGATAATATAGCTAATTGATAACTTTATTAACTCTGATCTTTTCATGATAGTACTTCATCACATGGGCTTTGATGTTCGAATTCATTCCTTACAAGGGGATCTTCTTAATGTAGGACATCTGATTATTGCTAGTACCCCTATTTTCTATCATGAGATATAACATACCAAAAACTTTTCCAAACATTTCCTTGTGCTCTAGATAAGATATGACAAGAAAGATGGAATAATTATACATAATGCACAAAACTTTGTTTGTAAGAAAAGCCTAACCAAAATTTGGCATCACTTGTTTTGCAATTTCATCTACTTGAGGGTAATCATGAAGATAGTGAATGTCTAGGGTTAATTAAACTTCTTGATTATTGTACCCCACATTTTCCAAATAATCTACTAGATTATTACCTTCTTACTGTGTATAAGTGATTTGATAACTTTGAAACTTTTCCAACAAAGCTTAAGCTCTTTTAAGAACATATTGTAGGTTCCAATTTTGAATATTTTTGGTTTTACAAGCATTTATGATCACCAAAGAGTCACATTCAATATGTGAATGTGTAATGCCCAACTTCATTGCAATTTCCAAACCTATCAATAATGCTTTTGATTCTACAAGATTATTGGAGCCTTTTGAAAGATGTGTTGAACTAATTGAAAGTATCTTACCCCTTGAATCTCTTAAACAAACACTAGCTCCTGATTCCCTCAGGTTTCCTCTTGAAGCCCCATTGAAGTTTAATTTTATGAAGCCATCTTGGGAGGCATTCCATTTAACATGTTTCCTGTCAATTTTCGCTACTTTTGGCTGTAAAAGGTTCCATGGGAATGGTATATTTATACTCTTCCAATTCCTTAGAATGAAATCATCCCAACTTGTAAAGACTGAGTTTAGACCCTTGTTCTTTTGTATATTGGTATCGAGTAATTCAGAAACTATTTTTTTCAATTTTTCCCTATACTACTCCAGCCGATGATTATACTTTTCTAAAAATATGTAGATTGACCTGGTTTATAACATAAAGCCTTATAGCCCTGTTTAACTGTATAATTTCCATCACTTGATGCTTCCCACACTAGCCTATCTAGTTTTATGGAGATAAAGACCTTGTGATGATTCAGTATTACTTGCAACCCATTACACTACTATGTTGATAGAGAAGGATTTGATATGCATTTCGAAATCACTTTACCTAACAAAGCTTCAATTGATTGCACATAATCTAGAAAATTTCCTCCCCATGAATGCTTTAATGTTTCCATTATGTGATATAGGTTAGGATTATTCTTTTAAGGAGGATTACCATTCCATGAATCACTCCAAAATTTTATACTCTCTTCATTATTCACCTCCCATGAGATGTACATGCTGATTAAAATTCCACATTGCTGATCCCTTCGGTGGGTTAGAAATAGTCAAAATTCTTGAGGGATCTTGATTATCCAAGTACTTTTCTTGCAAAATTCTACACCATTTGGATTTTGCATTTACATACATTTTCCAAATATTCTTTGCATGAAATGCTTTATATCTACTAATTATATTATGAATACTAGGCCCCCTTGGTATTTTTCATGCGCCATTCCCTCTAAGGATATTAAATGAACCTTTTTCTACTCAACATTACCTTTCAAAATAAATTCTCTAATGATTTTCTCAAATTCTAAAATCACAAACCTAGGAGCTTTGAGAATTGCAAGAAAATAAATTCACACTCAATAATAAATAAATAAATAAAATGATATATAAAATAATTATACTATAGTAAATACTCCAATTTTCTTCACTGTTTCATTTATAGTAGCTCAAATACTGGATATGTGGGTTTCTCTTCAAAATAACATAACTATATAACACAATGGCAATATGATAGTATAATAATGGTCCAAGGTAACTAGATACCATGGATAATGATATTGCTTGATAATGATATTGATAGTTTATAATGTACTCTGGCATAATGTACAAATAAAGGGTTTTATTTATATGGTCCAATGAGCTAGGATAAGAGTTATAATTTAGTAAATAGATAATATTAAATTAAATAAAGAAAATTATTTAATTCAGGAGAATATAGTTGGGGAAATTTAAAAAAATATTATTTAATTTATTTCAATTGATAGATATTTAACTTAAATTTAGATTAATTTATTTAACTTGTGGAATGAGTGTTAGGTAATGAAATAAAATTATAAAATTATTTAATTATTGTGAACCAAAGATAATTTGAATTTAATTTTATTAATGTTCAAGTGAAAATGATAAAGGATAAATTAATTAAACAATTAAAAATTATTTAATTGATATAGATATAATAAATGATAAATATAATTGACTATAGCATCCAACTACAAGAAAGGAGGTCACTAGGTCTAGTCTCCCCTATCCCAATGGTATCAAAGGGTGTGCCTTGCTATCATCACCAATCATATGAAAATGTTTACCAAGCACATTGTAGTTTATAAGGGGTTACCTAATTCTTGGAATCTAAAAAAAGGATAAAGATAATTAAATAATTAAAAACTATTTAATTATTATAAATGAAAAGAGGGGATATTAGCTTATTTAAATAATTAAAAGTTATTTAATTAATATGGATAAAATAATTGATGAGGATGATAAGATGAAAATGCAAATTATTCATTTTTTAGGATTCTACATTTTCTCCCTCTTTGACAATTTGTTTTTGCCACATCCCCATAAATGCTAGAATTTATTTTGTTACTCACATGTTGTCTAGATGTAATTTGGATGAAGGAAAAGCCTTGAGCTTATAAGTATGTCTACACCCCATATTTTGGATTATCATAATAACTTAATTATCAATATAATAGATTTAAACACTTTAAATGGCCATTTGAAACAATTATTAAATAATTGATATTTATGAACTAATGATGCTATTTGATTTTGACATGGTATATCTATATGTTTACCAAACTAAACAAATATTTGCAATTCTATGAGAAATTGGATAAATTTTGGAAGTTCTCAAGGTGTAACAAAAAGTGGATTTGGCATCCTATTTTGTGAATGACCCTCAAACTAACCTAGTTTTACTAGTTGAAAGTTGAGCCACTTTTGTTACTCCACCTAATTAAGAGTTTATTTTTTGGTAATGCTTGACTAGTGTGATCTTCTTCACCTTGTCAATAGTGAAATGATGAAAATGTGGTATGGTGCTATCATATGGTTTTAGGACATAGAACACACCCACTCTTCCAATTTCATTCAAGGATAACCCTTGAGATATCGATTGAAAGGAGAAAAAGATCTTGTAAGAGGGTTATCCTAAGGGATGAATGCAAAATAATAAGGGGTTCACCACCAAGTTTAAACTTGAAAAAGACAATGAAATGCAAGATGAAATGTAAAACCATAATTCAATGTAAAGCTTCACTAAATGACCTAGAAATGCAAATGAAACAACACAAAAAACTATAGAACAAAATGTGTGCACCTAGAAATCTAGAAATAGCTTGAAGGAGGTCTAAAACACTAGAAAATCTTACATCAATGTTGAGTGGGGCTCATTTTCCAAGCTAGATGAATTAGTACATTATTTGGAAAATTGTGCAAGAATATGAATCTACCAAAAGGGTATATGAATATGCAAAAATTTGAATTTGATTATAATTGGGACTAATTCACCAAAAGTAACGAATCAATCCAGTTAGGCTTTTTTGAAGCTTCAAATTCTAATCCTACTCTTTTATGTTTTCTCTATACTTCTTGAGTGATTTCTTAATATGAAACCCTAGTTTGCAAATTGTAGGTCTTCTCCAAGGTTCTCTAATGCATGATGACAACTTTGACAACTTTGAATGATTTGAAAACTTTTCTAATCTTACTCATAAAATATATGACCTAGACCTACAAATCACATAAAAAGGAGAGGGAAAAATGTTGTTAGGTTAGTTGTTAGGGGTTTTCCTTGGTCAACCCTCATTTTGGAAATCAATATTTTAAATGAAATCAAATAAGAATAGATAATGATGAATGAACCAATGACAATGTTGCAACTAACCAAACCCTTGCAATAAAGTACAACAATTATGCTTGATATGGATCCAATGGATGTAGATCTTCAATCTAGCTTGAATGATGTTGATCTTGGATGAAACACTTGCTTGAATCATAAAACCCTACATCATAGTTGTTAGGAAAATAACAAACATGATGCATGAAGTCCTTGACATGATGATTGATGATTGAAGGTTGCTCTTCAATGATACTAAAAACACTTGAGTGCGCCTGTGAATTCTGTGGTGCATACTTTTGAAATCTGCAAAACTAAACTTCATACCATGAAATAATGCAAAATGCTTCCTATCATGATAACAAAACAAACTAAACTGAAATCATGAAGAATACATAATGCACCCTTATCTCATAGTGGATTGGTGCTACTTTGATGTGAAAAGTAGCCCTTTCCCAACCCTTGGTTAAGCTCCATGATATGATATATTGATGATCGAGATGGTGGGTGGGAAAAATCAATTCTTCAATGAAGAGTGACTTTGCATAAACTTTTTGGATGAAATTATGGAGTGAAATGGACAAGATCAATTCTCAAATGAAGAGAGTGACCTTGCAAGTGATTGTGGAGTGGATGAAAAAAATCAATTCTCAAACCAAGAGAGTGACTTTGCATAAAAGTTGTGGAGGAGTTGCTTGAGGATGAAGCCTCTATTTAAATATTTTCAAAATGCTAAGTGTTGAAGAGGGACCAATGTGGGACTAAGATTTGACCAATGAAATAAGGACACTTGTCATCATGTGAGTGGTTGATGCATGTGCAAGATTTGGGAAATGTGCCCATGAGAGGGAGAATTTGAATTCAAATTTGAGAGTAAATGCTGAGTGGGGGACAAGAAAATGAGCAATAAATGCAATGTTGGAGGGACAAATCAACTTGCCTTTTAATTCAAAATTGAGGGAATATTCCCCATAAATGTCATGTTGATGGAAATTCTTTGATTTAATAAATCAATAAATTGATTTATATGTGCAAGTGACTAAATCTAGAGAATGCAAGTGGGTGAGATTAGCATTGGATCAGGATTAATTAGCTGGGATGATGATTAGGATGAGTTTGACCTCTTTGACTTAGATATTTGATTTATTTAAATCAGAAAATGATGGAATATGATTTGGGATTTAATTAAATGAATGCTTGATTTATTAAAAGGTTGATGATAATGACCTCAGGAGATGAGATTAATAAACTTGATTTATTTGCCAAATGGATGAATATGACCTAGTTGAATGGATTATGTCAATTTGGCGTGTCTACATTTTTCCCCTCTTTGAAGAAATGTACTTGTTGCATTGGTTCAAAGAGTAAATTTTCCGCAATCAAAAATTTAATTTTTTTTTAATTTTTCAGATGCCCCAGTGGAAAGAAGTACACTAGTACATTGCCCCCTCGAGAGATCGATCGAAAAGATTCGATTTTGAGGGTCGATCTCGCGATAAAGAGGTTCAAAATGGATGGTTATGGACGATGATGCAAATGAGATGATTTCAAGATGCTTAGAATAACAAATCTATATTATCCTAAACAACTTAAATGATGATATGATATGAGATGGATGAGATTGATGATGTGATATGTTGTAATTATGCAATGGATGATTTATGAGATGCTTATACTAACAGATCTATATTATGATGATGATATGAATGCATGATGGATGCATGATGGATGCATTGGTGATGATGATGTTAGTGTGGAAATGAGATGATGACAAGAGGATCCAACAAGTCCATGATCTGATGAGACTTTATTAGAGATGATGATGATGATGATGATAAATGATGATGATTTTCTTATCAAGGATTGGGGTTTTAAAAGGGCTACTTACCTTATTTTTGATTACACATGTAGATACGATGCATCAAGATATAAAGGACCAGGATGGTGTTGTACCTAGTGCGATGGACTTTGAGTCAACAAGAAAATAGGAGTATTCTTGTTCATACTTGACATACCAAAACCTTGCTAGGGCATACCTAACAAAGAAAGTATTTGCCAAGTTATTTTACAAGAACGTCCAACGAGCATAGCAGAAAAAAGATAATGATCATTGCCCCATTCCTATCTCTCTAAATCCTTCGTTCGGATATCATCGAGAGGTCCTTGGAATGAGCGCAATAAGATAAATCAAAAGAAAAGATCAAGCACACAAACAAGCCAATGTTCTTCATACCTTCAGCCAAAGGGATGTGTTTTGATAGGATAAGAATCCAAGGTGATATCCAAATTGATGCCCACTATCGGAATGATATATCCTAGGACATACATTGTATAGGATAATGGTGGTTTGATAGGTTGATTGATAGGCTATTGATATAAGGTTGATTGACATATTTGCGATTGATCAAGAGTTTGATTTTGTATTTAACGGTTTGCTATTTCGATTTTGATTTTACGATTGAAGCATGCTTTTGCTGACTGCTACGATTGTTTTTGTTTGTGTTGCCAAAGGATGAAGGTGATGATCAGTTTATTATGGATGATGTTATTGCGGGTGAAAGTGAGATGAGACGGATGATTTTTTCAAATATTTGGATGTTTTTGACGTTTTGAAATGTTTTAAGGCTATTTTTGGTATTTTTTGAGATTTTTCAAATGTTTTGATTTTTGATTTTTTGAATGTTTTTGAATTTTGATGTGTTTTTGCATGTTTTTGGATTTTTTGTGTTGGGGGCTTACCAAAGATGAGCCTTGCCTATGTTTAAGCTCAGAGATGACGTAGTTCGGATTCCAATGTTTTTGATATTTTTCTGATTTTTTGAGTGTTTTTGGATTTTTTGATGTTTTGGATGTTTTTGGATTTTTTTGCATGATTTTGACGATTTGGATATGGATATGTCTGATGATATCAGTGCTCTATTTTGAGATTTTATTAAAAACCAAGCTAAGGTTGATTGATCAGATCGATGGATTGATGATGATGATAACATTGTTGAGGATACAACAATGCAAGGATTGATTAATCAGGATTGATGATGATAACATTGTTGAGAATGCAAAACAATGTAAGGATTGATGATGATAACATTGTTGAGGATGCACAACAATGCAAGGATAGTGTTAAGAAACATAAGGATTGGGAAAGATATTGCTAAGATGATGATGGATTGATGAAGATTTGGTCAAGATTGATGATGATAACATTGTTGAGGATGCACAACAATGCAAGGATAGTGTTAAGCAACACAAGGATATCCTGATGATTTCTTGATTGGATTTGACTGATCATGATTGATGAAGCTTGGTTTGAAATAAAAGATGCTTGAATGATTGATGTGACATTAACATGCAAAATAAATGCGACTAATAGTGATTATTTGGATTGATGTTTGATTGAAGATGAAGCTTGATAAGGAACATTTGCTCGTCAAAATATGCCATGGGCTAGTGATTTGGATTTTTGCTCACAAGTGTTTGACCAATTTGGTTTCACGTTTGCCAATGTTCAGATCGCCACATAAGTTAGAGGATATAGATCAAGATTTATTCTCAAAGCAAGATGTAAATCTCTGCCCCCAATGTCTAGCAATGTATGGAATGTCATGGATGGATGTTTGGATAAGCGTATGGATGGAAGGATATGGTAAGCATGCAAAGGATACCAAGGATTATCTTGCGATAAGATAAGGTGTTCAGATAAAGAATGCTCATTTGGATAATGCTTCATGGCTCAGATAATGCTGCATAGGATAGGACCAATGAAAATGAACCATGTCAAGATTTTTATCGTAAGCAAGTGTAAAGCATGTACCAAAATTTCATCAAGATCAAGATAACTAAGATGATGGATGTAGATATATGCAAATGGATTAGATAAATGGTTCATGGATGAATGGATTTATTATGGATAAGATGGATGAAATGTTGGATTTATTATGGATAAGATGGATGAAATGTTGGATTTATTATGGATACGATGAGATGCTTTCATCTGAAGTGGCGCACGTAGATGCTCAATTCTACACATGACGCTTGTTTGACAGGTTTTCATCATGGTCTTACCCAAAGCGCTGACCATGCGGTTTTCACTAGAGGATGATTTTTTTTTCTTTATTGTTTTCAATCCTTTTTCTGATTTTTTGGATTTTTTGCTTTTTTTTATTTTTTTGTATTTTTCTGAAAGATTCATGCTGACCCACCTAGTGGTGTCAATGTAGATGCCCTTTTCATGATATGCCATAGATATCCTTCTTGAATAAGTTGCTTTGCTAAGATACGTGCACTTGAATGCAACTTTTGAGATTCCTAATCTACTTCATCAATACCGGAGTTAACTTTGTCTCTATGCCTACATCGCGATAGATTGCCTTCAAAATCCTTATGATGAAGGGTCATTGCCAACACATGGTCAATGTGGGAATTGGATATCATGCATGGAGGCATGGATGGAGTGTGTTTAGGGATAAAAGATGGATTGGTTGATAGTTTGGAACATTTGACTCTCCAAACTTGGGAAGATGAGAAATGATGGGTGGATATGAAAGTGTGCATGAAATTAGGACCAACTGCTTGATATACTATGTACGTCACTTGAAAGACCTGCTTTTTCTTTGGTGGACATCCTTGATGGATACATTTCCCTTTTTTATTTTTCCCCATATTTTCTTTCACTAATGGAGTTTGATAGGGATGGTCTTTCTTTGTATTCTTTGGTATCCATCTGTATTTGATTTTGTCCATTATGCTTATCAACTTCTTTTGATTTGATAATGTTCTTCGTACTTTGATTCAATTCTTTCTTTTGACGTTGGTCCCAATTCATGGATGGGGTGATGGGTGGATGAAGATTCGTGACGTGACTAGTTGTAGTATTGGCATTGATTTCACCATAAGGATCCTTCATGCTCCTTATGTTGACATTTTCTTGAGACATAGCTTCCCCTAGTATTGTGGAAATAGTACCTTCACTCCTTGATTTTGCTTGTTTTGAGATGTCTTGTTTAGTAAGCATGCTCTGACAAATGACCATTGTAGATGACATTGTTTCAATTTTCTACTCTGCTAACTCTAGATGTTCTATTTGACTTGTTTCCTTGAGCAGATAATGATGGATATCTTTATTCATGATGTCCTCAATATGAATTTGGGACATATTTGATTTTGATATTGACAAATCCGTTTGATTGTAGGAGTTTAGAATCTGCTCTTTTTGTGTAACACAATATTGTTCTAGATGAAGATCATCTACATGTCCATCTATAGAAAGCATCTCATGGGTATATGGAGGAGTATGTGCTACATGGATATGATCATCTTGCATAGATAGGAGAGTGCCCATTAGATCATTGTAGTATCTTGTAGATACAAATTCTTGATCTTGATTTATTTCAGAGTTGCTTTCGACATGATTTGGATCAAGTTCTTGACATGGGTTAGTTTCAAAGGATGGATTGCTTATAAATGGATCTTGGATGTCATCATTAGACATGGTAAGTGGTTCGATATCCTCAAATGTCAAGTTTAGGGTTCCTTTAGTATCTGTAACCATGAGGTTGAAGGGTGTTAATATGTCTTGGAAAGGACCATTGCTAGACCTTGGTGAAAGATTTTGATCATGCTTTAGGATAACTTCTTGAGATATATCCTCTAACTCATAAGGCAATGTAGAGACATTTTCAATATGATCATTGGTCAATGGATCGTGCATTATGTCAATTGGATCAAATAATCCTAACACTCCTTGAAAGAGATCACTAAAAAGTGGCTCTTAATGTATGGTGAGTTGATCATTGGATTGTGTAGATACATCTTCAATGTGTTCCTTGATGGAGAGGTTTTGATCATTGTTTTTGACAATTGCGGTGGAGAGATTGTGAATGTCTTTGACCATAGAGTCAAGTGATGTTGATATTTCTTGAATTGGCTCATTATCGAGTATTGTTGATCAATTTTGATCGTGATTCAAAAGTGACTCTTGACATATGTCGATTTGATCATTAGATGAGGTAGACATAGCTTCAATGTACTTAGTGATGGATTGATCTTGATCCTTGTTCTCAATAGTTGTCATTTTTTGTGTTTGTGCTTGTGTTTGTTGAGTAGCTTGAGAGGCTTGGGCAGCTTGAGAGGCTTTTTGCACTTGTCGAGCTTGTCTTGCTTGTTGCATGGCTAGATATTGTTGGATGGCCTTTTGGTAGGCCTCGTGAGCTTTTATAACAATGTCATATTGTCTTGCTACATTTGGTTTTGGTGGTAGTGGTGACAGATTTGGAATTGTGTCGGATGTAGTGATGAGTCATTGAGATACACTTGGATTGATCATGTGGGTTTGAGATGTGATGGGCATGATAGTGGTGGTTGGAATGATCAAAGTGATAGGGATGGTTGGAATGACAGAGGTGATAGGTCTTTGGGAGACCATGTTTTGATTTGGGATCAATGTTGTTGTTTGATTAGATACCATCCATTTGTGTGATGTCGATGGTATATTCGAAGGATTTGACGTGATGGTTTGATTGGTGTTAGGTGAATTGATTTAGATGGAGTGATTGGTGCTAGGTAAAGGGGGAAGCCCTAAACCAAGAAATGATGTTGGTAATGTTGGTGGAGATTTCCCTTGGCGCAATGCCTCAACTATTTTGGAAAGTGCCACAATTTGATCTTGGAAAATTTGTTCTTGATTTCGATCTTGACTCTCTTGATATAGTTTATTTGGCTCTTGTTTAAGCAGATTTGGAGTGTGTACTTGTGTTTGATTTTGGAAAATGTTCTTATTTGGGATGACATTCAAATTTGGCATGATAGGTTGACCATTGTTCATGTTGGGAGCATTCGTATAATTTTCAAATGTATCCATCCCAAAGCTTGCCAGATTCATGTTTTGAAAACTTTTACTTGGTACATTCTCCTTTGGCATGTAGGGATTTGGTGGGATGACATTGTTTGTTTGAAGGCTCATGCATTTATTGTTCGGTTGACAGACTTGTAGTTTTGGACTTGAATTTAAACCTACCATTGGGAAATGTGTTCCAATCTTTGATTTGGGCATACTCACACTTGTTCTATTGACATTTTTTGAAGGTAATGGTCCCATGTATGGATTGTATAGGTGTGGGTTTTGATAATCAATCGGCATTGTAAGGATTTGAAGATTCAATAGATTTGGATTACTCAAGATGTATGGATCAAGTTTGTATTCCATTTTCCTCTTGTGTTTTGACCTTGTTGAAAAATGACCTCTATGGTGTTTAGGACCAATGATGAGATGGAGGATGAAAGGGGGTGAATGATATGGGTGTTGAACATTTTAGGAACTTTGGACCAATGCTAGACTTAGGGTTTGATTTTGATTATTTGATTTGGATAATGAACTTGTAAACCCTAAGATGTTGGATGTGATATTAGGATGAAATTGATCGAAGATGTGCTAATTTAACTAGAGGTATGAAAAAGGATGCATTGTCATACTCCTAACTAAACAAAGTGATTTTGATTTTGATGATGTGCCTAAGTCTAGAATGATGTTTTCAAAAGCTCTAAAGTTGTTTAGATGCAATAGATTGATGAATGTTTGGGATTTGGATGGATTATTCGATTTGATCCTAAATGAACCTAGGAAGGACTTTTTTACTAGGCCAAGATATTGAAAAACATGGTTTTTTCTAAGAGTAGTTCAAAATAAAAAAGAACACTGTTTTCATGAAAACCATATGACCAAAAAAAAAATTCCAAGCATATGTGTGGGGTCCAATTGATTTAATCTTTGCTTAATGGATTATTTTTACCACAAACACATTCTTGATTAGGTTTCAAACTAAATTTCCAATGTCACAACTTCTTTTTGTCCCACAAAGTGCTATGTGGAAGTTCCAAGAAATTAGGACAAGGGTTGCCTAATGTTGAACTTTGTAAGAGAAAATTAAGATGTAAACCCAATTACTTAGAAACCTCTAAGGACATAATCCCAAGGGTAAGCAATAGCTCTTGGGTTTTTTCAAAGGTGTTTTCTCTAACTAAGGGGTTTGAAATTTTGATGATGATGTTGAATGTTGGTTTTCCAATGTTTTGGATAAATGCACTGTGTTTTCAAACCAAGAACAAGTACAAACCCTATGGATGTGTAAGACAATATTTGTTGAATCCCCACTTCGACAAGTCCAACTACACTTATCTTTAGTGAATGGTTAGGTTCTTGACCCCTCTGGCTCCCCTCCATGGCTCATTAACGTGAATCGGGGCAGCCAAGCATCAACACCCAAGAAACTCCCATGGCATGTTTTCCATTTCTACTAAAGACCGTAAAAGTGTGGGGCAGCTTCAGAATGACCATTCTTGCACCAAAAAATAGATTAAGGATTTTGAAAAATTCTAGCACATGGGTTCTAGTAATTTCTTTTCGTTTGTGGAGATTGACCCATTCGGTAAGAGTCCCCTTTCAGATCCATCTTGTTAGAATCAACCATGTGATATTGGCGTTTCTTCCAATATCCACATTTATATCCCAGCTGGAAATACTCTTGGCTTTAGAGTGTTACCGGTTTAGTCGTTCCCTTGGGTGAGTACTTTTTCCCCAAGGCAGGCCCTCTAGGATAAACAACAGCAAAAAAACACACTCATAGTTCGATCAACCTTTGTTTAGAAAAAAGGGAGAACACATTTGTATGTTTAATCACACTCGCACAATATGTTGTTCAATTTTAAGCACAAATCAAAGTGTGGAGGTGATCACTTTATCTTACGCCAAAATCACCAAAAAGGCCCTTTGATTCTCAAGATCGCTTGGAAGCGCGAGAGAAGCGCATACGTCCTTTTCAATGAATTTAGTTTTAGTAAGTAACCACAAAACAAAGCAAACACACATTCATTTTATCCTTTCAAAGCAATTGTGAGTTTGTTTTAAGCACCAAGATGAAGTGTGAAATTGCTTTGTTCAAATTTAGTCCAAAAGTAAAAGACTAGTCAGTTTCTAAGGTTCAATTTTAATTCCAACTTTGAAAACAAACAATGATCTAGTTGGCCTAAAACAAAAAACTAAAGCATGAAGTGGAAGCCCTTAAGCATTAAAAAATGCTTTTGTCAATTTCGAGTTCAATGCTCAAGGCCCACTTTCAATTAAAAAATTTTCAAAGATTTTTTCCTTCGCTTCAAATTTGCAATTTCCATGTGCAAATGAAATCTGCAAGGTAAAACATATGAGAATTAATTGTCAAGAAATAATTTGGAAAATAAATATTAAAAGAAAATCAATTTCATCAAATATATAGTCAATGAAATTAAATGATGACATCTAATCAATAATCTCTCATTTAGCTTTATTGCAAGATAAGAATGTAACATCTAATCAATGAAAAGACATTTAAAAGTATTTACAAACCCTACTAAAGTAAAGAACATTTAATATGGTCTAATAAAAAATGCTAGCATAATTTACTCCTCTCCTTGGATTCAAAATATTTGTGACTACAGCTCATAGAAGGTCTCCCATACGAGGAAATCTATAAAAGTATTTTCCACCTTTGGATCTAAAACATGAGTTGCCTTACCACAAATCATGACTTTTGTTGCAACTATCAGTATTTAAACAAATTTTCCTTTCTTACAAAGAACCACAGTCAGCACAAAAAGGACCAGCGTTCAAAATGCAAGGAATTATGATGAAGGCAACAAGAGCTACAAATGACAATAACAAAATTTATTTTGTAAAATGTGAAGATTTCATAAAGGTCATAAACGCCTTAGAGGGGGGCAAGGGACAAAAATTTTTAGTGATTGTCGGCGCACTAAAGTGAATGCATTAATGAATAAAGAGTTTTGAAATGTCCATTTCCCTCCAAAAAGATAGCACCATCCATACTTTTACTTCTCCAATTTTGGGGAGCTATTTCCTTTAATTGGGCCTGACAATAATCAAAGCAGTCAGCGTATTTTACTCCCTTTCCACCTCCATCATAATTGTAAGACCTTTTAAGCAAATGCAGATGGCAGGTGTAAAGCTGAAGTCCCCAACCATTCTAGCATTCTGCCACTATTCAGGATAAAATAACGCATTATAAGTTGTAAAGGAGAAAACCTAAAAAGATACTTTGCGGTCCTGGCTACAACTGTTATATTGACATGACTTATTGTCTGGCTGCCAGAGTGGTGTTTGTCTTGAGTACTTCCTTTGGCTCTTGTTAATCATGTGGGTACTTGAGTGGATGCATTGGTTATTCAAAAAACATGATAAGGTCCATCAAATAGAGATTAAGAGATTTAATTTCACTGTGAAGTGGGTGGGAATTGAAATCATTCTTGTGGAATTCCTCTCGTGATTGCTCAAGTCCTACACATTCTTGCAAGGAAAAGTGAAATTTTGGAGCGTGTGCACTTGGCAATACAAAAAAATGCAGAACTTATGCCAATTGTTGCTTTAAGACTACACCCAATAATCCTCCAAAGGATGCCTCATAGAACTATTCATAAAGATTATAATGCTTTGTATGTGGAAAACATGCTTAGGGTGGAAAGTAGTACAGTTGGAGAAATCATTGGTAGCAGGATACTTATGGTAGTTTTTAAGAAGAAAAATAATAGATTGTGCCCCAGGTTACTCAATAGAATCTCCAGGCTAATGCAACAGGTAAAGATTCACCTTTGTTACAACAGATATCAGAGAATGAAGAATAGCAGATTGCCTCTAGTTTAACTATGATGGAACATAGTAAAAACATAGGCATACAGTATCAGCATAATGCATACCAATATGTAGTAAAGATGTCTCCACAAGAGAACAGGTGATAGCTACCAAATAAATCTAATCACTACATAAAAATGTTTTGAGATATCCATATACTTTGAAACAAACAAAAATCCTATCTGCTAGGTCAAGCTCCACACCAATTTGATATGTTATCACCTCATTTTTAGATTTAATCAACAAAAGTCTAGTGTAAATCTCAAGTGTAAACAATAGTTTAAAACATAAAGGCCTATGCATTTAGAATCTGTAAACAATAGAATATGTATTTGGAGATTTGCAATGCAACAATCAAACATTCTCATCATTCATCATCACATTTCATGTCATTCTTATCAGCAACTTCACTGCTTTGTCATTGAACCACAAACGCAAGTTTATGTAAGACAACGTGAAAACATTTAAAGTGGCAGAAGCAACAACTACTAGATTAGATGTCACCATGCAAATGTATTTTAAAATTCCTACAACATAAGTTTTTCCTTTCAATTTAATTCAAACAAACAAAAATTGCCCTCCTTCTAGCACCAAATGTGGTGCATACTTTTGAAATCTGCAAAACTAAACTTCATACAAGGTTAATAACTCACAAATTTCTCAAGAATGACCCTATGAAATAATGTAAAATGTTTCCTATCATGATAACAAAACAAACTAAACTGAAATCATGAAGAATACATAATGCACCCTTATCTCATAGTGAATTGGTGCTACTTTGATGTGAAAAGTAGCCCTTTCCCAACCCTTGATTAAGCTCCATGATATGATATGTTGATGATTGAGATGGTGGGTGAGAAAAATTAGTTCTTCAATGAAGAGTGACTTTGCATAAACTTTTTGGATGAAATTATGGAGTGAAATGGACAAGATCAATTCTCAAATGAAGAGAGTGACCTTGCAATTGATTGTGGAGTGGATGAACAAAACCAATTCTCAAACCAAGAGAGTGACTTTGCATAAAAGTTGTGGAGGAGTTGCTTGAGGATGAAGCCTCTATTTAAATATTTTCAAAATGCTAAGTGTTGAAGAGGGACCAATGTGGGACTAAGATTGGACCAATGAAAGAAGGACACTTGTCATCATGTGAGTGGTTGATGCATGTGCAATATTTGGGAAATGTGCCCATAAGAGGGAGAATTTGAATTCAAATTTGAGAGTAAATGCTGAGTGGGGGACAAAAAAATGAGCAATAAATGCAATGTTGGAGGGACAAATCAACTTGCCGTTGAATTCAAACTTGAGGGAATATTCCCCATAAATGTCATGTTGATGGAAAATCTTGGATTTAATAAATCAATAAACTGATTTCTATGTGCAAGTGACTAAATCTAGAGAATGCAAGTGGGTGCGATTAGCATTAGATCAGGATTAATTAGCTAGGATGATGATTAGGATGATTTTTACCTCTTTGACTTAGATATTTGATTTATTTAAATCAGAAAATGATGGAATATGATTTAGGATTTGATTAAATGAATTCTTGATTTATTAAAAGGTTGATGATAATGACCTTAGGAGATGAGATTAATAAACTTGATTTATTTTCCAAATGGATGAATATGACCTAGTTGAATGCATTATGTCAATTTGACGTGTCTACAAACTCAAATTGCTATTAGGAATGCTCTTACAAAATACTTAAGTGAAAATGAATGAAAGAACCTTGTATTTATGCTTAATTATGTAAGAATTCCCAAAATTACAACACTACAAGCCAACATCAAATCTAGGATGATAAAAACCCACTAGAAATTTGAATTAATTTCAATTTTGGGCCACACAAGACTCATTCGCCCAAGGTTGCGAATGAATCCAGCTAATGTTAATTTTTGGGACCATTTCTAAGAATACTTAGATATGTGTGAAACCAAATTTGAGACCCAAAAATATAGGTGGAAATCATTTTTCCAAGGTGGTGAATGAGTCCTAGATCACTAAATCTAGGCCATTCAATCCTAAAACACTTGAATTATGATTAAGTAATGATTTTTGTTAGGATTATCTTTGAAAAGGTTCATTAAATAAGGCTTGTGGATAGAAAATAAGGCCAGTTAAAGCATAAGAGATCCCAATTATTAATGACAATCCTAGAAAAGTGTGAAAGTGAGTTACAACACTTTACAACACTTCAAATAAGGCAAGATTAAGGTCAAAAATATGTTATTTAGGTGTAATTAATTAGCAAAACCTTAGAAAAGTGTGAAACTAAGTTACAACACTTCCCAAAAATTTAGTAAGGTACCATTAAGCTCATTTAATTCAAAATGACCTAAGAACTAATGTGAATATGTTATACATATTACAACTTTAAATCAAAGCCATGTTAGGGGGACCTTTTTCTGTGATTACATCTAGCACCCACTTCAGTGAGGGGATGAACTTGCTTCAAACTTACACTTAAGTAGACCAAATGCAACAATGACAACAAGATACGATGGCCATGATCAAGAGGGGTTAAAATGCACCAATGCTAGTAAGATAGGAGAAACATGATCAAGAGGGTTGTGTAAGTCCCCAAGACCAAGGTTCTATGGAAATCCAACATAAGCACAAAATCAGACACATGAAAAATGATAGAAATATCAACAACAAGGCACATGAATGCACTGTGAAAGGCATAAGGAAAATGAAATAACATGAAAAAGAAAAGGGGAAAATCAATCTTCAACAATTTATCCAACACGATGATGATCATATCTAGGATGTTTGTTGAAAAAATGCATACTCACTCTGAGGCAATGGAACGTAGGTTGTCCATTAGGTGAGAAGTCCAAGAAGGTGAGAAATCTACACTCATGGTTGGTATGATCTCACACACATGCAAGTGGCTAAGGGAAATTCATTCCCTTGTTTGACTTCCTATCAAACCATACAAAAGTTATACCTCTTGACAACTTTAATAAGGCACCACACAAAAATGATTTTCAAGCTTCATGACGTAATCAAAGCTTCATATGCTTAGAACTCATGAACAAACAAGATGGCTCCATAAGCATGCAAGTTGTATTATGCAAGGTGGCCATATAAATGAAACAATAAGGAATGTTCAAATGAGTTTTTCTTAGTTCATGTGAGGGCTTTAACTTAGGGACCATTGTGCCTAATGTCTCCAAGAGAGGACCAACCAAAGAACAAAAAATTCACAACTTAGGGGATGTAGTGTCTCACATCAAGCCACTAAGAGGAATGTAATATTATAAGAGAGATCATGCTCCTGAAGGACACTATAGCCAATGTCATCAACAAAGTGAAAAACACATTGTATAAATAAGACTCCACTATGAACCATGAAAAAGAAAAATGAAAAGGAATAATGCCAATGTATGCCCCCACTTTAAAGAAATTACTAAACACCATGCTATGAGCAATTAATTTAAACTAGAAAATGATACATGCAAACAATAAAGAAGACATGAGAGAAAAATTTGAAATCTCTATGCCAAGTCATATGTTCCAAGTAAAGCTATGTCATGTAAGAGAAAAGAGAGGGGTTTCCCCCAAAATAAAAACAACAAACACATAAGGGATCTATGGATTTAGGGTTAGCATTTTCTTTCTATAATATTTATAGAGAGCTCAAAAGTGTCATCATTCCCTAAATACACATAGAACTAAAAGAATGACACAAAGAGAGTAAAAAAAAAAGAAAAACTTTTTTGTTTCAACATGGAAGATACAAGAATGTTTCGACACCTTGTGTCATTCCCAAAAGAAAAACACAAGATAGATGAAAAAAAGCAAAGGAAAATCCTTTTAAGTCAACATGGAAGATACATGAATGTCTTGATGCCTTGCATCATTTCCAAAAGGAAAACACAAGAAAGATGAAAAAGGAAAAGGAAAATCTTTTTGGGTCAACATGGAAGAGACACAAATATCCCGATGCCTTGCATCATCCCCAAAAGGAAAACACAAGATAGATTAAAAAAATAAAAGGAAAATCCTTTTGGGTCAACATGGAAGAGACATGAATGTCTCAATGCCTTGAATCATCCCAAAATGTAATACAACATACAAATGAAAAAGATAAAATGAAAGAAGATAACATATTTATGACATAGAGAAGAATGTCATAGAGAGAGAGAGATACATCAAATAGAATATTATGGTGGATCAGAATATGTACATGCAATTACATAAAAAGAAAAGGAAAAATGAAAAAGCCTAGTAGGGACACATGTGAGAACCTAAAGTGGGTCATCTATATTCCAATCTTATTTTGTATAAGAAAAAGGTAGAAAATGAACCTAAGAGATAGTGACAAATGTCTTACTAGGAAAAGGCTATCTACTTCTTGCCCCCACTAAGTGCAATACAAGAATGAGCTAAGGCAGGTGATGGGAATGATCATGTAATAGTGAGAATGAAATATTCTACAACTATTACATGAGGAGTGGAAGGGGAAATATTCTTTAAGGGATTATGAAATCAAACAGGTCTTGATTATTTGTTTTAGAGCAAGACACTCATCGGTACTATGCCCAAAAATTCTATGATATTTGTTGTAAGATGTGTTTTTAGTTTTAGGATTTGGAAATTATATTTTTTGCATGGGTGGTAATGTAATAAGTCCTTTATGTAGGAGTAGCTATAAGTCCCTTTCATTTTCTGATTGTGGAAAAGGGAATTTTAATTTCTTTAGTTTGTAAGGCCTTTGCTACTTGCTAGATTCACCAACTTCTCTAGTTGAGCTCTGAGGAAAAGGATCAAAGACAATCTTGTAATTTCTATGAATCCTTGGTTGTTCTTTAGGAAGAAGGACCTTAATATAAGGAGGGGAATCTAACATAATTGTACCATCACTATGAAGCCTTTCATATTATTTAGGAGAACTTATGTTGTGAGGGGATCTTGATATCCTAACCCTTTAGTCTCTTCAATTTGTATTTTCTCTAAGAGTTGATGAATGTCATGTTCACGTGTTGTGTCACACCCTTGTCTACTCAAGATTGTAAATGCTTTTCCATATGTCTCTTCTAGGTTGATCAGAGTGTCTGCCACTTTTTTAACATAAAATGGTTGAGTTTATTCTTGCTTAGAGGAACTTGGTTCACTTGTTGTGGGGAACTTAGGTTCAGATTTTTTCTCAACTTCAGGATGTAAGTAACTAAACATCTCAAGAGGTGGTATTGTAGGGGGTGTTGGTTGTTTCATTGATGGATAAAAGGATGCATTAGATTTAAGGTTTTTAAGAAAATAATTTAGGAACTTATGCATGTTGTCACCATCTTATCAAATGATGTCAACATCATGAGGAGGACATGCATTAGGAGTTGAAGGAGCATGATTCATTTCAATTTCATTAGGGTCATTTCCAAAAGTGCAGCTTGACACATCCACTAAGGATTTTTAGGACATCCATAATTTTCCAAAGCAGATATCCATGATGCTAATATTAGATTCTAAGCTATTCAATAATGTGTTATGAACTGCTCTAGATGCAATTTTGAATCTAAGTAATTCTCAAGGTGAATTAATTTAATATAGATGCAATGAAAAAAAGATCCACAAATTAAAATAGAAAGATAATAATAGCAAACAAAAACTCAGAAGTAGAATTTTGAATGCCATAAAATGTAGTTTAGAATATGTAGAGGGACTGATTCACCCAAGCTAGCTAATGAGTCCCATTAGGGATTTTTTCAAAAAAAAAAAAAATAATAATTGAATTTTATGCTTTTTAAGTTTTATGATCTGTACTTTGGATGCAAATGTATATTTTGTTTGATTTTTAATGAAGCAAGATGCAAACATGTAAGCTATATGAACTTTCACTAATGCAAAATTTCAAACCCTAGAATGCAAGTTAACTAATGAAAACTCTAATGCAATGTTAATGCAATCCAAATCAAGGATGATGATGCACTCCAAATCAGAATTTGAATGTTTTAAATCTAGTTTCACCAAAATGAAATGAGGAAAATGTCGTATGGTGCTATCATATAGTTTTAGGAAATAAAGCACATGTAACAAATCCTATGTTTGTATTTTGTTGTTGTCTTTCCCTTAATGGATTCAGATAACTTTATATTTTGTATTTACTCTATTCGTCCCTTCATTATTTTGTATTGACACCTGAGAGGTGTAATTTCATGACTTTTATGCTAGATTTTAGGCTTACATGATTACTTTCTTACATGTTTATATGATGTGATGTTGTTGACATGATGATTGTTCATGTTGGATTTCATGCTTACATGTTTATATGATGTGATGTTGTTGACATGATGATTGTTCATGCTAGATTTCAGGCTTACATGGCTAGATATTATGCTGGATTACATGGTTATATTTTTATGTATACATCATTGTCCTTTCTTTTCTATGATTATGGAAAAGAAAAAGATGATATCATAACACTCATAATTGAGAGGCTTATGATATTATGATTCTTTTTCCTGATGGTTGATGTTGCCTTGTATATATGATATATGGTTCATGCACATGTACTTTAAAGTTTGATTGGAGTGATGCAGGTACTGAGTATTGACTCTGCCTAAATTTATAGGCCTGAGCGGACTCTCATTCTCCAATGGTGGTTACTGGAGATAGTCACAGGCCAATATTCCCTACCCTAGCCACTATACCTAGTTAGGGCAGTATTTCTGTATTGTTGTTTTCCATTCGGTTACCTAACGGTAACTTCTAGAGCACCCTTCTACCTTATGTGTCTTTCCAGCTTGTCTCATTGGAAGTATTCAGTTTTGGTTTTCATTACTATTTCATGTGTATTTTAATATTGCTTATTTTGTGATTTTTATTAGTTGTTCCTTTTGGGGAGCTTTAATGCATAATTTTTGTAAAAAAGTGCATTTATTCCTTTTGTGGTTTGGGGAAAAAGATAAAAAAGAAAGAAAGGAGAGCTTTGTTTTGGAGGAGGATTTTTATTTTGAAAAGGAGGAAATTGTTGTTTTTGTATGAAAGAAGAAGCCCCCATCATTTGGGCAAATAAGTTGGGGAGATTGTGAAAGATTTGCTGTGGAGATTTTGTGGTTGGAAAATTATTGAAATCAACCTACCAGTCCTTGCTTTTTGTCTGTTTTTGGAGCTTGGCCACGCCTTCTCCATTGAGCAAATTCACCATTTCGATTTTGAGGCAATTTGAGGTAATTTTCTATGGTTTTCCATTGATGCTTGGCTAGTAAATTTTCCTTCTTATCTTAGTTATTGTTGTCCCTTGAAAATTGAGGAATTTCTTTATGCCTTTGAGTGGTATTGCTTGGAGTTGGATGTGGGTTTGTTTTTATTTGGATATTGCTGCTATGTGGGGTTTTGTGTGACTAATTTTGTAGATCTTCAGCAACTTGAAATGGGTTTTGGGAAAAATTTGTTTCATGGGCTCTCTTTTATGTTTTATCTTTTGCCTAATTTGTATGAAAACTATGTTTTATTTTGCTGCTCATTACCCTATTGATTAAAATGAAAAATAAGGTTGGAATTCATGTTGGAATGCCTTTTCCTCAACTGGGTTTTAATAGATTTGAAATATGGGCACTTTAATTTTCTATGTTCTTTGCTTGTCTTGTGTGAAAAAATGACGTTTTTCAGTAAACCACTTCATTCTAGCCCTAGATTAAAAAAAAAAGGTGAATTTTCAATAGAAACACCCAAATACGAATTGGGTTAGGCTTAGTTTCATGATCTAGTCACTTTGAATTTTTCTCATGTTTTCTATTCCTTCATTTCTTGTTGAATTGCAATGATTGAATGTGTCTTTTTACAACTGTGTTAGTTGACTGCTTTTTATTAGTTTCTTAGAATTTATTTGTGGCCTTTCCTTCATTTCATGTATTTTTTGGTTTCCTCATTTGGATAAATGAGATGAGTATAGGTCTAGGTAATTGAGTGGTCATATGGAGTGGCTCTCTACAGGCTTGGGGCCCGCAAGTGGCTACCAGGGGAACTAGTAGTAGAGTTAGAGTAAACAAGTGATAAGTAAATAATATTAATGGGGTAAAAAACTAATAAGATAATGAGTCCTCGTGCATGGCCTTGAGTGCTTGTAAAGGCTAAGGATGCACTTGAGAAGGCCAATCTGTCTACAGGGCGTGGATTCGGGCATGATTGAGTCTCCTCATCCCTATGAGAGGTGTATTTGATTCCATGTGGATCCATCCCTTCAAGCATGCATGATGACACTCCATATGATACACACTCTATTATCTAGCCCTTGGTAGATGTGATTAGTACCCATCATGAGAATGGATGAGCATTTCTTATTGTGAATTTGATGATGTGCATTGCCTTCCATGTTTGATCCGTGATTGATGTGAGTGTTGGACTTACCTTTCCTTTTTCTTGCTACCTTTGTTTGGGAATTGTGACTATCTCTGAGCATGGTGGGGTGGCCTCTTTTGAGTCCACATGGTAGGGAGGCATTGCCACTGCCATTGGGGACCAGTGTACAGGTTATTGGAGCACCATTAGAGTCATCCCCTCTTCCGTATTTACTTTTCTGATGATGTATTTTATTCATGTATATGTCATTGTACTCAAACTCATTTCTTTATGCTCTTTGTACTCACTTTAGAGTGAAAGAAATCCTAAATTTAATGAGAAGATATGTGATGATTATGTTTGGCTTTCGAGTTCCAGTGTTGGTATCAGAATCACATGGTCTATGATAATTCCTATATGGCTACATTCTTATTTCATGTTAAATTAAAGCTATAGATGTATTTCATTCCCTTTTGTATCATGTTGTTAAGTTCCCAGTGCAATATATCATGTTATTTTAATCCATGTAGTTGCCATAGTTCTGGAGCAACACTGCAAGGTTCGAGAGCAGCACTGTTGAAGGTTCTAGAGCAGTGTTGTAGGTTCTGGAGTAGCTCTATTAAGGTTTTGGAGTAGCTTTGTTAAGGTTCCGGAGTAGCACTGCAAGTTTTAGAGTAGCATTGTTAAGTTCTAAAACAGCGCTATTGAAGGTTCTAGAGTAGTGCTACATGTTCTAGAGTAGCGATGTTATGTTTCAGAGCATCACTGTAAGTTCTGGAGCAGTGCTGTAAGAGTTTTGTAGCAGCACTGCAAGTTCTGGAGCAGCGCTACTAAGGTTCCATAGCATCTTCCCTGGAGCTGCATTATGTGTTCTTGTTTGTTTTTCTTTGGAGGGTAATTTAAACCTTTCCCTTGGGCTGCATTAGGCCATTCTTGGCCTTGTATGAAATTGTTATTTTATGTATTGGAAACTTCTTTTGGGTATATGATTCTTTATGTTTTAAAAAAAAAAGTATCTTTCCCTTTTTAGCACTTTCCTTTGAGGCTTTATAGAGGGATGTTACATCTGGTATTAGAGCCCATGTTCACACACTAGGAGCTCTAGCATACTTGATCCTTCTATGTTATGATGTGTTTGGTGTGTGTGGCGTGTGCTTGTTATTTTGTTTAATATTCTTGATTGTTATGCTTTCATGCCATAGTTGGTGAATAGGTCATTCTTGTGATGATCTATTTTGATGAGTTCTTTGTTTTATTTTTAGAATTCCTCCTAGGGGTAGAGCTAGAGGAAAAGCTCGATGTAGAGCCTTTTTTCCTCAGTGGAGGACCCGGCTTAATGCGGATCAAGGTAATTAGGGTGAGTAACAAGGGGAACAATGTGTTGAGAACCAAGCCGAACGGATTGAGGGTGCTCAGGCTTTAGCTCTTTTGTAGCAGATCATGGATCATTTAGGACCTCATTAAGAGGTATCTCATGAGGAGGAATCACACCCTTCTCATCAGGATGGTTGAGATGTTAGAGCTGAGTGGGAGCATTTACGTAGTCCAATCCATTCGAGAGTAGATGTTGTGATGGATAGGGTGGATGGAGACAAGGTTGATGCTAGTCACATGAGGGATCTCCTTAGAGCCCATCCCCCTACTTTTGATGGTTCTAGTATAGGTACTAAGGTAGAGACTTGGTTGATAAATCTCTATTGATGATTTTCTATGCATCCTTATAGTAGCAATACAAGAGGTCAGTGTGCCATTATGCATCTCAGAGGCTTTGCATCTACATGGTGGAGAGTAGAGGAGTAGAAGCTTCACCTATACATTACTTATGTTTCATGCGGACTATTCTCAGAGAGGTTTCATGCTCAATTTCTTTTTGACTTCCACCGACAAAGATGTGTTGATGAGTTTCATGAGCTTCGTCAGTTGACTATGATGGTAGATCAATATGAGCACCGTTTCTTCGAGCTTAAGCAGTATGCTAGAATCTTTGATGATGAGCCAATGTTAGTGAAACATTTCATTAGGGGCTTGAATTCTCGTATTATTGGTGGTGTTCAGGTGTTTAAATCAAAGACCGTAGGGATCAATGTGGAGAAGGAGAGGTTGATAGAGGAGAATCTGGTTAGAGGCTTTGGTGGTTAGGTAGGTGTTCAAGTTGGTAGTACCCATCCTTCAGGATTAGTTACTCGGTGTACACAGCCTCAGGGAGCTAGACCATCTAGATCTTAGTCTACATCTTCTAGATCTAGTTAGCAGCATAGGCATAAGCCTTCTCAATCTCAGTAGAGTGGGCAGACTTCTAGTACTCCATTTCCTAGGGATCACCCACGTCATCGTTCTCGGAGTAGGTAGCAAAGTGGTCCGATGCAGAGTTCTTAGAGTGCACAACAAATTTCTAGGGGTGAATGAACCCAGTAGGAACGTGCACCATTTTTGGGCCAAGGTTTTGGCATAGGTGGTTGTTTTGCTTGTGGGCAGCATGGTCATTTAGTTGTTAAATGCCCTTAGAGATTAGAAGCTAGAGGTAGTTAGAAACGGGCTACTTCAGAGCCTATAGTAGGTGATACTGGTAGATCTCATAGAGTTTTTGTGGTGGTGGATAGCTACCAATTTGAGCATCAGGGCACCATGGTCAAGTATTCAGGTGTGTTATGTGGGATTAACACATCTATTTTTTTGATTCAGGAGCTTCAGATTCTTTTATTTCTCCTTCTCTCGTAGAGCGTTGTAGACTCATGGTGGAAAGGCAAGATGTTGGTTGGAAGGTTGAGTTAGCCACTGGAGCCAAGGTGGCTATAGACTCCTTGGTTCGTGGTTGTGTGTTGGATTTGGGAACCTTCACTACCACAGTGGATCTTCATGTGTTGACTTTGGGATCCTATGGAATTATTTTAGGCATGGATTGGTTGGAGACACACCAAACCAATATAGATTGTTGGCATAAGTTAGTTCGGTGTGTAGATGATGTTGGGAAGTGTGTTGAGTTAGTCGGGGTCCAAAGACCCATTTCTCTCCATGTTATTTCAGCTATGCAACTAAAGTGTGCCATGCGGAAAGGTTGTCATATGTTCACTATTTCGTTAGTGATCTTGATGAGGGTGGGATTCAGGAGGTATCTCTTGATGACCATCCTCTTCATCAAGAGTTTGTGGATGTCTTTTCTAGTGCTATTTTGGGTATGCCGCCTAAGCGCAACATAGAATTCCATATTGATCTCATTCCCGGAGCAGAGCCTATCTCTCGAGCACCGTATCGTATGACTACTCAAGAGTTGAGTGAGTTGTGGTTATAATTAGAGGAGTTACTAGAGAAGTGTTTCATTCATCCTAGTTTGTCCCCTTGGGGAGCACCTATCATCTTCATGAAGAAGAAGCACGAATCTCTTTGCTTGTGCATTTATTATCGCCAGTTAAAAAAAGTGACGGTGAAGAATCATTACCCGTTGCCTCAGATAGATGATTTGTTTGATTAGATGAGGGAAGCCAAGGTGTTCTCCAAGATAGATCTAAAGTCAAGATACCATCAAATTCGCATTCATGAGGCAGAAATTCATTGGAAAGCATTTTGTACATGCTATGGGCATTATGAGTTCATGGTTGTCCCTTTCGGATTGACTAATGCTCCATCAGTTTTCACGAGTTTGATGAATGGGGTGTTTAACACCTATCTTGACCAATTAGTTCTCATGTTTCTTGATGATATTTTGATGTATTTGAGGAATATGGAGGAGCATGAAGGCCATTTGTGGCAAGTGTTGCAGTGCTTGAGAGATAATCAATTGTTTGGAAATTTGGCCAAGTGTGAGTTCTTCTAGACTAAGGTGAGATATTTGGGCCATATCATCTCAGGAGAGGGTATCATTGTGCATCCTTCTAAGATTTAGGCCATTGTGGATTGGTCAACATTGATGGATGTTGTTGAGGTTCATAGTTTCATGGGATTGGCAAGCTACAACCATTGATTTGAGAGAAATTTCTCTCAGGTAGCTCATCCCATCACCTCTCTTCAACAGAAAAGGAAAGAAGTTTCTATGTTCAGATCAGTGTGAGTTAGCTTTTCAGGCTCTTAAGGAGTAGTTGACTAGTGCACCCATCCTTGTAGTGTCAGATCCTACAAGTGATTTTGTAGTGTGCACCGATGCTTCGTTGGAAGGTGTGGGGGTAATTATTTTGCAAGAGGGACAAGTGATTGCATATGAGTCGTGTAAGCTCAAGGATCATGAATTGAACTACCTCACCCATGATTTGGAGTTAGCGGTTTTCATCCATGCACTTGTACATTGGAGAAATTTCCTCTTAGGACATTGGTTTGAGTTGCATAGTGATCATCGCAGCTTGCAGTATATCTTCACTCAGCCGAATCTGAATGTTGAGCAATGTCGTTGGATGGAGTTCCTCTGTGAGTATGGATTTGAGGTTCGCTATAACCAGGGAAAGGAAAATGTTGTTGTATATTCCTTGAACAGTAGGAGACATGAGATCTTAGTTTTGTCCCTTGGAGTGGATTAGCGGAGCTGTATTTTGGAGTCACTTCCTAGTGATACTTGGTATCAGGAGGTGAAATAAGAAATTGAGTTTGGGAGAGTCCTTGAGGGCAGGTTTGTAGGTTTCTCTCTCGAGCCTGACGGACTGCTGTGGCATCTTGGTTGCATTTATGTTTCAGACTCTAGCGACCTTCATTCCTTGGTTTTGCTAGAGGACCATCATGCACCCTATTCAGCTCATCCAAGTGTCATGAAGATGCATGTCAATCTTCAATAGTTGTATCATTGGGCAGGGTTGTGGCATGATATTTCTAATTTTGTGGCTTAGTGTCACAAGTGTCAGTGGGTGAAGGTAGAACATCAACACCCAACAGGGCTATTATAGCCTCACTCCATCCCTGGATGGAAGTGGGATATGATATCTCTTGATTTCATAGTGGGGCTACCTATCTCTTCACATCATCATCATGCTATTATGGTTATTGTGGACAAGTTGTCCAAGGTGGCACACTTCTCACCCATAAGGTCTTCATACACTGCATCATCCATAGCTTGAGTGTTTATGGAGGATATTGTGCAATTGCATGGTATTCCTCATAGGATCATTTCTGATCATGATCCAGTGTTCACTTCAGCTTTGTGGACTTCTCTCCAACATGCTTTGGGAGCTCAGCTTAATTTCAGCTCTACATACCATCCTGAGACTACTAGAAAAATCGAGCGGGTTAATCAAGTTTTATAGGATATGCTTTGGATGTACGTTATGGATCGGCAGTCTCATTGGGAGGACTACTTGTACCTAGTAGAGTTTGCTTATAATAATGGTTACCATAGTTCTCTTGGTATGTCCCCCTTCCAGGCCTTTTATGGTAGGCCATGTCAGACACCATTGAGTTGGGATCACTTAGAGGACCAAGTTATTTTGGGTCCAGAGATGCATCAGGATATGGAGCAGCAGGTAGTATGGATTAGAGAGCAGCTAGCTATAGCTCAGGATCGATAGAGGAAGTATGTCGATGCCCATAGGTTGGACCACCACTTTTTAGTGGGTGATCATGTGTTTTTGAGAGTTTTTCCATGGAAAAGCCCCATCCATTATGGGAAAGGCTCAAAGTTGGCACCTCATTTTGTTGGACCTTTCAAAATCCTTGAGAGGATTGTTCAAGTCACTTATCACCTTGCACTACCACCTAGTCTATCATGCATCAATGATGTTTTCCATGTTTCTATTCTTAGATAGTATATTTCTAATGTGACCCATGTTCTTGATTGGACTACTTTGCAGGTTGAGGCAAACAACCAACTTTCTTTGGAGCCCATACGAATCCTGCAACATCAGAGGTTTACCCTTAGGGGTCGAGACATAGAGCAGGTAAGGGTCCATTGGGATCCTGATGGTGAGTCCTCAGCATCTTGGGAGGATGCAGCAAGGATGAGAGACCTTTATCCATATTTTTTGGAGGCTTCCAGGATTAAGCTTGGCCCTAGGGGGAGGATGTAACAACCCCCATGTTTTTATTTTGTTGTGGTCTTTCCCTTGATGGATTCTGATAACTGTATATTTTGTATTTACTCTATTTGTCCCTTCATTATTTTGTATTGACACCTAAGAGGTGTAATTCCATTACTGTTATGCTGTATTTCATGCTTACATGTTTATATGATGTGATGTTGTTGACATGATGATTGTTCATGCTAAATTTCATGCTTACATGGCTAGATATTATGCTAGATTAGATGCTTATATTTTTAAGTATACATCATTGTCCTTGCTTTTGTATGATCATGGACAAGAAAAAGATGATATCATAATACTCGTAACCGAGAGGCTTATGATATTATGATTCTTTTTCCTGATGGTTGATGTTGCCTTGGATATATGATATATGGTTCATGCACATGTACTTTCATGTTTGATTGGAGTTGTAGACATGCAAAATTAACATTATGCATTCAATTAGGTCCATTCATTAGGTAAACTCATTAATTTCCATCTCCTAAGGTCATTAATTTAAAATTAAATAAACATTATCATCAACCTTTAAATCAAATAAATCAAACATTCATTTAATTGAAATCCAAATGCATATTCCATCCTTTTCTGATTTAAATAAATTAAATATTTAAGTCAAAAAGGACAAAATCATCTTATCATTATCTAAGCTAATCTAATACTAATTAATTATAATCTAATGCATGTCACATCCTCTAGCTTTTCCCACTTGCTCCAATAAAACAATTTATTGATTTATTAAAATCAACATTTTCCATCAACATGGCATCTTTGAGGAATATTCCATCAAGTTTGAATTCTAAAACAAGTGGACATGTACATCCAACAAAGCAATCAATAAGCTCTTACATGTTCCCTTACAAAGGTCAAACTCAACATTAACTCTCATTTCAAATTTGAAATTTCCCCCTCTTGGGCACATTTCCCAAATCTTGTTCATGCATCAACCACTCACAAGATGACAAGTCTCTCCATCTCATTGGCTTGATTCTTTATCCCACATTCATCCATATGGCCAATCTCTCATCAAGAAAATCTATAAATGAAAAGCTTCATCCTTGATCAAATCCTCTACAATTTCATCCACAAATCCTATGCAAAGTCATTCTCTTAAACTGAGAATTGATTTTGTCCATCTACTCCATCTTCAAAACATTTTATCATTTATCTTATCTATCTAAAGGGATTGGGAAAGGGCTTCTTTTCATATCAAAGTAGCACCAATCCCCGTATGGATGATGCTTGAGTAGTTTAGGAATAGATTTTATGCTTATATTGATTATGATTTTATGTTAGTTTGATAATGTCATTATTTCCTTTATTTTTGCTCAACAATTTCATAGGGAGCCTGGCTTTCATCTCATTTGTTTAAAGTTGATAGATTTAACCCATATCCATCAATCTTTGTTCAATGCTGATTTTGGTCCTCACATTTGGTGCCCACCGTGCTCGAATCTTTTTAATGCATAATTTGTATATGAATCTTAGACTTTTATTTCGATTTAACTAGAAGATTGCTATTGTATTTATTTTAGTTTCATCACTATTGACAACTCGTATTGAAGAGATTTAGTCACAACCTATGATGTTTTAACTTTTTTTGTTCCATCAGTATTAAAAATCTTGTTTTAGCATCAATCAATGTTGTATGGTAATTGTGGTTTAGGAGACATGTTAGCAATGATTGAGAATTCGGCTTTACACCTACCATTTTCACTTACTTGGAAAGTTTTTCAACTGACTTTTAACACGTCCTTGCACCTGCCATCTGCAGTAGTTTGAAAATTTCTCATAAGGCATTTATTGCATTACTTTGTGTGCTTTCAATATTTATTTGAGTACTGTCAAAAATATGCAAAGTATGTTGATTGAAAAAGATTGTGATGTTGCACTACCATTATTATTGATCTGATAGTGATCTTTCTCAGACTGTAGAAGAAATGATGTCCTTGTTGCATATAAAACTTAAATGTCAGTATCTCAAACTCTGCAAATTAGTGAAATGTCAGTCAAACCAATGTTGGGTTACTGCGTCTTGTCGTCTTTATTTGTAAACATGTACTGGCCTTTGGTTTGGCTCATTGTCTTCTTTTGGGTCATGCATTAATTTAGTAAGCGAGTTCTCTGTATTTCTGCTTTGAATCAATATCAAAGAGCATTATATCAAAATGTACGTTGTTCTAAAGATTTTTTTCTCATCTTTGATCATTGTAAGTATTTTTGAAGTTGAATACGGTGGTGGAAACTTTTTGAATCATGGATCCAATTCCTGAGAATTATATACTTAGTCTGTCAAATACGTTTAAAATGTTCAAAGGGGGGATTAGTAAAAAATAAGAGTCATATTCAAATAACGACTTCTACTTCTAGGTAGATACAATTCTGTCAAGGTTTTGTTTTCAGTAGAGTTTGTAGGGTTTTCCAGTGGGTTTCAATGGAAAAGAAACAAATAATCTAATACTGTGCATATCTATGGGCTAAGTGATCACGTTCTTTCAAGCTTTATACCTGTGAATTGCAAACTAGCTCCAGGTTATATTGGCTTATGGGGATCATATGCATTGTACGAATATGTATTTTCACTGTCTTCTTATAGGAGTAATTTGTTCCAAGGTTTTTTATTTTGTCTTAGATCCTGCTAATGCAAACTATAGTCTAGTAATAGTCTTATTGGCGACCCTCTACATGAATTCAGTTGAAGTGTCTTATTTTTTTTTATTATCCATGTGGCTTGTACCACATGGTATGTCATGCTCCATGCAAATTAGTACTGGAGAGTGTGGAAAATGTTTATTTAGATTGGGTTGCAGATATTCTGATATTCTTTTAGAGTTGTTGTTATGATTTGGTATAACAAGCTAGTTTGAAGGTGCTGCTAGTGAGGGTCCACACAACCATTTGTCAGTTAGTATGAGTCACCAGGATCCTTGGCACCCATGCTGCTGCCCACGTGGCATTCTCTAGGTAGTTGCATGTCACCTTGTGAATTTTGATGTCAGCACAAGATAGGCTAGACTTTTCCATGTTAACACAGCTGACTCATCAGGTTTACAAGTGGTGTTGGGTGCTTGTGTGGTGATAGCCTCGCCTTAATTGTTTTGTTAGCATAAATATCTTGAGTAGGCTGATATTCTTTATGCCCCACACATTAAAATTCTCAAGATATTGGCCACAAATATTTCATTTTTCTTAGAAATATGCTTTGGAAAATCACTGGTATGTTATGGATGGTAGAAGTGATCTTTGAGAGTATATCATTGACCATTGGGCCTCTTGATAATGTTTACTGCTGTGAGTAGTCCACATGAAAGTGAAAATAATTTTCATACAGATTATAATTTGGCTAGATCTCTGCCCATTCAAAGGGCCATTTGTAATAGTTTAACATAGAGGAAAAAAACTCTATAATCTATGCCATACCTAGAGAGGCTATATTTTCTAACTTGGAAGTAGCATCGAAATCACAAACTCTTAAGCATGATCGTTGGATTAGAGCAAAAAATCAAACTTTGTTACAGCAGATTCTAGACCTAGTTTTAAGATTTATTCGTAGGAAAAGGAAGGAAAATTAAGGAGGATGTATTTCGTTCATGCAAAAGACTCACAATGATAAGAAACTTATTTTCTCAACATTTTTAGAAGATGATGGAGTAGCAAGGCAAACAAATCCAAAAAATCATGAACAGTTTTGAATTGGAAAAGAGGACTTTCGATTTGAGACTTGAAAGAGCATTTTTTAATGCTTGTTATAATTTCTTAGAGCATCCAATTACTGAATTTTTTTGTTGTTTTAGACCAACTAGATCAATTTGGTGTTAAAATTAATCAGTGATTGATTTTTTCAAAGTTGAGGCTAAAATTGAACCTTAGAAACTGACTAGACATTTTTTTTGGGCTAAAATCAAACAAGACAAATTTCACATGTCATCTTGGTGCTTTAAAATGAACTCATCATTGCTTTGAGGATAAAACGAACAAGTGTATGATTTGTGTGATTTTGTTTTTGGCGCATTTTGAGTACGTATCCTCTCCCCTTGCGCTTCGTGCAATCTAGGGTGCAAGAGAAACACTCAAAATGCATGTTATTGCTTTAAGTCACCTTTAGAGGGGCCTAACTAAGAGACACATCTGAAAGGAGAACTCGAAGGTGACTCCAACCAGTTTTTCATTCGAGCTGGTATATAAATGGATAAGACTAAACTGTTAAGTGCTCATGGTATGCACGCCTTAGCCGTATATTGTCATTCAGAATGGGGTACTACCGTAAAACATATAAGATCCCCTAGTAGGATTGATTAAAGCCTTTAGTGGCTTGTTGGACGCTCGCAATGTGCCATGTGATGAGATCAGGATATGCTCATAATTTGAGTATCATGATGTACTTTTAATATCTCTAGCTTTGCTACTAATGGATGTTTTAACTCTTTTATTAAAGACTCTTTATCTAAAATGGGTAGTATCCTATAGCAATATATTCCTACATTCCTATAGCCTAAACATCTCCATGTGTCTTATTAATTACCCTATTTTGACTTCCCGAGTGACTGGCATAATGCATATGGTTTTTGAATAATGGGATAGATTTAATATGTGATTAATGAATGGATCGTGTTGTTTACCATGAATTCTTTCTTTTTCCTTTGTCACCTTGTGCATCGTAGGCTATTTAAGGGAGCATGAACGAGTCAAGCGTAGAAGACTTCAACTTTGCAGTAAAGTCCATTTATAGCATAGTGTCGAGGACGTTGTTCCGATGAACACTCTCTGTCCGGGTCGTTGGGAAGAAATTTAATGATCATTAATCTAGAAAGAGTGGAATGCTAAATTCTCTAGATCATGTCGAACGGATATGTCTTCATTTATGAGAAGTCTGTTCCACGGTTTCAGGATTCATTTATGTCCATGTCTTTCTTTGTTAAGTTACATAGTTATTTTTTTTCTAGTTTAAATAAGTGTTCCGCCTACATGAATGAGCAAGCATAATGAAATAACAAGCATAGCATGTAAGAGTTAGTATGATAATAAGAGGTAGAATATGTAAGAGTTAGTATTATGATAAGAGACATAGTTTTGTGTTAGTTCTCATATGAGGAAACAATGTATATCATTCTGAGTTATGAATAAAAGCTGATGAAGTTTTGAGTTCAATCTTTGCATGATTAGTTGATGCTTGCTAAGGGGGCTCAATTATTAAGCATCTGTAGTTAGTTAGTTAGTCGTATATTTTTTTTGATCATAAGTTATATTTTTTTCTTGAAGTTTCAGTGCAAACCCAGTCTTATATTGTTCCTGTAGCATTGGGAATCCATCCCTTTGTTTGTTCCTATAGCATAAGGCCAATTCATAGTTTGTTTCTCAATTATAGTTGTTATGGTTTTTGCTTTGATTAAGTTTAGAAGGCTTCGCATTACATTCCTATAGCATGAATAGAATTCCTTTCATGCATTTATTTCTTGTAAATCGTGACTAAAACTAGTTCTTAGTGCACATACAGTGCTGCTCCATTTCAAGTATATGTTCCCTAGTTTGACAAAGTAAATGAATGACCATAAGAAGATGTTAGTTGCCTACTGGAATGTTGGTGCAGGAGCACCCAAGCTCATTAGGAGTCAGTTGAAGAATCAAGAGAGTGTAGGAGACATGAAAGTTTTTCCATCATTCCAAAGCATCAATTATGATATCTTGAAGCCTATAATGGCATTTGGCATGGATGAGAGTAATTGGAAGATCAAAAGTCCTAAGGGTTCTGATAAGGACCCTAGGATCAAAATCCTTTGTAAATGGAAAAATAATGATATAGGAGGTTAGATAGGTTTATTATGATTTAATTTTTTCGAATAATATTGGATAGTAAGGATCCAATAGTTTTTAGATAGTAGAGTTTAATAAATTGTAAATTGGAAATTCAAATTTTTGAATTCCAACATTGGGCGGGAAAGTAGTTTTTTGATGTTTTAATCACTTTAATGTAAACTAATCAATCCAAAACGGTTTGAGAAGTTGGGGAAAGGTTATTCAAGGCCATAGAAGTCATTTGTATGGAGTTTGGGTGGCTAGTACAAATTTTGTACGAACTGCTACAGGAAAAAGCAAAAAAATAGCAATTTCTTGCATTTTTCTTGTTCTCTTTTGATGATTTATTGATTTCTATTGAAGATATATTTATTAGGATGGTTTATGGACTTGTATCTACATTTATTTAAGCCCTTTCATGTTTTGATACATGTTTATAATCAGTTCTTTGTATTATGTTGCTGACTGTCCTCAAGAAAGTGCAGATTTTTCACTAATTTTGAGGTTTTTCATGGATGATTGATCTATTTCAAGGTAAAATACTGTTGTGAGCTGTGAAATGGATCATTCCTAACATGTATCATATATATTTGACAAACTAATGTGCAGGAAAGAGGAATATCAAGGTGTACACCGAGTTGTCAAAGGGAAAAGAGCATGAAAATGGGTGCTAAGGTATAACAGCAGGAGATCTGCCTTAATGAGGGGTGTGTTTTTGAGTTTTTATTGATTTATATGCTGATATAATGGTGAAAAGTCAAAGAGGGGGTTTTGGAAGTGTTTGGAAGGTGAGTAACTAAAAATCTCTAGGTATAAGGCAATTTATGGAGGGTTTTGTGTTTGAGTGTATTAAGGGTGTCATAGAAGACTAAAAGCTTGAAAATATTTGGTTTGGAAAAATTTTAAGGGATTGTTGAAATTTTCATAGTTAGGGGTTGAGTTTAAAGAGGGGTTGCTTTAAAAAAGAGGGCTAATTAGGCCCTAAATTGAAGGAAACAATAGATTTTGATTGGTGTGCTCCAAAACAAGTGCCATCAAGAATCTACTATGTTATGTATCATCACAAACCACATCTTGTTCAATCATTAGTTTGGAGGTTCCTTTGGGAACATTGAGTGGAAGTTCAAGAATTCACCGTTGGAGGCCTAGTTGGGCTAGAAGCCTAGTCAAGGTGAAAAAGTAAGTTTTGTCTAAGACAGAGGGTTGGGGCTTTGTAGTCATTCAAGACAAGTGTAATTGTGCTCCTTAAGGGCATTCCTAGGGTTTGGGTCCATAGGAGAAGGAATTGTGTCATAAGTGAGCCATTTAGGCATTATTTCCATAGGGGTGTCTAGAAGAGGTTGTGAGTGCATCTTTGAAATCCTTGAAATCATTGTTGTTTTCCTAAATTTCCCTTACCCTCTTCATCAAAGTGGTATCAGAGTAGTGAGTAGGTCCTTTAGGGATTGAAGAAACAACAATGGCACCTAAAAATTAGTTAGCAAGAGAGTTGGAGGAGTTGAGGGAAACCTTGGAAAAAGAAAGAAAGGAAAGAAGAGAACAAGAAGCAGCAAGAGAGCAGGCCATAGCAAGGGAAGAAAGATAATGGAGAAGGGAGAGAGAGACTATGCAAGCAAGGATAAACAATCTTGAGAGAAGTAGGAGAGAAGAACAAGAAGACCAAGAAGATAATGATGAAGATGAAGAGCATGTGAGGGAAAATCAAGAACAACCAGCAGATGAGATAGAAGAACCTGAGGAAAGGAGGTTACTGAGATTTTTGAAAGCAGTACAAGGTCATGGAGGAAAGAGTTACATAGATTTTCCTATCTATCAAGGGAAGATGGATAGTGAAGAGGTGTTAGGATGGCTTGATGCCTTAGAGAACTATTTTGAGTTCAAAGAGATGGGTGAAGAGAGGAAGGTTAAGTTTTCCAAAACCAAGTCGAGAGGTACACCATTGACATGGTGGACTAGTTTTTAGAATGATAGGATGGCTAGGGGATTGGAAAAAGTCTCTACATGGGCAAGGATGAAGAGTTTGGTCAAGGAACAATTCCTACCATCTAATTACACAATTCATGTGAAGAGGATGAGGTATAATTTAAGAAAAAAAGACATGGATGTGATGTCCTATACTGAGAAATTTCACAAGCTTGGTATTAGAGGATGTTATGAGGAAGAAGATGAGAAAGTAGCCAGGTATATCAATGGCTTGAGATATAATCTACAAGATGATATTGGTTTGTAATTGCCAAGGACATTAGGAGAATGTTTTCAATTGGCCATTAGAGCAGAAGAAAAGGTGAAGAGGAAGCAAGAAAGATCAAGCAATGGTGGAAGAGGAGGTAGTTCAAACAGGGGTAGAGGTAATAGAGAACAAGGACAAGGAAACAATGATAAGAGCAGCAATGACAAAGGTAAAGAGGTATTTTCTGATCAAAGAGGTGGATACACTCCTAGAGGAGGAGGAAAATTTGGACAAGGTAGAGGCCCATTCATAGGTAGGTGTTTCAATTGCAATGAACCAGGGCATCCTTCCTTCAAGTGTCCTAAATGGGAACAAGCTGATAGGGGAAAATAAAGGAGAGCTAACTTGGTACAAGAAGAAGAAGACAAAAAGGAGGAATCAAAAACATTCATGGCAGACCCTATGACTGATGGTGAGTTTCTTATGGTCAAGCAAGGAGAAAGACTTCATAAAGAGCCAAAGGTAACTAACTTTAAGACTAATTGTCTTAGTCATGGTAAGATATGTAGATTGCTCATAGATTCAGGGTCACGTAGTAATTTAGTTTCAGTTGATATGGTAACCAAGTTAGGGATTGAAACATTTGACCACCCTACTCCCTACAAGGCCACTTGGGTAACTCAAATGCAACATGTAGATATTGGTAAGAGGGATTATGTAGATTTTTCAATTGGATCTTATCATGACAGGGTGCTTTGTGATGTCATTACAATGACTTGTGGTCATATCATCTTAGGGAGACCATGGCAGTATGCAAGGAGGACAGTGCATGATTGTTTTCATAACACATATTTGGTGCGTAAAGATGTAGTTAGATAAAAATTAGTGCCTTTTCCTTTGGAGCAGTCAAATGAAAGTTTTATGATCTATTTTGAGAAACATTTGTAGGTAAATAAGTAGGGTAGGATAGGGGAAGATCCTGGTTGGAAGAGGAGTGATGAGTTGTAGCAGGGTTGTGGATCACATAGTCCTAGAAATTAGAATTTGTGGGACTTAGACAGTGTCAAGGTTGGAGGAATTGAATGCCCTATAGTTGAGCATGCTAGTGATGGTATCTTTTCACAAATAAATTAGGGGAATGAAGGCAGAAACAAGGCACAAAGATAGATTGAGTTCAAACAACAAAGAGGACAAACAAATCACTCTTTTGGTTCTCACATGATGAATGACATGAGTGTAGATTGGCAGAAGAGGAAGACAGTGACTTTAGGAGATTACATGCCTTGTCATTTGTAGATGAAAACATATGAGAGAAAGGGGTCTTTTGGTGGCAGCAAGTTGGATGCTTATTGGGGCAAGAAACTTTTCTTTCTTGGGGAGAATGGTGCAGGAGCACCCAAGCTCATTAGGAGTCAGTTGAAGAGTCAGGAGAGTGCAGGAGACATGAAGGTTTTTCCATCATTCCAAAGCATTAATTATGATGTCTTGAAGCCTATAATGGCATTTGGCATGGATGAGAGTAATTGGAAGATCAAAAGTCCTAAGGGTCCTAATAAGGACCCTAGGACCAAAATGCTTTGTAAATGGAAAAATAGTGTTCTAGGAGGTTAGATAGGTTTATTAATATTTAATTTTGTCAAATAAGATTGGATAGTAAGGATCCAATAGTTTTTGGATAGTAGAGTTTAATAAATTGTAAATTGGAAATTCAAATTTTTGAATTCCAACATTGGGCGGGAAAGTAGTTTTTTGATGTTTTAATCACTTTAATGTAAAATAATCAATCCAAAACAGTTTGAGAAGTTGGGGAAAGGTTATTCAAGGCCATAGAAGTCATTTTTATGGAGGTTGGGTAGCTGGTACAGATTTTGTACGGACTGCTATAGGAAAAAGAAAAAAAAAAGCAATTTCTTGCATTTTTCTTGTGCTCTTTTGATGATTTATTGATTTATATTGAAGATCTATTTATTAGGATGGTTTAGGGACTTGTATCTACATGTATTTAAGCCCTTTCATGTTTTGATACACATTTATAATCATTTATTTGTATTATATTGCTGACTGTCCTCAAGAAAGTGCAGATTTTTCACTAATTTTGAGGTTTTTCATGGATGATTGATCCATTTCAAGGTAAAATGCTGATGTGACCTATGAAATGGATCATTCCTAACATGTATCATATATATTTGACAAAATAATGTGCAGGAAAGAGGAATATCAAGGTTTACACCGAGTTGTCAAAGGGAAAAGTGCATGAAAATGGGTGCTAAGGTATAGTATCAGGAGATCTGCCTTAATGAGGGGTGTGTTTTTGAGTTTTTATTGATTTATGATGTTGATCTAATGGTGAAAAGTCAAATATGGGGTTTTGGAAGTATTTGGAAGGTGAGTAACTAAAAAGCCCTAGTTTTAAGGCAATTTATGGAGGGTTTTGTGTTTGAGTGTATTAAGGGTGTCATAGAAGACTAAAAGCTTGAAATTCCTTGGTTTGGAAACATGTTAAGGTACTGTTGAAAGTTTCATAGTCAGGGGTTGAGTTTAGAGAGGGGTTACTTTGAAAAAGAGGGCTAGTTAGACCCTAAATTGGAGGAAACAATAGATTTTGATTGGTGTGCTCCAAAACAAGTGCCATCAATAATCTAGTATGTTATGAATCATCACAAACCACATCTAGATCAATCATTAGTTTGGAGGGTCCTTTGGGAACATTGAGTGGAAGTTCAAGAATTCACCGCTGGAGGCCTAGTTGGGCTAGAAGCCTAGTCAAGGTGCAAAAGTAAGTTTTGTCTAAGATAGAGGGTTGGGGCTTTGTAGTCATTCAAGAAAAGTGTAATTGTTCCCCTTAAGAGAAATCCTATGGTTTGGTTCCATAGGAGAAGGAATTGTGTCATAAGTGAGCCATTTAGGCATTGTTTCCACAAGGGTGTCTAGAAGAGGTTTGTGAGTGCATCTTTGAAATCCTTGAAATCATTGTTGTTTTCCTAAAGTTCCCTTACCTTCTACATCAAATGTCTAATTCCCAAGTTAAGATTTTTTGTGACATTTATATCCTTTTTTGGGCGCGACCATTTTTGGTGCTATTGTCGGGGATTGTGTCAAGGTAAGAACCTATCATAAGTCATTGTTAGTAGTAGTTTAGCCTGTTATTCAAGCATTTTCAAAATTTCTTCAATTCACCATTCATTCTATTGCATGCATAGAAGAAGAGATGTGCTGGGAAGATTCCTCCTTGACCTTCCATTCATTGATAACAATCCTGAACTAGCTTATAATCTATTTGAGGAAGAAGGAGACCAAGATGTCAATCCATTTGCTGAAAACCTATTTATTGAACTTCCATTTGACCCAGCTGACAAAGAACCAGAAGAAAATCAATTTGCTCTGATACTCCACCAAAAAAATATGGCATGAAATCCACCTAATCAACCTCCTACTTTTGAGTTTCCCATCATTGCTCAGCAAGATAATGATAACCTTAAAAATATTCCTTCTTCATTGATTCCCAAGTTCTATAGACTAGTTACAGAGGACCTAGACACTTTCTTATTTGAGTTTTATATCCTCTGTCACAGCTATGATTACACTTCATATGATCATAGGCTGAAGTTGTTTCTTCTTCTTTGAAGGAAGGAGCTCTAAGATGGTTTATGAGTTTGGGAAGAGGTGGTTTTGATAGTTGGGTAGTCATGCAAACAAAATTTCTTGAGAAATACAAGAAATATTGTAAGAGTGGTAGTAAGAGAGATGATATATTCATAATTCAACAGAAGGAGGATGAAAGTCTAGAAGACTATATCTCAAGATTTTAGTTTTCCTTGAAAAGGAATTTAGAACATACTCTCAATGAAGAATCTCAGAAACTATTTTTTCTAAGGGGAATTAGTGATACCTATATAGATGCCCTGGACTTGATGGGAGGAGGTGATATTTAACTCAACTACCTTGGGATGATATCAAGAAGATATGTTTCAACTACTCTCGAGCAATTGTTAAGAAGGGTAGAGGCCATCAAACCATAGTGAGAAAGTCCTCTACTAGTGGAGTTTCACAGATGGAGATCACAAATTTGCTGTTTGTTTTCAAGCAAGATATCATAAACAACATGACTACACAGTTGGATACTATGCAAGCTCGAAAGAAACATGAGGAAGCTGAAACAATCTTGGCTGAGTTATGTCCACATTGCAGATAGAAGAAACGTGACTACAAATGCAAGATGGTGGCTAACCTGGAGGCTAAGCAGTTACCTATTGACTTTAAGGTGGTAGAAAGTGATGATGACCAAGTATTCTTTGTCGCACAAAGGCGGCCATGGGCTCAAAGACAAGGTATGCCTTAAGATCTTTTGACTTTTGGTAATCCTTATTCTAATTATAATAACCAGTGGAAACCTACTTATGGCCCATCACCACCTTGGAATACCCCTCAATCACATTGGTTTAACTATCAGAGTCCTCAGTGGAAATCTCCTCAAGGAGGTTGGCAGCAACCATAAGGACAATGGACTCCACCCCCAGGTAACTAGCAGTAGAACCCTCAATGGAGAAGTCCATAACAATGGCAGAACCAATCCCTTGCCTTCCTGCAGCCTCAGTAGCCACAACCTCTGGCTCTCATGCCACCTCCTGCAGCCCTTGCAGCAAATACTGGCCCTCCAAAACAAATGCCTATGCCTGCTCAACCATTACCAAATCCTAACAATGAGCAGCAGCAACAACAACAGCCTATGTATTTTGCAGAGGCCAATCAGTATCCCACTTATGCCCTGAATGTTCATGATATCCATCTAAGATCTAGAACCACTCTCCCTACTCCACAACTGCTTGTCATTACAGAGATACTAGACTCTGCCTCTGAACAATAGACTAATCCTACAGAACATATACCTATTTCAAATACTATCTCTAAATATCCTATCCTGCAGCATCAGGCTAAGCTACCTTTTCCTCAGAGATTGCAAATCACTACATCAAATTCTATTGAGGAGCCTACCTTTAATATTTTGGATTAGTTAAAAAATGTACACATTCAAATCCACCTCTTTCAAGCAATTAAAGATGTTCCAATTTATGGAAATGCCATTAAAGAGGCATGTTTAAAGAAACTAGGAAGAAAAAAAAGAATCTCCAAACTATCCATGTTATAGGATAATTAGCAGAGATTATGTTGGGGAAGATAGTCATTCCAAAATATACTGACCCAGGGAGTCCTATGGCGCAAATAAATATTAATGCCCAAATAGTAAAGAATGTATTAATTGACCTTAGTGCAGCCATTAATGTAATGACTAAGAATAAAATGGAGTATTTGAATATCCTAAACATTCAGTCTACACCTACCATCTTGCAGCTTGCTGATAGTTCCACAGTAAAGCTTGATGGAATGGTAGAAGATGTTATTGTCATCCTGGAGTCTTGAGAATACCCAGCAGACTTCACCATATTGTCCACTAAGGAAACTTTGGGAGGATATCCTATTATCTTAGGTAGACCATGGTTAGCTAGAGCTGATACTTTTATAGGATGTCATTCATGAGACATGACAATTTCTAATGTTTAGTCAAGAAAGAAATTGGCTTTATATCCACCTGCCCAGCCTCAGCCAGACTTGTCTCAGCTAGTTTGGCCAGATTTGGGAGAGGAATCTGAAGAAGTCAATTCATTGGATCACCTAATGATGCTGCAAACTAATTCATTCTCCCAGCTTCAAAGTGAGGATGACTTGCTTTTACACATTTTGTAGTCTAACCCTAATTTGAGTAGCCCATTTGCTGTAGATAGCAGTCTTCAACAATGTTTCCTACAACAACAAAATTATGAAAACCTGTCACTTGAATCTCCTAAAGTTTATCATAATTTCCTTCCATATGAAATACAAACACCACCTTTATCAGCAACCTCCATGAATGATCTTACCAAGAAAGTAGAAGTGTCTTCAGGCCACTATTTGAACATCAATAATAAGTTGCCTCAATCTGAACAAGCTGCCCTAGACACCATGCTGAAAGATCAACACAGAGCTTTTGCATGGGACTATGGGGATGTGAAGGGAATAGATCCTCAACTTTGTACTCATAGGATCTATATTAAGGAAGATTGTTCACTTGTTAGGCAGCCTCAAAGAAGGATAAATCCAACACTTAGGGAAATAGTTAAAATAGAGCTTCAAAAATTGCTTGATGTTGGTTTCATCTACCCAATTTTAGACAGTCAAGGGGTATCCCCACTAGTGATTGTCCCTAAAAAAGGTGGAAAATGGAGAGTTTGTGTAGATTACAGGGAGCTGAACACAACTAAAAAGGATAATTTTTCACTACCATTTGTTGACCAAGTACTAGACTCATTGTCTGGGAAGAAGTATTTCTCCTATTTGGATGGATATAGTGGCTATAACCAAATTAGAATCAACCCTAAAGATTAGGATAAAATAACTTTTACTAGTCCATGGGGTACTTTTTCCTACTCTGTTTTACCTTTTGGATTGTATAATGCACCTACAACATTTCAAAGGGAAATGATTAGTATGTTTGCTGACATTTCTCATGATTCTATGGAGATCTACATGAATGACTTCACTACTTATGGAGTTACTTATGACGAAGCATTATTCAATTTAGAAAAAGTGTTGAAAAGATGTTAGGAGCAAAATTTGTCTTTGAATAGTAAGAAATGCTTTATGATAATGCAAGAGGGAATGGTTTTAGGCCATCATGTCTCTTAAACAGGAATTTAGGTTGATCCTACAAAAATAGAAGTTATTCTAACTTTTCCAACACCTATGAAACAAAAGGATGTTAGAAGCTTCCTAAGGCATGCTGGATATTATAGAAGATTCATCAAAGATTTTAGCAAGATAGACAGTCCACTATATGCCTTATTGACTAAGGATTATGAATTTACCTAGACTGAGGCCTGTGAAAAGTATTTCCTGTAGCTTAAGAACCTACTCACTCAGGCACCTGTTCTTCAAGGATCGAAGAGGAGTCTACCCTTTCATATACACACAAATGCTTCTGAGAATTCCATTTAGCATGCCATATATTTCATTAGCAAAAATATTCAAGGCCCTGAATTAAACTATACTGTCACAGAGAAATAATTGCTAGTAGTCGTGTATGCCCTGAACAAGTTTTGACATTATGTCACTAGTTACCAAATATTTTTTCATACAAATCATGCAACAATAAGGTACCTTATGAATAAGCCTACCATATCTGGTAGATTAGCAAGATGTATCTTATTGTTGCAGGAATTTGATATCATAGTTATTGATAAGCCAGACCGAGCTAATGTGGTGGTTGATTTATTATTAAGAGTTCAAACACCTACACCTAACATTCCTGAGGTAATTGATGATAGCTTCCCTGATGAACATCTATTTTTTATTACTTCTCAAACCCCATGGTATGTAGTTATTGCAAATTATTTAGCAGCCAATAGAATTCTATCACACTTCCCACTAAAGGAAAGGTAATTGTTGGTTGAGAAAAGTTTTAAATTTTCATGGATTGTAGATTGTTTATTTTATACAGGACCTGACCAAGTCATGAGAAGATGTGTGAGGGAAGATGAGACCTATGACATTTTGCATGTCTATCATGATGAGCCATGTGGAGGGAACTTTGCAACTAAGAGAATAGCTATGAAAGTGCTTAATATAGGATACTATTTGCCTACACTGCACAAAGATGCAGCAACCTACACCAGGAAATGTGACAGATGTCAATGCATGGGGAGACCAACAAGGTCTGATGAAATGCCCCTAAATCTACAAGTGGTAGTCAGTCCCTTTGACAAATGGGGCATGGATTTTGTTGGGCCTATTGATCCTCCATCCAATGGGAAATCATACATTTTGATGTGTACTCATTATGTAACCAAGTAGGTGGAAGTGAAAGCAATGACACATGCCCATGACAATAAAGTTGTTGATTTCCTATATGAGCAAATTTTTACAAGGTTTGGAGTCCCAAGGGAACTTGTTACTGATCAAGGAGCTCAGTTTACATCCAACTTAATCACTACATTGATGAATGATTAGAAGATCAAGCATAGAATGTCTAGCCCCTATCACCCTCAAGTGAATGGTCAGGCAAAGGTTACTAACAGATAAATTGAAGTAATCCACACAAAGACAGTCCAATTACACAAGAAGGATTGGAGCAGCCATCTTCCTAAAGCACTCTGGGCTTATAGGACATGGAAAACAACTACATGATTTACTCCTTTTGAGTTACTCTATGGTAAGACTGCCATGTTGCCAATTGAATTTGAACATAAGACCTTAAGAACTAATCTCTAGCTTAACATTGATATTTCTAAGGCTTAAAAGGAATGCCTCCCATAGCTGAATGCATTGGATGAGATGAGGAAAGCTGCCCTACAGTATACTAAAACTATCCAATAGAAAAGAAATAAATGGCATGACAGTCATATTTGAACTAAGCAATTCTCTGCCAGTGACTGGGGGCTGCTCTATGATTCTAGATACAAAGAAAATCAAGGTAAACTAAACACACGCTAGCTTGGTCCTTATGAAATAGAAAATGTGTTTGATAATAGCTCAGTGTAGTTGGATACAATAGACCCAGTTTGATTTAAGCTACTGGTCAATGGACACCGTCTTTGGTTGTATCATACGCCAGCATCTAAAGATGAGTTTCTGTAACAGTTTGTTTCAAATACGACCACTAATCTTCCTGCAGCGAAAGGATTTAGTCTTTCTCCTATAATATCTCTCTAAATTCCACGTTGCATTCACATAATAAAGGTTTCCTTTTTAAGGATGCCACATTCTCCATTTTCCATCCATCACTTCCATTCATTATCTTTTCTTCCACATCATCCATCCTGCCATACCACCTCATTCATTGTTTCTATTCCAGCCGTCATTTCATGGTGCACTATGATTTTCCCAACATGTACAAGCATTAATTGAAAGGTATGTGATATCTTCTCTTAAATCACATTATTTATTTATTTCATTTATTCAGCAACTACTATGTGTATATCAGTCTTTATCACCCATGCTTCACCTGTCCTTTTGCCCATGTGTGGAAAAATGTCAACCTTTATGTAGGGGGTAGGATAATCCATTACAAACCTTTTCTTATGTCACTGTCACAACTAATAAGATATTTTTATTCTTCTTGTACTTTCCAAATATGGCTGCATGTTTTATCTAAACAACATTAACTACTTGATATGAGTAGTTCCTAATAATCATTACATGCAATTATCTTTTGAGTCATTCTTGGAAAGGAAGAGAAAGTGATGGTAGAATTGAAAGAAGCAAACATAAGCAGAACAGAGAATTTTTTTTTTGAAAAGGTTTGAGTTTCCGGAATCTCAGCAGAGGTAATTTGTGAGTATGGGTGGTCAATTGGTAAGACATGAGCCTGTAGATCATGATCTCTTAACACAAGATCCTCAAACAGTGCAGAAATTCAGTAATTGTGGTTGGCTAAACTATTTTATGAGGTTAGATTCTTTCAATGAGGAAGCTGCTCGTGAATTTTTAAGAACTCTCTCAGAAGGGGAAGCTTCAGTATGGGGTCTGACAGTGATAGTAACAGAAGAATGAATTGTTGAAGTAACAAGGCTTCCTGCAGTAGGAAATTTTTTTTTCTTTAGATGCTATTTCTGCAAGGGTAGAGTTTATATTACCAACTAATGGACCTTTGTAGGTCTCTAAACAAGGCTACAAATGAGTATCGTTGCCCTTCCCATATTCAGAGTATGCTGCATTCATAATCAGGTATTTAACCTGTGAGGAACACTTCTCCTTTTACATTCTTACCATTTTAAGTTATCGAGCCATATGAGGCATGGGTTAGCTATTAATGTCTCAAACTTTTTGTTAAATCTTTTAAAGCAAAGTTCCCATGAAACCCAGAGAGGAAGGGACAACTCTATTGCCCATCATGCCCTCATAAAACTATTGATTGAGAGTTTCCTGAGGGATGTCTCTCCCCTCTCTTGGCAAGACTTTGTTGCCCAAAAGGGTTTGCAACTTCCACAGTTGCCTAGAACAATCCTTGCAGCACCTACCCTTGCAGCATCTATTCCTGCAGTCTCCACACCAAAACCCTCTACTAGAGTACAAACCATATATGCTAGTAGAAGATAAAAAGGATAAATTAAGGTAGGAGAGTCATCTAGGGCAGAACAAACCCCAGAGTCTGACCCTCATGCTCAAAGACAACAGTGTCTCTCTCCTGTAGCAACATCTTCTCCTGTAGCAGTTCCTCCTGCAGCAACACCTGTTGACACTGTAGTTTCTCTATCATCCTCTTCTATTGAGTATGAAACCTCTAGGAAAGTTAGAAATAGGAAATCCATGAGAATGCCTCCTACAACTGCCACATTACCAAAAAGAGCCTCAATAAGGAAATGACAGAAAGTCACCTCAACCTCTGCTCAGCCTAAAAGTATAATAATTTATGAGGAATCTGAGGAACACAGTCATGATGATTCTTAGAATGTACCTAAGAATGTTCACATAGCCCACCTGTTGAACCAATGGAAGTCGATGAAGAACAATATGATAGTAATGGAAGGGGAATGCCAAGTCTTGATGACTTAGCTAAGGCAGCTAGGAAAATTTTAGAAGTACAGTCTCCTCCTGCACGGCAACAGGAATTCGTCTTGCGGCAAGAGGAAGAAAATCCTAAACAATTGGAAGTGGCCAATGAAGCTTCATTACCCCATGCAACTTGTCAAGCCATGGTTGTCTACAAAAAGATATTTTTGATTAAATTTTTGGAATACCTTAGGACCACATGGAGGCCGGTCACATTTCAAACCCTAAGTTTCCACCACTTTGCCAAGACTAAAATTCAACAAAGTCTTTGGGAGGAAGAGAAGAAGAAACTAAAAAGAGAAATTGAAAGGTAGAAAAAGGAAATCCAGGGGATGAAAAAGAAAATGGATGAAATGATGAAAATAACTGGTAAGATTGTGGAGTGTAGACCACCGCCTAGATTCTATGCCATGTGCCTAAAGGAACAATTTCTTTGGTTTTAGTTAATGAGAATTTCAAAGAATCTAGATCCTATTATTCATACATTCAAAGAATTTTATGATGCATACCAAGTGGCTCCTAATTGGCTAAAGAATTTTTTATGTGAATTTTATTTGCATGGATTGATAATTCCCTCTGAAACAGAGTGGAACCCACTTCTTTACATTGGTGATATTCATTTGAGGTCACTTATGTCATGGGCAGCCAATGAAACCAATTATGGCAGGCAATTGGAAGCTTATGAAGAATTTGAAAGGGATGAGCCCATACCGCTGCGATCAAAAAGCACAGATCCTTACACAATGCTAAAAACCTGGCTCACTGTTGCATATAGGTTCAACAATCAAGCAGAAAGAGTAAAAATATTTGATGTCAGAAAGCAAGTGTATGAGGAATTTGAAAGCCAACCGTATCGGTTTTGGAAGCTTGCCTCTTCCAGAATTGAAAAGAGATGGTAGAAATTGACTGTTGGGTTAAGGAAATCCAAGCCACATAGTCCCCTAAATTTTGAAGCAACCCTTGGCATGACAGAGAGGTACATACAGGTTGGTCTTCAGAAGAGGTTCAAATTATGGTTGCCAATAACATTTTGACATCCAGTTTTAATGTGGCCACTATATCCCTATCGAGCTACAAATGTTAATAAAGATACATAGAACCTCAGATATGAAAGATGGCAAAATTTTAGAGGTTTCTATTATAAATTTGGGACTATTCCAAAAAGCCATACTACTCCTATGGATTTCAGGGAAACAACCAGGAAGCTTAATGCTGGTGGACCATCATTAGGTTAAGTAAGGGGTAGATGATGAGCTCAGGATATGCTCATAATTTGAGTATCATGATGTACTTTTAATATCTCTAACTTTGCTGCTAATGGATGTTTTAACTCTTTTATTAAAGACTCTTTATCTAAAATGGGTAGTTTCCTATAGGAATATATTCCTACATTCCTGTAGCCTAAACATCTCCATGTGTCTTATTAATTACCCTATTTTGACTTCCCAAGTGACTGGTATAATGCATACGGTTTTTGAATAATGGGATAGATTTAATATGTGATTAATGAATGGATCATGTTGATTGCCACAAATGCTTTCTTTCACCTCTATCACCTTGTGCATCACAGGTTGTTGAAAGAAGCATGAACGAGTCAAGCGTAGCAGACTTTAGCTTTACAGTAAATTCCATTTGTAGCACGGTGTCAAGGAAGTTGTTCTGGCGAAGACTCTCTATCCGAGTTGTTGGGAAGAAATTTAATGATCATTAATCTAGAAAGAGTGGAATGCTAAATTCTCTGGATCATGTTGAATGGATATGTTTTCATTTATGAGAAGTTTGTTCCTTGGTTTCAGGATTCATTTATCTCCATGTCTTTCTTTATTAAGTTAGGTAGTTAGTTGTTTTTCTGGTTTAAATAAGTGTTCCTCCTGCACGAGTGAGCAAGCATAATGAAATAGCAAGCATAGCATGTAAGAGTTAGTATGATAATAAGAGGAAGAATATGTAAGAGTTAGTATTATGATAAGAGACAAAGTTTTGTGTTAGTTCTCATATGAGCAAACAATGTATATCATTCTGAGTTATGAATAAAAGCTGATGAAGTTCTGAGTTCAATCTTTGCATAATTAGTTGATGCTTGCTAAGGGGGCCCACTTAGTAAGTATCTATAGTTAGTTAGTTAGCTGTTTATTTTCTATTGATCATAAGTTAGTTTTTTTTTTGAAGTTTCAGTGCAAACCGAGTCATATATTGTTCCTACAGCATCGAGAATCCTTCCTTGTGTTTGTTCCTGCAACATAAGGCCAGTTCATAGTTTGTTTATCATATATAGTTGTTATGGTTTTTGCTTTGATTAAGTTTAGATGGCTTCACATTACATTCCTATAGCATGAATATAATTCCTTTCACACATTTATTTCTAGTAAATCGTGACTGAAACTTGTTTTTTGTGCACATATAGTTTCGCTCCATTTCAAGTATACATTCCCTGGTTTGACAAAGTAAATGAATGACCATAAGAAGATGTTAGTCGCCTACTGGAATGTCCAATTCCTATGTTGGGATTTTTTGTGACTTTTATATCCTTTTTTTGGAGCAACCAGTTGCTGTAGCATATCACTCTCAGGAAGACCTATTCCAAAGAGAACATTTCTCACTGACGAGCAATTTGAAAGAAGTCATTTGAATAGTCGTTGTAACTTCAAACTATCAGGAAGACATCTTGTAGATCATTTGTCATATCGAAACACACTGAAAAACACACCTATTCACCAAGACTTTTAGAAATTCCTGCCGATACACAATTCTCCAAAGGCGGTCGGTGTGACATTGCACAATCGTTATAACCTCGCACCGAAGGAAATTTTTTTGGCTGAAGTGAAACCCCAAAAGTGATGTCGGTGAGACTAAACCCTTTTCACTATGACTGTTTTCTGAAGTCTTAAACTCTTGCTGATGTGTTTCCATTTAATCTCCGATCGGTGTGGCATACCAAATTCATTGTGACCACATACCAACAATATTACTCCTGTCGAAAGAGATCACTCACTGTCACCGAAACAACAGAGAATGTCACGCCAAAGGCTATATGAATGACAAAATTCCAATTGACATGACATCATAAATTTCTTGCTAATAGGAAGCACAAACATTTCAAAAAGGATCAGGGAGACCCTACCATTCTCACGCCGATATGAGTAAGAATTCAAAAATGTGAGTTCAAAGAATGTAATAAAATTAAATACACCTGTGGTATGCAAGGAGAAACATCATGAGACTGATCATTAAAGAGAACTAACTGAAAGATATTTTTTCATCAAGGACAAACCATAAGATCACAACTGAGAACCAACACTCCTGTGAACTCTAATCGAGTTGGAAAGTTGCAAAATTTGGTTGAAAGGGTACTATTTCCAAATGGTGCCATTTTTCAAATTTATTCATTGAGGCACATGTTTTGGGAGTTCATCCATGAGTACTAATAATTATTCATATGTGTGGGAAGGAAAAAATAATGTAGGGCAATGTATGAACAAATATTTTGAAATCAAATTAGGGTGTTGTCACAATAGTGGTTTACAATTTCTGGGAGATCTTAATTTTTGTTGAAATCACATAAATTTATAAAATATAATGATTTGAGCCTTGAAATGTTCCATTTAAAGGATTCCAATTGAAGAAGGTTTGATCAAACCACCTTAGACCAATCCCCCTTGGACAGAACCTTGCTAGTACCATACCTATAATAGAGTCTCCTTTACACCTATCAAAATGTTGATAAAAAACCACTTTTGATTTACCTTTTGGGGGATCAAATGAATTCATTTTATTTTATTTTTTAAAGTTTTTATTCCTTATTATAATCTTCCAAAAAATTATAATTTTAATAAAACTTAATTTGATTATTATATTTATTTTTTATTTCTTATGAATGTAGGTTTTTCACCGAAAATCAAGCTCTTTGTTTTGCACATGTGGAAAAATAGAAAATTATCAAAAAGAATAATTGAAAAATATGAGTGCATTAGATATTGAAGTCCTTGATCCAAAAAAAAAAAGAAAAATTGAATTTTGGTACATACAATCAAAGTTACGCGTTATACGTTCACGCAATGTCTGAATTGTAATTGGTTTGATTTTGAAACTTAATTAAAGAAAAAATATTCAATAAAAAGCTATCTAAAAAAGTGGAAGCACTAAATATTAGAGTTACAAATCTAAATTGGAAATAATTATAATTTTATCCTTCATGGAAAAAAAATTGTGTTATACGGTAACCATCACTTTTTAAAAATGTTGTTTTCTGAAAAAATTAGTTTTCGAGGGAGATGGAAAAAGAAGTGCAATCTAATTCCAAAAATTTTGAAAAAAATATATTTAGAATCTACAAACAAAATGTCATGAAACTCTAGTTTGCATCATCTTCAAATTCCTCATGGTTTAACCGCTATAGGTGCCCAAAAGTGAAGATTTAGTTAAAAAAAATTATTTTAGTGTCCAGTTTGGACAAAAATTGTAGACCACTATTGTGGGATCACCCATTAGGATTAATCCCCACTGTTCTACTACAAAGAAATAGAAGTGAATTAATTCCCATAGGCAAGTTGGGGATTATAGCACCAATAGGTTTAAATGATACTAGTTATTTGCTTGAAATATGTGTACAAAGTGGATGTATATCTACTCAAGGCTTTTTTGATCAAGAAAATGCATGGGTATGTGCAAGATCATGATGGGCCAAAAAGTGGTGATATGATGGGTATGTGTAGGGTATGTAGTTGATGACTTTTTTCTTACCCAAAATTGATAAAATAAAAATGGTTTTTAAAGGAGATTCTCAGCTTTCCACCAATATGAATTATGTTTTACTTTGAATTTAATAAATAATTATTATTCAATTTCTATTTGAATTATGACTAAATTCCTAATTGATAGGCTAATTGAAAAACAACTATAGCTTTCAAATGGTATCACATTTTTTGAGTCTGAAACATACATCACATTCTATGCTTCACATACTATAGAATTAAAAATATATAAATTTGAATTTCATGAAGTTTTCACCAAGTTAAGGTGGTCAGACATACGAGTTTTTAAATTTTTGAAAAGTTGAAATAAAAAATTCATATTTAATTATTTACTTCAAAATAAATTACAAAAAAATATGCATCACATCAAGACATGAGTCCTCTAATTATATCTAAAATCTTATAAAAAAAATATTATCATTTTATTGTGGTTAGGATGGTCAGATAGACACCTTCCTATTTTTCACCTTAAATTTAAGTACTACTGCATTGAAATTTCAAATTTTCACCCAATAGATTTTAGAAAATAAAAATAAACCTAGTAGTTTAGAAACTACACTCAATTTGATACAAATTGCTTTCTTACATATTTTTGAAATAATATAGATAACTTATTCAAATTTTTATGTCAAGTTACCTAACTCTAATTTTTCTAAATTTTTTGCCACTTAAGGGCATATTTTTTTCGTGATGATCCTACACATACCTGCATTAAACACATAATTAAAACTTGTTAATAATTAGTTGCACTAGTAATCTATCCATTGATTTATTTTTAAAACATGATCAATAGTTGAGGTTAAAAAGGATCAAAGTAGACTATTGTTAGCTTGCACACTTGAGATTTCTTTGAGTATTAATGTTTGGCACCCTTGCATGGCTCAATATAAGGAGGACCAATGGCCATATTTTTCATTCTGAATTTGCATCCAAGAGTAAAATTGGTGAAGGTTTTCCAGTTCCTATCATTGATAAGATGAGTGAGTCTTGAGAGTCTGCTAAGCCTGCTCAAAGTTCTAAGATATTGAGTTTGCTTAAGTTTGAGGATAATGCTCTTAAGGATCAAATTGAGATAGAAGGAGATCCTAATACATGAAAGAGTAGAAGGGGATGTAAGAAATTTAAGGAGTATGGTGTCAGGATTAATTATCGCTTGAGAAGCCAAACTGTTTCAGAAGAGTTGGTCAAATTCAAAGGAAAAAAGCTGGTGGAATTTGAAAAGAACACAAAGAAAAGGTGCAAGTATCATAAGGATTATCTTGGAGGATGTAATTCTCCCAGTGAGCTTTCTGATAGCCCTTTAGATAGTGAGGTTGACACTGATCCAGATTGTGACCATTATCCACTCTACTTGGTACCTTTTGAAGACTTTGATGAGGAAGTGGTGATGGTTCCTTGAGTTCCACCATGATCAAGATGCGCCCTAGTATTTTATGAGGCTGATGAATTAGAGTGATGACTCTTCTCCATTTTTGTTTTTGATGACACCATGGCCCTTTTCTCAGGATTTTCCTATTCAATATTCATTTGATTTCTTGTTTCTAGTGTTGATGTGGAAATTTTTTTGGCTGGTGCATTGGAGAAGTGCCAGAATTCCTAGTGTTGGTGGCATGTAGGTTTCTTTCGGGTAGTATGAAAGTTTTTTCTAGGGATACTAGTGGAGAATATTATTTTTTCAACAAGGATGAGGATTAAATGTTGTTGCAAGAAACTCTTCCTTTTGAGGAGCTAGCATGTCTTCATGCAAAGGATGTGTAATTTGGTCTTTTACTCTTCCATTTTCCACAATGAGTGCATGTAACTAAGTAGGAACATCTCAAATTCTAGTGAAAATGAAATAGAATGAAGTGAAATGTAAATGTAATTGAGTTTGATGCTTGTTGCTCCCTTGTTCTATTATGAGTATTTTAGGGCTCATTACAAAGGATCATAGTTTTAAGTCTCAAAACAGTTTTAGACAAATAGAATAGTATATTGTCTTTGATATGAGTCCTGTATGTAATACTCTTAAAATAGTTTTATAGAAATTATTGATATCAAAACAAATATCAGTTTGGAAACAAACACTCTACATTGTATCTTTCTCACAAGTTATGAATGAAAATACTAATGGTGTTATCATTCATCCTCAATTGTTCTATTGAATGTATGAGTTTGTTTTAGCTTTAACTCAAAGAATTGTTTAAAATTCTTAAGGAGGGTTATAGATTTCATAAGGAATTGCATAGGATTTGTAAATAGTGAGTGTTTTAAATCATTGTGAGTTTTCATAATTCAAAGCACTACGAAAATAGTCCACCAATCACTGAATTAAGTACTTTATATATTATTGGTCCTTATATATATGAATCTGTTGCTCCAATTGATGAAACACTAGTCTTTTTGTTAGAAAATCTTCCATTAAAATGAGTAATTAGCATACCAAGCCATAGACTTAAAATAAGAAAAAAATTCATTTAAAATGTTTTCTAGTATGGTGTAGGTTTGAACTACCCTTGTTTACTAGCAAATAGGTAGTTATTTGCTTAAAGGTTTGCCTAACCTTCAGTGAAGCTCACTATTTGTAATATGTAGGAATAAAATTTTGTATAAATGTGTTATCAACTAGATACACCTAACGTGAACACAATTTGGAACACCCTCCTAGGTCCTACAAAACCTAAAGTGTACGAGTAAAAGACCTTAAAATCCTTTACTCATTGTATTTTCCACTAACCTTGTAGTTTCTTCATTATAGGAGTTGGCTACTCTTTAGAGAACTCTAAGGTTCTGCTAGAAAAATCAACAACAAAAATATAGCCTTATATTAGAATATCATCTAGCCTTAAGAGTCAAGATTTTGGTGAGTTTGTACATCTAGTTTAAATTTTAAGAATTATTTAGACTTGGAAGTGATTCTATTATAGTGATTTGAAAGAATATATGTGTGCCTTTGGTATGGGAAAATACCTAGAATGAAATTCATTCTTAAAAGGAGCTTCATCTTTCTTGAAGTTCATTACTCTGAAAAGAGAGGTGGCGACTCTGTATATAGAACCTATTGAAGATTTGAAGAGAATTTCATATCTAAAATAATTCCAATGTTGAAGAAAAATCTATAGTAGCTGCAATATATCTAGGTACTCTTCATATTTTGGGTTTTCAGGAAGCATACATTTTGTATATCAAGATCACATTCAAAAGTCATGAAAATTTTGGTCCCCTATTAAGTGAATAAGTGCTACAAGAGGGAATGATAGTGACTTATTATGTATACTTCTATATTACTTGATTGCAAAATTTATTATGAGGTGAAGAATAAATTATTTCTAAAGAATTCATTCAAAATATCTGAAGTAAATCAAGATAGAAATCAGCATTAGAGAAGCTTAATATTATGATGTAAAAGAACTTGGATGTACCCTTTGTAATTACAATATTGATAGGAAAAGCTTGTAAGGGTATAAGAAATTATATCATCAATATATAAATCTCTGTATGGTGCCTAGTGCAACCGTGGTTTGTAATCAACTCCAGTCAAGTTGTAAGAGAATTTTTAACTCTGAAAGATATAGATATATTAATTTTGTTGGAATTAATGGTTACCCAAATGTTATTCCATCTAACATTGTGAAATATTTACCAAAATTCAGTGGTACAAAGAATGAAGCAACAAATAAATATTTTCAAGAATTTAACAATTTAATGGATGACTATGAGATAGATCATGAGGATATGGTTATGAGATTATTTGTTCAATCTTTGAAAGGATATGTAAGAGAATGGTTCTCTGACTAACCAACTTTCTTAATTTTTTCTTGGAGCGAGTTCAAAGTAGGATTCACAAAGCAATTTGGTGAAAGAAGCAATGCTAGTTCCATGCTTAATAAATTTATGAATATTGAGAAAGAAGAGGATGAGCTAATCTCAAAAATTAACCAAAGATTCACCAAAACATTGAGGGATATTCTTGAAGGTATGGTACTAAGTGATGTGGTATGTTTGGTTGTTTATTAAGGAGAATTTGATAATGAGATGAGCTATTTTCTAAGAGACAAGGATCCAAAAACTTTGTATCAAGAATATAGGATGGCCATGAACATTGAAAACAATTTGAAATATGCAATGCAAAGGAAGTATTTTTCTACATGTGTTTATTTCCCTAAGACACTAAATGTTGATAAGAGGTGTAAGTCGAAAGGTAAAGATAAGTGTGAAAACACCTACACCCATATTATTTCAGCTTACACATCATTCCATAATATTGATCACATAGACTCCCAAAGAAATCATTAGGAAGTTGCATGTACATTTATAATCCCATAACCCCTATTCAAGATCTTTCTTGCATAAGAAGGCATGAAGGAGAATCATCATATGATCTTTATGCAAGATCTATGGATATTCTATCTTCAATTCTAGAATGTTATAGACCTGAAAATTCAATGTGCATTGATTTATTTAATGAATCTTATGAACTAGGTTTGAGTGCTCTACCAAAGGAGTTGAAGGCAGTTAGGCTTGACATAGTGTGTGAATACATTTCTTATTTTTAAAAAAATAGAGATGATCATAAAAAGTCTACTATGTTTTCAAACTACAATGGTAATGCTTTTGCTACTCCATATGAGTTAAGTAATGAGATATCACATAAAGAAGAAAAGAGTAGAGAAGAGATTGAAAAAGTATGCCTTAGTAAAGTAAAAGAAATGTGTGATTTTAATTCTTTTGAAGATTGCATCACTTGTGGTCCAATGGAAGACATAACATTTTGTAATTAATTTGAAGATTCTAAACATAGTTTCAGTGTTGATGAGTTCCCTCGCTACAATAATAATGATGATGAAATTGAGCATTATCACTCCTATGATAGTCAGGGTTTTCCTTATAAGAAAAAGATTTAATTCTTTGCTACAATTGAGAAATAAGATAGTGGAAACATAGGTTTTCCTAAGAAGGAACAACTCTCTTCCTATGAAGAATTTTCAGAGTATGAGTTAGAGATGTTACTTGTAGAAGATGTAGAGGAAGTTGAAAATCTATTTGTATGCTCCTATGGCAACTTTCATGATTCTAAAGATAATGATGAATTGAAGGATTTTGATATTCATAATGAACAGGCTAAAGATTTTATGTCAAAAATAAATGTAAGGGAAAACCCTTTATTTGATGAGCCTCCATTTTCACTAGAGATGAGAAATAATGATCATTATTAGTGTAGAGAAAATCTAATTTTTATTGAAAATTCTGATAAATCACTTAATACATGATTAGAATGTGGCCTTGAACAAGCAAAGCAACCTATTGATAATATTTTGGAGGATGTTACATATGAATATTTCACATTTGACACAAATGTTGCAAATGAAGTTGAGTATCATGATGTTGATTACTTGGAAGAAGAAGATGTTGATACAAAATGACCAAGATTACATTGGCAATGATATATTTAGAGAAATTGAAAAAAGTGCTAGTGACAATGTTTGTAATCAGGAAAATTTGAAGAATATCCATATTTTCCTTCTCATAAGAAGAAGGATATACATGTTGCAACGGTATGAAAAAGATATCTATGTGGGTTGAAGGAAATCAATTCTTTCAATATATTGGTTTTTCATAGGGGTAGGAATTATCCCTAAGTTTCACTCGCCTGGGGCCACCAAAGTGGAATTGAATCCTAGTTGCATTGCATAGTGCATACTCAAAATTTTCACCTTAGGAGAAGGCTTCAAATGAAGTGGAGACTGGATCTCCCTTTTTAGGCTTTTGGGGCCTGTGTAAAATTCTACATATTTTGGTTTGTTTTGGCTCTTTTCTTTTGTGCCTAGTTTGTTTCACCCATGATTCTAGGATTTCACCATGCCTACAAGGAATGTGTCCCTAAGAAGAGCCACTAATGGAACCCCTCCAAAAATTCTTGGTTCCATTCTACAATTATGCAAAATTTAGCTCAGATACTCATTTATGGCTTAAGGTTGTGCTTCTCATAAGTGTGTTAGGGTTTTTATGTTGTTGAAAACCTTCAAAATTGGCCTACAAGCTTTGAAAACCCCTTCATCATTTTAAAATTTTCATTGACCTGATATTCTTTGTCTCTAGTTGTCTAAGTTACCTCTTAAGCCATTGATGGCATTCTATTCACTAGCCCCTTGATTTTAGGTTTGTCGGTCACCTTGGTCCTTCTCAATATTAATTTTTTATATGTTTGAGGCTTAATCTTATAAAGACTGAAATCCTTAGCCTTCATCCTTTATGGGTCAAGTTACCATCTTCCTAGGGGTGGACCCTTTTTAAGATTAAGTTTTGTGGCATGTGCAAAATTAAGATTTCATATTAGTCATTCGATCATTAGAAGTTGATCCCAATAAGTCCCGATGCACCTTTGTTGATTTACTTCTTATTTTATTCACACGAGCTAACGAGCTTCACCCACGTTTCTAGCATATTAGTGTGCCTAATCTTTTTGGTGAAGGTAGCTAGCATGATTCAAAAAAGATCAATAGTCATAGTTTTAAAGACGTGGCCACAACTTGATGTTTCCCCATTCACTTGTGTTGTTTTATTTCATGTTATTTTAAGTACACAGGCTAGTGGGTGATGGCCACATGTTACTAATAGATGGTGGGACCTATATCTCTAGAAGACAGTGGTAAACATAGTTCAGAGAAAGATAAACAGTGAACACTAAAACATGTGTTCTCATCAGGGTCGTTCCATGTGCACCCGTCCATCTAAAGCAATAAGGAAAGATAGCTACATGGGCTAGTGGGTGGTTTTCCACTTGTCACTTATTGAGAATCCCATCAAGCTCTAATGATGATTATTTTTGAGTAAAGAAGGAAATCGACAGTTGATGTCATGTGATGTTGGTTGATCTTGACCACTCCCTGCCATCCTGTTTAGGCCCTGCCTATGTCCCATATTCTTCAACAGGCAAGGGGGAAAGTGACATGTAGATATTTTAAAAGGGCTCCAATGGAATCTAATGGAGTTGGAAGATTGCTAAATTTGGTTGAGAGGGTACTATTTCCAAATGACACCATTTTTCAAATTTATTCTTTGAGGCATATGTTTGGGAGTTTGACCGTCAATACTGACAATTATTGGTATGTGTGGGAAGGTGAAAATAAAGTATGAAAATGTATGAATAGATAGATTGAGATTAAATTAGGATCAATCCCCACTATTCTACTATGAATAAATACAAGTGAATTAATTTCCATAGGTAAGCGGGTGATTATAGCACAAAAAGTGTTAAATGATGCTAAGTATGTGGTTAAAATATGTGTATAGAGTGGATGTTTATCTACTCAGGGATTTTCTAATCAAGAAAAGGAATTAAATGCATAATTAAAACATGTTCATAATTAGTTACACCAGTAATCTATCTGTTGACTTATTTTTAAAACATGATCAATGGTTAAGGTTAAAAAGGATCAAAGCAGACTATTTTCAGCTTGTGCACTCAAGATTTCTTTTAGTATTAATGGTTGGATCACTTGCATGGATCAATATAAGGTGGACCGATGGCCATATTTTTCATTCTAAAATTTTATCCAAGAGTAAAATTTGGTGAAGGTTTTCTAGTTCTTATCACTGATAAGATGCATAAGTCTAGAGAGTCTGTTAGGCTAGTTCAAAGGTCTAGGAGATGGAGTTTTCTTTAGTCTGAGGATAATTCTCTTAAGGTTGAAATTGAGACACAGGGAGCTCCTAATACACCAAAGAGTAGAAGGGGACATAGGAAACTTAAGGAGAATGGTGTCAGGAGTAATTACTGCTTGAGAAGCTAAACTATTTTAGAAGAGCTGGTCAAATTCAAAGGAGAAAAGTTGGTGGAATATGAAATGAAGGCAAAGAAAAAGTGCAAGTATCATAAGGCTTATCTTGGAGGACATAATTCTCCCATTGAGGTTTCTAATAGCTCTTTAGACAATGAGGGTGACATTGATCTAGAGTGTGACCATTATCCACTCTCCCTAGTATCTTATGAAGACTCTTATGAGGAAGTGGTGATGGTTCCTCCAGTTCCACCATTAGCAAGATGTGGGCTAGTATCCTCAAAGGTTGATGACTTAGAGTGATGACTCTGCCCCATTTTTGTTTTTGATGACACCATGGCCCTTTTTTTAGGATTTTTCTATTCAAAATTCATGTGATTTCTTGTTTCTAGTGCTAATGTGGAAATTTTTCAGGCTCCTGTGTTGGAGAAGTGCCATACTTCCTAACATCAGTGGCATGTAGGTTTCTTTTAGGTAGTATGAAATTTTTTGCTAGGGATGGTAGTGGAGAATCTTCTTTGGTCAACAAGGATGAGGATTCAATGTTACTACAACAAAATCTTCCTTTTGAGGAGTTGGCATGTCTTCATGCAAGGGATGTGGAATTTGGTCTTCTACTCTTCCATTTTTTGTGATGAGTGCATGTATCTAAATAGGAGTGTCTCGGATTCTAGTGCAAATGAAATAGAATGAAGCAAAATGTAAATGTAATTGAGCCTGGTACTTGTTGATCCCTTGCTCTATAAAAGGGATTTTAGGGCTCATTATAGAGGGTCAAATTTTTAAGTCTCAATAGAGTTTTAGGTGAAAGCTAGTTCAAGAAAGTCACTTTATGAGGAATATGGACAAATAGAATAGTAGATTGTCTTGGATATGACTCTTGTATGCAATAGTCTTAAATTAGTTGTATAGAAATTATTGATATCAAAATAAATATCAGTCTGGAAACAAACACTCTTTAATGTATCTTTCTCACAAGTCATGAATGAAAATACTAATAGTGTTATCATTCATCTTCAATTGTTCCATTGAATTTATGATTATGGTTTAGCTTTAACTCAAAGAGTTTAGTAAAATGCTTAAGGATGGTTATAGATTTTATAAATAATTACATAGGATTTGACAGTATTGAGTGTTTTTAGGCATTGCAATTTTTCATAAATGCAAAGCACTATGAAAATAGTCCACCAGTCACTAAATTAAAAACTTTATATATTACTGGTTCTTATATATTTTACTCTATTGCTCCAATTGACGAAACACTGGTCTTTTTGTTAGAAAATATTGCATGAAAATGAGTAATTAGCATACTTGGCTATAGACTTAAAATAAGAACAAAATTCATTTAATTTTTTTCTAGTATGTTGTGGGTTTGAACTACCCATGTTTCCTAGAAAATAGGTAGTTATCTTCTTAAAGGTCTACCAAAGCATTAGTGAAGTACACTATTTGCAATATGTAGGAATAAATCTATGTATAAATGTGTTATCAACTAGATACAACTCACGTGAACACAATCTGGAACACCCTCCTAGGTCCTACAGAGCATAAAATGTAGGAGTAAAAGACCTTAAAATCCTTTACACATTGTCTTGGCCACTAACCTTGTATATTCTTCATTATAGGAGTTGGCTACTCTTTAGAGAACTCTAAGGTTTTGCTAGAAAAATCACCAACACCTCAAATTTTATTCTTTGCTTTACTTTACTATGCCTTATGTCAAAACCTTACATTAGGTGGGGGTTTATTAATCATTTCAAATCTAGGTGGAATTTTTGCTAGTTTTGCTAATTGTGCACCTTGTCACTTATGTTGAAATTCCCTAGGTCTAGGTAGTGTTTATGACTTTACCTTAACATATTGCTTTATTGAAGAAAAAATTTACATGTTGGTGACCCATGTGGCTAATTACCATTTGTAAGAAGTTGTTTGTTGATTATGTTACAAGTTATGTCTATTGGTGAAATTCCTTAAACTCTTTAAAACTTTAGTGGTGTTTTATCAAGTTCAATGAATTACATGTTTTCCTGCCTAGGAGTGTTTTTGATTAATTAATGAAAAGCATTGAGAATTAATTTACAAAATCATTGCATTAAAGGAAGAAAATAAAATGTAATATGAACAAGAAAATGAACAAACCATGCATAAAGTAACAAAAGGATAGCAAAATATATTTTATATATATATATATATATATATATATATATATATATATATGTATATATATATATATGTATATATATATATGTATATATATATATATGTATATATATATATATGTATATATATATATATATATATATATATATATATATATATATATATATATGTATATATATATATATATATGTATACATAATATCAATATTACAAAATTAGGTGATTCGATTACCCAGTACATATCCATAACAAAAGAAAAACAAAGAGAGATTATTTTTCAAACACACAGTGCAAACATCAAAACTCAAATGCCCTCAACCACAATCTGGAGGCCTTCAAGTTGAGTAGGGGATAGTAGGTTATCATGTGATTGTAGGAATTGGGAAAAGAGCACCATATCATTGCTCATAATTCTTGCTCAAAGAAGAGAAACTATTTCCTTCATGCCCTCATTTTGAAGAGTTGACACTATGCAAATGGCATCACCTACCAGTGAGCCTAGTTACGTTGAGAGGCGTAACCTACAGTGACAGCACGAGTGGAGTGTGACCGTGTAAAAAGAATATGTTAACTTATAAAAAAATGCCGAGAACTAAAGAAATGAAATATTATATGTTTCAGTCATAACTTTTCAAACTAATATAAATAGGAAGTAAATAGTGGGAATTAAAAAGAGATTATTACCAGCAAATAGTGCAAATAAATATAGAGGTGGAGATAAATACCGTGAGTGAAAAAAATAAGTTATTTCTATTTTCATTTTGTCTAAAAATATTTCTATACATTATAATACTTTTATAAATGTATTATTAATTTTTTTGGGTAAAAGGTAATTTTATTATAAACGTTTTAATGCTTACATTATAATGTTTATTTTATTATAAGTGAATAATTTTTTAATAAAATATCTATTATAAGAAAGTAAATATTTTTTTAATTTTATTTTTTTAGGGTAAAAAAGTAATTCTATTATAATGTTTTTCAATCACAAATAAGAAAGTAATTTAATATAAAATATAAATGTATTATTAATTGTTTTTAGTTTTATTCTTTTAGGGTAAAAAATTTAATTTAATTAAAATGTTTTTAAAATGTTTTTAATATATGTTTTCGTCATAACTTTTCAAACTAATATAAATAGGAAGTAAATAGTGGGAATTAAAAAGAGATTATTAGCGAATAGTGCGAATAAATACCATGAGTGAAAAAAATAAGTTATTTCTATTTTCATTTTGTCTAAAAATATTTGTATGCATTATAATACTTTTTTAGATTTATTTATTATATTTTTTTCAATTATAAATAAGAAAGTAATTTAATATAAAATTTAAATGTATTATTAAAATTTGTATGCATTATAATACTAGACCTCATGACCAACCTCCTGCAATAGGAAAGATTTAGCCAACCGAGCTAGGGCCCCAACCCCATTTATTAGATTGTTTTCAATTATAAATAAGAAAGTAATTTAATATAAAATTTAAATGTATTATTAATTTTTTTAGGGTAAAAGGTAATTTCATTATAAACATTTTAATGCTTACATTATAATATTTGTTTTATTATAAGTAAGTAAATAATTTTTTAATAAAATATCTAAGAAAGTAATATTTTTTTAGTTTTATTTTTTTAGGGTAAAAAAGTAATTCTATTATAATGCTTTTTCAATTACAAATAAGAAAGTAATTTAATATAAAATATAAATGTATTGTTAATTGTTTTTTAGTTTTATTCTTTTAGGGTAAAAAAGTTAATTTCATTAAAATGTTTTTAAAATATTTTTAATGCTTACATTATAATATTTTTTTATAAGCAAGTAAATAATTTTTTAATAATATATGTATTATGTGATAATGTTTATATTTAACACATATAATTTATATCACATACAAAAACAAGCAAATAGTGTAATGGATTAATAGATTTGATTTGTAATTGAAGGGTTATGGGTTCAACTCTCATTGTGGTTTTTTTTTTTTTAAAAGGGGGGTAAAAAATTATTGAATCAACCAGCAAAGTATAAAGAGCAGGGGCCAAGAGCCCAAAAGAGAACACAACACCAATAGAAAAAATACCCCAAAAGAAGCACAACTAACCATTCGTATCTTCCTTGACAAGACTCTCAAGATCCAAAGAACATTTTGGAGGCAGGTGAGTCCAATCTCCCATCCTCCATCCCTCTCCACAATTAGAAGCCCACTTAGCTAGGCAATCGAGGAACATAGCAACAAGAGACTGCATCCAGAGAAGTGCTCAACCTAATAATTTGTCTACCCACCACTGCAAGATGCCAATCCACATCTTCCACCCGTTGCGAATTCAACATATCCAGTACCACCTGAGAGTCTGACTCACAGATAATCTTGCTCCATCCTAGAGCACAAACTCTTTCAAGAGCCATGAGGATAGCAAGTGCCTCCATGCAATTATTCGTTTGAATCCCCTTATATTCAGAGAAAAAGAAAATAACCTTACTAGAGCTGTCCCTGCCAATTCCTCCAACCCCAGCATGCCCGAGATTTCCCCTAGAAGACCCATCAGTATTGATCTTGAGAGTCCCAAAAGGGGGGGACCACTTTCCCTCCCTACAAACCTTCCTTTTAGCTTTCCTGCTTCTGGTCAGTTGTATCTTCCGAAGAGCACCATTAGAATCAACACATAGAATATTCAACTTTTGAACCACTCGCACATCTTCAGGAGCAATATCCTCTGAGAGATCACACTTCACAGCAAGAGTCTCCTGTAGCATATTTATTACTTGCAACCACACCTGTTGCACCCTCTTTGATTTATCCTGGAAAATCCTATGGTTCCTTTCCAACCACACCAGCCATATAATAAATCCTAGACCAATACCCCAAGCCACTTGTAGAGAGGAAGTCTTAGAAGGGGGTCTACCAAGACTATTCCAAAACTCAATCAAAGAGTGTGCATGAATACAAGCATGCTCCCAAGCTTCCCACCACCAATGCCAAATAACCCTGGTGAAAGAACATTGGAAAAAGAGGTTGCGAACTATTTTCTTCACTTTGATTACATAAAGTACAGATAGAAGGCCCATGAAAACCCCCCTTCTGGAGATTCTCCCAAGTAAGACATCTATTTTGAACCACAAGCCATAAGAAAAAGTTCCACTTGGGCCAAGCCAATTTATTCCAAACTTGCTTCCACCAAGATATGTCAATCCTGTCAAAATTTTGTCTTTCCAACTCTTGATAACCTGAGGCAATTGAGAACTTTCCTTTCGGATTGGGTCCCCAAGCGAGGGTATCAGCTCCTCTTAAAGAGTTACACACTCTGCCAGCAAGAATCCCAGCAAGGGTCTCTCTCTCTCCCTCATAACCCCTAGGAGGACATTCTTGGGGTTGTTTCCATCTGGCAACCTCGCCCCTCCCTACCCTTAAAAATACCTTAAAATCCTCAACCTTACTCCATCCTGCTGCAAGGAAACTATCACATAAAGCTTGAAGGTGGGGGTATTGAGATAAAATAGGAGGAAAACCATCCCAAGAATCCTCCCAAAATAGGGCATCTGAACTGCTATTGCAAATCCAAAAAAGACCATTTTTAACTAACTGTGCCCCTTTCTTCAAATTCTTCCAGATCATGGACCCCCTTCCACTTAGGTTGTACCTTGGTACATCTTTCCCATCCACCCCACCAAGGTATTTAACATTAAGGATTTTAGCCCATCCTTGATCTTGGCTTATGCACCATCTCCAAAATAACTTAGCAGCTAGAGCCCAACCGTTCAAACTTGTATTCCTCAAACCAAGGTCACCATCATGCTTTGATCTACAAACACAATCCCATTTGACCAAACTCCATTTTGAGGAAAGAAAATTACCTATCCATAAAAATTTCCTTGAAAGGGAATCAAAGTCCTTAATGAAGCCAGCAGGGGCTGACTACACAAGACACCTGTAGATAGGAAGAGCTTGGATCACAGACTTCAAAAGAGTCATTCTACCAGTAGTTGAAAGCCATCGGTGAGTCCAATGACTCACCTTACTTCGAAGCTTATCCAAAATCTCTTGCCACACACCCCTTGATAGCCTTTGGTCTGAAAGAGGGATGCCAAGATACACTAAAGGAAACGTTCCAATTTGAAACCTCAAGATATGAGAAATTTGAGCTTGAATAGAAGCGGGGGTATTGAAGAAGAATATTTGTGACTTTTCTTCATTAATCTTCTGTACTGAGGCTTTCACATAAATATCCAAAGCTCTTTGGAAACTAGCTGCCTCCTGAATTCTTGTGACACCCATCAAAGATGTATCATCCACAAATTGGAGGTGGGAAGGAGGAATGCCATGCCCCCACTTCCAACCTTGTATCCCTCCCTAACTAACTTGAGACTTAATAAGTCTTCCGAACCCTTCCTCCATCAGGATGAACAGGTAAGGGGAGAGAGGATCCCCTTGCCTAAGACCTTTGGTCACACCAAATAAGTTAGAAGGTTCACCATTAATCAGGACAACAAAAGAAGGTGAAGTTATGCAGCTCATAACCCAACTAATCCACTCCTGTCCAAAACCAAAGGCTTGTAAAAGTTTTTGCAAAAAACTCCATCTGACCCTATCATAAGCCTTGGCCATGTCCAACTTTATGAACATAGCCTTTTCTGTAGAGGCTGCCATAGAGTGCATAGCTTCCACCGCTATGATAACCCCATCCAAAAATTTTTGTCCTGTAACAAAGCCCCCTTGCTCCTCAGAGATTAGGTTACTGAGCCATGGCTTTAAACATTCAGCTATCACTTTTGTCATTATTTTGTACATCACATTGCACAAAGAAATAGGTCTAAATAAATTAAGGGAGTTAGCTCCTTCCTTCTTTGGGATGAGAGCAAGGAAAGTTGCATTCAAAGCCTTAAGCATCTATTTATTGTTAAGGGATTCCTGTACCACTTCAAAGAGGTCCATCTTGAAAATCTCCCAAAAGGCTTGAAAGAACTCTATAGGAAAACCATCTGGTCCTGGGGCTTTACCCTTTTTCATTTCAAACACAACGAGCTCTATCTCAGCTAGAGTAATGGGCTTAATGAGAGCCTCATTCATTTCAGGAGTGACCAAGGAGGGAATGCAATCCAGAACCAAATCCTCCTCAACCCTAGCCAAATTTGAGTCTTCTGAAAACAAACTCCTAAAAAATCTAGTAGCCTCCAAAGCAGTCTCCCTATGAGAGGAAAGTAGAATCCCTTTAGCTGTCATGAGAGAATTGAGAACCCTCCCATGCCTTCTGTCCTTAATAGTGTTGTGGAAGAACTTAGAATTTTTGTCCCCTTCCTGGAGCCAATCGATTCAATCTTTTTGTTTCCAATAAATCTCTTCTCGTAGCTCCCATTCCTCTAGATCTTTTAAGGCCACAGCTTCTTCTCTATATAGCCCATCAGACAAGCCCTGTTCTCTGATTTGGTTTGTAATATTGTCCACCCTCTGTTGTGTTGCTCTCTTGGCTCCAAAGATATTTCCAGAGCACTCTTTGTTCCACCTTTTTAGCTTAAACTTAACATACTACAATTGCTTGACAAAAGAAAACATAGCGGTGCCATAAGCAGGCTTCCCTTCCCTCCACCAAGCAGTGATATAATCTTGAAGAGAGGCATCCCTCAACCACATAAGCTGAAACTTAAAGGATGGATTCTTTATCTTCTGAAACTTAGAAGTAGTCAAAAAAATTGGCTAGTGATCTAAACCCCTCTAGTCCAAAATCCTTGAACTAGTAATCCAACTGTTTGCCATCCAGAAATAAGAGACCAGAAACCTATCTAATCTTTTTGCTATTGCTTTCACACCACATCTCCTATTATTCCTTGTGAACAACCCATTGGAAGGTGTGATGTCCACCACCCTCGAGCTTTCAATGTTACTCCTTAAAAGGCCACCAGAGGGGTCGAGCTTGGGATTACCACCCTGCTTCTCTTCCAAACTTAAAATTGCATTGAAATCTCCTGCCAGAATCTAAGGGAATAGAGAGGTAAGAGAGCGAACATATCCTATATGTGACCAAAGCAAATTTTTTCCAATAAAATCAATCAGAGCATAAACATTAGTGAAGAGAAGAGTCTCACTAGTTACGCAACATGTGGCCACCAAGGAAATAGTAGATTTGCTAGAAACCCAGCAAAGTGGGACTAGCTTGTGAGGATCCCATAAAAGAGCTAAACCCCCAGAACATCCTTAAGCGCCAATGCACTGACAAAGACATCTAGGCCAAATATTAGCAGCCATGTAATGCATCCTATCAATAAATAACTTAGTTTCCTGAATAAAAACCACCTCAGGCGAATGAGACTTAATCAACTCCCAAATAGCCTTTTGTCTAGGGATGCTATTCAACCCCCTTACATTCCATGAAAGAACAATCATTTCTAATGAAGAGGGAAGTGGGAATCAATGGTCTTCACAGAACCAGACTCCACTAAAGTCTCTCCCACTAACTTCACCTTTTCCTAGTCTTTCTTCCTCCCTACCTTGAGAGGCTTCTCTGGGGTATCTTTTCTAATGGTTTTTTGATGAATACCTAAAACAGAAGGGGAACCCTTGCTTTTGCTCTCCTCCTGCCAAAAATTTTTGGTGCAAGCCTTGGTTCAGGGATGAGTAGAAATCTCCTACAATTCCTTGTCTCCACTAGTTTCCAACTCCTCAAAAGGTCTCACTGAAGTATCTATGACCATCTGTACCCCAAGCTCTCTCTCATATGAATCAGCCTAAACAACATTGGTCTCCTCCCCACCTATTTCCTTTGCTTCCAAGAGCTCATGGCTAGCTGGCATATTAGCAATGGTTCCGTCAAACAGTTCCAAGTCATCCAACCCATCAAACCTATTGCAAACCTCATTTGTCTGTCTGTCCTTAAAGGTCCTCTTTTGGTCATGCCCCTTATTACGCCCTCTTATAGGGATGTAGCCCTTCTTGTCCTCCCTCATAGGGGCCTTCCCTTTATCTTGGGTGTGAGGAGCACTAGCCGACCCTATTTTTGAATCCTCTACAAGTTTTGATTTGGGGAACACCCTCTACAAATGCCCATATTCATGACAAAAATGACAACGAAACGACAACGTTTCATTGTCAAGTTGTTGAATCCATGAACTTGACCCCAACCGAATTTTGATAGAATCAGGCAAGGGCTTATTCAAATCAATTTCGACACATACCCAGGCATAGGTAATTACCTTCTTCTCCATAGTCTGTCTTGAAGTACCAACTAGTTTTCCAAGCTGGTTTGCAACTAAACTAAAAATGTCCTCCCTCTAGAATTCTAAAGGAAGCCATGGTAATCTCACCCAAATCGAAACCTACGAAGGAAGCTCTTCTGTAGGGTTGAATCCCACATGCCAAGGCTTAATGAAGAGAGCCACTTGATTGTAGAAATAGGGCCCTCCTTCAAAAACTTTATTCCTGTTTGACATGCAAGAGAAAACCAATTGAAAATAGCCATTGGCTGCCAACAAAACATCCATATCCCCCTCTAGAGACTAGGTACGCCAAGCCCATGATTCCAAAAAAGACAAGGATACCCGAATCCCTAGGAACTTATAGATCAGAGCATTCTTTGATAAATAGTTGATATCATCCACAATAGCTTCAGGTTGGATCTCAACAATCAGCTGATTATCACTCTTAGTAAGGCACCCGTTCACCTTTGAGGGCCTAAAACCTCTAGATAGATAAGAGGACTCACCCATTCCTGATCCAGACTCATCAAAAAAAGGATTCGAATTCAATAGAACTGAAGGATTGCTTCCCGCCACTGTATCCTTGAAAGACAACCCCTTACCACCAGGGGAGATCCTGTTTGGAGCCATGTAAGGCCTAAAACCAAAGAACCCCAAAAAACCCAAAGCACACCAGAGAAGAGCACATAAAATAAACCCAACCCCCCCCACCAAGCTTCAATCACCACAAAAAACTGCAGCCCTCCCATAGACACAAGAACACCCCCCAACCACTAAATACAGAGCACAAAACGTACAGGAAGAAGTAGAAAAATGTTAGAAAAATGCACAAGAAACAAGCAGAAAATGTGACCAGCCAAGCCACAAACCCTGCGCACTAGATCACCCCTTTCGAACTGCCCCCAACATAGAAGAATCTAAGTACGAGGCATAGCTAGGGTAGAGAAACCCTAGCCAGCGTGCATGCACTAGCCCACAGTGATGCCATCTCTTTTAGAAAAAATCAAAAATTTAATATTCATTGTGGTTTAAAAATTAATACATTTTTTAATTAATTTATTTATTACTAATTTTATTGAAAAAGTTATTAATTAACAAAATTGTAATCATAAAAAATCAAAATAAACATGTAGTGTAATGGATTAGTGTATTTTGTTTATAACTATAAGGTTGTGGGTTCAACTATCATTTGGATTCAAAAGTTAATATATTTTTCAATTAAAAGTGAATATTACTATGAAATGGTACTTGTAGAAAATAAGCAAATATCACTACTTTAAAAATAATAATAGCCAAGGAAATATGTAATTATGTTTTCTTAACAATGTCCTTTTATATTGTATTTAGTTGGTAAAATTATTTATATACCTATGAACCATTAAGTATCTTTACAAATTCTTAACAATTTTATAGATTTATTAATTTTTATTAAAATTTGTAGGATGTCTCATCGTCCAAGGACAAGTTTTCAAAATGAAGAGCAACGAAGAGAGCATCAAAGAGAATATGCTCAAAATTATATGATACAATGACATGAACAAATGGCTAATGCACAAAGAGAGGAAGCAAGGAGTTTTACAACTGAAGAGTAACAAACAGAACAAAAGAGAGAATATGCTCATATCTATATGAGACAACGACATGAACAAATGAATGATGTACAAAGACAAGAAGAAAGGATTCGCCAAAACCAAAATGATAGAGAAAGAAGTCTTAAACATAGGGTAGATATGCCAACAGAAGAGATTGAAGCAGAAATGAGACAACATGTAGATAAAATGATAACACGTTGTTCACAAATTCAAAGAGCTATGCATTTTGATCAATTGAATGAGATAGAAAGACAACAAATACAAGTGTGCAATCGTGAATTAGTTAAAAAACATCATCAATCTCATGGCAATATTGAGGTAGTTTGAAGGGGTGAATTCTATTAAAATAGATCATGTGCTACAAACACCAAATGATAGAATTCAAAATGTAATGAATGTTGATAATAGAAGAGATCAAGAAGTAATTAATAATAATACAACTACTGAGATTGATTTGAAAAGTCTACAAATGATATTTCAACATGGACTAGATAAACATTCTACACCAAGTATGTGTTATATTTGTGAAGAGAGTTATCCTGCAATGAAGGTTGTATGGGTACTTGAGGGCCCTATTTGGAATCAATATCAACAAGAGAGTAATGAACATCAATTTTTAGCATTAAAAAATATGGATCCTTGTCCACAACCATCAGAACTTGCAAATTTAACACAAATAGAGGAAATGTTGATAGCACTTGTCAACCCAACACTTCAAGTAACACATACAACTGGAGGGAAATATAAATATAAAGGACATACCATAATTTTTCCACAAGAAGTGAGAGAAATAGCTAAAATTTTACCACATCGAATAAAAGATTTACCAGTCATTTTGTTCAAAAAAAGGATTAGCATGGAACAACTTATAATTTTACAGTTAATAGAGAAAGGGTATATAGAGCACTTAAATATAAAATAGAACATTATAGGTTCTATAAAGATGTTCAAATTGATGAAAATGTGCTTATTGAACTTACATGCAATTCAGATAAAAAAAAATTTGACCAACGAAATTCTATTTATATGGAGTTTGATTCAAATGCAGATGAGTATGTTTCAAAGGATGCAAGGTTCTTGTTAACATCTAACTTATGGATAGAATAAGGTCTTGTGAATGGAGCTTTAGGATACATCAAAAATATCATATACAAAACTGGATGTGGCCCACCAGATCCACCTACATATGTTATGGTTGAATTTGATAATTACTCTAGAATTCCTTTTGAAGATGCATCTCCAAATTTAATTCCAATTTCACCAATACAAAGGGGCCAAACACATCAATTTACCCTATGATTGGCTTGGGCACTAATGATCCAAAAATCACAAGGATTAACTCTTTCCAAGGAAACAATTGATATAGGACCAAGAGAAAGGGCAGGATTAACATTTGTTTGTATATCACATGTTAAGTCTTTGGATGGAATTATAATCTCACCACCATTTATGTATGATCATTATGAAAAAATGAAGACAGGAAAGCAACTCGCCAAAAGAAAAGCAAAGGAAGAAAAACTAAAATCTTTGGAAACATAACATTTTTATGTGATGTATATATTTTTCGAGTGAATTCTTTTATTAATATTGATATTAAATTTTTGGTATAAAAGATGAATTGTCTCATTCATTATGAATTCCTATTGTACACATCTCTTTGTGCATTTGAATAAATATGATATGAATCATGATTTGTAAAGTATTATAATTCTTTATTTAAAATAAAATATGTGATAAATTATTATTTTACATTGTGTGTTGCAGATGCTACTAGCTTTTCTATCTTAATATATTAATCTATATATTATACGCTGAGAGATATCATTTTCGAGGCGTATTTTTTTTTCTTTTTTTATGTTTGAATTTAAAAAATATGCCTTGAAAATGATATCTCTCGGCGTATAATATATAGATTAATATATTAAGATAGATATGCTAGTGATAGCTACTTTGAAACTACAATGAAATTCATGCCTAAATAGAAATTCTAATACTTTAACACCCTAGTCATGGTGACCAGAGGTCTTGAGGATTGTGTACACAAAATTCTCTAACATGGTAGTATTGTGTATGTGTGCCTATCCAAGAAACCCTTGACCTAGGATACCGTAAATCACCTCTTCTTCCACCCCACTCAATATCACAAAGACTTATTTTAGTTGATCTGATAGATTCCTGAATAATTGACTACATTCAATCTCTTCCAGAACAATGAAATCATTTGCAGAATCACCATCACTCTGAGTGCTCACCATTTTGGATGCTACTAAATGATGAAGAGTTGTAATGTTGGTCAAATTTATAGATGGCTATTCGAACATTGGTGCTTTTTTCTCTTAGATTCGGTGGGATGATAACATGGTTCAAAGTATTGGATGATTTGAAATAAACATTAAATCATTTCTTTAGCTGGAAGCTTACACGTGCTATCAAATGATGTTCCCAAAAGTCTCATTAATCATTTGATTATGTGAAATTTTATTCAATGAATGTTGTAAATAAGATCAGTTTTCTTGCTCGATGCCCTTTATTTCCTAGATTAATCTTTAGTAGAATCCAAAAGACAATGGAAGATAAGGAGATGCCAGATTTAGTAATGGTTTTAGCATTATTCTAAGGGAATGTTTGGCTATATATATGATTAAGCTAAAGGAGATGCAATTTTTTCTCCATCTTCAAAAAAGGGCACTTGGTTGTACTTTCAAGGAGTATTTAAGTTTAATTCATACTACAAATATTCATAATCATTGAATTATGGATTGAATGAGATGTTTTGTGTACTAATCTTTGTATCATATGTGAAATCAAGTTATATCTTCTTTGTGAGATGCACTTGATGGCATCCATTTATTACAATATGAGCTCATCTATGATGTTATATCAGCCATAGGTTTTTGAATCTTTGCATTGATTAATTATGACCTTCTGCTTTCACGTTTGCATTAGTATCATATTTATGAACTAACATTTGAACCTTACTACTTTCTGGTTAAAGACACACCATAATTTATTTTCAATTTTTTCTAATTCATTGAAGATCATAAGAGGGAGTTGTACCTCTAAAATTTAGAGGAAAGTCACAAATGCAATTATAACATTTCCAGAGTTGTTAGTGATGGTTTCTAGTGCTTTAGGGTAAATTATAATAATTTTTTTTTTAAGTGTCCATTTCATTCACTAACACTTAACAAACTTGAATCTAATGCATCCTTTTACCTATCCTTTTACCTATCCACAAAACAACCAAATTCCCCACAATAACACCTCTTGAGATGTTTGGTTACTTATATCCTAAAAAAAAGTTGAGCCTAAGTTCCCTACAATAGGTGAACCTATTTCCTCTAAGAAAGAAAATACTCAACCATTTTATGATAAAAAAAGTAACAAACACTCACATCAACCTAGAAGAGACAAATGGAAAGGTATTGACAATCTTGAGTAAGAAAGGATGTGATACAACAAGTGAACATAACATTCATCAAGTCCTAGATCAAATACAAACTAATGAAAACACAAAAGGGTTAGGATATCAAGATCCCCCTCAGAACATAAGACCTCTTAAATAATACCTAAGGCTTCATAGTAATGGTATGGTGATCTTATATTCTCCTCTTGATATGAATGTCCTTCTTCCTAAATAACAACAAATGACTAATAACAATGACAAGGATAATAGGATCACCTTAGCTCTCTCTTCCTCCATGTTCAATTCAAGAAGTTGGTGAATCTAGAAAATGCAAGAGGCCCTACAAGATATATAAATTAAAGTTCCCTTATCCACCACCTAAAAGTGAAAGGAAATTACAAATATTGTTAAACAAAGAACTAATAACATTACCACCAATGAAAGATAGGCACATACTATATCCTAAAGATGCATAAGTTCCACATTGTCAATACCACATGATATGTAGAACTCTTGGACATAGTAATGATGAGTGTTATGCATTTAAATTAGTATTGGACAATTTTCACTTCGATCGCAATGATTGCAATTGAGTGATTGCATAACATCCTCTTCAGGCAGATCCTATTATCATGTAATACTTGTAGAACATTCCATTCTCACTATTACATGAACTTTCCCATCACCTTCCTCAACTCATTGTTGTCTTGCAATTAGTGGGGGAAAGAGGTAGATATCCTTTTCCTATTAATGTGGTCCCCTTCGATGTTTTGTTTCATATTCTCTCTTTGTGATATTCCTCTTTTGGTACCTTCATTATTCTCTATGTCATGAATCTTTTTCTTTTAATTTTCAGTTTTCATTTTTCTTGTGTTTTCCTTTTGAGGATGATGCAAGGTTTTGAGAAATTCATGTCTCTTCCATGTCGACTCAAAAGGTTTTTTTTCTTTGCTTTCACTCTCTTTGTGTCATTCTTCTAGTTCAATGTGTATTTGGGCAATTATGACAATTCTAAACTCTTTAAAAACATTTTCAGCAAGAAACATACTAACCCCAAATCCATTAATCCCTTATGTATTTTATGTTTTCATTTTGGGGGCAACCCCTCTCTTGCCCTTTTCTTTTGCATGATGTAGCTCTACTTGGAAACATATGACTTGGCATAGGGATTTCCAAATTAGCTCTCATGTCTTCTTCTTTATTTTCATTTATCATTTGCTACTTTAAAGTAATTTCTCATAGCATGGTGTTTAGAAATTTATTTAAAGTGGGGGAATACATTGACATTATTCTTTTGCATTATTCTTTTTCATGGTTCATGGTGTAGTTTTGTTACTTCATATGATGTGTTTTTCACTTTGTGAATGACATTGGTTGTGATGTCTCTCATGAGCATGATCTCTCTTAGCATATTACATTCCTCTTAGTGGCTTGATGTGACACACTGTATCCCCTAAGTTGTGAATCTTCTATTCTTTGATTGGTCCTCTCTTGGAGACATTAGGAAATTTTTTCCCTAAGTTAAATATCTTGCATGAACTAAGCAGGAATCCTTTGAACATTCCCTCATTTTTTCATTTTGCATATATATAGCCACCTTGTATAACACAGCTTGCATGCCTATGGAGCCATCTTTTTTGTTCATGAGCTCCAAGCATACAAAGTTTTGCTTATCCCATGAAGCTCAAAATCATTTTTGTGTGATCCCTTATTAAAGTTATCAGTAGGTATAACTTTAGTATGGTTTGATTAGGAAAATAGACCAAGGATGACTTTCCTCATAGCCACTTGTGTCTATCTGAGTACATGCCAACCATGAGTGTATGTTTCTCACCTTTTTGGACTTCTCACCTAGTGGATAGCCTAAAGTTCTGTCACCTTAGAGTGAGTATGCATTTTTTGGAAAAAAAGGCCTAGATCTAATCCAAATCATGATGGAAAAATGATTGAATCTTGATTCAAATCTCTTTTATCCTTTTTCTCTTTTTCCTCTTTGATAGTGTATGCTTGTTATTTTTTATGCTTTTTATTATTCTCATGTGTGTTCCTTTGTGCCTATGTTGGTTTGTCATGGGATATTGATCCCAGGGGTTTGATCACAACTCTTTGTCATTTTCATCTCATCTTACTAGCATTGGTGCATTTGAACCCCTCTTGTTGTATTTTTTCTACTTTAGTGTGAGTTTGAAGCAAGTTCATCCTCTCACTAAAGTGGGGTCTAAATGTAGTGTCAAAAATTATTGTTGGGGACATTTTCACACTTGTTTGGGCCCTCCTTGTTGATTTGAGATTAGTATTTCCTTGATTTAGTGTTGTAATGTGGTTGAAACATTCACATTAGGTCTTGGGTGCTTGTGAGCTAATAGATTAAATTGTACCTTGCTAAAGTATTGTGAAGTGTTGCAACACACTTTCACACTTTTCTAAGGTCTTATTAATTAATTACACATAATAAACCCATTTTTAATAAAAATAAACATTAACCTTGCCTTATTTTAAGTGTTATAAAGTGTTGTAACAAAATTTCACACTTTTCTAAGTTTTTCATTAATAATTGGAATTTCTTATGCTTTAATTTACCCTATTTTGCATCCACAACCCTCATTTATTGTATATTTTTTGAGGATAATCCTGACACCAATCATTAGCCAATCATTATTTAGGTGTTTATGGGTTGTGTGGCCTAGATTTAGTGATTCAGGACTCATTCACCACCTTGGGTAAATGGGCCCCACCTAGATTATTGGGTCCTGATCCTATTTTTACACCTTTCTAAAAAAAATTGATTTTTGGCCCCATACATTATGCCATATGGGACTCATTCACCATCTTGGTTGAATGAGTCTCGTGTGGTCCAAAATTAAAATTAATTCAAAATTTTGTCAGAATTTTATTCTCCAAGATCTGATGTCAGCTTGTAGTGTTTTGATTTTGAGAATTCTTGCATAATTGAGTATAAATACTATTGGTGTTTTTTAAAGAACCAATCAAATATCACAAAGAATCTATGAATTTTCTAGATTCAATTCTTGAATACTTAGGAGATGATTGGCCAATGAATGAGAGGAAGCTAAATGCTTCCCTCCTATAGTTTGGGCTCTACAAAACCTAGGAGGGTGATCCCACAATGTGTATCTTACAATATTGCTACACAATTATACCACACATTGCATGATAAACAAATATATTCTTATTTAAATGCTAAATAGATGAAACCTTTAAAGAAACTAGAAATTCCTTTGAAAGATAAAACACCTAAAGCCAAGAATACCACACAATACAAACTACACAAAGGTAAATAAATTAAAATATTGGTTATAAATTTTGTCCTCAAGTTGGAGGAATAACTATAAGAAAAACACTTAACACCGTAAGATTAGTGCCTTATCTAAGGGTGGAGAGTGAAAACATAGTAAATTAAAGTATAAGGTGATTTTAATTCAAAAAATACATATCTTTGTGAAATTTCATTACAATTCACATATCAATACTCAAACTCCATGACTACTTATTAGATCCACTAAATATTTATATGAATTCATGCATTAATCAAGGTATTTTAACTAATTCATTAAACCAGGGCCAAGATTAAAACATAAATCAATGCAAAATAACAATAAAATTAATGAAATGATCATTGATCATATCTTCATTAATAAGTCATATAGAATGTTATAGTTGGAGAGAAAAAAGACTCATAAGATTTGTATTATCATTCATACATGCTTGGAAACCATACAATTTATAAAATCTACTTGATTGACTCAGAACCAAAGATACAAACTCAAAATTTATTTTTCTCTATGTTCTCTATTTTCATTTTTAGATATAGAATTCAAAAAAGAGACCCACACAAATAGCCTTGAATTCCATTTTATAAGAACAAGGGAGAAAACCAAGATTCACAAAAAAATGCACACATTTCACATTTTCATTTGATAAACTATACTAGTCATTCCATAAGGAATGGTTACAACAAACTAAAATAATATTCCCTATTGAGACAAAAAATTTCCTTTCAGTTGGTGGAGACTCTCGCACCTTCCAAAAGGAAATTGGTTGAAGTGACTAATCATCAAACCATTGTAGTATCTTTATTCTTTTTAGAAAAATGACAAAAAAATTCCAAAAGGAATGAAAAGGTAAATCAAAATCTAGATCAACATCCAATAATAATCCCAATCATCAATAGTCAGCTTTTCCTATCATAACTTGAATTTGGTGAAACACACCTTTTATACATTGCAATCTCTAAGGCCAAACCTTCACTATACTCAACCATTTAGGTGTTCTCTCCATCCCTATACTTGAAACTCACAATCATCAATGAAAGTATTCTTCCACAATTCATATTATGTGTCAATAAGCCAATTAAATCCAATAGTTTCATCCATCTTCTTTCTATATGGATCATATTTTTCTATCTCTGAGTTGGATTCTTTTTTAAAATATTCTAGGAAGCTAATGATGAAAGACATTTTCTCAAGAGTATTTTTCAACATATCAATGTCGACACTCTCACATATGAGAGATTCTTGAGAAATAATAGTTGTATCTACTTGATCTTTCCATGTCTAGAGAGGCTTTACCTCACCATATGTGTGTTGAATATCAGGTAACAACACCAACTCTTCCTCCTCAAATTTTTAATTCAATTCTCTTATTTTCACCTCCAAAGGAGAAAAATACCCTTGAAACTTCTTCTCTTTCATTCCATAAATGAATTTATATTTGGGGCCAATCCTTGGATATTTATCCTTTTGATGTGCTAACCCAAATGCAATGAGCTTCAAATTGTCAAACTTGGCTAGGATTGGGGTAGATAAATCTTTAGCCCTTTAAGATAGTTTTATTGCTTGCAACATCAAAGAATAAATTGAATGACCGGGGTATGTGCAAGATCATGATGGGCCAAAAAGTGGCAATATGATGGGTATGTGGATGATGACTATTATTTTACCCAAAATTGATGAAATGAAAAGGGTTTTTAAAGGAGATTCTCATCTTTCCACTGATATAAATTATGATTTACTTTGAATTTAATAAGTAATTATTATTCATTTTCTATTCAAATTACGACTAAATTCCTAATTGATAGGTTGATTCAAAAACATCCATAGCTTTCAAATGGTATCACATTTTTTGAATCCAAAACATGCATCACATTCTGTGCTTCAGCATACTATAGGATTAAAAAGAAAAATTAATTTAATAAATTTTGACAAATTTAAGGTGGTTAGACATACGAGTTTTATATTTTTAAAAAATTTGTAATAAAAAATTCATAATTAACTATTTACTTGGAAAAAAATTACAAAAAAATATGCATCACATTGGGGCATGAATGCTCTACTTATATCTAAAATATTATAAATAAAAATTATCATTTTATTGTGGTTAGGGTGGTCAGACAGATACCTACTTATTTTTTCCCTAAAATTTAAGTGCCACGACATTGAAATTTCAAATTTTCACTAAATAGATTTTATTTTTTTAAGAAACTTAGTATTGTAGAAACTACATTCAAGTTTATACATATTCTATTCTTACATATTTTTGAAATAATATAGATAACTTATTCAAATTTTTACGTCATGTTGCCTAACTCTGATTTTTCTAAATTTTTTGTCACTTAAGGGCCTATTTTTTCCATGATGATCCTACACATACCTACCACTATTTAATTTACTATGAATCTTCTCATTCGCGTGTTCTAGAACTGTCTAAATAATCTTGAAATTATTCTGATACATGGTGTCCTGAACTTGTTCAAACTATTTTTTATAGACATCAATTTGCAAAAATAATTGCACCTTGGTGCGCTCATTTGATGGAGCTACATATGATGTGATCAGATATTCTATTACAATTGGTTCTTCTCCTAAACTGTAGGGAATTATTTCTAAAGAATTTTCTAGTGAGGAGGAGTAGAATGATGGATGTGCTATTGGAGAAGTGGGTGCAGCACAAATTGAGCTTGATGGGCCTTGAGTTCATAATTATTCCATCTATTGTTTAACCAATGCCAATTTTGTCTCCAACTTTGCAACCCTTTCTTAACTCTTATTGTATTCACTAATGATTTCATTATATTTACCTTTGTATAAATCTCTATCATCAGTGACATTTTCCACCATTGCCTTACTGAATTTGGCCACATTTAATGTCATTTTAGCTTCTTCCAATGCTGGATGGAGTATCAAAAACTCATCTTATAATTAGTTATCCACTAAAATCATATGGTTCTACAACTCTTGGCTTCCTTGAATCCAACAAAAATGACCAAAGGGCCAAGGCATCCCATTTCTCATGAAGTTTTGACCCTTGTAGTGCCAATTTGTCTCTTCATCAGTTTGAAATAAGGGCCTATTAGATCTCTTATAGTGTCCAACATGATTGCATCAGCAATGTCCTACTCATGCAACAATAATACACCACTTTTTAGCATAAGTTCTCTACCTTCTTCAGCTATGATAGCTTGATATTCTTCCACATTGCCTTCATTACATTTCTTTGAATGACCCCCTTAGGAAGTTCTAGATGTAGGCACCTCTCTTTTGCAAAATTTTATGCATACTCTAGAGCCTTAGCTCTCCACACAAAATATTTAAATTATTTTCTCTTTCAATAAAAATAATCATCTTACTTGAATTCCTTGCAAGCCTACAATCTCAAGTCATCTACATTATTCAACCTACTTATGTCATCCTTTCCAAATATAAGGATACTTTCTCCTGAGCTTGATGTAATCCCCCTATGGGGAGAATGAATTCCTTGTTATGTTTCTTCTGGGGTAACCATGATATCATGTTCCTCTATATTAGGGAAATCAACTATCCTATCTACCTCAATCCTTTTCCTTTTGATTAGTAGCTACTCTAATGGAGATGGACCTCTTGGAGGTGAATCTAGATAAATAATGGCTACTGAATCTAGCTTGGGAGGAGATGGCATTGATCTCATAGGAGAGGAATCCCTTGACCTCTCTGATGTAGAAGGGGTTGGAAGTGATTTTTTCTTTTTTATTACATCCTTCCTTTTGGAGTATATTCTGACCTTAGGTAGTTGCTGATAAGAGGGTCTTTCCTCTAATGTTTCTACTGGATCTTCTTCCACTACCACTACCTTCCCCCTAACATTTATTGTGTTTTCTTCCCTCAAGACACCCACTACATTCTCAATTTTTTTAAGAGCATGCATGATTCTATTAAATTCACCCTTAATATTTGGTAGGGGGTCATAATTAGGGTCTGAACTTTTTTCCTTCTCCACAATTTTATTAAAGGAAAGGTATATTTCCTTCTTCTCTCAATGGAAATGAATATCAAGAATATTCCTAATTACATCTTTAGGATAATAGAAATTATGAATTAAAGAACCACTCATATTCTTCACTTCCAAGGCAACAATGAAACCCTCTAGGTCATCATTCCTTGGGCATACAATATTTAGTGCATAAGGTGCCAACACCTTTCATAAATATTTCCATCCTCCCATGCACATCACATAATAAAAAAATACTATCTATTTAGGAAAGAATGAACATTTCTTTCATTGCTCCGGTAAGTGTCGCAAGGAATTGAAAGAGCTTAATTAGAAGCAATAAGTATTGAGGAACGTTTTATAGATGCGGGAAACTAGAAACCAAGTGACAATGCAAAGCTTGAGGTCTATCGCAAGCTATCCTCTGAATTCTTGGCTAAATGCCATGTAGAGGTAAAATCTCCTCACCCAGACCACTAAATATATTAATTTGATGGTTTTTGGCCACATGCAATAGTTAAATGAAGGACAAAATCAACATTGCAATGATCATGCCTTCAATTTATATACCTCATTTAATGATGAGAGTGAGCTTAGTTCATCTAGTGATGATAAAGATGATATGCCACATAAGAGAATTTTGATCATCTCTCCTTTTCACTTCAAGAACAAATATTTCTCTTATGAAATGAATTTAAAGGATCTGGTGTCAAATTCCCCTTTTGTCCCTAAATATGAAGCTTTCTTCTTCAAAGAGACAGTGGATGAGACAACATGCTTTCATATGGAGGAAAATGGAGGTCTCACATATGGTATTTCCTAGGAAAAGATGGATTGGTCAATTAATGTCAGTCCTCTATTTATTTTTGATCAATGTGATAATCCTCTCTTTAAGAATCCTATTCTTGTCCTGTCTATGTATTAAGTGGAATTAGGTTCTTCATAAATAGAGGATGGTTATAACCATGAAATTGGTATCACTTTGTATTGTATTTTTTATATTGTTATCAAAATTACATACATGACAATAAACTCTTAACTTAAGATAAAATGCAAAACATGCTCTATATTCCTACTAGAATTTACCATGTCAATTCAATTTTCAAGGAACCATTTCTTCCAACCTTGAATTCTTTCTTATAGAGATGAAAGAGAAAAACAAACATCAGGCTAGGAAGCACACATGTCAAAACCTCACTAGACCACTATAACAAATATTCCTTTTTAACTTATACTCGATCCTTTAGGTAGTGAATAAACATGAGGAAAAATAAACCCTCACTCATTGTAGAGGTCAGGTCCCACTTCAGAAAGGCATAATTAGTCTATTATAATAGCTTCAAAAGATTTCCCACACACTTAAAAAGTGTACCCCATAGGAAATCCAGCCAGCAAAATTACAAAACATGAAAATAAAATAAAGAGACAAAATTGACTTATCCACATCAACAATTTATGCCACCCACTCTGAGGTTGGGCCAACTCACCAATTTCACTAGCACTATCAATTAACATAGTGGTCATGGAAACTTGAACCATAGGTCTCTTTCCAATTCATGAAACTCCTTCCTTTAAATCTATAGTGGCCTCCTACATAAATCTTTCCTTAGTTTTCTACCTTCTTTATGGCTAAGAAATGGGAATGCTATCATTAATGTTTGATAGTAAGTTAAAGCAAACTAAAATTTATCTATTCAAATTCAAACCCTAGTCATTGATTACTTTATTTTAAAACCATATCAATGGTTCTCAATTCACCTCACTACTTTCTTCTTTATATGATGTCCTCAGGATATTGCAACATTTCCTTTTCCTTTATTTTTTTTTGCTTATCGCTAATAGATTTCATTACTTACTAGTCCTATCAGTGATGCAAGCATCCAAGCAATTAAATCTTAACCCTTGGATTTATGGCCACTCCTCGATCACATTCACCTTTCTATTTCACAACACTGATTCATAGTTTAAACTTTGGATTGCATTAACGATAGGAGATAAGGTGGCTAGATTAAGACATGTGCACCTACACGAGAATCAATGATACAAAATACATCATACAAAGATATATTCAAATTAGTGAAAGAAGCTTGAATAGACAACCCTATTGCTCATCATTATTTTGAAACTTAAGCTTTGGAATGCACCCACAATGAGCGATAAAAGGAAAGCATCAAGGCCATTGCTCATCACTAATTCTCCTCATACATTTTGTAAGCAATTAGCAATGAGAGATCCCAACAATTACAATAAACGTTTCCATTGCGTATCACTAATATAGAACTTGACATTCAAAACTAATCTACGGTGTGTGAAGAATAGGAGATACATCATATCACTCATTGCTATTTCTAAACTTACCATTACATAACCATCTATGATGAGCAATGCAAAGAAGAATGAAAGACTGAAGGCCATCATTGATCACTAATACAAAACTCAAGGCTCAAAAGCCATTGGTTATAAGAAAAAAAAATCACTATAAGGAGAGGCAAGAGTATCACCCATCACTACTTCATATTAAGAGCTCTCAAAACTATCTATGATGAGTGAAGCTTAAAAAAATACTACTCATCACTTGTCACTGACTCAAAACATACACTTCATAAGTAATATGTGATGAGTGATAAAGAGAGGTGGCCAACAAAACTTCAGTGAAAAATTTTAAGCACGTGCCCACAAGTTGTTCTAATGAAGGGTACCCTCTAGGCCGACATGAGAAAAGGTGCTCAAAAGCTCCCAAGTCATAAAATGTAAAGGATGTAAAGGCGAAAAGGGCCCTTAATTCAACCTTATATATAAAATGAGAAATTCATACCTAGGCACGAGGGACCAGTTACCCCATGACCGTTAATGACATAAGATGTTTTAATGTGACCATCAACGGCCAACAGGAGGTCAATGACAAATTAGAACCTTGCAAGAATTTAGAACTAAGGGTTTCATAAGGAAGGATTCTATGCTAACACAAAGACCCTTCAATAGTGATAACAATTAGAACCCTAAGCCTTTAGACAACAACCTACTATTCAAAATGTGACAATATTTTAAGACATAACATAAAAAATTTGTAGGTTCCGTCAGGCACCTTTGAGCAGTGGTAGGACCCAACAAAAGGGTGTCTAGATGTTGCTTCCGCACTATCCCTCTAACTCCTTAATTTGATTCATTCATTCCCACGAGATGCAGGGGAAACAATAAAAAGTAGTCAATGGGACCTACCAAGCATAAAAAAGGATTTTAATAAGCACATTCACTTATTACATGACTTAAAAGGGGTCACCTACCTATGTTTATAACATGAATGATATTTAGCGAATATTAAAACCAAAACTTAGGGAAATAACAAGAATTAATGAATTTTATGACCTACATAAGACAAGGGAAGATTTATAAGAATTCTACATGTAGCAACTGGGAACACTTAGCTCAAGGGGTCGGTGAGTAAATGGATGAAAATGAATAAGATATGACTTAAGAGATTGGGAATGGGTAAAACCTGGTCAACTTCAAATTAGATTATTAGAACATAGGTAAAAGGAAAATACATTATAATATCTTTAATTTTGATTATAATATCAACCTATCTTTCTCTCCAGTATTGCATTCACTATCATCTGACTCAAAATAATCAACAATTATTTATAAGTTATGCATGTTGAACTGTTAGCTTCTGTTCAAGGGATGTATTAATATTCCTTTCAGTTATTTATTAAAGATTGTGTGAATGGCAATGCAATAGGAACTTATAAGTAGTGTTATAAGTGTTTTTCTTTAAAAAAATGAAGAATCACATCTAAAATTCAATACCATGGAATACAATATAAAATAACATCAACTATAGTTTGGAATATGATTCATGAAGAGAAATGACTCAAAATTTCATGAAATACAATATAAAATACCATCAAATATAGTTTGGAAAATTATTCATGAAGTGTAGTATTGTGTCATAGAAAATCAAATCCTCTTGAGAAAAGAGAAAATTTCACACATAATTGGACCCACTTTCAAGTCCCTTTACATAATTTCCCCTTCAAAACAACATTTATAGGCCCCTTAGACCCATTAATTTTGATATAGAGGCTCATTTTACCTAAGAAATCACATAAAACCTAACAAACAACATATAATTATATCATGCCTCGACAATCCACCTTCAAACATAATTAGTGGGACCCATTCACGACCTTGGGTGAATGAGTCCCCTTTGAGGGAAAATTCAAATTTATGCAAGAATTTAATCAATTTAACTTTTATTTTTGGTGAATGTCAGCCTCTTAGGTCTAATAATAGGAAAATAAGGTTTTGTTGATTATAAATACTCATTTTAAGTCATTTCACACATCTTTTTGTCATTTTTCAAGAGCAATATCTAGAGTCAAGTCTTCCACAACAAGTTTCATTAGCAAAATTTGAAGTTTCAGGGCAGCAAACTAGGGTTTTTGTAGGTCTTGAAGCTCACTTCTCTTGTCAAGATCCAACATTGCAAAGGGAGCTTGATGATGGATACCTATGGTGAATCATGAAGAAATATAGGGTGAAGAGGTGCAACTAGCCACCAAATCACACCTAAGGACTTGGTTTCCTATTGATTCTATCTTCCATTTTCATTCTATAATTAGATTAAGGTTTGCATTGTGTTTGTTTAACACTTACATGTCATTTCATTCCAATTTTTCATGTGTTGTAAGGTTTCTAGGGTTGATATCTTGCATCATATTAATCATTATTGCATGTCTTATTCTAGAGCAATAGAATAGGATCTTTGTCACATCTTAGATTTTCCTAGTCTTTAACACATCTAAGGCTAGGGTTTATGGAAATTTTTCTATATTAAAGGTTTAATTACCCAACTAGGGTTTTGAATAAGGAAAACCTCCTATTAGAAAAACACTTTTAAGCTATTTTGCAAGAATTTTATGAGATCCAGAATTGTGTTTCCATCAAAAACTATTGTATAGGTGTCAAGGTGCAGGATAAAATTTTGAGATTGCAAAAATTAGAAAGTGGAATTATTTGCCATGCATGGCGAATGAGTCCCACTTGAGCTGAAAATTTGAGTAAGATGTAGTTTTAGGTCCTTGACTATTAGAAAATAGATTCTTTGCAGAAAAGTTCTAATCTAGGACTGATTCAGTCAAGGTTGTGGGGTATGTACAGGATCATCATGGAAAAAATAGGCCCTTAAGTGGCAAAAGAATCAAAAAACTCAGAGTTAGGCAACTTGACGTAAAAATTTGAATAAATTATTATATTATTTTAAAAATATGTAACA
>VDFB02193867.1:533164630-533354922 GCA_007258455.2 Sequoia sempervirens
TTGGTTAAGTTTCGGTGGTTCCGGAGCTTCGACCCTCTTTGGCTATTTTGGAAACATCCGCGGACCCCCGTCACTCCCGTTTCCTCAATTTTGACTTTGGGAGCAATCTTTTTTGTATCGGGGATGTGTTTGAAATACGTAAATGAACTGCCAAGGTTTTGTCAATGTTTGGTTAAGTTTCGATGGTTTCGAACTTTCCCTCCGGAATTCCCTTCCTCCTTGGCTATTTGGAAACATCCGCGGACCCCCGTCACTCCCGTTTCCTCAATTTTGACTTTGGGGTCACCCTTTTTTTGGATCTGGGATGTGTTTGATGTGCGTAGATGAACTGCCAAGGTTTCGTCAAAAGTTTGGTTAAGTTTTGGTGGTTTCAGAGCTTTGTCCCCCTTTTGCTATTTGGAACATCCGTTGGCTTAGGGCGGAGGGACCCGACCATTTTGAACCTAACGCCTTCGCCTCCTCGAGCTTCCAAATTTCTCCATGGCCGCTTCTGTGGTTTCGCTTCCATCGCCATTTTTGAACTTCCAACGACCGCCTTTTCTCACAGAGCCTAGCCCTCCGTGGCATTTCGGGTTCCGCCTGCCATTTTGGAACTTCCAACGCCGCTCCTTCCTCGACTCTCAGAACCCGCCCTCCGTGGCCGCTTCCTTGTTCCGCTCTCGCCGCAGTTTTGAACTTCCAACGGCCGCCTCCCTTCGTTCTCAGAGTCCGCCCTCCGCGTGGCCGCTTCCGAGGGTCCATCCTCCTTGGCTATTTTGGACATCCTCGAGCCTGCCTCCTTCCTCTATTTTTGGACATCCGAGCCGGCCCCTCCTCCTGGCTGCTTGGACATCCAGGAGCTTGCCTCCTTCCTGGCTATTTTGAACATCCGAGAGCCTCCCTACTTCCTGGCTATTTTGAACATCCAGGAGCCCACCTTCTTCCTGGCTGTTTTGGCTTCTGTCTGCTGTCTGCCTTCTAGCTTTCTTCCGCCGTCTTTCCACCCTCTGGCACTCGCACCCTTGAAGCACGCATTAATGTTTATGGTCCAAATGAGCTCCAAATATGAATATCAAGATATTTTGATGATGCATGGATAGATCTAACAGGGAATTTGTAGGTTTGACTAACATTTTCTTTAACTCATGTATAAATGCACTTACGACACTTCGTGTTTGCAGAAGTCAGGAAGCCTTCCATAGGTCTATCGAAGAGGTCCATTGAGGGAGTTGTCCTACCTTTTTCCAGATGATGATAATTTCTAAGGAGCTTTCTGCCCAGATCAGGGGCCACCAAACCATTGATGCCAAGTGTCGATGAGCTCGTTTGATCCAAGGAAGAACACTGCAAGCACATTAAGCAAAAGACAACTTTCAGGCAGTTTCGGCTACAGTAAAAGGGCAATCAACTAAATGACGAAATTGCTACAGTGACTGGCACTAGATGACAAAATAGGGAAAAGACAAGGAATGTATTTTTAATTGTTGAATATTGTGGGGTAGGTGAAACCCTAATGTAATTGAATTTGATCCACTCATTGTAATTGAATCCTAGCCATTCATTTGGGCTTTGGAAAACTATAAATAGGGGCTTGCCCCTCATTTGTAGTTGTTGGAGAGCTGTTGTAAAAAGCATTTGCAGCAATAGAAGACAACATTGCATGATTTTATGGATGTTTTCTTTAATTTTGCTTATCTTGCATGCATGGTTTTTCCTTCCATGTTAGTTTTAGTGTTAGTTTCTTGAATGGGAGTGGTGATGGTGTTTGCTGTTTTAGTATTTGATGGATTTCCAGCTCATGCTTTTTGTGGTTCATTGATGATGAGTCACTTTGCAAAGCTAGTCTGAGCTCATTACTTCATTGCTGCAACTTAGTTCAATTACATGTGCATGATGTGCATGTGCAATTTGAAAATCTACAGTCCTTAGAAGATTGCACTGGTTTTGTGCAATTGTAGGTTTCTCTTGGCCAAGCAAAACCCAGTTTAGGAAGTCTGTCTACTTTAGTAGCCACCATTGTTACTGTTCATTCATAGCTTAGGATTAGAATAGCTTTTCTTAACCCTTCTCCTTTTGCTGTTTCTTTTAATCCTTGGTTAGAGTAGGATCCAAAGCATCACCATGAAGCCAAATCAGATGAACTTGATGAGTTTCAACTTGCTGTTTTGAGTGGATAGCCACTGTTCATTCACTTTCAGCACTTTGAAACTACATTTTCAAACCCAACTTCCATGCTTTGTAACTCATCCGTAAGCCTTGCGATTCTAGCAAATCACATCAAACTACTGAGGTATCTAAGCACTGTCATGACCTGACATCCGAGAGACCTTGGGATAGTGTTCTGCAATCTGATTGTGGAAGATTGTATTTCAAGAGAGGTAGTGCACCTACGCACTGCTTGTGTTGAGAAGTGCATAAAAAACACATCAACATGTAGCTTGCATCATGACTAGTTTTGCAAGGAATGAAGTGACTCATCTTGTTGAATCTGTCCACTACTACATAAACATTGTCAAAACCAGTCTTGCTCTTAGGAAGACCTACCACAAAATCCATGCTCACACACTCCCATGGTCTATTAGGAATGGGCAGGGGTTGATACAAACTAGCATTGCTAGCTCCTCCCTTAGCTTTCATGCATACAACACACTATTCCACATGTTTTATGACATCTCTTGCTAGCTTAGGCCAGTAATAGAACCTTTGAACTAGCTCTAAAGTTTTATTAATACCAAAATGCCCACTAAGACTGCCATTGTGCTTTTTTTTGAATCAAATTTTCCCTCATTGACCCTCTTGGAACACATAACTGACTACTCTTAAATAACAATCCATTTTGCAGTGTATACTCAGCATATTGACTATGAAAATGATTCTCAAAATTAGAGCATACATTGTAGGCTCCTAAGAATTCTTCATCCTCACCATAGAGGTCTTTGAAACTCTCTAATCCAATGCTCTTCAACAATATCTCTTGCACTATCAGCAACCTTCTACTTAATGCATCTGCAACCTTATTCATTTGTCCTTTCTTATGCTTGATAGTGAATGTAAATGCTTGGATGTATTCCATCCATTTCAAATGTCTATTACTCAGCTTCTCTTGGGTGTTGATGTAACTGAGTGCCTAGTTATCAGTGAAGACCACAAACTCTTTGGGTAACAAATAATGCCTCCACTTCATAAGGGACTGCACTATAGCATATAATTATAGATCATAGGTAGAGTAATTTTTCTTGGCTTCATTGAACTTTTCACAAAAGAAGGCTACAAGTCTACCTTCTTGAATAAGTACTCCTACTGCTACTCCACTTGCATCACACTCAACTGTGAATAACTTGTCAAAACTAGGCAATAATAGAATAGGTTGTGTTGCCACTGCTTGTTTCAGTTTTTCAAACCCTTTATCAGCCTCTTGAGTCCATTTAAACTTTGTTTTCAAACCACCTTTGATAGTATCTAGGACTGGTGCACATATGGCACTAAAATTCCTTATGAATTTTCTATAGAATTGAGCTAAACCATGAAAACTTCTTACCTCTGTTGCTGTGGTTCATGTGGGCCAGTTTAGGATTGCTTACACCTTGCTTGGATCCATCTTCAACGTTCCTTGGGATAATACAAAGCCTAGATACACAAGTTCTTGTTTGAAGAACTCACACTTCTCAAGGTTAATTGCCAACTGCTCTTCTTGCAATGTTTTAAGAACCATCTCCACATGTTTCAAATTTTCTTTTGTTGTCTTACTGAAAATTATTATGTCATCAAGATAGACTACTACAAAGATCCATGTGAAATCGTTAAGCACCTCATTCGTTAGTCTCATGAACGTGCTAGGGGCATATGAGAGGCTAAATGGCATCACTTTCCACTCATATAAGCCATCATTTGTCTTAAAAGTTGTCTTCCACTCATCTCCATCCTTAATTCTAATCTGATGGTAGCCACTCTTGAGGTCCAACTTAGTGAAATACTATGCTCCTCTAAGGGAATCCATTAAATCTTCAATTCTAGGTATTGGGAACCTATACCTAATGGTGATCCTATTAATTGCTCTAGAATCAGTACAAATTCTCCACTTACCTCCTTTCTTAGTTGCCAAGACCACTGGGACTGCACATGGGATGATGCTCTTTTGAATCAGACCTTGGTTCAACAATTCTTCAATTTGCCTAGGTACCTCTAGGTTCTTCTTAGGAGTAAGTTTGTATGCTACTTTGTTAGGCAATGAGGCTCCAGGTATGAAGTCAATTTGATGACTTATTGCTCTCTTTGGTGGTAAAGTTGCAAGTGTACCATCACTGACTATGCTCTTGTACTTATCAAGCAACCTTTGGACTGCTTCTGGTAAGACTGTCATTTCAGCCTTTTCTTCCTCTTTGGATTGCATCATGATCACATATCCTTCATTCCCTTGGTGTAGGTCCTTAAGGAACTCCTTGCCACTGCTCAACATGATGTTAGGTGTCTTAGAATGCCCTTCATGTTCCTCTGACAGTGACTGCAGCTTGAAGGTTCTTTCATCCTTTCTAAATGAAATGGTATTCTCTTTCCCATCATAAATGACACTTATGTCATATTGCCATGGTCTACCTAGTAGTAGATGGCATGCATCCATGGGTAATACATCACAAACCAGCTTGTCTTTATAACCTCCATTGAAAATTCCACTGTTACTTGCTCATTCACCAAAACACTCTGCCCTTTATTTAGCCATGTGACCTTGTAGGGGTTATTATGAGGTACCTTCTCCAATTTTAGCTTTGTTACTGCCTCCTTTTAGATTATGTTATCTATGGAACCTGAGTCTACTATGAATTTGCACACTTTTCCAAGTATCTTGCACCTTACTCTAAAAAGAGCTCTTCTTTGCTTAGGTTGCTCTTTGACTGGCTGTCTGATCAAAACCCTATTAAACATTTGATTCTCTCCTACCTTAGACTCTATATGACTGATCTTAGATGCTTTAGGACTCACAGTGTCCTCTTGTGCATAAGCCACTCTCTTTTCATTGCTAGAAGAAGATGCTTTCTCTGGGCACCTATAAGCAGGATGACCTAGTTGGTTACAATGATAGCACTTCATGTTTGCAAAGTAAGAATTACTCCTACCTCCATGCTCAGTGATATTAGATTCTCCTTGGTTCCTTTGATCATTACCTCTACCTTGGTAACCACCATGTTGTCCTCTTTCATCTCTGCCTTTGCCTCTGCCTTTAGAAGACTGGTCTTTCTTTCTTTTGTTCCTTTCCTCATTCTTCATATCCAACTGATAACATTGGTGTACTATTTTAGGACTCAGAAGAGCCATCTCTTCTTGGATGTTCCACTTCAACCCATCTAGGTATCTAGCCACCTTTAGGCTCTCATCCTCTATCACATTAGATCTCAAGCAAAGCTTCTAAAACTCTTCAGTATAGGTGTTGACATCTTTGTCTTTCTACCTTAGACTTTGCCTCTTCTTGTGCAACTGAATCTCATAGTCATCTAGCATGTAGGATTCCTTTACCTTAGCAACCATTCCTTTCCAAGTTGATATGGGTTGTTTTCCTTCTTTTTCCCTTTCAGTCTGAACAAACTTCCACCATGTCAAAGCTGATCCTCTCAACCTTGATTTAGCAACCTTCACCTTCTATGCTTCAGTGACTCCATCACACTCAAAGTGATTCTCCATGCCTTCTATCTAATGCAAGACCAAATCAAGATCCATCTTTCCACTGAATAGTGGTATACCCTCAAGTCTTTTTCCACTCAAGGCTTTCAATTCCTTCAAGAAAGGCTCCTCCTCCAAAACAGGGTCAGGTGCAGGGACCTTGTCCTCCTTTGCAACCTCTTCTTCCTTTCATACCTTTCCTTCCAACCTTGCATCGTTCAATGCTTTCTCAAGTTTCTCTATCCTTTCTTTTAACAACTTATTGTCCTCCTCTTGTCCTTCAACCATTTTGGCTAACTATGCATTTGTCACCATGGTGGGAGTTTCACTTGACTCAACTTCTGACATATAAGATGCTTCCCCAAATCTTTTTCTTGCTTTGATACCAATCTGATAGGGAGGCTGCAGCAATCAATCACACTGAGTGAGATGCTGCAGGAAGAAATCACATATTCCTACACTAGGCCTTGTCGTAGACCTCCTTGGTGAAATTCCTATTCACCCTAACCTATAGGAACTCTACCTTGTCTAAGTTCCCCTGGTTCTCCTGCCAACCTCACTTTCTTGTCAAGTTTGCAACTACCAAGCCAAATCTTGGTGCTATGACTCCTTTCTTCCTTAGCCTTTTATGCATCCAAAAGACTAGTCCTCCCTCAATACATGAATGGATCTTGTAGGGTGAGAGAATGTTTTTGAAAGCTCCAAAACAACCTCCTAGGGTTTCTAAAACTTCACCTAGACTCCATCTTACCAACACTTGCATGAAGCCTATTCCATAGGTTTGGAGGGCTAGTAGCCTTTGAGCCCCTATTAGGTCTTTGAACAGGGGTAAATTTCTTTACTCACCTAAACCCACCAAAGGACTTAGGTTCTTGACTTAGGTTTTGTGTTTCCCTTGTCTACAGCTTCAATATTTCTAGGGTTCTAGTCTTGCTCAGGCCGTATGTTGTCCAAACACCAAATTGGTCAAGCAGATAGGGTTTCAAAACTGTTCACAACCAGTTTTAGGACTGTTGAAAATTTCTCCTCCTAAATGGATTGCTGGGCTCTCCTCCTTATCACCATACATGGCTAGGACCTTTCCCTAAATTCTCCAAATATAATTTTTTAAAAAGCTTTTCTCCACTACAAGTTATCAATGCTATCTTGTAGCCTCTCCTAGCCAGGCTCTTCACTGTCTCACCTAGGGCAAGGATTTTCTCTTAGCTCCTACAACCAAAGAAAACCTAACACCTACCATATTTACAAACATGGAGGTAGGGCACATTTCCCAAGAGGTCGTACAATTTGTACGGTGGGAAGGTGCTCTAAGCCTCCATTTATTCAACACCACCTGATTCAGGCCAGAAAACATAGGAAACTAAAGTATTTACAAATACAAGTTTAAAACAAAATGCAAAAGCAAAAAGAAAGGTTCACCTAGATTGTAAAAGTCTCACACTACATACTACATATAGAAAGATAGTAGAGTCACGCCATTGAAGATCAGTTTCAACACAAAAAATGCAGAAAAACTATCTTTCCAATGCTATTTTCTCCAATCTTTAATTAGGACACTCAATAACAATGCTTCTAACCATTCCTCAGGGGTGATACATGCCTTAAATAGGCTTCCAAAATCGTTTATATCAACCCCTGCCCATTCCTAATAGACCATGGGAGTGTGTGAGCATGGATTTTGTGGTAGGTCTTCCTAAGACCAAGACTAGTTTTGACTGTGTTTATGTAGTGGTGGATAGATTCAGCAAGATGAGTCACTTCATTCCTTACAAAACTACTCATGATGCAAGCTACATAGCTCATCTTTTCTTCGAAGAGGTTGTAAGGATCCATGGATTGCCTCTAAGCATTGTTTCTGACAGAGATGTGAAGTTCATGAGTCATTTTTGGAAGACTCTATGGGGCAAATTGGGTACAAATTTGTCTTTTGGATCAGCTTACCATCCTTAGACCAATGGTCAAATAGAGGTGGTTAATAGAGTGTTGGGTAATATTTTGAGGTGCTTTACTAAAGAATATGGACAGACATGGGATATGGTGATTTCCCAAGCTGAATATTCCTATAATGACAGTGTCAATAGAACTACAGGGAAAAGTCCATTTGAAGTGGTGTATGGGATGCACCCAATAGGCATATGTGAGCTCAAATATTTGGGATCTATGGAGAATAGGAGTGGACATGCAGAAGACTTCACTCAAACCATGAAGTAGATTCATGAGCAGGTCAAGCAAACAGTTACAATAGCAAATCAAAAGTTGGAGAATGTTGATTTGTCAAGGAAGGATGTACAATTTGTAGTTGGGGACTATGTTATGGTCCACCTCAACAAATCTAGATTGCAGAAGGAAATGGAAACCAAGTTACAGATGAAAAGAGTGGGTCCATGCAAGGTGTTGGCCAAATATGGCAAGAATGCATATAAGGTAGAATTACCATCAGATTTGGGCATCTCTCTAGTTTTCAATGTTGTTGATTTGATCAAATATAAAGGGACAGTCAAGGATCTAGATCAAGATAGTTAGGAGGTCTTCAAGGACATCAGCAACATGTCCATACCAACTCCAGACAAGCTACAAGCAGAGAAGATCTTGGATTCAAGAGTGAAGAAGACTACAAGGCACAAGGTGTACATGGAACACCTTGTCAAATGGAAAGATAAACATGAATCTGAAGCTACTTGGGTAGAAGAATCAGATTTTAAGAAGAAAGGAATTGATATGTCTCTGACCTCTCGTAAATTTCCTTAGTTGTTTGAGCTGAGAGGGGGAGAATGGTGCAAGAGCACCTAGGAAAGGTCTATTGTTGAAGTTTTGTTGGAAGTCCAAATTTTGTTGTGCTATCATAAGGTCATGTTGACCATTGTTTTAGGTGTTTAGGCTTTCTTTTGAACTATGGGAAAGAAGGTGACAAGTCCTAAATAGCTTTACAACATTGTTATGTTAAGTTGTCTAGTGTTGGCAAGGTGTTTGAAAACACAGCGGGTTTTACAAAGGTTAATTTTAGGTCATCTAGAGGCCCGACCCACGCATTTAAATTGTTTTGGAATCCTATTTAAGGAATGTATCGACCCTGAGGTAGGGTTAGAAGCATTTTTATTGAGTGTCCTAATTAAAGATTGGAGAAAACAACGTTGAAAAGACAATTTTTCTACATTTTTGTGTTGAAACTGATCTTCAATGGCGTGACTCTACTATCTTTTTGTGTGTAGTATGTATTGTGAGACTTTTACAATCTAGTTGAACCTTTATTTTTTCTTTTGCAATTTTTTTTCAACTTGTATTTGTAAATACTTCAGTTTCTTGTGTTTTCTAGCCTAAATCAGGCGGTGTTGAATAAATGGAGGCTTAGAGCACCTTCCCACTATAAAAATTGTACGGCCTCTTGGAAAATTTTCCCTACCTCCATGTTTTTAAATATGGTAGGTGTTAGGTTTTCTTTGGTTGCAGGAGCTAAGAGAAAATCCTTGCCCTAGGCGAGACAGTGAAGAGCCCGACTAGGAGAGGCTATAGGACATCATTGATAACTTGCAAGGGAAGAAATATTTTTAAAAAATTATTTTTTGAGAATTTAGGGGAAGGTCCTAGCCATGTATGGTGATAAGGAGGAGAGCCCAACAATTCGTTTAGGAGGAGAACTTTTCACCAGTCCTAAAACTGGTTCTGAGCAGTTTTGAAACACTAGCTGCTTGACCAATTTGGTGTTTGGACAACATATGGCCTGAGCAAGACTAGAACCCTAGAAATATTGAAGCTGTAGATAGGGGAAACACAAAACCTAAGTCCTTTGGTGGGTTTAGGTGGGAAAAGCAATTTACCCCTATTCAGAGACCTAATAGGGGCTCAAAGGCTACTAGCCCTCCAAACCTATGGAATAGGCTTCATGTAAGCATTGGTAAGATGGAGTCTAGGTGAAGTTTCAAGAACACTAGGAGGTTGCTTTGGAGCTTTGGAAAAAATTCCCTCACCCCTGCAAGATCCATTCATGTATTGAGGAAGGACTAGTCTTTTGGATGCATAAAAGGCTAAAGAAGAAAGGAGTCATAGCACCAAGATTTGGCTTGGTAGTTGTAAACTTAACAAGATAGTGAGGTTGGTAGGAGAACCAGGGGAACTTTGACAAGGTAGAGTTCCTATAGGTTAGGGTGGAAAAAAAATTTCACCAAGGAGGTCTATGACAAGGCCTAGCGCAGGAATCTATGATTGCTTCCTCCAACATCTCACTCAGTGTGATTGATTCTTGTAGCCTCCCTATCAGCAAGTCTGCCCCAACACTAATAGCCATAGGTCTAAAGTTGAGCAAACAAGATTGTAGTAGCAATGTGGATCCAACCATGTTTAAAATTTTGGTTGGAAGTTTAATGTACTTAACTGCACCTAGACCTAATATAATGCATAATGTGAGTCTTATTTCCAGGTTTATGGAGACTACACGGGACACCCATTAGCAAGGAAGTAAAAGAATCCTGAGGTATGTGAATGGCACAAAAGGATATGGCATTTTGTACACAACAACAAATGTTTTTGGGCTAGTTGGATACATGGATAATGATTGGGTAGGAAGTTTTGATGATAGGAAGAGCACATCAGGCTATGTGTTTCATTTGGATTGGGACTCATCTCATGGGCTTCCAAGAAGCAGCCTATCATTTCCCTATCAACAATAGAGGCTGAGTATATAGCAGCAAATGTGGTAGCATGTCAAGCTATTTGGCTGAGAAGAGTCTTGGTGGATTTGAGAGAAGAACAAGAGGATGGAACAATAATCTTTTGTGACAATGTTTCATCAATAGCTTTGACAAAAAATCCTGTGTTTCATGGAAGAAGCAAGCACACTGAAGTCAGGTATCATTTTATCAGAGAATTGGTTGAGAATGGTGAAATTAAAATGGCATTTTGTAGGTCTGAGCAACAACTAATAGAGATATTCACCAAGCCTTTGAGCAAGGACAGTTTCGAGAGCCTGAGAACCAGATTGGGCTTTGTTGATTTGGATCAGATTTGATCCTATTTTTCAGCTCAGGATCAAGGCTAAGTGTTGGAAAATTGAATGCTCCTGAGCCTCCTGCTCTCACGTCAGCCCCTATTTCACCTACCCATCAGGAGCCCCCAATTTTAATGGCAATTTTTGGGATCTTCATCCCTGCAGCTCCTGACAGCCATTGAAGTAAATGTGGTAGCTCATTTTGAATTCCCATTGAATGTTGGTAGGTAATTCCAAAATTGAGAGGGAATGAATTGAAAGACAAAAGGACTAAAGGAAATTTTTATTCTGTCAGTTGGAAAAAGAAGATTTTTTTTTGGTGCAGCAATAGTCTGTAGATAGATAATGTTTTCCTGTGAGAGCTTCTGAAAGCTCCTTAACAACAGTAGTTGTTTGCTCTATGTGTGAGTAGAGATTGCTCCTTAAGAGCTCTACGTAGCTCAGTTCAATGAGCTCCTAGTAGCTCTTGAAGTTATATGAACTTGGTTGAGCAGCTGATTGCTCCTAGCAGATTGTGATTTGTAGCACAGAATTTACTTTCAGTAGTTCATGTTTTAATCTTTCCTATATTGATCATTTCTAGCATATTTAATCAAAAGGAAAATATTGCATTCCTAGATTTGTCTCCTTGCATTTTGTTTATTCTGCATTTGTCTATTCCCTTTTTTGTATCTTGGGGAAACAAAGTAGTAGCTCTGTGTGTATTTTTCTATGCAATCAGAAATTCTTGACATGGTATTAGAACAGTAGAAATTTTTTCTAATTTTTTTCCCAACATTGCTCCGCATGTGTAAGCTTGTTTGCAGGCATTGAGGTGACTTTACACTATTTCCACATCTTTGTGAGACATTGGTTCAAACAACTCATGTGCCTTCTCTATGCTTCCACTTTTTGCATACATATCTACTAGGGTGCTTGCAACTATGACACCTGACAAAAATATGCTTTCAATTATGTGTTGATAGATATCTATACACTAATCTAAAGATCCCATTTTGGAACAAGCTAGGAGGACACTGGTAAAGGTAGTACATTTTGGCTTTGCACTTGCCAATTGTATTTGTTTAAAAGCTTCCAATGCGTTTACAACAAACCCATTTTGTGCATATCCTACAATCATATTTAGAGAGAAAATAATATCTAAATTTTGAGAATTGCATATCCCCGTTTGTCTTGATGCTTCATATCAACCATTTAATTGTGTTGCCCCAAAAAATGACTAGGCAATAGAATACGTTTACAATTAGAATTATTGAAATTTTCCTTAGAACTAGTGAGATTCAGTTTTAGCACATATATTGTCTTCTTTCATGCCCTATTTATGGTTTGGGAAAGTTGTTTTCCATTCAGATTCATCAGTTGTTTTCCTCAGTTTTTTGAGGAAAGAGATATTCTTAAACCAGGTGGTTGGTGTGGGCCCATTCCTTTTCCGACCATTTTTGTTTACACAATAGTTGCCATTAATTATTCAAAATTCAAGTAGGAACACTATTCCTACCTATAAGCATGGCAGATACCCATAAGAATTGTTAACTTTACTCTTATATATCTTCATATGCATATTTGGTTTGAATAGTTGCTTATCTAGATACATGTTAAAAACATTTCAAATGAGTTCTATACAAACACACAAACACTGATGGAACCACATACAACCCTCATTTGAGGGTGCCTACACAATTGAAATGTGTCATACAAAAGCCTTACAATATATAGTTAATCTGAGAATTTCTCTTGTTATGATTTAGCAAAGCAAAATTTTTTGTAGGGATTTTTATTTACCCAAAGTTTTAGAAGGACTTGAGTCCTTTTATTGTTTTATTTCATTTGAACTTTCTGATTGATGAATCTAACCATTAATGTTGAGCAAATGCAATGATCTAACATCATGCTTAGATGGAAACACAAAAACTAAAGAAACTAACAACACCAAGCTAGACATATTGGAAGCTCTATGATGTTCATAGACACAGGCTAGAGAGGCATAGAAAAAAGATGAACTTGTCATTTTGGAGAATGAAAAACTTTTTAAAAATAGGTTCTAGATATTTGAATATCTTTCTTTGTGAATTCTATAGCTAGCATGTGATAATCATTTTGTTTGTCTTTATCTGATATGGAAGAAATAAGGAAAAATTATTCAAAAGAAACATCAGAGAGAAATAAATAAATGTAACTTTTCTATTAAAAATTGAAAACACTATTCAACTCTTCAATAATAATCAGCATATTTTCCACATATTAAAGATTACAAATATAGTGATGGGTGTTTACGCCTCCAAAAAAAGATTGCAAAGAAAAAGACCATAATTAACACCACCAAACACACAATAGAAAGTCCCATCATTGGAATTTCAATTTTGTGGTTGTAGCCGTAGCCATCCTCTTATCAACAATCCCTCTCATAATATTGTTACCCATCCTGCATTTCACCTTGCTCGCTAGACAAGATCTATGTGCAGAGCAAAGAGGAGGTAACATCTAAGAAAACAACTGCATGGCTTGCTCACTATGGCCATTCTAAACATAGCATGCAATCATTGCATTCCATGAGCTCACATTCCTTTGAGTCATTTCAGTCGAACATTAGGGGTCATACCCTAAACCTAATAAACCTGAGGCTAATTGGCACTTCGTGACAAAAAAAGGAGGTCGTGTTGGTCCCTTTGTCTTCAATTGTGCTATTATGTACATTTAAATCAATTAATTCTATGTTTCCTTTTATGCATGGATTTACAATTCTTAGGACACAAACTAGTTGCTCCCTCGCATATGATTGTACTAAAAAGAGGTGAGTTGTTACCATATATACCATTGCTAAAGTAAAGAGGAAACTAACCTTGGGTGTTGAGCTCATGTGCTTGTTTTAAGGTTGATATCTTCGTTCAATCACACATTAAAAGGTTGATAATAGCTTCCTATTTATGTTGCTTGTTTTGCATAACTTTGTGACTTTGAATTTTCTTCCCTACATCAAGTTCAGTTCTCTCCTAAATGTAGCAGTGCCCTTATGACATTACTACTTATTGGATCATAGCTATCCATTTGATAAATTCCATATCGAGTTAAGTTGGTTGGTTTGCTGCCATGACATTTGAGGATATGGAGTCAAGTGCGTTGTGAATGAATATTGTTTATCTATAATTTTGATTCATTAGCTATGCTTTGTATTTAACAAATATATTGACAATATGGTTTTGGATACAATGTTCCCTACGTACCTTCAGCCTACTGGGCCATTTTTCTTCATCTCTGACTATTTGAATATTTACATTGAATTCAATCAAATGACATTGAATGACTTGTTTAGCTCTTGTTTCAGTTAAATTAATGATTCATTTTCATTCAAACATAGTTTTTCCTAATAGACAAATGTGGAAGCATAGACAGTGCACGTGAACTATTTGAGAAAATGCAAATGTGGGTTGAATGAGGATAAACAAAAAGACAATGAAAAAATTCTATTTTAAAAATCAAAGTGTCTTAGTTGGTGGTCCCTAGAAGTCTCATCTTGGAACAATGCTCGTTCTCACCACTTACTTGAATGTTTGTTAAAAATCCCTTAGGGAGTGTTCCTTGATTAGATTGGTATTGATAGTGAGTTTAGGACAGGCACAAGGTAGGTTAGGTTTCTACAAACACACTATAAATCAGGATCTAATTACCTATAGTTGTGTTTCTCTTCTCTAAACAAAAACATTCTTCTTATCAAAATTTTGATTGCTTTTCTACCTCATCATAATACTATTTATCTGGGATTTGATCAATCAATCACAACAGACATAAACAGATTGTAACTTCCCCCTACCTATGGATATGTTTTATGTTGCCCATCCACAGATTTTCAAAGGTAAAAGGAAAAGCCATCAACTGAACAATAATTCTTCAATTGAAGAGCTGGCCATACAAGAGCTAATTCTACCTGAGGTTGTTACAATTTGAAGGCCCAACAGCAGGTGGTGGCATGTACTAGGTAATATTTTATGTTGGGGGTTCTGGATGGTTCTCAAAGAAAGCTATACAAAGCTATTTTTTATGTGAGGCCATGGGAAAACTTCAAAAATCTATAGGAATTCACACCTGTGCAAGTGTAAGACTCTTGCAAAAGGTTTTTCTGATATCCTTTTATATGAAGTTTTTTCAATCCATGGATTATTTTGTCTTTTAGTTTTGGTGTGTCTCCATTTGGCATTTTTGGTGTCAGTTCATTTCTTTTTATTAATGATATTTTGATCTTATTGTTAATATGTGCCCTCTTAATATTTTTTTGGTTGTGCAACTGAATTTGTTTGCATTGTATTCACAAAACCAAAATGATTCATTTTTTCTACAAAATAAAGTTCAATCTACCAATCTCTTGCAGTATAAATACCCCTTATCAATACTGAAGTCTAATTCAAAAAATTAATCTGATAAAAATGTATTCCATTGTGATACAAGCATTAATATCAACCTACATAACCCATACATAACTAGTGCTATGCTTATAAGGAACCATTTGGAATTCCTTTGAAAAATATTTCCTATCTTGAAACATTAGATATGACTGACCAAAACTATATGTTCAATTCTACAGGCATAGCCTCTATTTTAAAATTTATATGTACATAATATTAAGAGAAATCAAATACGTCCTCAGAATGGTGACATATTTGTATTTTCTTTTAAATTTCATCTCTTCTAACTCCTCATATTCTTTAAGTTGTATTCAACAAAACCAAACTAAATGCTTGAAAAAGAGGTCTGCAAAAGGTCATGTATGGTAGACACAAATTTAAACTCTCTAGATCTGCAATGCATTCAATGAAACCTAAGGAATTTTATCATGTACCAAAAAATTGTTGATAATTTCATGAAACTAGAACTTAAGAGATGCCAAATCATAAACTCTAACTACATTCTCTTTCGAGTCATACCTACATGTATGTAAATCGACAATGGCACCAAGAATTGATATAAAACCTCAAATTTTAGGGTTTTTTAGGCCTCCCAATCACTATTTTATATAGTCCATATCAAATTAATATAACTACCACACACCCAATTAATAAGAAACCCGCTCACCCAAATATACTAAAGAAGAATTCTAACAATTTCCCATAAGTCGGTGATATACCAATCAGACATAAAAGTACACAGATCAGTCTGAAAGTAAACAAAATAAAGCAAGTTAATAGCCAACTATTTTAGGAACACAAAAATATTAATCAAAATGTTTCACCTTGTTGGCCCTTATGGGATTGGCCAACCCTTTTCTCATTGTTGTCCCAAAGATGGGATTCAAATATCCTAGTCCACCTATGGCTACAATTTTAATTCGAACTTAATGTTTTTCAAAAGAAAGTCTTGATTATTTAGATATTCATGTAATTTAAAACAATAGGTTTTTTCTTCCTTAATATTAAGATTCAGAAGAACCATTTCCAGGTATGCTTCTACTTACTTAGTTACTCCATGGTAAGTTGAGGTTCAATTTTTAAAATCATAACCTGGGATTCTTTATGTTATCTCCTCTGGAGCATTTTCATGGTCTAGGTTACACTTCTTTCTTCTCTTGTGAGCTAAGGAATCACCATTAGGGCTGGGACTTTGATTAGAGGCTGGTAATGCAAGGATACTTTGAGTTGCTATTGTGGTGGGTTCAGTATTTGATGCAGTTCCTATAGGATTGGAGAGAGATAAAAATATGTAAAACACAACATCACAAACAAAGAGTTGGAGATAAACGTATGCTACAACATACAACATATATTATTGATTACATTGCTAATATAGAATACAAAAATATTTGCGTTGATCAAATCTGTATCTACCTCTCGTACATGGTTACATTTCCAAGCATCTTTATTAATAGATGCCAATATGTCGGCTAAACATAGACCATGAACATGAATAAATAAGTATGAAAATATCTTGGGTGGATGTGACATCTGTAGTAGATTAGATCAAATCATCTTGTGGTTGGTGGAGGTAAATCTGATTTTAGATGGTGGAGAATATCAAAGTCCTGATAATCTTATCTTTATCAGATTTCCAAATCTGATTCTGCTTACTTGAGGAAGAAATTAATTCCAACACTCCCCCTTAATTTTGAATACATATGATCCAACATTCACAGTACTCAAATTTCTCCATCTTTGAACATTCTCCTTCAAAAATCTCTTTTGTCAACTTTCTTGTCAACCAATTTTCTGATCTACAAAACTCAAATTCAATTTCTTCATTTCTGAAAAGTACTTTTTCTCATGCTACTACATTCTTTTGCAAGAACTTAATTCTATCTCATCGTCGATGATGACAATTGAACTTGGTGTCTTCATGCACCTTCATCTTCAACTCTACAACCAACTCTTCAGGCTCACTCAACATAATAAAATCAAACCATCTTCAAGTTTTGCAGATCTTCCTACCATCAAATCTCATGAATTTTTTCCAACTGTTGCGACAGTCCTTCAAACTTTGATCTTCAAAACATCAAATTGGAAGTCATTTCGCTATCAATATAGCCTTCCATTTTTCTTAATGTCTTACAAGACAATATTAGCCACATTTCCCAAACCTTTAAATCTCTCTTGATTTCTATCATTCTTCACATATGAACCCTTATACTTGAACAACATTGTCAACATACTTGTAATATTTTTCCAATTCAATCCATAGCTCCATCAACAATCTATCTGCATGTATTCTTTCATATTTTCATTTTTCTGCTCTCTTTTGCAAACAAGTCTTTTCATAATGGTTTTTCAAACCAAAAATTATACATGGATGTAGATCCCAACACATGTATTTCTTATGTCCTTCCGTATTACAATGGGAACACTGCTTACCCTGCATTCCTTGAGTTGATTTATTTGAACCTGTGTTACTTGTAACATTAGTTTCCTTACCTATGGCATATCCAAGTCCTACATACTTTGGCCTCATTATTGCCTCAATAGGCTCTCTAATTCATTGATTATTCTTACCCAATCCTTTACCTTTGTATCCTATATTCTTCATAATTTTCAACCCAATATTATTTTCAAAACAACTAGCCATATTTGCACATTCAAACACATTATCATTTTCATCCTTACATTTTTTTTATCAGAAACAACTTCAAATAAAGCACAACTACTAGCTGATTGATCAAATGAAGAACATAGATCTTCTGTGTTACATGAGACATCACAGGCTAATGCCTTGGATTTCAAACATTCATGTTCCCTTTGATAGGCTACAAGCATCTCATCAAACTGACTCTTTTGTTCATTCAATCTCAATATCTCATCATTTTGTAAAGCATTTTCTTTTTCAAAAAACTTTAGTTTTCTCTCTAAATCTTCATTCTCCTTTTTGATTTCATCAAATAAATTTAGCCATTCTTCTAACTCTTCATTCTTTCCCTTAACATTTTCCAATTCTTCTTCTAAATAATCTCTTTCATAGAAATAGTGATATCTTTTCTTTCCCAACTCCCTTAAATTTGCAATCAATTTTGAATTGCATTCCTTAACATTTAACACTTCCTCCTCCAAATTATATTTTTCCTTCCTAACACGTTTACCAAATTTTCCCATTGAAAATGATTTGAACTCACCTTATCCTTGCACTTGACTATGATTCCACTACAATGATTTACCTTCATTTGGTAGCTTCACGTGCAGCCTTCACTCTTCCTTTTATGATTTCTCCTTCAACAACTGCTGTTGAATCTATTTTTCACTGATTCTTCTTTTTGATCTCTTTGAGATCTCTGCTACCTTTACTTTGATAGTTTCTTCAAACTTCACCACTAGCTTTCGTTATAGTTCATTTTCTTCTACACCTGCAACCTATTTAACAGCCTACAGCTTCCTTCACTGAAAGCTTCTTTCTCCCTCATAACGGATCACTTTTACTTGGCCTTTTCCATAGCCTACATCTCTTTGATTTGCAAATCCTTCAAACTTGGGAAAATATTGAATAATAAAAAAAAAAGTTTAATCCTTTTGTAGCAACTTCACCTTTGACTGGGAAAACTTTTCAACTCAACTAATATCTCCCTTTAAAGATAAATATATTAAAAAAAACTCATTTTCACCAATTGACTCTCCTTTTGCAAACTTAACAATCTATTACCACCTTATCTTCTGCAATCTTCTTTTAATTCCCTTGACATGTACTCCTTTCTAGGTGACATCTTCAAATAGACTCTTCAAGCAGTGACTTGGACTTTGGTCAAACAATAGCATCTCTTTCTATAGAGATCTTCAATATTTTCCTTGTGGCTTTTAAAACTCTTGTATCTTAGATCTACAACAACCTTTAATAGTGGCTTGATTTAGAAGGACACTCAAATACTTGACTAGCACTTCTTTTCCAACAATTGTAGCTCCTCTCTCATTAATAAGCTTGAAGAGAGTGACCTTAGACCTCTCCTTTCTATGGGCTCCTTTCTTATCCTTTGGAATTGGCTATTGAGCAATCCCTTTGAAGTAGGCGATTCCAAAATCTCCTCTGGTAGTGTTCTTCTTTAAATGATCTCTGGTCAACATTGGTGCAACTTCTTTAGAAACTAATGACTATGATCCATCATTTATTTTCTCCTTTATGGCTTTCAACTAAAAATTTTAACAATAGCTTACCTCTTTGGTAGTCTTCCTTGGTGTGGATGCTCAATTGTTGCCTTATTTGTGAGCACTTTTGATCTACAGTCTTCTTTTCACTGGTAGCAAACCTTGCAGTGGCTTTAAACTTTTTGATTGCCACAACTTAAACATATTTGGTAGCTTGCTATGTGAATAGCGACTTATTTACTGATCTAATCCTTCCAAACAACTTTCAATTGTTCCTTGGCAACAACCTCTTTATGATGAAATGGAAACCAAAAATTTACTGTCATGGCTTGACTTGGGTGGACAACAATCAAATCTCTTTAAAAAATTGCAACTTTGAAACTGTAGAAAATGAGTCCTTTGGCAACCATGGTTTGCAACTCCTTTGTAAACTGGTGATGTGTTATGCAGTGATCTCCAAACAATAGCTAAGATTCTTCATGCTCTCTAGGCTCTTTAGGCTCTAATACCAATTTGAAGGATCATAGAGAGATAACAAAATGTAGAAAACAACATCACAGATAGAGAGTTAGAGATAAATGTATGCTACAACATACAACATATATTATTAATTACATTGCTGATACAAAATACAAATGAGAGGAATCACTATTGTAACTTGCATTTGATCTTATTAATGCGTTCATTTGTTATGTGCATGCAGGTATAGGATATTGGTTCATATTTTGACACTAGAGGTAGGGAGAACTAGAAGATAAAATCACATTTTTTGAGAAAATTCCATGCATTTTTATGTTTTTGGTGTTTATAGGAAACATGACCATTCACAGTCCAGTAGGGCCATATAGAACCACTTCAAACTTCAAACTGCACCGTTGGACTTCAAACTGCACTATTACAAACTTCAAACTATGTTGTTGGACTCCAAACAGAACCGCTGAAATTTCTTACTTTTTCATTCAAACTTAAAATGGTCGTATCTTGATCATTTTTTGGTCTTTTTCAAAGCTTTTTTTTTTTAATGGGGTAGAATTTTATAATCTATCTAATTGTGTAGGTGCTTCTTAACTTTTATAGAGTTAAAATTTTCAAATTTTCACCTAAAGTCAAGTCACATTATAATTTGGTCTAAGTTTTTGGGTGTTTATGCTTAATAATTCATCTAACCCCTATATCCTTTTATTTCTTGATCTCATCTAACATTTTGAGAACTTTTTCAGGTTAGAGAATCAAAAAAGAGGAGGAAACAAAATCAAAGATTCTTATGACATCATTTCTCTATTGTATCAAGTGTCTTTACACACTTTTGGAAGCATTCATAATTCCAAGTTTAAGGATTTTATCTCTTCAAGCTTGTATGAATTAATAGATTTCAATTTGGAATCTAAAAAGAAAAAAGAAAAAGGGATTAAGAAGAACCTTAGGAAAATTTACTAAATCTTGTTTAAGGTTAACAATTGAACAATCAAATCTCACACTTCTTTTGGTGCACTAAAAAGAATTCACTTTCGCTTTGTGGACTTAAAATGAACAAGTGTTCTCATTGTTTTGTAATTACTTATACAAATTAATATTATCAAAATATGTATATGCTTCCCTCACACCTCATGGAAATCTTGAGAATCAAAAGGCTTTTGGTGACATTAAGTTGCATAATTAATTGGCCATACACTTCAATTTTGGTTTAAAATTGAACAAATTTTGTGAGTGTGAGTGGGAATATTGCATGTGTTCTCCCTTTGTTTCTAAACAAAGTTTGATCGAACTGTGAATATGGCTACTTGATTTTGTTTATCTTAAAGGGTTTTCCTTGGGGAAAAAGTAGTCACCCAAGGGAATGACTCAACTGGTAACACTCTAAAGCCAAGAGTATTTCTAACTAGGATATAAAAGTCGGTATTGTAATAAAGGCCAATATCACGCGGTTGGCTTTGATGAGAAGGGAAATAATGGTCTCTCACTTCGATGGGTCAACTCCTACAAATGGAAAGTCCGAATTAAAACCCTTGTTTAGAAAATGCCAAAATCCTTGATCTAGTTGTTGGTTTAGGAACAACCATTCTAAAGTGGTCCCACATTTTTACGGATCCTAGTAGAAATGAAAAGCATGCCATGGGATTTTCATGGGTGTTGATGCTTGGCTGCCCCATATAAGTGAGTGTTGTAGAGGGGAGCTAGTGGGGTCAAGCATCTAATCATTCACTAAGAGTAGGTGTAGCTGGACTTGTCCAAGTGGTTACTCAACAAGTAAAATATTTCATATCCATAGGGTTGTGCATGTTCTTGGTATCAAAACACTTTATTTTTTGAAAACATTGGGAAACACACATTCAACAGAAAAATAAAAATTTCATACTCCTTAGTTAGAGCAAATACCTTTGAAAAAACCCAAGAACTATTGCTTGCCCTAGGGATTATGTCCTTAGAGGTTTCTAAGTAATTTAGTTTACATCTTAATTTACATCTACCAAGGTCAACATTAGGTAACCATTACCTTGATTTCCTTGAATTCCACATAGCACATTGTGAGATGAAAAGAAGTTAGGACATGGGACGTTTAGTTTGAAAATCTAATCAAGAAAGTGTTTGTGGTAAATGAAATTCACTAATCAAGATGAAATCAATTGAACCCCACACATGTGCTTGTGTATCTTTTGTCTTAAGGTCTTTTGAGCAAACATTGATCTTTTGGTTTGAAGGGAAAAGCATGTTATTCAAAACCTTGGCCTTGTAAACAAGTCCTTCTTAGGTTCATTTAGGATCAAAATCAAACACTTCATCCATTTCAAAAGTTTATCATCCCATCCCACAAGAAATGTTAGATATTTGGAAACATCATTATCTAGACTTGGGTACATCCTTAAACCAAATCAAAATCACCTTGTTTAATTAGGAGTATGGGAATGCATCCTTTCTCATACCTATAGTTAAATCAGCACACCTTTGAACAAGTTTATCATAAAGATCACATCCAACATCTTAGGGTTTACAAGTTCACTATCCAATCAAAACAAATCAAAATCAAATCTGAAAGTCTAGTATTGATCCAAAGATTCATAAAAAATAAACACCCATATCATTCACCCCTTTCATCCTTCATCTCATCATTGGTCCTAAACACCTTAGAGGTCACTTTTGCAACAAGGACAAAACACAAGAAGAACATGAAATATAAACTTGATCCATACATCATAAACGGTCTAAACCAACCAAATTATCAAAGCCTTATGATGTCAATTAATTTTCAAAACTCACATTTATACAATCCATACATGGGATCATTATCTCCTACAAACCTCAATGGTACAACAAATGTGAGTATACCAAATCTAAATCTTGGAACACTTTTTTTGATGGTAGATTTAAATCCAAGTCCAAACTTACAAATCTATCAACCAAATACTCAATGCATGAGTCTTCAACAAAACAACATTATCCCACAAAATCCATACATGCCAAATGAGAATATACCATGTACAACTATACCAAACATGGACAGTTTGAATCCACACTTGGTAAACTTTTGGATAGATATGTCTACAAATCACACAAATGTTGTTCAAAATCCATCACACCCATATATCCCCCTCAATTTTCACAATGACCCATCATCATCATCATTTAATGAAACACTACAAACCTCTCTCCCCATGACCTCACAAGGAGAAGGTAACCTATTCGAACTAGGAAGAATTTTTGATCAAACATCATCATTTCCCCAAGGGAGCATTCCACTCACTCTCCCACCACTCCCACCATTACCATTAACATGCATATCACCTCTTGGTTTGGGGCTACCTTCGCTACCATTTCTCATCCAACACATCATCTATCATCCCTAAAAACATGGTCTCTCAAGGACTAACCATATCAATCGCACCATCAACCACTCAAATCCCAATCATCAATATGATGGTACCTCTTATCACCACAACAAGCACTATTCTGAAACCACCTCTGCCACTAGCACCACCCAAACCAAAAACATAAAACCAATACAGCATTGTGTTGCAAGCCACTCAGTAGGTTGTTTATCAAAAGGCACACCAACAAAACCAAAATTGACAAGCTACACAACTAGCTACTCAACAAGCTGCACACGCTACTCAAGTTTCCCAAGCCACACTACAAGCCCAACAAGCACAAGCCCAGGCTCAAGTGCAAGTGCAAACTCAAGCCCAATACCAAGCCCAACAAGAAAATGTTGTTCAAAATCACAACAAAATGTTAACAACTCCCTATATCTATCCAAGTCAACAATCACATGATCAAGACCTATCCATCAATGAACACATGGAAGATGTTTCTACCTCATTCGAAGATCAAATAAACATACATCAAGAGTCACTTTTTTTTATCATGATAAGAATCCCTCAACAATATTAGACGATGATCTATTTCAAGGAGTGTTAACAATATTTGATCCTATAATCAACAATCCATCAATGAATGACCATGTTGAAAATGTATCTACATCACCTAATGTGTTAGAGGACATATCTCAAAAATTTATTCTAAAGCATGATCAACATCTCTCACCAAAGTCTAGCAATGGTCCTTTCCAAGACATATTGACATCCTTCAACCTCATGATTGCCGATATTGAAGGAATCTTCAACTCAACACTTTATCCAAATTCACTCAAAGATCTAGAGGATATTGAGCCACTTCCAATTCCTAATAAAGATATCCAAGAACCCTTTGTAATCAATCCATCATTTGAAATTGACCCATGTCAAGAACTTGATCCAAAGCATGTCGAAAGCAATTCTAAAATCATTCAAGATCAAGAATTCATATCTCCAAGATATTACAATGATCTAATGGACACTATCCTATCTATACATGATGATCATATCCATATAGCACATACTCCTCCATCTACCCATGAGATTCTTTTTGTGGATGGACACATAGATGATCTTCATTTAGAGTAGGATTTCTTTACACAAAAGAGCAGATTATTGATTCCTATAGTCAAACTGAGTTTTCAACATCGAGATCAAATATATCCCAAATTCAGATTTAGGACATCATGTATGAAGATATCCAACATTATCCACTCAAGAAAACATGTTAGATAGAACAGGACATTCTGGAGTTAGCAGAGTAGCTAATGGAAATAGCATCATCTGTAGTGGTCATTTATCAAAGAACACATTCTAAACAAGATTTCTCAAAACAGCTAGAATTAAAGCATGAAGGTGCAACTACCACCATACCGAGGGAAACTATGTCTCAAGAAAATATCAACATAGGGAGCATGAAGAGTCCTCATGCTGAAACCGATCCCAATACTACAACCAACCATGTCATGAATCTTCATCCACCCATCACCCCATCCACAAATTGGGACCAACATCGAAAGAAGGTTTTGAATCAAAGCACAAAGAATGTTATCAAAGCAAAAGAAGCTAAGAAGCATATCAGACAAAACAAATACATATGGATACCAAAGAATACAAAGAAATATTATCCCTATCAAACTCCATTAGTCAAAGAAACTATCGGGAAAAATAAAAAAGGGAAAAGTACCCATCAAATATGTCCACAAAGGAAAAATCAAGCTTCTAAAGCAATGTACAAAGTATATCAAGTAGTTGGTCCTAATTCCACACACACTTCTGTATCCACCCATCATTGCTCATCTTCCCAAGTTTGGAGAGTCAAAGGTTCCAAACTATCAACCAATCCATCTTTTATCCCTAAACAAACTCCATCCATTCCTCCACACATGATATCCAATTCTCACATTGACCATCAAAAGGCACTCTATTACTATGTGCACACAATGACAAAGTTAAATCTGGTATCAACAAAGCAAATCAAGAATCTCAAAAGTTGTATTCAAGTGCACGTATCTTAGAAAATCAACTTATTTAAGCAGGATATTGATGGCACATTACGATAGGGGCATCCACATTGACACCACCAGGTGGTTTAGCATGAGATTAAAATATTTTAGAAAAAAACCAAAAATATATAAAAATATAAAAAACCAAAAAAAATAGAAAAATGATTGAAACCAGTAAAGAAAAAAATCATCCTCCAATGAAAACCACTATGATGGTGCTTTGGGAAGGTACCATGATGAAAACCTAGCAAACAGGTGTAGTGTGTAGAATCAGGAATCTACGTGTGCCATTTCAGGTAGAAGCATCTCATCCCATCCATAATAAATTCAACATTCCATCCATCCTATCCATAATAAATCCATTCATCCATGAACCAATTATCTAATCCATTTTCATCCATCTCCATCCATAGTCTAGGTTATCTTGATCTTGATGAAGTTTGGTGCACACTTTACACTTATGGTAAACATCTTGACATGCGTCAATTTCATTTATCCTATCCTATCCAACATTATCTGAGCCATGAAGCATTCTCCAAATGAGCATTCTTTATCCAAACACCTTATCTTATCACAAGATAATCCATATCCCTCCATCCATACACCCATCCAAGTATCCACCCATGGCATTCCATACATTGCTAGACACTAGGAGTAGATATTTACATCTTGCTTGAGGAATAAATCTTGATCTATAACCTCCCACTTATGTGGTGATCCGAACATTGGCAAACACAAAATCAAATTGGTCAAAGCATTTGTGAGCCAAAATCCAAATCACTAGCCCATGCTATATTTTGACGAGAAGACATTCCTTATCAATATTCATCTTCATCGAACATCAATCCAAACAATCACTATTAGTCACAACTAATGTGTGCTTCAGTGTCACATCAAATCATCCAAAACAACTTTTGTTCCAAAATCAAGCTTCAAAATTTTGATCAATCAAATCCAATCAATCCTTTATCATCTTGGGATATCCATCCTAATCCTTGTGTTGCTTAACACTATCCTTGTATTGTTGTGTATCCTCAGCAATGTTATCATCATCAATTCATCTATTTGATCAATCAACCCTATCTTGGTTTTCAACATAATAAAAAATAGAGCACTGATATCATCACACATATCAATATCCAAATCGTCAAAATCATGTGAAAATCCAAAAACATCCAAAATCATATCAAAATACAAAAACACTCAAAAAGTTAGAAAATTTTCCAAAACATGGTATCCGAACTATGTCATGTCTTAGCTTAAATGTAGGTAAGGCTAATCTTTTATCAGTCCCCAAGACACAAAAACAAAAAAACATTCGAAAAAGACACAAAATCCAAAAACAATCATAAAAATCTCATAAAAATTCAAAAACATTCAAATAACCCAAAAATACCAAAAAGAACCTCAAAACATTTCAAAAAGATCAAAAAACATCCAAATATTTGAAAAATCCATCTGTCTCATTTCGTAATCACCCGCAATAATCAATCATCCATAATAAAACAATCATCACCTTCATCCTTTGGCAAAACAAATAGAAACAAATAAAACAATCAGAAAAACAAAGCTTCAAACATAAAATCAAAAGAAAATTTCAAACTTTTAAATGCAAAATCAAAATCCTGATCATTTTCAAACATGTCAGTCAACCTTAAATATCAACAGCTTATCAAACAACTTATCAACCCATCATCATCCTATATAATACATGTCCTAGGATATATTTTTCTGACAATGGGAATCATTTTGGATATCACTTTGGATACTTATCCTAAACAAAATGCATCCCCTTGGCTAGTAGTATGAAGAACATTGACTTGTTTGTGCAATTGATCTTTGTCTTTTGACTTATCTCTTTGTGCTCATTCCAATAGTCTCTCAATGATATCCAAACAAATGGATTTAGAGAGATAGGAATGGGGCAATGATCATTATCTTTTTTCTGTTGTGCTTGTTGGACGTTCTTGTAATATAACTTGGTGAATACTTGCTTTGTTAGATATGTATGGAGGGTGTTTTAGGCAGCTTGTTGACTATGGCATTGATAGGTTAGACCTTTCCATGTTTTGGTCCAAGATGTTTGAAACTTCTAAAGTACATCCTAGCAAGGTTTCCATATGTCAGGTGTGAACAAGAATACTCCTATCTATTTTTCGAGTTAAAATTCAATCACACTAGGCACAACACCATCCTAGTTCTTTATACCTTGATGCATTGTGCTTATGTGTGTTATCAAACATAAGGTAATTGGCCTTTTTTAAAAACCAAACTCCTCGGTAATAAATCATCATCATCATCATCATCATTATCATCATCTCTAATAAAGTTGGCTTATTCGTCTCTTTTCACCATCTTATTTTCTTCTTACTTCCTTTCGTGCTAACATGGTACCATGATAGTTAATCATAAATTATCGCTAATGCATCTACCCTGCATCCACAAACTGTTAGCATACTACATAATACATATCATATCATATAGAAAGCATTAATCATACCACATGCATTCATCCCCATCATTGCATAATATAGATTGGTTATTCTAAGAATTTCACAAGCCATAAATCTATCACCCATATGCATAATCATAAAAGCATCATCATATCATATCATGTGCATTCATATCACCCAAACATCATAATCATCTTATTTATATCATCAATAATGTAACTGTCATGGTACAAATCAAGATCAAGTGGGTGTAATATATCAAAATAGGCATGAGGCTACCCATGGCTAATGAATTTGTACATCATCAAATCTGTCTACATCAAATATTTGAGTTGAACTGATCTTGAACCTCTTTGTCGAGAGATCGACCCTCAAATCAAACCTCTTCACCTGATCTCTCGAGAGGGTAGTATACCCGTGTAATTCTTTTCGCTGAGACAACAGTGGGGCATCCAAAAAAATTAGAGAATTTTTTACTTTTGATCATGGCAAGGTTATTCTTTGAACCAATGCAACAAGTACATCACTTCAAAGAGGGGAAAAATGTAGACATAGAAAATATATAGATTGATATTGTACATTCAATCCTGATCTACTAACATCGCTTCATCCTGAATTATCCCTCTGTTTAACCATTTAATCGAATAGCCTTATTTGATTAAAGTAATCATAATTCCCCTTTTAATTAAATAAATGCCTCAATTTAATTAAATCATTGTCTCTGCGTAATTCATCTTCCTATCTATATTTAATTAAATAATCCATATTATTTGATTAAATCTCTAAAATTCATCTAATTAAATTAAATAAATCAAACATTTATCTAATTTAATCTAACATCACCCCCTTTGGTTAAATAAATTAAAAATATTTATTTAACTAAGTCTAAATCATTCTCTTCTCATTTTGAGTTATTTAAATCCTAAAATCTAAGTCAAAATGGTCAAATCAACTAACATCATTTAAATTAAAATCAAATCATGATTAATGCTAATCACTCAAATCCTCTATCTATTTCCACTTGCACAATAACTAAATTTATTTGACTTATTAATTCTCCTATTTCATTCAAAAAAAGGCATCAATGGTTGGAATGTTTCCCAAATTTAAAAAATCCCTCCAAAATGGTTTGTAAATCCAACAAAGCATTTAAAATCTGTTACATGTCCTTTTCTTGAGCCATGTGGCATTAACTTCACCTTTCACCTCATCCTTCAAGCCATCTTTTGAATTTGAATCACCCCCCTCTTTGCACATTCTCCAAAATGTGCTCATTCCCCAACCATTCACATGATGACATGTGGCTTCTTCTCATTGGTTGAAAATTACTCCCACATTCATCTCTTTTTCCTTTTCTCTCTTTACTTTATTTTATAAATAGAGAGTTCATCCTTCATTTCTATCATCGACAATTTGAGTAAACTTACTATACTCAAATACATCTACAAAGCATTTGCAAGATTCATCCATCTATCAAATCCATAGCTTGGTTATGCAAGTTTTTCATCATGGAGCACACTTGAATCTTCAACAAAGTGAATCACCATCACCATTCATCATCAAAGCTTGCTTAGGAGTTGGGAAAGGGCCAATTTTCACATCAAATTGGCACCAACTCCCCCATAGGATCAAGAGTTTGCATTATTTGAATAGGCTTAATCTCTTTTATTAGTTTTTATTACATTTCTTGCTTTCATTTCCTATTTCGAATCATGTTAATGGATTTTATGGGGAATCTCTATTCTAACTTGCATTTGATCTTATTAATGTCTTCATTTTTTGTGTGCTTGTAGGTATAAGATATTGGTTCATAGTATATATATATATACATATATACATATATGTATGTATATATATATATATATACATATATATATACATATACATATATATATATATATATATATATATATATATATATATATATGTATGTATGTATGTATGTATGTATATGCAATATTTAAATAAATAAAAGAACTATTATTTCATTTCAATCATCAATATTTAAACAAGAAGGGACTTTTACTTAATTTCATATAATGAAATTAGTATCCTTTTTAATCATACTTTAGTTCATACATACTCTCATTTTATTTCAAATTCTCAAAACACAAAACTAAGATAAGCAAATTAAACATGAAATAATGTGTTTAACTTTCCACAAGCCATTTATTTTCAATCATTAGAAGAATTCAAAACAAGTAATTAAGTTAATCTATATACAAATTTCAAATGTAAGTAATAATGATATTTATGGTGTGTGCACTCAAATTCCATCTATCTTACTATTTGATCCAACTAAATGATCCTACTTCAACCACGCTCTCATCCTTCAACGTCTCACCCTACAATTGCACACACTTGCACTTGCAAAATTAATTAGTAACATTCAATTTTGGATAAAATATAAGATAATTCAAAATATCACATATTCAATGATGGTCAACTTCTTTCAAACTTTTCAAAAATATAAAAATTTTCATTCAACATATTGAATTTCCTCAATAATTCATTTTATCATATTATAATTAAAAATAAAATAAATTTGGGTTATGACATCTAGCTTGTCTAATTCATAGGAATTTACTTGGCCATCACGCATCATAATTCCTCCTAGATCTTATAATGAGGTTTTGATGCAAACTAAAACATCTCTTTTGGGGCCAAGTACTTGCAAAATAAGAAATGTGATCAATATTTCTTTAATTGTTGTAAGACCATTTCACACTTTTCTGACCATTCAAACCTTTTTCCTTTCTATTACAAAGAAGTTATGAGATTACCAACCTTAGAGAATTCCTTCATGAACCTTCTCTAATACCCCACCAATCCCATGAAAATCTTTATCTTCAAGACATTTTTAGGTGTGGGTCCTTCCACGATAGCTTGAATTTTTTAAGGGTTAATAGAAGCACTCCCTAAAGATAATATGTTCCCCATGTAATGTATTTTAGGTTGGAATAAGGATCATTTTCTCAACATTTTACAAATATTATGTTCTTAAAGCCTTTGTAAAATGTTAAAGTGTTTATCATGCTCCATTAGATTCTTAGAGTAAATTAGAATATCTTTAAGAAAGATGTGGTCAGCACAATCATATCCAAAAATTTATGGAATACATGCTTCATAAGAGACAAATATTAAAGGATCATTTGTTAGGTTGAAGAGAGCCACAAAGAACTCATAGTGAGAATATCTAGTTATCAAAGCATCTTGGGAACATCTTCCTCCCTAATTATGAATTTATGGTATCCAAACCTTATGTCAATCTCAGAGAAAACAACAACTCCATTTATTTGATGAAATCAGTCATCAATACGAGGAAGATGATGTCTACTTTTAATAGTTACCTTGTTGAGCATCCTATAATTTATGCATAGGTGTAGTGTCACATCCTTATTTTTAATGAATAACATAGGAGCTCCCCATGGAGACACACTAGGTTAATTTAAAACAAAACTTTTTCTGCTAGTTCTTGCAACTACATTTTAATTTCATTCAACTCAACTATATTTCTATGATAGGGGTATCTTGAAATGGGATAAACTCCTAGAACTAATTTGGTAGAAAATTTGAACTAATTCTTAGGGGGTGAATGTGGAATTTCTTGAAGAAATACATCTTGCAACTCTTGAAGTACTCAATATTCTATAATGTATGGGTATGTGCAAGATCATGATGGGCCAAAAAGTGGCAATATGTATGTGATATGATGGTTCATGTAGCTGACAACTTTATTTTTTACCTAAAATTAATTAAACGAAAAGGGTTTTTAAAGAAGATTCACAGCATTCCACCAATATAAATTATGCTTTACTTTGAATTTAATAAATAATTATTATTCATTTTCTATTTGAATTATGACTAAAGTCCTAATTGATAGGTTGATTGAAAAAAATCTATAGCTTTCAAACGGTATCACATTTTTTGAATCCAAAACATGTGTCACATTCTATGGTTCGCATAATATAGGATTAAAAAAAAAAAGAATTTCATGATGTTTTGACCAGGTTAAGGTGGTCAAACATACGAGTTTTTTATATTTTTTAAAAGTTGTAAAAAATAAATCATAATTAATTATTTACTTTGAAAACAAATTACAAAAAACTATGCATCACGCCGGGACATGGGTCCTCTACTTATATATAAAATCTTATAAAAAATATTATCATTTTATTGTGGTTAGGGTGGTTAGATAGACACCTACTTCTTATTTTTTCCCTAAAATTTAAGTACTGTTGCATTGAAATTTCAAAATTTCATGTTCAATAGATTTTTTTATTTTAAATAAACCTAGTAGTTTAGAAAATACATTCAATTTGCTAGAGATTCTATTCTTACATATTTTTTAAATAATATAGATAACTTATTCAAATTTTTATGCCAAGTTTCTTAACTCTGATTTTTCTAAATTTTTTGCCACTTAAGGGCCTATTTTTTCTATGATGATCTTGCACATAGCCGTATGGAAATATATCTTCAACACCTTCATATATCTTAAGTAAAAGGATTTTACATCCCTTCCTTGTAGCTTTTATGGATTTCATTTCTAAGACTATTCAAATCATTATTTTCCTTGATATGCCTCATAGCACAACTAATTTCCCATGATCATACCTGCACTCAATTTAGTTTCTTAACAATAAAAAATTGTTGTATGCTTCTTGAAAATCCATCTCTAGTGTCACATATTATAATCCTAGCTTGGTAACCAATGAATTTTTTTGGTATTTATACTTCCTATGTCAAGGTTTATGTCCTTTGAAAAATATTCTATCATTTGAGTCTTACCTAACATAACTCTACGTCCATCTCTTGTTAACTTAGGAAATTAAGACTAATATTGCATTTTATTAATACATTAGGAGATATGAATCTTTTTCTTACTCCTAGATCAACCAAACTAGTGATAGGTTTCCCATAAAAAGTAACTGGAAGGTCTATGAAATAAGTTTGGCTATCGACCTCCTACTTGTACATGGCTACATAGATCTTGGCAATGAAATTGGTATTTTGATCTATCTTCTAGGGATTATCTCTCTTAAAATGATTTACTCTAGATACCTCAAATCCTTTTGGGTATTCCACCTTTTCCTTCCATGGTCCTCATAGGAATTTGTTGGGGCCATATTATTCGAAGGTTTCTACAATCTTTCCACTCTATTATGAGAGGATTCTACCTTGGTGTTTTGGTGTTCTCCTTAGAAACCTTTAAATTTTACTTAGATTTTTTCCACTCGTATGCCTTTCTTATATTAATTTTTATTATTATGGGGAAAAGGTCGAGGAATTATGTCTCCTTTTGTATTTACTCTATTTCTTTTCTTTGGTGATGGTTGTTGTATACACCTGAAAATGGTCATCGCATTCAATTAATTAAATACAACCTATTTCATTAATGCTTCGACTCCATATAAATAAGGTCTTAATTTATTTATATTGTTCACTTTCCTTTTAATTCTCCTAATTCACATTCTTCTAAATTAAATTAAAAAAACCCCTAAACGTGTTTATTTAATTAATCTTCCCTAATCCTGATTAAGAATTAGAGCACATTTCTACAACTTTTTTATGTGCCACCTCATAAAGGTCACATGAAAATAAATAAACCTAATTATTAATTAGAATTATCCTCACACACTTCCACCAATAAGAAAAAGCACATGGCTTTATTCCCTCACACAATTCCACCAATAAGAAAAAGCACATGGCTTTATTCCCCCACACTTCCAACAAATTTGGAGCACATGGGTCTTTGTTTCACACACTTGGAATCTCATACATTTGGCATGCTTCCAATTGGTCAAGGGGATTCTCTTCACACACATAGCATGTTTTCCTTGGTCAAGGGGACATTTCTTCTAAATTAAATAAACAAAAAACTCTAAACGTGTTTATTTAATTAATCTTCCCTAATCCTGATTAAGAATTAGAGCACATTTCTACAAATTTTTTATGTGCCACATCATAAAGGTCACATGAAAATAAATAAGCCTAATTATTAATTAGAATTATCCTCACACACTTCCACCAATAAGAAAAAGCACATGGCTCTATTCCCCCACACTTCAAACAAATTTGGAGCACATGGGTTTTTGTTCCACACACTTGGAATCTCATACATTTGGCATGCTTCCAATTGGTCAAGGGGATTCTCTTCACACACATGACATGTTGTCCTTGGTCAAGGGGACTGGTCGCATCCAAAAAAGGATATAAAAGTCATGGCAAATCCTAATATGGGAATTGGACATTCCAGTAGGTGACTAGTATCTTCTTATGGTCGTTCATTTACATTGTCAAACCAGGCAACATATACTTCAAATGGAGTAGCACTGTATGTGCACTAAGAACCAGTTTCAATCATGATTTACTAGAAATAAATGCGTGGAAGGAATTCTACTTATACTAAAGGAATGAAATGCAAATCCTTCTAAACTTAATCAAAGAAGAAATCATGACGACTATAACTAAGAAACAAACTATGAACTGGCCTTATGCTATAGGAACAAACACGGGGATGGATTCTCGATGCTGCAGGAACAATATAAGACTGAGTTTGCACAGAAACTTTCAAGAATGAAATCTAGCTTATAACAAGAAATAAACAACTAACTAACTAACTACGGATACTTACTAAGTGGGCCCCCTTAGCAAGCATCAACTAGTTATGCAAGAATTTAACTTAAAACTTCATCAGCTTTTATTCATAACTTGGAATGATATACATTGTTTTACTTATATCAAAACTAACAAAAAAAACTCTCTTATTATAATACTAACTCTTACATACTTTGCTTGCTCACTCATGTAGGAGGAACACTTATTTAAATCAGAAAAGCAACTAACTACCGAACTCTAACAGAGAAAGATGTGGACATAAATGTATCCTAAAACTAAGGAACATACTTCATAAATGAAAGCATATCCGTTCAACATGATTCAGAGAGAATTTAGCAATCCACTCTTCCCAGATTAATGAACATTTAGATATCTTCCCAACGACCCGGCCAGAGAGTCTTTGCCAAAACAACTTCCTCGATGTCATGTAGGAAATGGACTTTGTTGCAAGGCCGAGATCTACTGTGCTTGACTCGTTCATGCCTCCAACAACCTGCGATACAGAAGGTGACATAAGCGAAAGAAAGCATGTATGGAAAACAACATGATATACATTCATTAATCACATATTAAATCTATTTCATTATTCAAAAACCATATGCATTATATCAGTCATTTGGGAATTCAAATAGGGTAATTAATATAGGCACATAGAGATGTTAGGCTGCAGGAATATAGGAATGTATTGCTATAGGATACCACCTAATTTTAGATAAAAAATCTTTAATCAAAGAGTTAAAACAACCATTAGCAATAAGAGTAAGGACATTAAAAATACATCATAATACTCAAATTATGAGCATATTTTGAGCTCATCATCTGCCCCCTACTTATCCTAATGATGGTCCACCAGCATTAAGCTTCTTGGTTGTCTCTCTAAAATTAGTAGGTGTAGCATGGCCTTGCAATGAAGTTCCAAACTTGTAGTAGAAACCTCTAAAATTTTGCCATCTTTCATATCTGCGGGCTTCTGTATCCTCCTTAACATCTAAAGCCCGATAAGGATAAAGTGGCCACATCAGAACTGGAGGTCGAAATTTCAATGGAAACCATAACTCAAACCTCTTATGGAGACCGAGTTGCATGTACTTTTATGTCCTTCTGAGGGCTGCCTTAAAATTCAGAGGGCTATGAGGCTCATATTTCCTTAGATCAACAGTTAATTTTTCCTATCTTTTTTCAATTTTGGAAGATGAGAGCTTCCAAAATAGATATGGTTGGCCTTTGAATTCATCATATACCTGCTTCTTGATATCAAATATTTTCATTCTAATTGCTTGATCATTGAACCCATATGCAATGGTAAGCCAAGTTTTTAGCATTGTGTAGGGATTTGAGCTTTTAGGTCGCAATGGGATAGGCTCATCCCTTTCAGCTTCATCATAAGCCTCTAAATGTCTTCCATAATAAGTTTCATTGGCCGCCCAAGACATGAGTGACCTTAAATGAATATTACCAATATAAAGAAGTGTATTCCACTCTATTTCAGAGGGAATTATCAAACCATGCAAATAAAATTCACACAGAATTTTTCAGCCAATTAGGTGCTACTTGATACACATCATAAAATTCTTTAGCTGTATGAATAACAGGATCTAAATTCCTTGAAATTCTCATTAATTAAAACCAAAGGAATTGTTCCTTAAGGCACAGGGCATATACTCTAGGTGGTGGTCTACATTCCACAATTTTACTAGTTATTTTTATTATTTCATCCATTTTCTCTTTCATTTCTTGGATTTCCTATTTTTTCCTTTCAATTTCTCTTTTCAATTTCTTCTTATCTTCCTCCCAAAGGCTTTGTTGAACTTTAGTTTTGGCTAAGTGGCAGAAACTCAAAGTTTGGAATGTAACAGGCCGCCATGTGGTTCTAAGATATTCCAAAAATTCAATCAACAATGTTATTTTATAAACAACCATTGCCTGACAAGTTGCAGGGGGTAATGGGGTGTCATTGGACACTTCTAATTGTTCATGTTGTTCTTCCTTTGAAACTTGCCTAGTTTCCTTAGCCAAATCATCAAGACTTGGAATTCCCCTTTCATCACCACTAACATGTTGTTCTTCCTCAACTTCCATTAGCTCATTTTTCATTTCCCCAAGAACAATAGATGGGATTTGTAGAACATTATTAGATAAATTCTAAGAATCATCATGACCGGATTCTTCAGATTCCTCACAAATTATTATAATTTTAGGTTGAGCAGAGGTAGGGGTGACTGTATGTTGTTTCCTTGCTAAAACTCTTTTTGTCAATGTTGCAGTTACAGGAGGCAGTCTCGTGGATTTCCCCTTTCTGACTTTCTTGGAGGATTTAGACTCAACAGAAGGAGATGATGGTGAACTTGTAGTGGCAATAGGTGTTGCTGCAGGAGGAACTGCTACAGGAGAAGATGTTGCAGGAGATGAACACTATTGTTTTTGAACATGAGGGTTAGACTCTAGGGTTTGTTCTACCCTAGATGACTCTCCTACCTTCATTTTCCCTTTTTATCTTCTACTAGCAGGCCTGGTTTGTACTTGGGTAGAGGTCTCTGGTGTTGAGGCTACAGGAGTAGGTGCTAAAAGGATAGGTGTTGCAGGAAGCGCTCTAGGAGGCTCTGGAAGTTGCAGACCCTTTTGGGAAACAAATTCTTGCCAAGAAAGGGGTGATACATCCCTCAGAGAATGCTCAATCAAGAGTTTAATAAGGGCATGATGGGCGACAGAGTTGTCCCTACCCCTCTGGGTTTGATGGGCACATTGTTTCAAAAGGTTTAACAAAAAATTTGGAACATTGACAGCTAAATCGTGCCTCATATGACTCAATAATTTAAAATGATAGGAATGTAAATAGGAAAAACGTCCCTCACAAGTCAAGTACATGATTATGAAAGAAACATATTTTGAGTATGGAGGAGGCAGTGACACTCGTTTGCAACCTTATTTGGAAACCTCCAAGGGTCCATCTGTTGGTACTGTAAATTATGCCCTAGCAAAGACAACATCTAAAGAGAAATTATCTCCAACCATCGGAAGCCCAATTACTTCTACAATCCACTCTTCTATAATTGCTACTATCAAACCCCACACTGTAGCTTCTCCCTCTGAAAGAGTTCTCAAAAACTCCCCCGCAACTTCCTCATTGAAGGAATCTAACCTCAGAAAATAATTCAGCCATTCGCAATTGTTGAATGCCTGAACCATTTGAGGATTTTGCGTCAAGAGCTCATGAGCTACAGGCTCGTGTCTTACTAATTGGCCACCCATATTCACAAATTGTCTTAGCTGAGATTCCTAAAACTCAACTTCTTCTAAAAATTGAAATAAACTTTTTTTGCTTTGCTTCTTTTTGCTTCTTTCTATCCTGCCGTCACTTTTCTCTACTTTTCCAAGAATGACTCAAAATATAATTGCATGAAATTATTGTTAGGAACTACTCGAATCAAGCAGTTAATTTTTGTTTAGGATAAGACACACAGTTATATTTAGAAAGTACAAGAAAATAAAAAATATCCAAATAGTTGTGACAGTGACATAGGAAAAAGTTTGAAATGGATTATCCCTACCCCCTACTTAAAATTTGACATGTTTCCACACATGTGTGAAAGGATAGGTGAAGAATAGGCAATAATGACTGATATGCACATAACAGTTAATGAATAAATGAAATAAATAAACGATGTGACTAGAAAAGATATCGCGTACCTTGTAATAAATGCTCATCCATGCTAGGAAAGATAACAGCTTCAACATGAAATGACGGCTGGAAGTGAAATCATAAATGAGGGCAGTACAACAGGATGGATGACGTGGAAGAAAAGGAAATGAATGGCGGTGACGGATGAAAAATGGAGAATGTGGCTTCCTTTAAAAGGAAACCTTGATTATGGGCATGCAACATGGGATTTTGAAGAGATGCTATAGGAGAAAGGCCGAAGCCTTTTGCTATAGGAAGATCAGTGGCTGCATCTGAAACAAACTGCTTCATAAATTCTTCTTTGGATGTTGGCTTATGATACAACTGAAGATGGTGTCCATTAACCAGTAGCTTGAATTGGACATGATCTATTGTAGCTAACTGAACTGAATCATTATCAAAGACATTTTCTATTTCATAAGGACTAAGCCATCTTGTGGTTAGTTTACCTTGATTTTCCTTATACCTAGAGTCATAGAGCAATGCCCAATCACTGACAGAGAATTGCTTAGTTCTGATATGGTTGTCATTCCATTTTTTTCTTTGTTGCTAGATAGCTTCAGTATGCTGTAGGGCGGATTTCCTTATCTCATCCAATTCATTCAGCTATAGGAGGCGTTCCTTTTGGGCTTCTGAAATATCTATGTTAAGTTGTAGAGAATTCCTTAAGGTCTTATGCTCAAACTCTATTGGCAACATAACAATTTTTCCATAGAGGAACTCAAAAGGAGTAAACCCTATAGTTGTTTTCCATGTTATCCTATAGGCCCAGACTGCTTCAGGACTGCTCCAATCCTTCTTGTGTAATTGTACTATCTTAGTAAGGATTGCCTCAATTTCTCTATTGGTAACTTCTGCCTAATCATTGGCCTGAGGGTGATAGGGGCTATACTTTTTGTGCCTGATCTTGTAATCATTCATCAATGCAGTGATTAAATTTGATGTAAACTAAGCTCCTTGATCAGTAACAAGTTCCCTTGGGACTCCAAACCAAGTGAAAATCTATTCATATAGGAACTCAACAACTTTATTGTCATGGGCATGTGTCATTGCTTTTACTTCTACCCACTTAGTTACATAGTCAATGCAAATGAAAATGTATGATTTCTTATTGGATGAAGGATCAATAGGCCCAACAAAATCCATGCCCCACTTGTCAAAGGTACTGACTACCACTTGAAGATACAGGGCATTTCATCAAACCTTGTTGGTCTCCCCATGCGTTGACATCTATCACATTTTCTGGTGTAGGCTGCAACATCTTTATATAGTGTGGGCCACTAGTATCCAGTAGAAAACACTTTCATAGATGTTCTCTTAGCTGCAAAGTGCCCACCACATGGCTCATCATGATAGGAATGCAAAATGTCATAGGTTTCATCTTCCCTAACACACCTTCTCATAACTTGGTTAGTTCCTGTGTAGAATAAACAGTCTGCAATCCATGAAAAGTTGAAACTTTTTTCTACCAACAATTGCCTTTCCTTTGGTGAGAAGTGGGCTATAATCTTGTTGGCTACTAAATAATTTGCAATATCTACATCCATGGGGTTCGAGCACCAATGGAAAATAGATGTTCATCAAGAAATCTATCATCAATTACCTCAAGAGTGGTAGGTGTAGTTGTTTGAAGCCTTACAAGAAATTAGCCACCACATTAGCTCGGCCTAGCTTATCAATAACTGTGATATCAAATTCCTACAACAATAGGAGCCATCTTGCTAATCTTCCAGATATGGCAGGCTTATTCATGAGGTATCTTATTGCTGCATGATCTGTATGAACAAATATTTGGTAACCAGTGACATAATGTCAAAACTTGTTCAGAGAATACATGACTGCTAGCAATTCTTTCTCTATGACAATATAGTTTAATTCAGGGCCTTGAAGGTGTTTTCTAATGAAATATATGACATGCTCTATGGAATTCTCTTTCTGTCCTAAAATTGCTCCTATGTCATTATCAAAAGCATCTATGTGTATATGAAAGGGCAGACTCCACTTCAGTCCTTGAAGAATAGGTGCCTGAGTAAGTAAGTTCTTAAGCTGCAGGAAAAAATTGTCACAAGCCTCAATCCAATTAAATTCAGAATCCTTAGTCAATAAGGCATATAATGGACTGACTATTTTGTTGAAATCTTTGATAAATCTTCTATAATATCTAGCATGTCCTAGGAAGCTTCTAACATCCTTTTGTTTCATAGGTGTTTGCAAAGTTAGAATAACTTCTATTTTTGCAGGATCAACTTGAATTCTTGCTTGAGAGATATGATGGCCTAAAACAATTCCCTCTTGCATCATCATAAAACATTTCTCACTATTCAAAGACAAATTTTTCTCCTGACATCTTTTCAAGACTTTTTCCAAATTTGCTAATGCTTCTTCATAAGTAACTCCATAAGTAGTGAAGTCATCCATATAGATCTCCATAGAATCATGAGAAATGTCAGCAAAAATACTAATCACTGCCCTTTGAAATGTTGCAGGTGCATTACACAGTCCAAAAGGTAAGATAGATTAGGAAAAAGTGCCCCATGGACTAGTAAAAGTTGTTTTGTCTTGATCCTTAGGGGATATTCTAATTTTATTATATCCACTATATCCATCCAAAAAGGAGAAATACTTTTTAATAGACAATGATTCTAGCACTTGATCAACAAATGGTAGTGGAAAGTGATCCTTTTTAGTTGATGTGTTTAGCTCCCTATAGTCTACACTAACTCTCCATTTTCCACCTTTTTAAGGAACAATCACCAATGGAAATACCCACTGACTGTCTGAAATGGGGTAGATAAAACTAGCATCAAGCAATTTTTGGAGCTCTATTTTAACTATTGCCCTAAGTGCTAGATTTATCCTTCTTTGAGGCTATATAATAGGTAAATAGTCTTCCTTAATGTAGATCCTATGAGTACAGAGTTGAGGATCTATTCCCTTCATATCCCCATAGTCCCATGCAAAAGCTTTGTGTTGTTCTTGCAACATTGTGACTAGGGTAACTTGTTGAGATTGAGGTAGCTTATTATTGATGTTCATACATCAGCCTGGAGACACTTCTACTTGCTTGGTAAGATCATTCATGGAGGCTATTGAAAAGGTGGTGTCTATATTTCATATGGAAGAAAATTGCGATAAACTGCAAGAGATGCAGGTGGCGGGCTCTCAAAATTCAATTGCTGCAGGAAACACTACTAAGGACAGCTATTTGGAACAAATGGGCTACTCAGATCAGAGTTGGACTAAAAAATGTGTTCAAGCAGGTCATTCTCACTCTGAAGCTATGAAAACAGATTAGTTTGCAGCATCATTAGTTGAGCCAATGAATTGACTTCTTTAGTTTCATCTCCTAAATCTGGCCAAATTGGTCGAGACAAGTTTAGCTGAGGTTGGGCAGGTGGGTATACAGCTAATTTCTTTCTTGACTGACCATAAGAAATTGTCATATCTCTTGAACGACATCCTATAAGAGCATTAGTTGTGGCCAACCATGGTATACCGAGGATGATAGGATATCCTCCTAAAATTTTCTTAGTTGACAATATGGTAAAATCTGCTCAGTATTCCCAAGACTCAAGGATGACAATAATATCTTCTACCACTCCATCAGGTGTTACTATAGAACTATCAGCAAGCTGCAGGATGGTAGGTGTAGACTGAATGTTTAAGATATTCAAATACTCCATAGTATGTTTTGTCATTACATTGATGGCTACACCAAGGTCTATCAAAATATTCTTTATTATCTGACCATTAATATTTATTTTTACAACAAGACTCCCAGGGTCAGTATACTTTGGAATGACTATCTTCCCTAACATAATATCAGCCAACTATCCTAAAACATGGATAGTTTGGGGATCCTTAACATAATATCATCCAACTATCTTCTTGGTTTCTTTAAATAGGCCTCCTTAATGGCTTTTCCATAAATTGGAACATCTTTAATGGCTTGAAAAAGAGGAATTTGAATGTGTACATTCTTTAGCTGACCCAAAATATCAAAGGTGGGCTCTTCCATAGACTTGGATGTAGTAATTTGCAATCTCTGAGGAAAAGGTAGTTTGGCCTGATGCTGCAGGATAGGTTCCTTAGAGACAGTATCTGATCCATGAATATTTTTTGCAAGATCAGTAAGTTGTTCAGAGGTAGAATCTGGAATCTCTATAATTACAGGTGGCTATGGAGTAGGGAGAGTGGTTCTAGACCTAAGATGAATATCATGAATATTCAAGGAATAAGTGGGATACTGATTGGTTTATGCAAGATACATAGGCTATTGTGGCTGTTGCTGCTTATTATTAGGATTTGGCAATGGTTGAGCAAGCATAGACGTTTGTTTTTGAGGGCCAGTATTTATTGTAGGTGTTATAGGAGGTGGCATGAGGACCGAAGGTTTTCTCAACTGAAACTGCAAGGATCTAGGGGGTTGGTTCTGCCATTACTGAGAACCTCTACATTGAGGATTCTACTACCAGTTACCTGGGGGTGGAGTCCATTGTCCTTGTGGCTACTGCCAACCTCCTTGAGGTGATTGCCATTGAGGACTCTGATAGTTAGACCAGGGTGGTTGAAAAGTATTCCAAGGTGGTGATGGGCCATATGTAGGTTGCCAATGGATATTGTAATTAGAATAAGGATTACAAAAAGTAAAAGGGTCCTGAGGCATACCTTATCTTTGAACCCATGGTTGCCTTTGTGAAATGAAGAATACTTGGTCATCATCACCCTCTACTATCTTAAAATCAGTAGGTAACTGCTTAGCCTCTAGGTTACCCACCATCTTACATCTGCAGTCACGTTTCTTCTATTTGTAATGTGGATAGAACATAGCCAAGATTGCTTCAACTTCCTCATGTTTCTTCCGAGCTTGCATAGTATCCAACTATGTAGCCATATTGTTTATAATATCCTACTTGAAATCATACAACAAATTTGTGATCTCCATCTATGAAACTCTACTAGTAGAAGACTTTCCCACTATGGCTTGATGATCTCTACCCTTCTTAACAAGTGCTCGAGAGTAGTTGCAACATATTTTCTTGATATCATCCCAAGGCATTTGGGTTATATCTCCTCCTCCCATCAGATCCAAGGCATCTATACAGGTGTCACAGATTCCCCTTAGGAAAAGTAGTTTATGAGATTCTTCATTGAGAGTATGGTCTAAATTCTTTTTCAGGGAAAACAAGAATCTTGAGATATAGTCTTCTAGGCTTTCATCCTCCTTTTGTTTAATTCTGAATATATCATCATCCTTACTACCACTCTTAGAATATTCCTTGTATTTCTCAATAAATTTTGTTTGCATGGCTGCCCAACTATCAACAACACCCCTTCCCAAACTCATGAACCATCTAAGAGCTCCTTCTATCAAAGTGGTAGGAAACAACTTCAGCTTGTGAGCATTTGAAGTGTAATCATAGCTGCAATAGAGGATGTCAAACTCAAATAAGAAAGTTTATGAGTCCTTTGTAACTAGTCCATAGAACTTGGGAAATAATGAAGAAGGAATATTTTTAAGGTTATCATTATCTTATTGAGGAATGATGGGGAATTCAAAAGCAATAGGTCCATTAGGTGGATTACGTGCCATAGTTACTTAATGGAGTATCAAAGAAAATGGATTTTCTTCAGGTTCTTTGTTAGCTAGATCAAATGGCAATTCAACAAGTAGGTTTTCAGCAAATGGATTGATATCCTGTTCTCCTCCTTCCTCAAATAGATTATAAGCTAGTTCAAAATTATTATCAATAAATAGAAGGTTAGGGAGAAATCTTTCCATAGCATCTCTTCTTCTATGCATGCAATAGAATGAATGGTAAATTGAAGGAATTTTGAAAATGCTTGAATAACAGACTAAACTACTCCTAACAATGATTATGACAGCTTCTTAGCTTGACACCATCCCTGGCAACAGCGCCAAAAATGGTCGCATCCACAAAAGGATATAAACTCACAGAAAATCCTAACCTGGGAATTGGACATTCCACCAGGTGACTAGTATCTTCTTATGGTCATTCATTTACATTGTCAAATTAGGCAACATATACTTGAAATGGAGTGGCACTGTATGTGCACTAAGAACTAGTTTTAGTCATGATTTACCAAAAATAAATGTGTGGAAGGAATTCTACTTATGCTACAGGAATGTAATGTGAAGCCTTCTAAACTTAATCAAAGCAAAAATCATGACGACTATGACTAAGAAACAAACTATGAACTAGCCTTATGCTATAGGAACAAACACAGGGATGGATTCCTGATGCTGCAGGAACAATATAAGACTGAGTTTGCACTAAAACTTTCAAGAATGACATCTAACTTATAACAAGAAATAAAAAACTAACTAACTAACTACGGATACTTACTAAGTGGGCCCCCTTAGCAAGCATCAACAAGTTATGCAAGAATTGAACTCAAAACTTCATCAGCTTTTATTCATAACTTGGAATGATATACATTGTTCTACTTATATCAAAACTAACACAAAACACTCTCTCTTATTATAATACTAACTCTTACATACTCCGCTTGCTCACTCACGCAGGATGAACACTTATTTAAATAAAAAAAGAAACTAACTAACAAACTCTAACAGAGAAAGACGTGGACATAAATGTATCCTAAAACTGAGGAACAAACTTCATAAATGAAAGCATATATGTTCAACACGATTCAGAGAGAATTTAGAAATCCACTCTTCCTAGATTAATGAACATTTAGATTTCTTCAGAATGACCCGGTCAGAGAGTCTTCACCGAAACAACTTCTTCAATGTCGTGCAGGAAATGGACTTTACTGCAAGGCCGAGATCTATTGCACTTGAATCATTCATGCCTCCTTCAATAACCTACAATACACAAGGTGACAGAAGTGAAAGAAAGCATGTATGGCAAACAACATGATATACATTCATTAATCACATATTAAATCTATTTCATTATTCAAAAACCATATGCATTATATCAGTCATTTGGGAAGTCAAACAGGGTAATTAATATAGGTACATAGAGATGTTAGGCTGCAGGAATATAGGAATGTATTGCTACAAGATACCACCCAATTTTAGATAAAAAGTCTTTAATCAAAGAGTTAAAACAACCATTAGAAATAAGAGTAAGGATATTAAAAATACATCATAATACTCAAATTTTGAGCATATTTTGAGCTCATCAGGGACAGCATCCTAATTCCTTTCATCTCCACCGTCTATCTTGTCTCCTTTGAATCTGAATCGTTGATAGGTGCCACCACACAAAATACTTGCAAATATCTATAAATACACACCTCATCCTTTGCATTATCATCCACCTTTTGAGTAATGTTATAATGCTATTTTGAAATACAAATTGGAATAGTGTTATAATTCCATTTTCCATCCACACTTTGAGTATTGTTACCATGCAGGTTTTTCATGGGATCTTGGAGCTTTCATGGAGTCTTATACTTAGCTTGCATATCATATGTTACTTGGCATTCTCATCTTAGATTAATTAATTTCTTCATAGTTACATTTTATCATCTCCATTGCATCATAGTTACATTTAAGGTTAGTTTGTTTTATGTTTTCATTTGAGCATATGCATAATCATAGATAGCTCATTATAGTTGTATATCATCTCACTCATCTCCAATTGTTCATCCATCACCAACATCATCCTTCATTTATTGTTCCATCCATCATCAAATCCATCATCTTGTTTCATTTAGGAGCATACCACTAATCATTCCAGCACACATTTGCATTCCATTAATCCTTCCACCACACATTTGCACATAGAAATCATCTTAGCTTGCATATTAAGCATAAAATCTCATTTTCTAGGTAGTCATTTTAACAACCTTTGTGCTCATACAAATCTGAGGGCCAAACAGTTTAATAAATCTCTAGGAATAGAGAACAATGATTCATATTTGAAAAGTTTGATTGTATTAGGAAATAGATTAGTTTTACTTGCTTCAAACTTTGAATTTAAACTGATTCATTAAGGTTTGTGTTGACATTAGAATAACTAACTCTACTACACATTTTAACACACACACAAAATGATGCCCACCATGGGGCCTTTGCCTCACTTATTGCTAACTTTTTGTATGGTTTCATGATTGTAGGTGCAAGGTTTATGACTTGGGAACATTTTGCACTAGTTTGGAGGCAATTTTGAAATGTTTTGAGCCATTTTTGGGTTGTTTTTAGAGTTTTGGCACCTCTTGCAATTTGTCACCAAAATGAAAAACTCACATTTGGTGTTGTGCATTTGCAAGTTTTCCTAGATTTGCTGTCAAAGACTCAAAATATAAACTACTAACATATTGCAAGGGCTGGATGCTATGTACTTGTTTCCATTTTGGTTAAGTTAGGAATGTAGCTTAAGTAAAGGGATAATAAACATCATGTTTCCTTTTGGTTAAGTTAGGAACATAGCTTAATTAATGGATTAATGAACACCATGTCTTTTTTATGTGATGGATGGTAGGCGTATGCTCTCCCCTTAACTGGGTGATCCAAAAAGCTAGATCCATTATTGTTTATGTGCGAGTGTAAGTGGGGTATATGGCATGAGTTCTCTCTTTGTTTATGAGAAATAAAAATTGATCGAGCTATGGGTATACTCGCTTGCTTTTGTTTATCCTAGAGGGCCTATCTTGTGGGAAAAAGTAATCACCCAAGGGAATGACCCTACCAGTAACACACTAAAGCCAAGCGACTTCCAACCTGGATATAAATGTGGATACTTGAGGAAAGTTCAAGTATCACAAGGATAATTCCAATGAGATGGATTGAAAAGGACTCTCACCATATGGATTATCCCCCATGAACATAATGCCTTCATTAAAACCCTTGTTGTAGATTTTCCAAAAGCCTTTATCTATTCTTTGGTGTAGCAACTGTCATTGCCAAGGCATCCACATTCTCATAATTTTTTAGTACAGGTGATTAGTTTTCCATGGGAGTTTCATGGGGACTAGAAGCTTGGTTGGCCTGAGAAGAGAGTGTACTGTAAGGGGGAGCCTGTGCAGCCAAGCTTCTAAATTCATCCGCTAAAGATAGTGTGGTTGGGGTAAAACCTACGTGGAATCTAAAAGAATATAGTCTTACATAGCCTTAGGGGTGTATATTCTACTTGATGTGTCCTCAAAATGAAACTCAAACCAAACACCATAAAAAAATGTTACATTTTGTAAGGGAAAACCTTGATTCAAAACTACATTCATTGAGGTAGACAAGTTGGTAACTTACGTCCATCCATTTTCAGAAAATCAGTCCTTCCAACAGTGTTCAACCATTCCTTAGGCAAAACAAAGTCATAATATGTGGTTTACATGATGATTTCATGAAAGGTCAAGGTTAGAAAACCCAAGCTCAATCCTCTTAGTTTCAAATAACACCAAAAATGTTTGTGTCTGCTCTACGACTTTAGAGAAAGACTAACCTTCAACTTTTACAAGAGAGCTTGCAAGGACAATTTAGAGTTATACATGATGTACTATTGTCAATCCAATACTTTTCCAACATTTTGAGTACCTTAATTACACAACAGGAATATAAACTCCAAGTCCAAGATCATTCCTTAGATACCTTAGAAGTCTAAAAATTGTTGAAATGGACCTATACAAGTGGAACTTTTAAAACTAAACCTAGATCTAAACATTTCAAGGTGCCTAAATCAATCAATATCCATCACATCTTTGTTTGTACAACCTAGTTTCATCTTTGGGATTTTTCATCCTTCTATCAACAAAATGATGTCACGCAATCAAATGAAACTTAGTCTAATCAATAGAATTTGTCATTCTATTTGACTTATTGTAATCCTTGGCACTATTTCAAACTTAGATCAAAGCTTAGTCCAAATCATAACATTTGTAAGCCCATCCAAAAAAGATCACAAAAGAGGAGACTCAAAGACAAAGAACTTGGAACACCCCACTTTGAAACAGAAAACATATGAAGTCTGAGTAGTGAAACTTTTGATATTAAAACTCCCAACATTGAACCTCGAAATAGTGAGATCCCTAGCAACATGGCTGATGCATAAGAAATCCCTATTCCTAGACTCAACAACACTCAAGGGGAAGAAATAAATGTTGAGGATATCCAAGAAGTGCAACAAGACCCCAACTTCCATAATTTTCTAGAAAATATTTTTGAAAGAGATGTGGAAAAATACCTATTAATGTTAGCCAATCAAGGAGTCAAACTTCCCCCTAATTTTGGCATCAACATCTTAAAAGAACCTCCCCAAAAGTCTGAAAAGGAAATAGAACAAATGGTTTCTTTAACTCACCAAATGAAGAACCTTCAACAACAAGTTCTAGATATGTAAAGGGGAACTTCGAAATGATACTTGATTGAGGACATTTGTCCTTATCCCTTTAATCCATCCATAAACATGATTCCTTTCCCTAAACATAGTGAATTTCCAAAGTATGATAAATACAATGGTACAATTGATCCATTAGATCATGTAAGGGAATTCCAAACCATGAGTCTAGAATTTGCACATGAGGAAACTTACTTGATGAGACTATTTCCACAAAGTCCAGGAGGGACATTCCTTGAATGGTTTTCAAAGATCACACCCCCCATCAACACATTTGAAGAGTTGGTCAATAGATTTCTCACTCAATACTCTTACAACATCTAACATGATATCACCATGAAAGACCTTTGCAACTTGAAACAGAAAAAAGGTGAGTCCTTCCTCATTTTCTTGCAAAAATGGAGGAGATTGTTCACAAGGTATTCTCATCCCGTGTTCGAAAAGGAAAATATAGAGATTTTCATTGACAACCTAAACAATGAGATGAGTTGTAGGTTGGAATTACAATGTCCCCCTACCTTCAAAAAATTGATTGAAAACGGAATTAAGATCAAAGAAGCCTTAGTCAAAAGAGGGGTCATTAAGATATACAATGAAAACAACACATCCACTTCCTTTAACAACTACAACAGTGGGGACAAACCTAAATTTTGGCAACGAAACAAGAACGTGGGTACCAATGAGGTCATAGCTGAAAATCAAAATACCAAACTAGTATTCAACCTAACTACAGCTACCAGCAAGACTAATCAGGCCAACAATCCTCCCAACACTCCAAATGTTAGCCAAAACAACAATTAGACTAATCTGGGGACTAAAGCAACACTATTTCCAAAACCTTCCAATCAATGAAAATTTACACTATTGGGACAATCCTTAGATTCTTCCTTAAAGGAACTTACTGAGGCTAAGCTTATCATAGTGCTAGAAGCACAGAACTGGGATCCAAAAGTCAAACCCTTTTGGTGGAGCAATGCCCATTACTGTGATTATCATCAAAACAAGGGTCGTATGACGAAAGATTGTTGGCAATTAAAACACACAATCCAAGATCTCATTGATAAAAAAAGGGTACACATTGAACGACCCCAAACAAACAGTGATCAGGGAGTGTTCAAGAACCCTTTACCCAATTGTGAAAAGGGAGAGTCCTACATCGAATACCAAAGGCAAGAATATAAACTATTTTTATGATTCTACCATTCATTGTATTAAGATGGTTGAGAATTCCATCCAAGACATTGAAATCGGAAGCCAAGCAAAGGATGTCACTATTGAAATCTAGCACAATGATGACACCACCTCACATAAAATCAATGATCTTGAACCTAGAAATCAAAGCACTAATGTTGACAAGAATGACAATCAAATTAACGTCATTAAAATCACAAACGATCAAGACAATACACCTATCAATGTGATCACAAGAGGACAAGCCAAGGTAACATTGAAAGGAGCTACCCCTTCTACATCCAAAATGAATGTTTTTCTTGTAACTCAATATGACATCATTGATCAGTTACAAAAGATACCTGCTCAAATATCCATATTGGAACTTCTCAAGATTTTGCCAGTGCACAAAGAAATCCTAGAACAAGCTTTACTTGCCACCACAGTAACAAACAGTCTAGAAGTATATACATTTCAAGCTATGGTGGAACATTTGACTGCACCTCATTTCTTATCATTCTCTGAACATGACGATGTATCCACCACCCATCTACATAACGCTGCTCTTCACATCGAAGTCCTCATCCATAAATATCGCGTCAAACGTTTCGTTATAGATGGAGGAGCAGGCCTAAACATTTGCACTCTCAAGCTTCTTTTTACATTAGGATATTCTAAAAATGCTATTGATCCTAGAAGGAAAATCACCATAAAAGCATATGATGATGAAGAAATATCCTCCCAAGGATTAATCATCTTACCCATTCAAGTGGGACCAATCATCAAGGACATAGTGTTTCAAGTGTTAGACAAGGAATTGACATATAACATACTCTTGGGATGACCACGGATTGATGAAATGCAAGTGGTACCATCAACCTATCATTAGTGCCTAAAATTTCCTTTCAATGGATCGGAGGTCACCATTGCTACTGATTCTAATAATCCCCAATATTGCAGTGCACTCAAAACAAGTCAAGATACCTTTGTACCACATAATAGAGAAGTCATCAGTTCTGATCCATCAAACAAAGAAAGTCCAGTGGGTTCTTCATTAAGACAATATAAGGAAAGGGCTCAATCAAAAGGAAAAGGGTTCGTTGAATCTATTTCATGCAACAATGGAAGTCAATTTGATGCCTTATCAAAACAGTAGGAAAAGATCCAAATAAAAGACAAGGGCATGGGGGAATACTCATTTCAGAAATCTTCATACTTATCACAACTTTCATCTTCTCCTAAGTCACATGGACAACCATCCACCTCAAGACAACAATCTTTACAACCCATCATGCTCTTTGATGGGAATTTTATAAAAGAAAGCACTCAAGTAGATGAATCAGAAGATAGGAATGTCCTAAACTGGTTATACAAAGATGAAGAACGTTCACAAGTATCAATGTCCAATATATGCACAGATAATTATGGAAAAGGTCAGACAATCTTGACAAAAATGGGATATGAGGGAAATGGTCCTTTGGGTAAAAGGAAAGAAGGAATCAACGAACCAATATAGCTTGTTACAATGAACCCCAAAGACAAAACAGGACTAGGCTACAAGGAAGACTTAAAAGAGGAAGCTACTCAAAGAGTTATCGAAACAATTTTATAGCTACAGGCTAGTGAGTATCATGAAATAGATTCTAATGAATATGAATGGGACTCTCTCTCTGAGAAATATTTCCATGACAAAGAGATCGATGTAATCCAAAAGTATACACCAATATGTATGAAAGGACAAAGTTCAAGTTCTAGACCACTCGAATTTGGATCACAATTTATCGTTGACTCAGGTGAAGATGATCATTCTTTGAGCGAGATAGACACGTCAGAAGAAAGTAACATCTTAGACCTTATTGGACAATTTGACAACATGGATATCCTAATGCTTACACCTTATGACCTTGACCAATCTAATGATTCATTGTCCTTAATGCATCCTAAACTAATTGATTGGGATCAAAATGAGTCGCTTGACATACCCACCTTTTCAAATGATGATGCCTTTGTGAACTTCCTATGTTCCAATGATCCTGACACATATTCTACCATTGAATCTCAGAACAAAGCTCCTGATGAGGGGAGTGTTAAACCTTTCAACTACAAAATGAAAAACATAAGAAATGGATCTAATAGTGAAAACCATCTAATGGCACTATTAAATTAGGAAAAAGTAAAAACAAAGAGCGTATCTCAAGGTGAAAACCTCCTTGCGGCACAAGGAGAGGGAAGGTTTGACACTCTCCCAGAACACTATCAAGAGAGATCTTCAGTGCTAATAGAACCTACACAATCCATCAATGTTGGTACAACTGAGGTAGTGGAGACCCTATGTTTAGCAGAATCCATGACAGAAGAGGAAAAACCTCTTTTCACTAAATTATTTGAGGAGAGGTAAATCAACTTTGCTTGGTCATATGCTGATATGCCAGGCATAGATCCATAACTCATTATGCATCATTTATCATTACCACTTGGCGTGAAACCGGTAAAGCAAAAACTGAGAAAGATGCATCCCCATATCGCCCTTTTGGTGAAAGCTGAGTTGAAAAAGCTATTAGATGCAGGATTCATAATATCTATTGACTATGCTGAGTGGATATCAAAAATTATTCCGGTATCCAAACTAGATAAGAGCATCAGGATATGCACGAACTTTAGAGATATTAACAAAGCTTGTTTGAAAGATGATTTTCCTCTACCAAACATTGATCTGATTGTAGAATTGACTGTTGGGCATGAAATTTATCACTTATGGATGGATTTTTAGGATACAACCAAATAAATATAGCACCTGAAGATCAAGATAAAACAGCCTTCACATGTCCTTGGGGCACTTTTTGCTAGAATGTGATGCCTTTTGGGTTGAAAAATGCTGGAGCTACATATCAGAGGGCTATGACTACCATCTTCCATGACATGATGCATACTTTTATGGAAGACTATCCCACAATAGTGGTTTACAATTTTTTGCCAAACTGGACACTGGAATAATTTTTTTAACTAAATCTTCACTTTCAGGCACCTATAGCAGCCAAACCGTGAGGAATTTGAAGATGATGCAAACTAGAGTTTCATGAAATTTTTTCTATAGATTCTAAATATATTTTATTCAAAATTTTTGGAATCATATTGCACTTATTTTTCCATCTCCCTCAAAAACTAGTTTTTTTGAGAAAAACAACATTTTTAAAAAGTGACGCTCACTGTATAACGTATAACTTTTTTTCCATGAAGGATAAAATTATAATTCTTTCGAATTTAGATTTTTAACTCTGATATCTAGTGCTTCCAATTGGTTATATAGTTTTTTATTGAAATTTTTTTCTTTAATGAAGTTTCAAATTTAAACCAATTATAATTCAGACATAGTGCGACCGTATGATGCATAACTTTTTTTGTATGTATCAATTTTTTTTTTCTCTGTTTGTTCAAGGACTTCAATATCTAGTGCACTAATATTTTTTATTTTTTTTTAATAATTTGCTATTTTCCCACATGTGTAGAACAGAGAGCTTGATTTTCAGTGAAAAACCTACATTCATGAGAAATAAAAAATAAATAAAATAATTAAATTAAATTTATTTAAAATTATACTTTTTGGGAAGCCTATAATAAGGACTACATATTTACAAAATATGAAATTTAAATGAATTCATTTGATCCCCTAAAAGGTAAATCAAAAGTTGTTTTTTATCAGCATTTTGATAGGTGTAAAGGAGACTTCGTTATAGGTATGGTTTAAAACTAGTGGGGTTCTATCCAAGGGGGTTTGATTTAAGGTAGTTTGATCAAACCCTCTTTAATTAGAATTCTTTAAATGGAACATTTTAAGGCTTAAATCATTATATTTTCTAAAAATATGTGATTTCAGCAAAAATTAGTTCCTCCCAGAAATTGTAAACCAGCTTGGCAAAATCCTACACTAGAGAAGGACACTTAGAGATTCTAGACAAAATCTTCACAAGATTGGAGAAATTCAAGGTAAGGTTAAATCCGAAGAAATGTGCGTTCGGTGTAACATCAACTAAACTTTTAGGATACATTGTCTCAGCTAAAGGAATCGAGGTGGATCCTACAAAGGTCAAAGCCATTATGGAAATGCCTCCTCCTAAAAGCATTAGTCAACTTAGATCATTACAAGGAAGGTTCCAGTCTATCAGAAGATTCATTATGCAACTAGCTAATAAAACTCATCCTTTCAACCACTTATTACACAAGAATGTCTCTTTCAAGTGGGATGACAAATTTGAAGTTGCCTTCAGTCAAGTAAAGTAGTACTTGATGACACCACTTGTGTTGATACCACCAGTCAAGGGAAAACCACTATTATTATACATTGCAACAACTGAGACATCTTTGGGAGCCTTATTAGCACATGAAGAGTCTATAGGAAAGGAATGAGCCATCTATTATATTAGTAGGACCCTAAATGGTTATGAGATCAATTACTCCTTTATTGAGAAATCCTGCTTAGTAGTTGTATTTTCTACACAACAATTGAGGCATTACCTATTGACTCACACCATTAAACTCATTGCCAAAATTGACCCATTAAAGTACTTACTCGGCAAAGCTTCTTTGGCAAGGAGGTTAGCCAAATGGGTCATGATATTGAGTGAGTTCGATATCCAGTATGTGGATAGGAAAGCAATCAAAGGTCAAGCCATAGTAGATCAACTAGCTAAAGCACCATTGCTAGATAATGATATCCTAACCATATCTACACAATAGTGGCTGCTATACTTTGATGGATCTTATACACAACATGGATTAGGCGCAAAAATCTTGTTTGTCTCGCTGCAAGGATACACAATTCCTAAATTCTACAGATTAATGTTCCCTTGCACCAACAACACAGTTGAATATGAAGCATTGATCATTGGAATCAAGATAGTTGTTGAATGGAAAATCATGGAATTGCTAGTCTATGGTGACTCACAACTGGTTATCAACCAAGTCAATGATGATTATCAAACAAAGGATGACAAGTTGCTGCCCTACAAGAGGATGGTGGATGATTTCAAAAAGTACTTTGTTGAGATCAAGTTTTCACAAGTTCCTAGAATAGAAAACAAAGCTGCAGATGTAATGGCCACCATTGCTTCTCTCTTACAGATACTTGAAAAAAGAAGATGTTATGAATTCATGGTAGAACAAGTATCCAACCTAGCTTATGAACATCCAGAATCCCAAGTGATATGCCATATTGTCAACCCTCAAAATTCCCTCTATGGAGAGATCCATACCTACTTGCAAGACAATATCCTTCCAATTAACTTATCTTAAAACCAAAGATGAAACTTCATTCGACAAGTAGCTCACCACACCCTAATAGATGATGTACTTTATAGATGAGGTTTTGATGGTCCTCTTCTTTGGTGTCTATAATGCAACGAAGTTGAAACCGCTTTACAAGAGGTTCATGAAGGTATCTATGGAACACATTCAAGTGGCTTAACCTTCTCTAAGAAATTGTTATGATTGGGGTATTACTGGCCGAATATGGAGAAAGAGTCATTTCAATATGTCAAAAGGTGTTCCAAATGTTAGATTCATTGAAACTTGATACATGCACCTGCACAAGAGTTGCATACTTTCACAGCTACATGGCCTTTTTGTCAGTGGGGATTGGATCTTGTAGGTAAGATTCACCCCTCTTCCTCTAATGGACATAATTTTATAATCATAGCCACAAAATACTTCACCAAGTGGATTGAAGTTGTTCCTCTAATCACCATCACCAAAAAAAAAATCTCATCATTCATCCTGAATTATCTCATATGTCGATATGGTGTTCCTTAATCTATCATTACAGATAATGGTCGACCCTTTAAGAATCAAGATGTTCAAGAGCTCTGTGAAAGATTCCATATCCAACATCAGTTTTCTACATCTTGCTATCCCCAAGGGAATGGCCAAGCAGAGGCCTCAAACAAGACTATTCTGAAGATTTTGAAGAAAATCATTAATGAAGCTAGACGTGATTGGCATGTTTAAGTAAACCCAACATTATGGGCTTACAAAACCAATATCCATACCCCAATAGAAGCAACACCCTATTCTCTTGTCTATGGATCAAAAGCTATTCTACCTATTGAGGTTGAGATACCATCCTTGCATGTGTCACTTAAAAGTATGATTTCAGATGAGGATTATAGAGTATCTAGGCTACAAGAATTAGAACTATTGGATGAACACCGAAAACATGCAGTTGATCATCTAAAAGCATATCAACAAAGGATATCTAGGAGCTACAATCACAGATTAATACCTAGAGCATTTCAGGTGGGAAACTTAGTCTTAAAGGAAAATCTCCGTAATCAACAAGATCAAGAGAAGAAGGGGAAATTTGAACCTAACTGGCTGGGTCCCTTTGTTATAGTATTAGTCTTCAGATCAGGAGCATATCAGTTGTCCACACCAGAAGGGGATCTATTTGATGAACCCCTCGATAGCTTGCATCTCAAAAGGTTTTACACCTAGCTCATCCAGTGCATTGGTGATCTTTGAACGTAGGTAAGGGCGATCTTTGATTATCCCCGAGACATTTGAGTTAATATTTTTGATGTTCGCTATGTTTATATTTTCATCTTGGTCGTGTCCTCAGTCAAACTACGTGTTCTTTGCGTGTATAACATTGGCAAGGCTAATCTATTGATCAGCCCCCGAGGCCCCTAATATAGGTCTTTAGGTTAGGTCTTGGTCATCATGGTCATGTCACACCCTGTCCTGGGGGAAAAATCTTACTAGGGGAAAATAAACTTTGACCTTGAACCAATAGGAAAACAGTCGTCAGACTAAAGTTACAAACACAAACTTCAAATGGATGATGATCTTTCTAAATCATGGGTTTATCACGTTAAACACAAAAGTTCAATTTGTTGTACTTTCATTTTTTATATCATATCTCTCGAGTTCTCGATGATGTATTGAACTAGAGGAGAAAGGAAGGAGTATGATTTTTCTTTGTCTATTGTCTGTGAGTTTATCATTATTACTATGCAAGTTGTCATGAGACGTGTGCTACAAAGTATCACTGATGACATTCTGAATTTGCATAGGAAAATTATTAACTCTTAACTGTTTACACAAGAGATATTTAGGTCATCTCGGTTCAATTATACTTAGATGCTTGTGTTAACTTGAGATTTTAAAACATCATGGAAGTAGTACTCAAGTCATCTTGGTCCAAAAAATTCCATCAATTCTTGTACTCACTTTCAACATTTTAAAGGCCCAATGATGATAAAAAGTGCAACAAATTGGTTAATATAAATGACATGTTTTGAAAACGAGATTTGCATTGTTAAGTTAGACTACATTCATGTTAGTATTGCATGTGTATTTATGGGGTTTTTCAATGCTAAAACAATTTCACAATGGTGTCATCCCTATTATTAATGGATTGAGTACATTGGACATTAATCAAAAACACATCATTCTCATTTATTGGCACATTAGTTGCATCATCATTTTCATATCTTGGAAAATATTCTCATTTCATCTACATCCATACATTCCATCATGATATTTGCATCAGAAAATACAAAAGAAAGGACATACATTGCATATCATTTTCAACATCATGTCATCCACCTTTTGAGTAATGTTATAATGCTATCTTGAAATACAAATTGGAATAGTGTTATAATGCCATTTTCCATCCACACTTTGAGTATTGTTACCATGCAAGTTTTTCGTAGGAGCTTGGAGCTTTCATGGAGTCTTATACTTAGCTTCCATATCATATGTTACTTTGAATTCTCATCTTAGATTAATTAATTGCTTCATAGTTACATTTTATCATCTCCATTGCATCATAGTTACATTTTAGGCTAGTTTGTTTTATGTTTGCATTTGAGCATATGCATAATCATAGATAGCTCATTATAGTAGTATATTATCTCACTCATCTCCACTTGTTCATCCATCACCAACATCATCCTTCGTTTATCGTTGCATTCATCATAAATTCCATCATCTTGTTTCATTTAGGAGCATACCACTAATCATTCCAGCACACATTTGCATGCCATTAATCCTTCCACCACCCATTTGCACATAGAAATCATCTTAGCTTGCATATTAAGAATACAATATTGTTTTCTAGGTAGTCATTATAACAACCTTTGTGCTCATAGAAATATGAGGGCCAAATGGTTTAATAAATCCCTAGGAATAGAGAACAATGATACGTATTTGAAAAGTTTGATTTTATTTCAAAATAGCATTATAACATTACTCAAAAGGTGGATGATAATACAAAGGATGAGGGATGTATTTATAGAGTTTTTCAAGCATTTTTTGAGGTGGCACCTATCAATGGTTCAAATTCAAAGGAGACAAGATATACGGTGGAGATCAAAGGAATCAAGATGTTGTCCCCTTTACCAAGGACAACATGCCATGTGTGTGAAGAGAATACCCTTGACCAATTGGAAGCATGCCAAATGTATGAGATTCCAAGTGTGTGAAACAAAGACCCGTGTGCTCCAAATTTGTTTGAAGTGTGGGGGAATAAAGCAATGTGCTTTTTCTTATTGGTGGAAGTGTGTGAGGATAATTCTAATTAATAATTAGGCTTATTTATTTTCATGTGACCTTTATGAGGTGGCACATAAAAAATTTGTAGAAATTTGCTCTAATTATTAATCGGGATTAGGGAAGATTAATTAAATAAACAGTTGCTACCTCTACTACTTGTATAAGATTTTTAGGTTGAATAAATTTACTATCAAATTATACATAAATATTTTTTCAAAATGAAGGATAAACTTATTCATTCTATTTTCCTCCTCCTTTAGGAAATACACATATTTAACATGCTCATAACTTTGGATTTATACTTGCTCACTATCATGGTTCCTTGATGAAAAGAGTTAAATTCTATCATTTTTTTATCATGATAATGAGAAAAAAAGTACTCTATGTGAAGATACCTCTCACATTTTCTCCATATTAAATCTTTAGGATTATATTCTTTTATTGCCAAGAGATCATCCCACGAAAGAGAAGCTTCCCCTTCCAACTAATATATTGCTATTCTAGCCTTAGTGTTGGTGTCCATATCAATCAACAAAAAGTACTTGTTCATACCAATTAATCAAGCCTTTCTTACATGTCCACTTGTCCCATCATATGTTGGTGGCTAAATTTTCTTCAATTCTCGAATTAATTTGTGCATCCTCTCAAACCCATCTCAATCTATAGGTGATGATTTGTGAACTAGTATGCGAGAGTTATTTACATGGTTGAAACCTAAGGTTTCATCCTCTATTTCTCATTCTTTGTTCCCAAAAGAGTGCTATGGTTTGTCCCTTGTTCCATTTTCCATGATAATTCATTTATCTGCTATTCTTAGGAGGCTATTTTGGCTTAGAATGTGTTTAATTTAGCATAAAGTTCCTTTGGAAACCTTGTTGGTGGAGGGGTTACATTTCTTCTAGCACATAAGAACTTGAATAGGTTGGGACTTGGTCCTTTCTTCTATTTCATCATCATAGTGGGCATGTTAATTTTTTTTATCTTAAATAACAAGGTATCATTTTAGTCCTTTTCAATGTTCAATATGATACCTTAAATTGATTTAAAGAAAGATTCATTTTAAAACTTTTAGAAATGAAATAGAGAGATTTTGATCAGCTTTTTAATAATCATTGATAAAAAACCTTTAATTTCTCATGACACATATCACATGATAAGAAAATAAAACTCATATCACTTATAGATTCATATATATAAATATATGTGTGTGTATGTATATTTGTATATATACATTCATATGTCTTTCTTATATGTATAATATAATAATGCTATTTAGGTAATACATTAACTATCATGATTACATAATGACATAATTTTTCCAATTTAACTAGATATTCCTAATCTTTGATAGGATCTTCCTTATATTTTTCCTCTAAATTGCATTTTTCTTTGAGTGTACTTAGTCATATTCTTCTATGGAATCCTTAGTCATAATCAGCTAATAATGCCCACATTCAATCAGGAAATTTTTGGTTGTAGAAGGTTTGGTCTTCATTTTTTATCTCTTAATTTGAGAGGGGATTTCTTTTTCTTTTTTCTTGTTTGAACTTAATTCACTTAAGAGTGAAGGATAGATTCTATGTGGTAAATATTATCTTAATTTATCTATAAGGTATATTCTTCTTGGGTTCCTTACATTTAGGTAATGGTTTTTTTTTTTCCTCTGACTTTTCTTGGGGGCTCTACTTTGGGTCTTCCTTTTACATCACATGGCTATAAAATTCAAGAATATTTTATTAAACATAGAATATATTTGTACCAAGGTCCAAAGTTTGAAGTTAGGTTCTCTGATACCAATGTAAGAACCTACCCATAGTAGTAATTTTTTTCTACAAAAAAATCCACAAGTAAGAATTCCAATGACCTATTCAATAGCAAAAAAAAATAGTTATATTTACACAATTAATATATCTTAAAAAAAAACTAAAAGGAAGGATCGTGCCTTCAATTACTTGGTGAAGAAATAAATTTTGTAGTTGGTATATTCTCCTAGCTACCTAGTTCTTTGTATTGCATTCTAATGGGTTACAAAAATCACAACCATGTGAATCACTACCCCATCATCCACCCCAACCAAGTAGAAAAACTAAGCTATTTTTGGATAAACCTATTAAAAAATTTATTATAGGATTAAAAGGTGATTGGTTTGATCAATACTCAATTATAAAGAGGCTTTGATGTGTCCCATACTACATTGGGGGTCCAACCTCACACCAATGGGATTAGCACAAATTAAATGCTATTCCTAGGTATGTAAGGAGGATAGTGACTCACTCCAATCCCATTCTAGTGCATCCCAATAAAAAATAATTAAGGTTTACTAAGCACTACATAATGGGTTTCATCTATTCCTGAATCTTCTACACTAGTTGAGATGGAGGTATTGGTTAGTGTGCATTATTGAACTAGGTAGAGGATTCCACATATCCCATACCACATTGTGGGTGCATACTCCAAACCAAGGGTATCATGGCTTAAGAGGGAATTCCCAAGTATTGACATATACTACCTTGTGACCTTAGTGATATAGTCAACAATTTTCTTCTCAAACTAGGCAACATTTGTCATTGATCAGCCTTGTACTATAGATGTCTTCCAATGAACCCTCCTAATACAATGATTAGCTTTTAATTATCATTACCCATATGATAAGGTAGCTACTCATGAAACCATTACTATATCAAATCTTGGAAAAATCCTATTAATCCACTTTCATGAACTAAGTGAATGTTGGATATTACAAAGGATACAATAGTAACTCTAGGCATTTTCCATTGGAATGGTCTAGTATCAACTTGCTATCTATTACCATATCATAGCTAGGGTATCTCATAGTATACCAAATTTGTGAACTAGGTGAATTTTGGCTAATCCCTAGTAGTAGCCTAGACATCAATCATTGACAATATACAATAATTATCTATCACTACTTAAATATCCTATAGGTTCATACTTGGGTATTCTTTGGCATAGTCCAATTGGAATTTTAAATATCAATAGACTCAACATGATAGGAATTTAAAGGGGATTTATGAGTTGATTTGTACAACTAAAAATAAGCATTATAAACCTTCTAGAAATACATGGTCGGAAATTGATAATGTGAAACTAACATCATGTCCAATATTTTGGCGGTATACTGAGCACTTCTTAGGGATAGAGAGGGTATGTGCAATCCATATATCTATTTTTCCATTTAATATTTTTATTTGCCCTTAAATTTATTAAGCTATGGCTATGAGCAAGGTCTTTCCTTTTTATTTTCAACATTAATGATGTTTTGACTAGTTTACCATACATAAATTTATCATGGACTTCATTAGAACTACTCAATTTTTTTATATTTAGTTCATTTCTAAATACAAGAACCCATCTATGGTGGGTGGTATTGTGTTTTCAAGGTGTCTATGGTGTTATTCATCCTAACAAGTATTTTTTATCATGAATATAATATATATTTTCCCTTAATTTTTTTTTTAAGTCTTAAATATATTGATTCCTTAGTTTTTAATTCACTATCCTTGACAAGTTCCACTTGACTTAACATTGAGATGAAAAATATAATTCCAATTTAACTCTTCCTCCTCTAATGGTAGGGTTGTAGGGTCATGAAAATGATATAAGGACATGTTAAAACCCCAACTCTTATGTTGGTCTTGTAGAAAACTCATTCAAGTTGAGGGTAAAAGCCTCCTTAGTCACAAAGGAAGAATCCCACTATTGTATAAATACAAAAGGTCTATCCATCATATATGCACTAAAATAATAAAAGAGAAATAATGGTCTTCTACTAGTTTCAAGAACATACCCATGGTGAGAAGAATAAAGGAAAGATATTAATGAAACATAGTGTTATGAAAGTCTATAATTAACCATAAAGATGCCCAATAATGATGATTCTTGCTTTTTAATAAAGGAAAAATCCCCTACCTATGAGAATACTATATATGTAGGCCCAACAAATTCGTATTTGGATAGTTTCTTTATAAATCAATATCAAGGATCAGATTAGGATTTTGAATTTTAGTTTTGTATTTTTTATGTTGTCAAGGATTTTTATCATATGCACAAGTCATAATATTTAAATGGAAATAAAATAAATTTATTATTCTAGACTGAGCTTCTCAATCTAATGATTTCAATTCATTTCTATGATAAAAGCTATCTTGTGAGCATTTTGAACCATTATACTCAAGGTGAATATTGAACACTAACATTTTGTATATGCATCTAGTATTTTGAACTACATATAGAAATATCAAGCATAATTATACTCATAAAATACACCTCTTATAAACTTATCCTATGCAACAAACCTATTTGATTGGTATTTACATTATTCAGGGGAAAATTTGGCTTCTAGGTCTATTTTTTTATTTTATTTCATTTCTAGTTTAAAGCATAAATGGAGTACAAATATTAAAGAAGCCAAATAAATTATTTTCATATTTACATAGTTCATCTTACAACTAAACCCTAAGTTGATAATGGTTAATTTTAAAGGAAGAATAAGAACATAAATATTTTCTAAACTCAACTAGAAAAGAAGAATTTGTAAGGAATTTGCAACTTGTATGGGTATAAATTTATTATGTTTGGGATTCCCATGCCTCTGATTCTCCTTTAACACCTTTGTTTCTCTTCCTCTTACCTCCTTCCCCTCATGCCTTTATATTTTACCTTTTTAGCAACATGTATTTCCAAGATGGGTCGTGTGGATTTTTTGGTGAGTTGCATATCCATTTTCCCCATTCATCTGATATTTTAGATACCTCTAAATGATGAACTCCGTACCTTGACAATGGCATAGATGTGCCATAATTTGTGTGCCTCTCTCCTCATAAATGATGGGTCTTTTTGGCATGATGAAATGAAAATTACCCTCTTGCTCTTGTGAAAACCCATGACTTCTTCCTTCTCATGATTTATTTCTTTTTTCTTAGTTTCTATTTTTTCTCTTAAATTTTATTTCACTTTTTTTTTCTTTTTTCTCTCACTTTCCTTTATTTTTAATTTACATTCTCTTTCAAATCCATTTCTTATGTTTTATATTTTTATTTGTTTATTTTATTCCCAAATGCTAAGGTATAGGTTTAAATTGGTTAAATTTTATTTTCTTTTGATTCACCTTATGGGTGAATTCAAGAATGTTCACAAAGTAATAAGAGGATTAATTAACCTATCTGTAATGATGGAAAAAGGTTCCCCTAACTTGGCCTTGACTTAATGTTGTAATATTTCTAACATATTCACACTAGATCTTGGGCCCTTTTGAATTAAGTGAGCTTAATCATACCTTGCAAAAGTGTTATGAATTTTTATAACTCACTTTCACACTTTTCTAAGGCCTTGTTAATTAATTACACCTACATAACCTCTTTTTGACCTTAATCTTTCCTTATTTGAAGTGATTTGGGACTCATTTTCCACCTTGGATGAATGAGTCCGACCAAGATTTTTGGGTCTCAAACTTGGTTTCACACATTTCTAAGCATTTTCAAAAATGGTCCAAAAAATTAAGCCTGGTGGGACCAATTCTCCACCTTGGGAGAATGAGTCCCATGTAGCCCAAAATCAAAACTAATTCAAATTTGAGGTGGGATTTTATCCTCCTAGATCTGATGTTGGCTTTTACTATTCTAATTTTAAGAAATCTTACATAATTGAGTACAAATACAAGGTTCTTTCATTAATTTTCACCTAAGAATTTTTTGAGAGCAGTTTTAATAGCAAGTTGAGTTCACAAGACCATTCAAGTGGTTTCAAGAGAATTCAAGAGCATATTATCAAGCTTTTTAGAGTGATATTCAAGCATCAATCATTATGTCAAGGACTTTGTGCATCATATTTTTTATTTTGCTAACAATTGTGAAGTAGGGTTTTGTTATTCAAGCAAGTGTTTCATCCAAGATCAACATCATTCAAGATAGAGTCAAGATCTACATCAATTGGAGCCATCTCAATCATAATTTCAACACTTTATTGCAAGGGTTTGGCAAGTTGAATCATTGTCATTGGTTCATTCATCATTCTTTATTCTTATTTGATTTCATTTCAATGATTGATTTCCAAAATGGGGTTTGCACAAGGAAAACCCCTATCCACTAACCCATCAACATTTTCCCCTCTCCTTTGTGTGTAATTTGTAGGTCTAGGTTGTACATTTTCTAAGGGAAAGATTGAGAAAAAATGTCAAATCATTCAAAGGTGTCATCAAGCCTTGGCTAACCTTGGAGAAGACCTATAGGTTGCAAATTAGGGTTTTTGATCCAAAAATCACTCGATAAGGACAAAGCAAATAGAAAAGATAAGGATTAAACTTTCAAGCTTAAAAAAAACCTAACTGCAATGATTCGCCGCTTTTGGTGAATGAGTCCTAGTTCTAGTCAAAATTTAGATTTTTGTAGATTGAGATACCCTTTTGGTAAATTCTTGTTCCCACATAGTTTTCCATAACCTGGACTGATTCGCCCAGCTTGGGGAATGAGTCCCACTTAGCATTGAAGTCAGATTTTCCAATGTTTTAAACCTCCTTCTAGTTGTTTCCAAATTTCTAGGTGCAGACATTCTTTTCTATAGTTTTTTGTGTTCTTTTATTTGCATTTCTAGGTCATTTAGTGAAGCTTTACATTGAATTATAGTTTTACATTTCATCTTGCATTTCATTGTCTTTTCCAATTTTAAAGCTGGTAGTGAACCCCTTATTAGTTTTCATTCAGCCCTTAGGACAACCCTCTTGTGCGAGCTCTTTCTCCTGTGCATTGAGATCTCAAGGATTATCCTTGAATGAAATTGGAAGAGCAGTTGTGCTTTATGTCCTAAAACTATATGATAGCACCATACAACATTTTCATCAATTCATTTTGGTGAAACTACATTTAGAACATTCAAATTTTGATTTGGAGTGCATCATCATCCTTGATTTCGATTGCATTAACATTGCATTAGAGTTTACATTAGTTAACTTGCATTCTAGAATTTCAAATTTTGCATTAGTGAAAGTTCATATAGCTTACATGTTTGCATCTCATTTCACTAAAAATCAAACAAAATCTACATTTGCATCCAATGTACAGATCATAAAACTTAAAAAGCATAAAATTCAATTAAAAATTTCTAATTTTTTTGAAAAAATCCCTAATTGGACTCATTAGCTAACTTGGGTGAATCAATCCTTCTACATATTCTAAACTATATTTTATGGCATTCAAAATTCTACTTATGTGTTTTTGTTTGCTATTATTATCTTTCTATTTTAGTTTATGGATCTTTTTTTCATTGCATCTATATTGATTCATTCACCTTGAGCATTGCTTAGATTCAAACTTGCATCTAGAGCACTTCATTACACATTATTCAATAGCTTAGAATCTAAAATTAGCATCATGGATATGTGCTTTAGAAAATTATGGATGTCCTAAAAATCCTTAGTGGATGTGTCAAGCTGGACTTTTGGAAATGACCCTAATGAAATTGAAATGACTCATGCTCCTTCAACTCCTAATGCATGTCCTCATGATGTTGGCATCATTTGATAAGATGGTGACAACATGCATAAGTTCCTAAATGATTGTCTTAACAACCTTGAAGCTAATGCATCTTTTTAGCCATCAATGAAACAACCAACACCCCCTACAATACCACCTCTTGAGATGTTTAGTTACTTACATCCTGAAGTTGAGAAAAGAAAATTGAACCTAAGTTCCCTACAACAGGTGAACCTAGTTCCTCTAAGCAAGAATAAACTCAACCATTTTATGTTAACAAAGTGACAGACACTCTGATCAACGTATAAGAGAAATATGGAAAAGGATTTACAATCTTGAGTAGACAAGGATGTGACACAAAAAGTGAACATGATATTCATCAACTCTTAGAGAAAATACCAACTGAAGAGACTAAAAGGTTAGGATATCAAGATCCCCTCACAACATAAGTTCTCCTAAATAGTACGAAAGGCTTTGTAGTGATGCTACAATTATCTTAGATTCCCCTCCTTATATGAATGTCCTTCTTCCTAAAGAACAACCAAGGATTCATAACAATGAAAATATTGTCTTTGATCCTTTTCCTCAGAGTTCAACTAGAGAAGTTGGTGAATCTAGCAAGCAGCAAAGGCCTTACAAACTAAAGAAATTAAAATTCCCTTGTCCACCATCAAAAAATGAAAGAGACTTATAGCTACTCCTACACAAAGGACATATTGCATTACCACCCATGTAAAAAATCTGATTTCCAAATCCTAAAAATAAAAACACATCTTACAACAAATATCATAGAATTTTTGGATATAGTACCGATGAGTTTCTTGCTTTGAAACATATATTCAAGACCTATTTGATTTCATAATCCCTTAAAGAATATTTCCCCTTCCACTCCTTCTCATGTAATAGTTGTAGAATATTTAATTCTCACTATTACATGATCATTCCCATCACCTACCTCAGCTCATTATTGTATTGCACTTAGTGGGGGCAAGAAGTAGATAGTGTTGTCCTAGTAAGACATTTGTCACTATCTCTTAGGTTCATTTTCTACCTTTTTCTTATACAGAATAAGATTGGAATATAGATAACCTACTTTAGGTTGACTCACATGTGTTTGTACTAGCCTTCATTTTTCCTTTTCTTTTTATGTGATTGCATGTATGTATTCTGATCCACCATACCGTTCTATTTGATGTATCTCTCTCTCTATGACATTCTTCTCTATGTCATAAATCTTTTTATCTTTTGACATTTTATCTTTTTCATCTATCTGTTGTATTACATTTTGGGATGATTCAAGGCATCGAGACATTCATGTCTCTTCCATGTTGACCCAAAAGGATTTTCTTTTGCTTTTTTTAATCTATCTTGTATTTTCCTTTCAGGGATGATGCAAGACATCAGGACATCCGTGTCTCTTCCATATTGACCCAAAAGGATTTCCCTTTGCTTTTTTCATCTTTCTTTTGTTTTACTTTTGGGGATGATGCAAGACATCAAGACATTCATGTATCTTCCATGTTGACCTAAAAGTATTTTCCTTTTTTTTTTCATCTATCTTGTTTTTTCCTTTTGGGAATGACACAAGGCATTGAAACATTTTTGTATCTTCCATGGTGAACCAAAAGGTTTTTCTTTGTTTTCACTCTCTTTGTGCCATTCTTCTAGTTCTATGTGTATTTAGGGAATGATAACACTTTTGAGATCTCTAAAAATATTACAGAAAGAAAATACTAACCCTAAATCCATAGATTCCTTATGTGTTTGTTGTTTTTATTTTGGGGGAAACCCCTCTATTTTCTCTTACATTACATAGCTTTACTTGGAACATATGAATTGGCATAGGGATTTCAAAGTTTTCTCTCATGTCTTCTTTATTGTTTACATGTATCATTTTCTAGTTTAAATTAATTTCTCATAGCATGGTGTTTAGTAATTTCTTTAAAGTGGGGGCATACATTGGCATTATTCTTTTACATTTTTCCTTTTCATGGTTCATAGTGCAGTCTTCTTTATACAATGTGTTTTGTACTTTGTTGATGACATTGGGTGTAGTGTCCTTCATGAGCATGATCTCTCTTATAATATTGCATTCCTCTTAGTGGCTTGATGTGAGACACTACATCCCCTAAGTTGCAATTTTTTTAGATTCTTTGGTTGGTCCTCTCTTAGAGACATTAGGCACAATGTTCCCTAAGTTAAAGACCCCACATGAACTAAGAAAAACTCATTTCAACATTCCTTATTATTGCATTTATATGGCCACCTCACATAATAGAGCTTGCATGCCTATGGAGCCATCTTTCTTTTTGATGAGTTTTAAGCATACGAAGCTTTGATAATTTCCTCATGAAGCTCGAAAATCATTTTTGTGTGGTTCCATATTAAAGTTTTCAGGAGGTATAACTTTGGTATGGTTTGACGGGAAGTCAAACAAGGGAATGAATTTCCCTTATCCACTTGCATGTGTATGAGATCATACCAACCATGACTGTAGATTTCTCACCTTCTTGGACTTCTCACCCAATGGACAACCTAAGTTCCATTGCCTCAGAGTGAGTATGCATTTTTTCAAGCAACATCCTTGATATGATCCACATCGTGTTGGATAAATTGTTGAAGATTGATCTGCACCTTTTCTTTTTCATGTTATTTCATTTTCCTTATGTCTTTCAAAGTTCATGCATGTGCCTTGTTGTTGCTATTTCTATCATTTTTTAGGTGTGTGATTTTGTTCTTGTGTTGGTTTGCCATAGGACCTTGGTCTTGGGGGCTTACACAACCCTCTTGATCATGTTTGTCCTATCTTACTAGCATTGGTGCATTTGAACCCCTCTTCATTATGGCCATCTTATCTTGCTGTCATTGTTGCATTTGGTCTTCATAAGTGTGAGTTTGAAGCAAGTTCATCCTCTCATTGAAGTGGTTGCTAGTTGTAATCAAAGAAAAAGGTCCCTCTAACTTGGCTTTGATTTAAAGTTGTAATATGTATAACATATTCACATTAGGTCTTGGGTCATTGTGAATTAAATGAGCTTAATGGTACCTTACTAAAGTTTTGTGAAGTGTTGTAACTTAGTTTCACACTTTTCTAAGGTTTCACTAATTAATTACACCTAAATTACATCTTTTTGACCTTAATCTTTCCTTATTTGAAGTGCTGTAAAGTGTTTTAACACACTTTCACACTTTTCTAGGATTTTCATTAATAATTGTGATATCTTATGCTTTAATTGGCCTTATTTTCCATCCACAAGCCCCATTTAATAAACCATTTCAAAGATAATCCTAATAGAAATCATTACTCAATCATAATTCAAGTGTTTTAAGCTTGAATGGCCTAGATTTAGTGATCTAGGACTCATTCACCACCTTGGAAAAATTATTTACACCTATATTTTTGGGTCTCAAACTTGGTTTAACACATTTCTAAGAATTCTTAAAAATGGTCCCAAAAATTAACATTGTTGGGATTCATTCGCAACCTTGGGAGAATGAGTCTCGTGTGGCCCAAAATCAAAATTAATTCAATTTTTTGGTGGGTTTTTATCATCCTATATTTTGATGTTGGCTTGTAGTGTTGTAATTTTGGGAATTCTTACATAATTGAGTATAAATATAAGGTTCTTTCATTCATTTTCACTTAAGTCTCTTGTAAGATCATTCATAATAGCAGGTTGAGTTCACAAGAGAACTCAAGTATTTTTAATATCATTGAAGAGCAACATTCAATCATCAATCATCATGTCAAGGACTTCATGCATCATGTTTGTTATTTTCCTACCAACTATGATGTAGGGTTTTATGATTCAAGCAAGTGTTTCATCCAAGATCAACATCATTCAAGCTAGATTCAAGATCTACATCCATTGGATCCATCTCAAGCATAATTATAGTACTTTATTTCAAGGGTTTGGTGAGTTGCAACATTGTCATTGGTTCATTTATCATTCTCTATTCTTATTTGATTTCATTTGAAGGATTGATTTCCAAAATGAGGTTTGACCAAGGCAAACCCCTAACCACTAACCCAACAACATTTTTCCCTCTCCTTTTTATGTGATTTGCAAGTCTAGTTTGTAGATTTTCTGAGTAAGATTGAGAAAAAATTTCAAATCATTCAAAGTTTTCAAAGTTGTCATCATGCATTAGAGAACCTTGGAGAAGAACTACAAGTTGCAAACTAGGGTTTCATATTCAGAAATCACTCAAGAAAGACATAGAAAACATAAAAGAGTAGGATTAGAATTTGAAGCTTCAAAAAAGCCTAACTGGATTGATTCACTACTTCTGGTTAATTAGTCCTAGTTCCAATGAAATTCATATTTTGGCAGATTCATATACCCTTTTGGTAGATTCATATTCTCGCACAATTTTCTAGAACATGGAATAATTCTTCTAGCTTAGAAAATGAGTCCCACTCACATTAACGTGAGATTTTCTAGTGTTTTAGACCTCATTTAAGCTATTTTTAGATTTCTAGGTGCACTCATTTTTTTCTATATTTTTTTGTGTTGTTTCATTTGCATTTCTAGGTCATTTAGTGAAGCTTTACATTGAATTATGGTTTTACATTTCATCTTTCATTTCAATGTCTTTTTCAAGTTTAAACTTAGTGGTGAACCCCTTATTAGTTTGCATTCATCCCTTAGGACAACCCTCTTGCAAGATCTCCTTCTCCTTTGAATTGATATCTCAAGGGTTATCCTTGAATGAAATTGGAAGAGTGGGTGTGTTCTATGTCCTAAAACCATATGATAGCACCATACCACATTTTCATCATTTCACTATTGACAAGGTGAAGAAGCTCACACTAGTCAATCATTACCAAAAAATAAACTCTTAATTGGGTGGAGTAACAAAAGTGGCTCAACTTTCAACTAGTAAAACTAGGTTACTAAGTTTGAGGGTCATTCCCAAAATAGGATGCCAAATCCACTTTTTGTTACACCTTGAGAAGTTCCAAAACTTATCCAATTTCTCATAGAATTGTAAATATTTGGTTAGTTTGATAAACATATAGATATACCATGTCAAAATCAAATAGCATCATTAGTTCATAAATATCAATTATTTAATAATTGTTTCAAATGGCCATTTAAAGTGTTTAAATCTATTATATTGATAATTAAGTTCTTATGATAATCCAAAATATGGGGTGTAGACATACTTATCAGTTCAAGGTTTTTCCTTCATCCAAATTACATCTAGACAACATGTGAGTAACAAAATAAATTATAGCATTTATGGGGATGTGGCAAAAACAAATTGTCTCAAAGAGGGAGAAAATGTAGAATCCTAAAAATTGAATAATTTGCATTTTCATCTTATCATCCTCATCAATTCTTTTATTCATATTAATTAAATAAATTTTAATTATTTAAATAAGCTAATATCCCCTCTTTTCATTTATAATAATTAAATAGTTTTTAATTATTTAATTATCTTTATCTGTTTTTTAGATTCCAAGAATTAGGTAATCCCTTATAAACTACAATGTGCTTGGTAAACATTTTCATATGATTGGTGATGATAGCAAAGCACACCCTTTGATACCATTGGGATAGGGGAGACTAGACCTAGTGACCTCTTTTCCTGTAATTGGATGCTATAGTCAATTATATTTATCATTTTATCATATCTATATTAATCAAATAATTTTTAATTGTTTAATTAATTTATCCCTTATCATTTTCCCTTGAACATTAATTAAAATTATATTCAAATTATCTTTGGTTCACAATAATTAAATAATTTTATAATTTTATTTCATTACCTAACACTCATTCCACAAGTTAAATAAATTAATCTAAATTTAAGTTAAATATTTATCAATTGAAATAAATTAAATAATATTTTATTTATTTCCCCAACTATATTCTCCTGAATTAAATAATTTTCTTTATTTAATTTAATATTATCTATTTACTAAATTATAACTCTTATCCTAGCTCATTTTTTCCTAGATCTTTCCATTTAATCTCCACCATTAATGAAATATAAAGTGGACCATATAAATAAAACCCTTTATTTGTACATTATGCCATAGAGTACATTATAAACTATCAATATCATTATCAAGCAATATCATTATCCATGGTATCTAGTTACCTTGGACCATTATTATACTATCATACTATCATTGTGTTATATAGTTATGTTATTTTGAAGAGAAACCCATAAATATAGTATTTGAGCTATTATAAATGAAACAGTGAAGAAAATTAGAGTATTTACTATGGTATAATTATTCTGTATATCATTTATTATTATTATAGAGTGTGAATTTATTTTCTTGTAATTCTCAAAGCTCCCAGGTTTGTGATTTTAGAATTTGAAAAATAATTAGAGAATTTATTTGGAAAGGTAATATTGATGAGTAGAAAAAGGTTCATTTAATATCTTTAGAGGGAATGGTGCAAGAAAAATGCCAAGGGGGCCTAGTATTCATAATATAGTGAGTAGAAATAAAGAATTTGGTGAAAAACATGTTTGGAAAATGTATGTAAATGCAAAAGCCAAATGGTGTAGAATTTTGCAAGCAAAGTACTTGGATAATTGAGATCCCTCAAGAATTCTGACTATTTCTAACCCACCGAAAGAATCAGCAATGTGGAATTTTAATCACCACGTACATCTCATGGGAGGTGAATAATGAAGAGAGTATAAAATTTTGGAGTGATTCATGGAATGGTAATCCTTCTTTAAAGAATAATCTTGACCTATCTCACATAATGGAAACATTAAAGCATTCATGGGGTGGAAATTTTCTAGATTATGTGCAATCAGTTGAAGCTTTGTCAGGTAAAGTGATTTGGAAATGCATCTCAAATTCTTCTCTATCAACATAGTAGTGTAATCGGCTGCAAGTAATACTGAATCATCACGAAGTCTTTCTCTCCATAAAACTAGATAGACTTGTATGGGCAACATCAAGTGATGGAAATTATATAGTTAAACAAGGCTATAAGGCTTTATGTTATAAACCAAGTCAATCTAATCAAAAGGTTTTTTCCTTTTGTTGGGATAGAAAAACTTTACCAAAGGTTGGGAGCTTCACTTGCTTGGCTTTGTTGTGCCCTCAGCACACACGCCCCATTCGGAATGGGGACCCTCTTTTCTTTCACCTTGTCAGGTCTTTTGGGGCTGCCTCGTTTTGCGTGCCCCTCTTTTTGATGTTTCGCATGGTTGATGTTGCTCTAAGGTTTCATCCTAAAATCAGCCATGCCTCCGTTTTGGTCTTTCGCTCCCCTCCAGGGCCTCGTGGGTTCCTTTGGCTTTGTTTGGCTCTGGACGGCCCTGGCCCCCTCAAGCCCGGGCCTCCGGGGTTCCCTCATCGGGTTTCCCCTTTGCGTTCGCCGCCCTTTGCTGTGTTCCCCAGTCGTCTTTCCGCCCTCTAGAGCCCGCCCTACCATCTTCCATTCGGAGGTCTTCGGGGATTTCCCGGGCGGCCCCTGCTCCTCTGGGCCCTGGGCTCTAGAAGTCCGCGTCCGGACTTCCGTCCCAGGATCGTCATCTTCGGCGGTGAGCCTCCGGCGGCCGCCCGCCCCTCGGGACCCGGGCTCCTCTCCACCGCCGTCACCCAAGCGACGAAGAAAACCTTTCAGCGGAGAATCTGTGCTGGCCTCCCGCCACCCGGGCCCTCGGCCCACCTTCGCCGTAGCTTTGAAACGTTGCGCAAAATCTCACGGTGGCCGTCGTCTCGCATCCCTCCGCCCTCTAGGCCCCAGGGTCTCATGCGCCGTCACCGACCTAATTTGAATTTCACCAACCTTTTGGCACGGCCGTACGTCCAATTAATGCTCGCATTAATGGTAGATAGGGTATATAATGCATGATCTGCCAATTTCATTCACTTTGCAAATTTGAGCGAGTTGATAAGGCCAACATCTGGAGCCCACTGCAATCGGCATTGTCACAATCATCTATGTCTGCATCACTCCGTCGATTCCCGGTGAATTCCACGCCTCCGCGCCTAGTGTTTTCGAGGTAGGCCATCCTTGTTTGCCCTCCCGTCATTTTTTATCATTTTTGGGGATTTCGGTAATCGAACAAATAAATTAAATCGCATAAAATTGAAGAACACCCCATCGTGCCCCAAACCCATGTTTTCGAAATCCCCTAAACCCATCGCAATGGCCCTCCCTACCGATCTGGAGCTCGCCCATTGCGCGGTCGTTCTTCGCGCAGGGTGACTGGCCCCCTCGGGCCCGGTTCCCTCTTTCGCCATCCCATTCCTGGGTGTGGCTACATGCCGGCGGCGGTTCTCCTTGCCGGCCCCGGGTTGTCGGGATTCCGTCCCCCGAATGCCTTTTTCATTTCCCCGCGTCAAAATCTAACCAAGCTATCCTGCCTCGCGGTAGTCGGACCCCAATCTCGCGTTGACCATTAAAATTGAAACCCGGGTCTTCCTCCATTTCTGAGGTCGGGCCCCAGACATCGGGGTTTTGCTACCTCTTTTTCGCCGTTTGGCTAGTCGGGGCCTCAGCGGCGAAGTCGAGTCTGCCGCCCGTCCTCCGAGTCCTGGGCTTCCCTTGGCCGTCTAAATATTGATTAAGCTTTGCCATGCCCCGAGACCCTCTGGGCCAGGCTGTCTGGAGTTCCGTCCCTGAAACTCAGTGATAGTTCTGCTGTCGTCCACGGCGGAACCCCTCCGGTTGCCTGACCTTCGGGCCCCGGAGGTCCCTTTGCCACTGCCATCGCCCGCTCGCAGCCAAACTTTGCGGCGGCCGTCATCTCCCATCTTTCCGATCTTCGGGTCACGTATTCCCTACCACCGCCGCCATTTCAAATCATCGTAGAATATCTCCCGGCGGCCGTTAGCCCGCATCATCCCGCCTCCCGGGTCCCGGGACGCCTTTCGCCGCCGTCGCCCGACCGCTGTCGTAACCTCGCGGTGGCCGTCGCCATGCATCCTCCCGTGCGCCAGACTCCGGGGGTCTCTTCGCCATCGCCGCTGGTCAACGTTGCAAAATCTCTCGGTGGCGAACCTCCATCGGCTCCCTGCCCTCCGGGCTCCAGTCTTCTCCTCGCTGTAGCCATTCAAAATGGTCAAAGATTATTCGGCGGCCTTCGTGAAGTGCCCTCCTGGCCTCTGGGGCCCGATGGTCCGAATGCCACTTGGTCCAAATGTAATACCTCATTACTGGCCGTTCTTTCACCTTGCGGGTCCTGGCCCTCAGACTTCCTCCATCGGACTTCCTAGGCCGGACTTCTGCCCGCTTTTCACCGCTCCCAACAGCCGCCCCTTAACTGCCTTCCGGACTGAAACCTCCGAAGCTCCTTTAATCAATCCAAACCAACTCAAATTCAGAATCTAACTTCGACCCACATCCTAAATCATGTCGTCTTCCATCTTGGGCCTCTTAGAATACCAAAATTTGGCCAGCGGGGGTCTCCGGGAACTTTCGGTCGTGTTTTCCCTCCCTGACAGCATTCCTGTCAGGGAAGTCCGGCCCTCCAGGCTCGGATTGTCCAAATGTTCTAAAATGAAATCAATATCATATGAGGATAAAATTTATGATGTATTTGAATGGTTATTTAGATGATATGCTCATAATATGGACTAACATTAACGTTGTTGATGTTTTGTTGTGTTGACTTCGCCCTTTGCTTGCAGGATATATGGGATCGGCTGCAGGAACTTCAGGGGCCTCCGCCGAAAAGGATAAGGGCAAGAAATCTGGGAGAGCCGCTCGGGGAAAAGATGACAAAGATTAGATGAAGTTCCAATTTCAGAGTGAGCCACTCCAGTCGAAGGTCTCAACCGACTGGAAGGAGATCTCAGATACCAATATCGGCTAGGTGGACATAGATGAGTTCACCTAGAGGGTCAAGGTCAACCCTAAAACAAAGAATGCCAGGTTGATACGCCAAAGTGGAATCACCAAATCTGCCAGCTTCCCTCCATCTCTGATAGCACCTGAATTAGTAATGGCTTGCCGAGAAGCCTACCAAATGGACACTAGAACGATCATGGACAAGGAGGGGAACATCCTCGCCGACATGTCTCCAGAAAGAATCACTAAAATGTTTCACATTCGTACATTCCCACATATGCAGGTCCCCACTTTGGAGTAGTGTCAGGCGGCATGGGATGCAATTCCATTGGGCTGCAAGAAGTCAATTAACATTTACTGGCTTAAGGAGAAACGGGGCAACGCTGCAAATGTTCCCCAAGAGCTGTTCCGCAACGACTTTCAGGAAGATTATCACGACTTGGTGACTATGCTAAGTAGGGTCATGGGCCTCCCGGCAGCTGCCTACTTCCAAGAGTGGATGGCTTACTACATCAAATAGATCATACGAGGCAATGAGGACTTGGAAACTAAGATCTCATTCAACTGGGGGAGTATCATCAGCAACTACTTCCACGAGCAGTTTGTAAATGTCAAGAAATGCTCCAAGTTCTACATGACCTTGTACCTGGTATACTCCTTGGCAGGTCAGAGACAATATAGTGGGCTATTTATGGCACCAGATCAGGATCACAAATGAGGGCTCAAGCCTTTTGACCGGTACCCCCAACTACAATACTGCAACTTCAAGAAGGAGTACTGCCAAGTCAATGATGCCTTCATTGGCCATATTATTAGATTGATAGCCGGGGACTTCGAGAGAAGGGTATCCCACAGTGCTAGGGCACTCCTGAAGGAGTATGCCTTCTTATATATCCAGTTTCCCAAGTTCACCTACATCCGTGCTCAGGGATTCACTGAACGGCCGAACAAGTTGCCAAGATACCTGAACGACCGGATCATTCTCCTAGAACTTTCTCGGCAGCTCCAACATATTCAGACAGTGTTTGGGAATAAGCACGTAGCAGGGATCCCCTATCCCATGACCCTCGGCCAGGGCCTATATCGACTCAAATATCTCAATGCACCGACAACTCAGAGAAAGAACTTAACGAATATAACTTTGAATGGTACATGGCTCACCCACGAGTGGACCCACATGGCCATGTTAGGAAGGCGCTGGGGCCGGTGTACGCCCACCAATACCATGTCAAAGATTTCTGGGCAGATTGTAAAGATGACAAGGAGGTCTGCATGAGACACTACACGCGCATGACCATGCAATTTTTGAGGAGGGTGCAACTGTTTCCGGTGCCTGATCAACTTGAGGAGGATGAGTCCACCCTTGTGCACCCGAGGTACCATGTGGTTGCCGACCTGGCAATCCCCTCCATAGAGTGGGACGAGCAAGAGGTCGATGACCTGGATACTATCACCCAGCCGATTATAGCTCGCACTAGGGAGTGGGTCGATGGGCAGGTGGCGTAGCTAAAACAACAGGGGGTGACTTTAACATATGAAGTGCTCAAAAGTGAGTCGAGCACCACAGAGGATGTTGCCGCCTCCCCATCAGCTAGTGAGACTTCCAAGTCTCCCCCCATCACCAAGTCCCAAAAGAGGAAGGGAACATAGACAGCACAGTCTGCAGACCCCAAAGAACAAGCAACGAAGGAAACGGGAGGCTCATCTCCTAAGAAGCTCAAGAGGACAGTGATCACAATAGAGGTGCAGCCTCCCTTGCTCCTTCCTCCCCCGACTGGTGTGTTGCCCGCCTCCTAGGCCACAATTGCCTCATCTCCACAGGCGGTGGACATTTTTGTACACCTTGCCTCTTCACCCCCGGCTAGGTCAATAATCAATATCGACTCCTCCTCTAGCATGACCACTTCCCCTTCCTCTATTGCTGCCATGTCACCCATTACCTCCCTACCTCTGGCAACAATAACATCGCCTGTTCCCCTTTCCACTGTGCCCGAGGCTATTACACGGCACCTGCAGAGTCTTCCTCCTGAGCTCTTGCAGATCTTAATGGACCTCGCACTCCACGTGGCCCTTGCCCAAGCCCTTGCAATAGCTCAGCCTTCGCAATAGCTTAGCCTTCGCAACTGCCAACAGGTCCGCTGGCCATGGAGGCCACAATGCAGATTTCCAAATAGTTGGAGGAACTAGAATAGGAGGCTTCAAAGCCTATTGAGGAGGAGGCCGATGATTACTATGAGCACCCCGAATACGAGCACAGAACCATCGACAAGGTGGCCTATGAGGAAGAAGAAACGGGCTCTTCTGAGGGCGGGGATGGAGAGGATCGCTCAGATGCCAAGGAAATTATTCAGGCCTTCGATAAAGATGTTGAAGAAGAGTTGGCTCAACAACCAAAGGATGTTGGGGAGGAGGTAGAACAGTCACCGCATGGTGAAGAGGGACCGCTGTAAGAAAAGCAATCTAAAAAGGATATCACTAAGGCCGAGACCCATACTGTGAAGAGCCCGGAGGCCAAGGCTATTGAAGAAAAGAAAGAAGAAGAGGTGATGAGAGAAGAAGATCCCACCTAGATGTTGTCTACCAAGGCACCCACTAAACGCCTCATGTTTATCGTGACTCTGACGAAGAGGAGGAAGAGCTTCAAAAGGAAAAGGAGGTAGAATTCTTGCCTCTAACTAAAAAGGGTGAAGGCAGCCATGATGCACCCAAGGACAAATCTACCATGCCCGACTGGTTGGAAAAGCAGCTTGAAAGGGCAACCCCAGTTCTGACATACCCAAGGTCAAGATTAGAAGCCATCTTGGCTCGATCCCTGACCACAACAAAGAAGGAGAAGAAGCCTAAGGTCTATTCCAAGATAACCATGGACGCTTCTAGCTCTCGAGCAGCACAAGTAGCAACACCAACTGTTGGCCAGGCCAGAGTTAGCTACAATATCTCTATAATTAACCTAGGGACAGCAACCAGGGAACAGAAGGTCAAACATCTGGAGGAGTCAGTGGCCACGGTGGTGCATCTAATCAAATAGGACAAGGTCACCAAGGATGAGCTCAAGGCACAGGTTGCTGCCCTGACCGATTATATTTAGCAGTGGTCCTCAGTAGATGACTTGCCCATTACCTCTATAGTTGCACCGCAGCTACTCTCTAAGGAGTAGATAGATAAGCTAGAAAGAAGGAAGAACTTAGAGAGGACCACTGAGGATTGGTTCCAATAGGTCATAAGCATCAGAAACAAGGGGATCAGCTTGGCTGTGTAGATAGCCAACAAGTTCATGGACCTGGTCCAATCTCTGGAGGGCACGAAGAAAATCTTCACCAACTTCCCTACAATCTACGACTCCACTGCCCTGAAAATCGAAGCCATCCTTCAGATGCTAGAAAGCACGTGGGAAGAGAAGCTAGAATTGAAGAAGGAGGATTATTGGTTGGTGGACGTATGGCACAGTGACCTTGTCAACTAGAAGGAGAGGATGGAACAAATCTAGAGCAAAGTGGATCCAAATATCGAGTGGATTAAAGAAATCCAGGTGGAATGTGCCTAGTACCTTAAGTTAATGACAAGCCATGATATGCCCACGGTACAATTGGATGCCGAAAAGATCAAGCCATACTTTGAGGAAAAGATGGACGGGACAGCCAGAGATATCACAATGGACTTCCTGAGTTTCGCTGCCCATGCCTTTGATCGATCAGAGCTATTCAGAGACCAAGGGTCAAAGTATGACGAGGATTGGAAGCGGCTGGAAGAGAACACCAAAGAATGGAGCTACCAGGCATCAAGATGCGATATCCTCGAGGTAGACAAGCTCTAGGCCATCATCCTCAAGTACATTGAACATGCAGCTTCTGAGGAGCAAGAGGACAGCCCAGCCAAGGAAGAAGACCTCTCAGAAGAGTAGCTACAGCCAAGGAAACAATAATTAGCTACAGGACGAAAAAGTAATAGTGTCATCCACTAGATGACGAAATAGGGAAATGACAAACAATATTTTTTAATTGTAAATCTATTTGGGGGTAGGTGAAACCCTATTTTGTAATGAATCTTGGCCACACAATTGTAATAAATCTTGGCCATTCATTTAACTTTTAGAAAATTATAAATAGGGCACTCCCCTCATTTGCAAAGGTGAGAGTTGAGTTGTTGTAAAGACATGCTACAGAAATTTATAAGAAATTACATTGACTTGGTGCATTTCCTTATTTTTTCTCATGTCATTTGATTCACTTCTCTAATATTAGATGTTTAGCTTAGATCTCTTTGCTGTTTAGTTAGCTGTTTATTGCATTTGGATAAATCTTAGGAATGTTGTTTGGTGTTTATGAAAATTCTTGCACTATTGATGATCCCTTAGTCCATACTTTTTGCTATTTGCTGAAGGTAGATAGCTGTGCAAAGTTAGCCTTGACTTGATTAAAGCTGCCCCAAACACTTATCTCTAGTCCATGCATGTATGTGCTGGATGAAGGATAAAAATCTGTAGCCCTTAGAAGATAGCACAATTTCCATGATACTGTGAAATCCCTGGTTAAGTGGGATATTGTTTTAAGGAATTGTCCATTGCAAGAACTCCATTGTCACTATTCATTGCAAGTTTCAGACTTAGGAACTTTTCTTCCCATTCGCTCTTTTTCCACTTTTTTTAGAAATTGAACAACACCAAGGTTCATTGCACATTATAAAGCCAAATCTGCAACTAGATGGAGTTTGAGACTGCTGTTTGAACCTACAGCTAATACATAACTGCTTTCATGCTAAGAACTCTTTTTCGAAGAACTAATTTCATGCTTTGCATCCACACTTTATATTTATGTAAGGCTGCCTTGTGATTCTAGCAAATCACATCAAACTACTGAGGTATCTAAGCACTGTCATGACCTGACACTCGAGAGACCTTGGGATAGTGTTCTGCAACTCGATTGTGGGAGATTATCTTTCAAGAGAGGTAGTGCACCTAAGCACTGCCTGTGTTGAGAAGTGCATAAAAACACCATCAACAAAACTGGCGCTAGAAGGAGGGTCACGATTGGAATACTAAGCTACGGGATAAAGCGAAGCTAGATTGGATTAGATCATTCTCTCCGGAGAGATTTCAAAGGATTCTACGATTAGCACCAAACAAGGGAGAATTTGAATTTGAAGAAAATTGCAGCCTCCCACAAGGGCAAAGCGAGCTCAAGGAAGCAACTCCGCCTCTTCCTCTTCCTCCACTCCATCCACCTCCATTTCACCCCCACCTTCATTTGGCTGGCCTTCATCTTCCACCCAACTATCTTAAATACCATTTGCACATCTTCCCTCCGGCAGCCAGGGGTTCGCTCCTCTCCCAGCCCTGTTAGCCCAAAGCACAGTCCAGGCAACTATAGCTCAAGGGCAGCCCCACATTGTGGTTGTATTGCCAATACAGCCCCAAATACCTGTTCCTCAACAGCAAGTGCCACCTCCGCCTCCCCCCATGGCTTGGCTTGCGCATAACCCTTCACTGATAAACTTTGTTGTTTACAATGACATGCCCAAGAATTCGGAGGGCTTTTGTTCAAAATTCCATCCGCGTGACATGCAAAGAACAGTCGAAGAGCATATCAAGATATTCAAAATGGCGATTACCGAAATGCAGGTGGATCACGAGGACGTGGCGTGTCGCCTTTTTTCGCATTCATTGGGAGAAGAGGCCTTCTACTAGTACATCAATCTGCCACAGGGATCAATCACCTTGTGGAACCTGATGAAGAATGCCTTTCTACAGAAGTACAAGATCCCTGTCAACCCCGCGGACCTTTACCAGCAATTCATGTCCATTAGAAGGGATGTCAACGAACCTATCGGCTCCTTCAATGATCACTTCTATTGGGCTCACATGAGGCTTCAGGATCTGTACGTCCATAATGATGCGGCCACTCTACCAATCTACTACATGGCCCTAGACAACCTCACGTCGGCGTTGGTAAAAGGATGCACCCGCCGCCTGCTACCTTATTGGCCACCTATGCAGAAGCCGTCGTTGCAAGTGCAGACTTGGAACAAAATATCTCTGGCCCACTGCCCTCTTTGGGGCCTGTCGCTCACCCAATACAAATTCAGGGGCTTAATCAGGTGTTTGCTCATCAAACTCCTCTCATGAACCAGGAGCCTCAATTTCCTATGGTGCTGCATCTGGGGTAGCCTTTGAATTATGTGCCTCCCGCAACATCTTATTTACAGCCTCAGCAGCAGTACAACTATTCCCAAATAGCTCTGCAGCAACAGGCATATTCCCAACAGCCCTAGGTGCCATTGTACCTTTCAGGACCAGACTTTCCCCCAACCTATCAAAATCAGCCGGCAACCCCGCCCACTTTTCTCCAAAATCCAGTCTCGTTGCCTAGAGGTGCGGCCGAGAAGGACAAGCTAGAGGAGCTGACTGAGATGATCAAGAAGATGTCTATGGAGATGACACATCTGAAGAACTAGAATAATCAGTTGCAGGCCTCCCAACGCAATTTTTAGGCCAACCTTAATAGGGACAGTCGAGACAATAGAGACAACAGAGACAATCGGGAAGTGGGCACCTCCTCAGGGCAAAATTATGAGAGGGGGCAGAACTCCAATCAAAATACAGAAAGAAGACCTTCTCAAAGGAAAAACCACACATGGAATGCCAGGCCCAACAACGGTGGTGTCCCCACGCCATTTGATCAACCGGCAAGCAATGATAAAACATCCAGCGGTGTGTATCTGGCCGAAGCAGCTTTGTCCGGATGGTGCCGACTTCACAAAACCAGCAGGCATTCTGAGCTGGACTGTCCTGAGTTCCAGACAGCTGCTAAAATCTTCCAGGTGGAGGTACAAAATGCGGTCGATAATGCCAACTGCAGGGACATCGTCCCATCTGAGCCCTACGATTCCTCATGTCTGGTGGTCAATCAGGCACCGTTTCTGCGAGGCAATCGTAACGAACCCGAAGCCGAACCTACCTCTATTAAGGATGAGAAAGCGCAAGAGGTAAGTAACAAATCATCTTTAGCTCAGCTTTTTGATTTGGTAGATAACGGCCCACTAGATGAAGAAGAGCCATTTGTGGATGAGGTCCACATGTTCTATCAACGGTCAAGTCCCTATTTCCTTAGGAACAGACAAGCTGGTGGACCCTTCACAACTTCCACCCCACTAAACAATCTCACCACTCCACCTGATCCAAATGCCAGTAACAACCCCAGGCTACCCCACATACCAGCCCAATACCTCAACAAAAATCAATCTCAAAATCAGTCGCAAAGTCAGCCTCAAGGCCAACCCCAAAATCCATCTAGACAAGCGAAGATCCAACCCCCTAGTTCTCCCATAGGCTAATCTTTCAGCTCCAAAATCGAGCAAATGGGTGAATATGTGGCAGAAGAGTTCAAGAAGGTCAAAATTAGTTTGTCGGCCTTTGAATTACTTAAGGTTCATGCTATAAGGCACGCCTTCTTCAAAGTTCTGAATGGGACTCCCTCATCTAGCATGACACAAGAGACCCCAGCCAAGAGGGTAACCTTTGAGGAGCCCAGGAAAGAACAAGAGATATAGGACAATACTGGAAGAAGGAATAATATGCCCGTGAATCAGTCGGCAAATAGATACATTGAAAATGAGCCAGAAAGAGCTAGTAGACAGCCTCCCAAAGACCAGTAATTTAAGCAAACCAAGGATACAGGCAGTGATAGGAACAAAGGCCAAATAGCTCAAATGGACACACCCATGGACATCCTCCAAGGGAAAGATTGAGAAAAAATGTCAAATCATTCAAAGTTGTCATCAAGCCTTGGCTAACCTTGGAGAAGACCTATAGGTTGCAAATCAGGGTTTTTGATCCAAAAATCACTCGAGAAGGACAAAGCAAATAGAAAAGATAAGGTTTAAACTTTTAAGCTTAAAAAAAACCCAACTGCAATGATTCACCGCTTTTGGTGAATGAGTCCTAGTTCTAGTCAAAATTTAATTTTTGTAGATTAAGATACCCTTTTGGTAAATTCTTGTTCCCACATAGTTTTCCATAACCTGGACTGATTCGCCTAGCTTGGGGAATGAATCCCACTTAGCATTGAAGTTAGATTTTCCAATGTTTTAAACCTCCTTCTAGTTGTTTCCAAATTTCTAAGTGCAGACATTCTTTTCTATAGTTTTTTGTATTCTTTTATTTGCATTTCTAGGTCATTTAGTGAAGCTTTACATTGAATTATAGTTTTACATTTCATCTTGCATTTCATTGTCTTTTCCAATTTTAAAGCTGGTAGTGAACCCCCTATTGGATTAGCATCCCATGCCACCTGGAATTCTTCTAACGTGGGGACCTCCATCTGTTGAAATGTGGGAATGTGGAATGTCTTGGTGATCCCTTCTAGCGACATATCTGCGAGGATGTTTCCCTCCTTATCCATAATTGTTCTAGTATCTTTCTGATAGGCTACTCTACAAGCCATGACTAGTTCGGGTGCCATGAGAGATGGAGGGAAACTGCCAGCCTTGGCTATTCCACTCTGCCATATCAATCTGGCATTTTCCGTTGTTGGGTTGACCCTGACTCTCTGAGTGAATTCATCTATATCTACCTAGCCAATATTGGTATCTGTAATTTCCTTTCAGTCTGTTGTGACCTTTGAGTGGAGCGACTCACCCTAGAATTGATACTTCATTTGATCTTTGTCCTCCTGTCCCCGAGGGGTCTTTCCTGACTTCTTACCCTTATCCTTCTCGGTGGATGCCCCTGAAGTTCCTGCACCCAATTCCATATATTCTACAAGCAAGGGAAAAGTTAGCACTATAAATCATCAAAGCGTTCATGTTAGTCCATATCTCAAAAACAACATCTACTTTAAATAATCAATCAAGCATATCATGGATTTTATCTCTAGATGTTATTGATCTTTGTTTCAGGGCATTTGGGCAATCCAGGCCCGGAGGGCCGGACTTCCCTGGCAGGAATGCTGTCTAGAAGGAAAAACGCAATGGAAAGCTCCCAGAGACCTTCTTTGGTCGAATTTTAATATTTTAAGAGACTCGTGATGAAGAGGGCTAAAATTCAGGACGTGGGTCAAGGTTAGATTCTGGATTTGGGCTTGTTAGGATCGATTTAAGGGGCCTCGGGGGTTTCAGGCTGAAAAGTCGTAAGGAGATAGCAGTTGGTGGTGGCAGACAGCAGACAGAAATCTGAGGGCGAAAGTCTAGGGTCCGGGGTCCGGAGGGCCAAAGGGCGGCCAACATTAAGTCAATTTGTTTTTGAAGGCTCGAGCTGGTGACATCGGGAAGGTGTTTGAACTTCGCTGTTTAGGACGGAAAACATCGAACGGAAGTCCGGGAGAGGAAGTCTGGGAGCAAGACTCCAGCGGCAGGGTTTTTCATTTTGAGTTCAATGGCAAAAGGCAGCACAGAGTCTAGAAGCCAAGACGATGGGAGGGGATCTCTTGCTCGAAATGGCAGGCGAGGACAGGAACCCCAGGATGCAGCGCTTGGTGAGCAGACAAAAATCTGTGTTCGGCGAGACTCCACAGCAGACAACGCTTCAGGACCCGGCGGCTAGAAAGACAGGGAAGAATTTCCCTGACAGTGAGAGAACAGCGGACTTCCGAGAATGGAAGTCTAGACACCGGGGCCTGAGAAGTCCTAAGGGCATAGACATGAAAGGCCAGTGAATGGTGCGGTGGAAGGTGGAGTCTAGACACCGGGAGGCATTGATGAGTTCGCCGAAAGACTGCATAGTGGGAATGGCAGAAAATTAAGTAGGGAAACCCATCGTCTGGGGCCCGAAGGTGAAAAAGATGCAACATTTAAATCACCAACAGTTAATCAATGGAAGCGAAGGTGAAGCCCAGGGGTGAGACGCTGCAAGATGTTCACCGTCGCTAATGACAAAACACAGGCAGAACCCTGGAGAGGAACTTCAGGGTACGGGGCCCGAGATGACCAAAGGACGCATGTTAAACTTTCAAGTTTCCATGGCGAGGAGCATGCCAGGATCTAGTAGCCAGAAGGCGGGGAGGATTTGGCAGTTTCAAAGGACAGAAAATAGGTGGACTTCTGAGAACGGAAACCTAACGGTCTGGGCCCGAAGAGGAGAATCACCGTCGGCAGGTGATCGAAGTTTTTTTAAATTTGAAGGCGATGGCGAGCTTCGGGCCCGGGGCTGACTATCACCCTGCACGAAGAATAGCCACAGCTATGACAAGTCCTAGATAATGGTGAGGGAATTTTAAGTGGTTTGCTTGGTTTTCTACCACATGGGTTTGGTGCTCAATTTGATATTCTACTACATTATACCCTCCTAACAATTTGTTCATTTATTTAGATATTTTAAAATGATGAAACAAAGCACAGGAATGGTACATGGATGGCCTACCTCAAACATGCTAAGTGGCAAGATGTGGGATCCACCGGCGGTTGACGAAATAATGCTAAGGACGATGATCGTGACGTTGTCGAAGGCGGTGGACTCCAAATGATAGTTTCTCCAATTCACTCCAATCTTGTTTGATGAAAATAACTGCCCAGATTAGGCATTTTATACCCTAACCGCCATGAATGTCTGCATTAAATGCTCCTATGGCCGCGAGAAAAGTGGTTGGATTTCAAAATAGGTCAGCGACGGTGACGGGAACACCAGGGCCTAGTGGCTGGCGAGACATGACGTGACAGCCGCTTTGAAATTTCACATTGGTTGCTCGACGACAGTGGCAAACGTCCTGGGGCCCGGAGGGCAGGATTCTGCCAGGGATCCACCATCAGGGAAGGGAGAACTACCACAAAATTCTGGGAGCAGAATTCTGGATGGTCGAGCCCGGAACGAACGATGGCAGGCAGGTGGCCTTAAAGATTTCAGATGGTGAAAAGACCGATGGGACCTGGAGGACAGGAAGCTGCATGGAGTCCACCGTCACGGATGACGAGAAATAGAAGGAACCCCAGAAGCGGAACTCCTAGGTTCGAGGTCCGGTCAGTGAAATTTTGCCAAAAAAAATTCAAGTTTAGACGGAGGGCAGTGGGTCAGACCCCAAGGTCCGAAAGGACACTCGGCGAACACCGTCAGGAAATGGCATTTCCAAAGGGGAAACCCGAAGAGGGAATCCCAGACTCCCGAGCCCGGAAGGGCTCAGGGCTATTTTCAGGGCCAAATAGCCAAAGGGACCCCGTGAGGCGCCAAAATGTAGCAAAACCAAAAGGGGAGGGCATAGTCGATTTATGGTGGGACTTTGAAGCAACATCGACCATCTGAGACATCAACAAAGGAGGGGCACACAAAATGAGGCGGCCCAAAAAATGGCCCGACAAGGCAAAAGAAAATAGGGTCCCCGTTCTGAATGGGGCATGTGTGCTAAGGGCACAACAAATGGCAACTCCACTGGAGAATTCTCCCAAGCGTTCTAGGGATAAATATTTATTCGGGACCCAGAATATCTGGTTTCGCAGACCAAGAGTGGCTTCCAAAGGTGAATCTAGGAGAACGAGATCCTTAATGGGGTCAACTTATAAGACATCTCAGAAGTGTGTGTGTAGTGAGTTCATTCATTTCCTAGGGATAGTGACTAGGGTTACCAAGTCAACTGAGCAAGCTACATAAATCGTCTAACACCAAAAGTAACCTAGACATTGCCTCGCTGCCAGTTAGGTGTCTATAGCCCTGACGTTGTTGTTGCTACAATCTCATGGATATTGCTCTACTGTCGGCCAGGCATCCATAGCCCTGGTAGAGTTATCCGAACACCCATACGGTCATCTATTTCTTTTTTCAGAATTTATTTCTCTTTTGCTTTGATATTTCACTTTTCTTTTACCATTTAGTTCGACCAGGTAAGCATTGAAGCCTATAATGGGTTTGAGACTGTAGTGGTCACTAGAGAAGACTTAAGATTTTTCACTCACTAGGGTGTCATAACAACCATAGTACGGTCCTTTAGAAATTATTATTATGTGCTTTGTGCGAGATCTAAGATGTGGGTAAGAAGATCCAACTAAGGGTCAAGTTCTGAGCAGAATTCAAACAAAGAAATCATTCACAAATAGCTTTCAAAGACTGATAATCGAGAGTGAATGTTTAGCCTAAGAACACAAAGAACAGATAGCAAAGTGAACCGCTTTCAAGGAAAGCACGGCCACCACAACAGAGTGGGGAAAAACTTTCGAAACAAAACTGTCAGGAGGGAGAAAACAAAAAACGATGCAAACAAAATGCAAACAAGCAAGAAAGCAACTACTCTAACCTATGCACAAGTTATTTACAATGATGAGCTTGAACGAGCTCAAGCCTGGAAGTAATGCTTCAGGTGCTGCCCGTTGACTAGCAACGGGACGTTCTCACTGGTTAAGGTCTTTAGGCAGAAGGCATTATCTCCCAAAATCTCAGCTATTTGAAAGGGGCCAAGCCAAAGCTTATTGAATTTGTTGTGTCCCCCTTTCTTTTCGTGGGCCTTGTCCCAATACAGGACCAAATCTGCAATTCTAAAGGCCTTGATCTTAGCTTGGCGGTCGAACCATCTGTTAACTGCGCCTTGATGTTTGGCAAAATTTTCTATTACACAGCTTTGGACTTCCTCTAAATGCAAGAGCTCAGCTAACCGAGCTTCCCTACGATCTCCTCCCTCATAAAAATTGTTGATGAACTGAAGAGTAGGAATCTTCAGATGGATAGGGAATATAGGTTCCAAGCCATAAACAAGGTGGAACGGGGAATCGCCAAAGGTAGCCTTGTGGCGAGTACAATCTACCCAAAGGGTGAAGCGAAGCTGGGTATGCCAGTCCTTGGGATTCCTATCTAGCAGCTTCTTGATCACAGTAATCAAGTTTTTATTCATGGACTTGGCAAGGCCATTTCCCGGAGGGTAGTAATTAGACGAGAATTTAAGGGCAACCCCATAGTCAAATGCCCAGCTAGCAAATTTTAATGAAGCAAATGTAGGTCCATTATCATATACCAAGCATATAGACAACCAAAGTGATTTAAAATGAAACTTTCTAGAAAATTAGTAACTACTTTAGTTGTGCATTGCTTACATACTATTGCTTCTGTCCATCTAGTATAGTAATCAGTAGTGGTAAGAATGTACCTGTGTCTCGCAGATGATGGAGGGCTTACCGGACCAATGAAGTTGAGACCCCATTGCACAAACAGCCTTACCTCTGGCACAGGCTGTAGTGGGATAGCAGTATTCTTCTCCCTGGTGGCAACGGTATGGCATGTGTGACATGAACGAACATGGAAATGGGCATGCTTGAAGATAGTTGGCCAATAATACCCTACTCTCAATATCTGATGTGCTGTAGAAGAACCTGAACCATGGCCTGTGCCAAATTTATTGTGAAACTCTTTCAAGACCTGATCTACTTCTTCCTTGCCAAGGCATCTCAAATAAATGTCTTCATGATTCTTCTTGTAGAGAATGGAACCCTGCAACATATAACCATTACTTCTCAATCTTAGAGCCCACTTTTGGACTCCTTGCAGGTGCGGTGGGCACTTATGGTTCAACAAATAGTAAGCAACATCTTGGTACCACTCTCCTGGGGAGACATCCTCAAGCTGGTACTACTGTACAGTGAGTTCAGGTCCAGCTTCTGTTGCTATTTTAGAAATTGTGCGAGTGAGTGCCTGCCCTCTCACTAGTTTCATCGGTTGGATCTCCATATCATACTCTTAGAGTAGGGTGACCTACTTAGCCCTTCGTTCGCCCAATTTGTTTTGCATGAGCAACATTTTTACTGCTGGGTCAAGGATAATGGCAAACACCTTGTTGTGTAGGATATAGTGTCTAAATTTCTTTACTCCTCTGATGAGAGTATACGCATGTTTTTTGATGTTGTGATAACACAATTTAGCATCCTTGAGGAGAGCACTCATAAAGGTGATCGGGTGCTCGTTTCCTTCATCGTCCTTTTGGGTTAACATGCTAGCACAAGAATTCTCTGAAGCAAATGAGTAGATGTAGAATAGCTTCAGATAGTCCAGGCTAACTAACACAGGTGCCTCAATGATAGCCCATTTGATTTCTTCGAAGGATTATTTGGCATTAGGTGTCCATTCAACTTTGGCATCTTGTTTGAGCATGGAATTGAGAGGTTTGACAATCTCCGAGAAACCTGTGATGAATTTTCGAATGAAGTTGATCTTTCCAAGGAAAGATTTTAATTCCTTCTTGCTACCCGGGGGCTAAATTTTGAGTAAGGACTTGATGCGCTCAGGATCAATGGAGATTCCTCACTCTGAAATAATGTGCCCAAGCAATCTGCCTTCAGTCACTCCAAAAATGCACTTCTTGGGGTTGAGAGAAACCCCAAACTCTCTGCACCTCTGAAATACCTTGCATAAGTCAAAGACGTAATCGCCCCACTTTTTAGAAAATACGGTCAAATCATCCATGTAGATGATTATGCACTTGCCAATTAAGTCCTTGAAGGCGATGTGCATGGTGCATTGGAAAGTGGCACCGACGTTGATGAGCATGAAAGGAATTCTTCGGTATGCGAACGTCCCCCACTTAGTGGTGAATGTTGTCTTATGACGATCATCATACTATACCATTACCTGGTTATACTCGAAGTATCCATCGAGGAAAGACATCATCTGGGAGCCGTTGACGATCTGCAGCACCTCATCCAATGAAGGTACTGGATCGTTGTCTTTCTCTGAGGCACAATTCAAATTGTGAAAATCTACACACAATCTAATCTCTCCACTATTTTTCTTAACCGGGACTAGGTTGGCCACCCATGTGGAGTGCCTGACTTGAAAAATGATTCTTGCTGAGAGCAATTTTTGTACCTCCTTGCAAATGATAGGTTCCAGCAAGGCATTGATAGGACACTGCCGCTGGCAGAATGGCCTCACTTCGGTCTTGAGAGGGATGGTGTGTGTAATGACAGAGGTATCATAAGTTTTTAAATCTTTGTAGCTCCATGCCACCACATCATGGTACCTTTGCAACACATTCGTGATTCCTCTTCTCTCCTTTGACATGCACACCTTGCCGATAAAAATATTTTTGATCTCATCGGCTGCCCCAAGGTTGTGTGCATCGCACTGGTTGCTTATGGCCTCCTTTTTCGTTTGCTGATCCTGATCTCTGATATGATCTAAGTCAAATATGCATTCTGACTGAACCATACCTCTGGGGATTATGTTAGTTTTGAGGTTGATAACCCCCTCTATGTCTAGTTCGGCCTCCCGTGGATCAGCTTCATCAATTATTTGGGCTGCGAAGACATCAAAACTTGTTATGAATTGAAGGATATGCTTGTCATCATTAAAGACTTGCAGGTGGGTAACATTATCTAGAACTGATGGCATGGACATTAGCTCAACAGTGAATTTCTTGAGCCCAGACAAATTGAGGGGTTACAGAGTACTGGCTGCTTGAGCCAAGGTGTCAGTTGTGTGATTCTGAGCATGAGGGATCAATTGTATATTGAATGCATCGAAGCCCTCCAAGAGATCCCAGACCCTATGCCTATAATTTGTGAGTCTTCAATCATGACAGGAATACAACTTTCTGACCTGTTTAACTACAAGCTCAGTATCCTCAAAGACTTGCAACATTTTTACATTTTTCTTCAAGGCCATGAGAAGACCAAGGACTAAGGCTTCGTATTCCGCTACGTTATTGTGCAATAAAACTACAATCGGTGGGCAGTGAGAAATGTCCTACTTGTTGGACTGATGAGTTCAAATCTAGCTCCAGCTCCTTGTCTAGACTTTGATCCATCAAATCAGAGTGTCCAACACGTGGAGGATTCCTTATCTTCATGTTTGATTGAGCTTCTGTTCTCTTTCACCTAGACAGCTGGCCTTGTGATCTTAGGGGAGTTTACTGGTTTGATGTAATGATCAATAGGTGGTTCTACTGGTGCCTCCTTTGGCATTTCCGTTTGGGGAGTAGCTATTTTTCTAACATATGCAACTGATGCTTGGCACAAGCAACAATCAAACTTAAAATGTGCAGCATTATGAACCCTGCATCAATTCAGCAACAAGAGATCCTGTAAATTCATTCGGGCTCCTAGGCTGAGCTGGTCCCTTGTGCATTTTTCCATGAATTCCTAGAAGCCACTGAGTAGTCCCTAGTCGTCATCCTTATCCGGCTCATCATCTGCTTCTATTAACATTTCTGTGTCTAGGGGAATTCATGTGGAATCAGTCGAGGGACTACACAACACTAGCAACACTTCATCTACATGTTCTTCCTGAAGCCCGACCTCATTTTGGTAGGCAAAAGGGCGGTAATTCTCTAATTCAGTCTCGGTGAACAACACCTCGCTGAGATAGTTATATTCCGTGATCATATACTTCATATGGGGTTCACGGTCGATACAGATCTGATTTGGCAGCCCCTTCCACGGTAGCCACATGTGAGAAAGATATGTGGCAGTGTATCCATTCAGTGCCTTGGTGAATTCCCTTCCCAAAATGATTCCATATGCATCAGGAATGTCAACCACTTGAATATCAATGACCTATTGTATCCGCGGGTCTATGACAATCTGCATCGAGATACGGTTTATTTTACCCATGATGTTAATCTCTGTTTTATCCAGCTGGGTCACCTTCCTCTTTGAAGGCGTGGGGGTGATGCCAAGAGCTTGCAAACTGCTAAGGGCATGACATTGGTAGATGCTCCTGAGTCAAGCAGGCAGTTATGCAAGTTCTTCGCAAAGACCCTAATGGTGGTGAGGAAAGGGGGAGTTTCTGGTCTCCCATGGAAGATGCCTGTAGGCGTGTCCATATGAGCTATCTAACCTTTGTTCTTATCATTGTTCATATCCCTAGTTTTTCTAAATAGCTGGTCCTTGGAAAGCTGCCTATTAGCCCTTTCTGGCTCCTTTTTAATTTGCTTACTTGCTGACTGATTTACGGGAACATCGTTCCTTCTCTCGGTATTATCTTGTAGCTCTGGTTCTCTCCTAGGCTCTTCAATGGTGACCCTCTTAGTTGGGGTTTCTTGTGTTGTACTAGAAGATGGAGTCCTATTAAGGACTCTAAAGAAGGCATGCCTCACAGCAAGGACTTTGAGTAATTCGAAGGCTGATAAGCTAATTTTTACCTTCTTGATTTTTTCTGCCACATATTCACCCATTTGCTCAAATTCTGAGGTAAAAGCCTAGCCTATAGCAAAACTAGGGGTTTGGACCTTTGTTTGTCTAGACGGATTTTGGGATTGGCCCTGAGGCAAATTTTGTGACTGGTTTTGAGATCCATTCTTGTTGAGGTATTGGGTAGGTATGTGAGGAAGCCTAGGGTTATTACTGGCATTTGGGTTAGGCGGGGTAGCGAAATTGTTTGGTGGGGTAGAAGTTGTAAAGGGTCCACCCGCTTATCTATTCCTAAAGAAGTAGGGACTCGACCATTGATGGAACATGTGGAATTCATCTACAAATGGTTCTTCTTCATCTACCAAATCATTATCTACTGAATCAAAAATTTGAGCCAAGGTTTGTTCATTATTTACTTCTCCCACTTCTTCATCTTCAATAGGAGTAGGCTCGACTTCGGGCTCATTGTAGTCACCTCACAAAAATGGCACTTGATTAACCACTAGACAAGAGGAATCATAGGGCTTGGATGGGACGATGTCCCCACAACTAGCATTGTCGACTGTGTTTTGTACCTCCACCTGGAAGATTTCAATAGTTGTCTAGAACTCAGGACAATCCAACTCAGAATGTCTACTGGTTTTATGAAGTCGACACCACCCACACAAGGCTGCTTCGGCTAGGTATACACCGCTAGATGTTTTGTCATTGCTTTCCGGTTGATCGAAAGGTGTAGGGACACCACCATTGTTGGGCCTAGTGTTCCACGTGTGATTTTGCCTCTGAGAAGGTCTCCTTTCTGCATTTTCATTGGCATTTTGCCCCCTATCATAATTCTTCCTAGAGGAAGTGCTCGCTTCTCGGTTATCCCTATTGTCCCTATTGTCTTGGTTGTCCCAGTTGAGATTGGCCTAGAAATTTTGCTGGGTGGCCTGCAACTAATTATTTTGGTTATTTAGGTGCATCATTTCTGTGGACATTTTTTTTCTCATCTCAGTCAGCTCCTCTAACTTGTCTTTCTCAGTCACGCTTCCAGGCGACGGGGCTGAATTTTAGAGAAAAGTGGGCGAGGCTGCCGGTTGATTTTGATAGGCTAGAGGAAAATCTGGTCTTGATAGGTATAATGGCACCTGGGGCTGCTGGGAATACGCCTGCTATTGTGGAGAAATCTAAGAATAGTTATACTATTGCTGGGGCTACAGATAGGAAGGCGTGGGAGGTGCATAATTCAATTGCTACCCCGGATGTGGCACCATAGGCAATTGGGGTACTTGGTTCATAAGGGGGATTTGGTGAGCAAACACCTGGTTAAGCCCCTAAATCTGCATTGGGTGGGCGACCGGGCCCAAATAAGGTAGTGGGCCAGAGATATTTTTCCCCAAGTCCACACTGGCGACAACGGCTTCTGCATAGGCGGCCACTAGGGTAGTGAGTGGTGGGCGCATACTTTTCACCAAAGCTGATGTGAGGTTTTCTCGCTCTACATAATAGACTGGGAGAGTTGCTGCATCATTATGGAGGCATGGGTCCTAAAGCCTTGTGTAAACCCGATGGAAACAGTCATTGAAGCAGCCAATAGGTTCGTTGACCTCCCTCCTGACGGACATGAACTATTGGTAAAGCTCTGAAGGGCTGACAGGATCTTTTACTTTTGCAGGAAGGCATTCTTTATCAAGTTCCATGAGGTAATGGACCCACTCGGTAGGTTGATATACCAATAAAAGGCCTCTTCACCCAATGAATGTGGAAAAATGTGACATGCAACATCCTCTTGGTCCACTTGCATTTCGGTGATCATCCTCTCGAATATTTTGATATGCTCCTCAGCTATTCTTTGTAGATCGTGTGAATGGAACTTCAAACAAAAGCTCTCTAGATTTTTGGGCATATCATTGTAGGCAGCAAAATGTATCGGCGAAGGGTTATGTGCTAACCAAGCCATGGGGGGTGGCGGAGGTGGTACTTGCTGTTGAAAAATAGGGATTTGGGGCTGTATTTGCAACACAACAGAAATCTAAGGCTGCACTTGAGCTATGGCTGCCTGGACTGTACCTTGGGCTGGAAGGGCCAGGAGAGGAGCAAATCCCTGGCTGCTGGAGACAGGAGGTGCAAATGTAGTTTGAGATGGTTGGGTGGAAGATGATGGCTAGCCAAATGAAGGTGAGGGCGAAATGGAGGCAAATGGAATGGAGGAAGAGGAAGAGGCAATGCTACTTCCTGGCACTCGCTTTGCTCTCGTAGGAGGTTTTAATTCTTCAAATTCTCTATTGTGTGGTGTTGACCGTAGAATCCATTGAAATCTCTCTGGGGAGAATGATCTGATTCGATCCAGCTTCACTTTATCCTTTAACTTGGTATTTCCACTGTGGCCCTCCTTCTAGTGCCAGTTCTATTGATGGTATTTTTATGCACTTCTCAACACAGGTAGTGCGTAGGTGCACTACCTCTCTTGAAAGACAATCTCCCACAATCATGATAGTGCTTAGATACCTCAGTAGTTTGATGTGATTTGCTGGAATCACAAGGCGGTCTTATAGAAAATACAAAGTAAAGACACAAAGCATGGAAGTTGGATCTTGAAATGGAGTTCTTAGGATAAAAGTCGTTATGCATTGGTTGTAGGTTCAAACAACGATCTTGGACTCCATTTTATTGTTAGATTTGGCTTTACAATGTGCAATGAACCTTAGCATAGGTCAGTTACTAAAAAAAGGAAAAAGGCAAAGGAAAGGAAAAGTTCCTAAGTCTGAAGCTTGTTATGAATAGTGACAATGGAGTTCCTACGATGGACATTTTCTTAAAACAATAACCCACTTAACCAGGGATTTCACAGTATCATGGAAATTGTGCTATCTTCTAAGGGCTACAGATATTTCATCCTTCATCCACCACATATATGCATGAATCAAAGATAAATGTTTGGAGCAGCTTTAAAATTAAGTACAGGCTACCTTTGCACAGCTATTTACCATCAACAAACAACAAAAAGTATGGACTAAGGAATCATCAACAAGGCAGGAATTTTCACAATCACCCAACAACATTCCTAATATTTATCCAAAGAAATAAGACAGCTAACTAAACAACAATAAGATCTAAGTAAAACATCTAACATTGAAGATTGAATCAAGCAACATGGAAGAAACCAAGAAAATACACCAAGTCAATGCCTTTTTCTTATAAATTTCTATAGCATGCCTTTACAACAACTCAACTCGCACTTTGCAAATGAGAGGAGTGCCCTATTTATAGTTTTCAAAAAGTTAAATGAATGGCCAAGATTCATTCTCATTGTGTGGCCAAGATTCATTACAAAATAGGGTTTCACCTACCCCCAATATTCAACAATTTAAAATTACATTTTCATCCTTTCCCTATTTTGTCTTCTAGCTAATGGCACTGTAGCTCTTTCGTCATTTAGCAAATTGTTGTTTTCTTTGTTGTAGCTACTCTTTAGGAAGGTCTTCGTCTTTGGCCGGGCTGTCCTCCTGCTCTGCAGAAGCTGCGTGTTCTATGTATTTGAGGATGACCACTTGGATCTTATTTATTTTGAGGATTTCACATCGCAATGTCTGGTAGCTCCATTCCTTAGCATTTTGTTCTAGCCTTTTCCAATCTTCATCATACTTTGAGCCTTGGTCTCTGAACAACTCCGATTGGTCGAAGGCACAAACAACAAAACTTAGGAACTCCATTGTGATTTCTCCAGCTGTCCCATCCTTCATATTCTCCTAGAAGTATTGTTTGATCTTCTATGGATCCATTTGCACAGTGGGCATATCATAGTCCGTCATCAACTTAAGATATCGGGCACACTCTGCCTGGATTTCCTTGATCCACTCAACGTCTAGATCCACCTTGCTCAGGATTTGCTCCAACCTCTCCTTCCAGATGTCTAAGTCTCTGCTCCACACATCCATTAGCCAGTGATCTTCTCTTTTAAGCTCTAGCTTCTCCTCCCATGTGGCCTTAGGAATTTGAAGGATAGCTTCGATCCTTGGGAAGTTGGAGTCGTAAGTTGCGGGAAATTGGTGCACAGCCTCTTCATGCTCTCCAGAGATTGTATCAAGTCTAAGAACTTGTTGGCTGTCTGCATAGCCCTGCTGATTCCCATGTTTTTGATGTATGAGAGCTGTCAGAACCAGTCCTCGGTGGTTTTCTCCAAGTTCTTCCTTCTTTCCATTTTATCTATTTGCTCCTTGGAAAGCAACTATAGCGCAGTCGTGGATGTAGTAGGTAGGTCATCCACTGAGGACCATTGCTATATGTAGTCTGTTAACGCTTAACCTAGGCCTTGAGCTCATCCTTGGAGATTTTATCCTGCTTTATCAGGTGCACCACCGTGGCCACTGACTCCTCAAGGTGCTCAAACTTTTGCTCTCTAGTTGCGGTTCCCAAGTCAATGGTGGAGATGTTATAACTCACCCCTGCCTAGCCAACAGTAGGTGTTGTAATTTGTGTTGCTCAAGAACCAGAAGCATCCATTATTATTTTGGATCAGACCTTGGGCTTCTTCTCCTTCTTCATTGTGATTTGGGATCGAGCCAAGATGGCCTCCAACCTTGCCCTTGGGTTCTTCAACACTGGGGTCATTTTCTCAAGTTGTCTTTCCAACCATTCGGGCATAGCAGATTTACCCTTGGATGAATCATGGCTACCCTTGCCCTTCTAAGTCAAAGGCAAGACTTCCACCTCTTTTTCCTTTTGGGGTTCTTTTTTCTCTTTGGTAGCATCCTCCTCCTCTTCGTCAGAGTCATGAACGAATACGAGGCGTTTGACAGGCAGCTTGGTGGATGGTTGCCGGATGTGACTTTCTTCTTTTGCTACTTCTTCTTCTTTCTTCTCCTCAGTAGCCTCAGCCTCAAGGCCTGTGATAACATGGGCTTCAGCCTCGGCTAAGTTCTTTGTCTGTTGCTCTTCTGGTGGCTACCCTTCTTCACCATGTGGTGACTCTTCTGCCTCCACTGCAACGTCCTTTAGCTGCAGAGCCACCTCCTCCTCAAGGTCCTCATCGAAAGTTTGGATGATATCTTTAGCACCCGAGCCACCCTCTTCATCTCCACTCTCTGAAGAGCTTGTCTCTTCCTCCTCATAGACCACCCTGTCGATGGTTCGGTGCTCATACTCGAGATGCTTGTGATACTCATCAGCCTCCTCCTCGATAGACTTCAAGGCCTCCTGTTCTCGTTCCTTCAACTCTTTTGAGATTTGCATTGTAGCATCAATAGCTGGCAGTCCTGTCAGCGGTTGTGAAGATTGAGTTGTTGCAAGGACTTGGGCAAGGGCTGCTTGGAGAGTTGGATCCATCAAGATCTAGGAGAGCTCAGGGGGAAGGTTTTGCATATGTCATGTAAGAGCATCGGGCATAGTGGTAGTGGGAATAGGCGATGTTATGGTTGCCAGAGGAAGTGATGTAATTGGCGACATGGTAGCAGAGGAAGGGGGAGTGGTCATGCTAGAAGAGGAATCTATGACGACTACCGACCCAGCCGGGGGCAAAGGGGCAAGATGGATAGAAATATCCACTGCCAGCAGAGATGCAGCGGCCATAGCCAGGGAGATAGGCGGTGCCACTGGAGGGGCAAGGAGAACCAATGGAGGCTACAATTCTGTCGTACCCACTGCTTGTTTAAGCCTTTTGGGAGATGAGCCTCCTGTTTCTTTCTTCACTTATTCCTTGGGATATGGAGACTGCGTGGTCTCTGTTCCTTTTCTTTTCTAGGACCTGGTGACTGGAGGAGACATGGAAGTCCCACCAGTCGACATGGTGGCAGCAACATCCTCTGTGGCACTCAGCTTGCTTTTGAGCCCCTCATAGGTCAGGACTACTCCTTATCGCTTTAGATGTGCCACCTACCCATCGATCCACTCCTTGGTACGCGTTAGAATCGGTTGGATTATGGTGTCTAGGTCATTGACCTCCTGTTCATCCTAGTTGATTGATGGTATTGGTAGGTTGGCAACTGTAGGGTACCTCAGGTGCATGATCGTGGACTCGTCCTCCTCGACATGGTCCAGTACCGGGAATGGTTGCACTCTTCTCATGAACTGCACCATCATGCACATGTAGTGCCTCGCACGCACCTCCTTGTTGTCCTGGCAGTCGGCCCAGAAATACTCAATGTGATATTGGTGGGCATACGCTGGCCCCAGTGCTTTCCTGACGTGGCCATGTGGGTCCATCCATGGGCGAGCGGTGTACTAGTCGAAATGGTACTCCTTCAGCTCCTTCTCAGACTTGTTGGCACATTAGGAAGTCTGCAATCGATACATACCCTGGCCAAGGGTCATGGGGTAGGAGATCTTTTCTATGTGCTTGTTGCTGAAGATTGCCTAGATATGTTGGAGCTACCGAGAAAGCTCCAAGAGGATGATTCTGTCATTGGGGTAGCAAGGCAATTTATTCGGCCTTTCAGAGAAGCCTTGGGCCTGGATGTACGTAAGCTTAGGATACTGGATGAATAAAAAAGCATATTGCTTTAGAAGCACTCTAGCACTATGGGAGACTCCTCTTGAAGTCCCCAGAAATTAACCTGATGATGTGGCCGATGAAAGTGTCGTGCACCCTACTGTATTCTTTCTTGAAATTACGGTACTAAAGCTATGGATATTTGTCTTAGGCTTTGGGTCCTCACTTCTGCCCCTAATCAGGTGCCACAAACAACCTGTTGTATTGCCTTTGATCCACCAGGGAGTCTACCAGGTAGGAGGTCATGTCGAATTTGGAGCTCTTTTTCACGTTAATAAACTGCTCATCGAAGCAGTTGCTTATAATTCCTCCCTAATAAAATGAGACCTTCATTGTGATGTCCTCGTTCCCACGCAAGATCTACTCAATAAAATAGGCCATCCATTCCTGGAAGTAGGTGGTCATTGGAAGACCCATAACCCTACTCAACATGGTCACTAGGTCATGGGAATCCTCATGGAAATCGCTACGGAAGAGTTCCTGGGGAACCTTCGTAGCACTACCCCATTTTTCCTTAAGCTAATGCAGATTAATTGACTTCTTGCACCGTACTGGATTAGCATCCCATGCCACCTGGTATTCTTCTAACGTGAGAATGTGGAATGTCTTGGTGATCCTTTTTGGCGACATATCTGCGAGGATGTTTCCCTCCTTATCCACAATTGTTCTAGTATCTATCAGATAGGCTTCTTTGCAAGCCATGACTAGTTCGAGCACCATGAGAGATGGAGGGAAACTGGCAACCTTGGCTATTCCACTCTGCCATATCAATCTGGCATTTTTCATTGTTTGGTTGACCCTGACTCTCTAAGTGAATTCATCTATATCTACCTGGCCAATATTGGTATCTGTAATTTCCTTCTAATCTATTGTGACCTTTAAGTGGAGTGGCTTGCCCTAGAATTGATACTTCATTTGATCTTTGTCCTCCTTTCCCCAAGGGGTCCTTCCTGACTTCTTACCCTTATCCTTCTCGGCGGATGCCCCTAAAGTTCCTGCACCTGATTCCATATATTCTGCAAGCAAGGGCAAAGTTAGCACAATAAATTATCAAAGTATTCATGTTAGTCCATATCTCGAAAACAACATCTACTTTAAATAATCAATCAAGCATATTATGGATTTTATCTCTAGACATTATTGATCTTTGTTTCAAGGCATTTGGGCAATCTGGGCCCGAAGGGCTAGATTTCCCTGGCAGGAATGTTGTCTGAAAAGGAAAACACAACAGAAAGCTCCTGAAGACCTTCATTGGTCAAATTTTAATATTTTAAGAGACTCATGATGAAGAGGGCTAAAATTCAGGACATGGGTCGAGGTTAGATTCCAAATTTGGGCTTATTAGGATTGATTTAAGGGGCCTCAGGGGTTTCAGGCCGGAAAGCCATCAGGAGATAGCAGTTGGTGGCGGCGGATAGCAGAAAAAAATCCGAGGGCAGATGTCTGGGGTCCAGGGTCTGGAGGGCCAAAGGGTGGCTAGCATTAAGTCAATTTGTTTTCGAAGGCTCGAGCCGGCGACATCGGGAAGGCGTTTGAACTTCACCGTTCAGGACGGAAAACATCATACGAAAGTCTGGGAGAGGAAGTCCGGGAGAAGGACTCCAGCAAGAGGGTTTTTCGTTTTGAGTTTAACGGTGAAAGGCAGCACGGAGTTCGAAAGCCGAGACGATGGGAGGGGATCTCTTGCTTAGAACGGTGGGTGAGGATGGGAACCCCAGGTTGTGGTGCCCGGTGAGCAGATGGAAATCCACGTTCGGGAGACTACACGGCAGACGACGCTTCGAGACCCGGCGGCTAGAAAGACGGGGAAGAATTTCCCCGACGACGAGAGAGCGGCGGACTTCTGAGAATGGAAGTCCAGACACCGGTGCCCGAGAAGTCCCAAGGGCGCAGACGCAAAAGGCCAATGAACAGCAGGGTAGAAGGCAGAGTCCGGACATCGGGAGGCATCAATGAGTTCGCAGAAAGACTGCGCAGTGGGAATGGTCGAAAATTGAGCAGGGAAACCTGTTGTCCAGGGCCTGAAGGTGAAAAAGACACAACGTTTAAATCACCAAGGGTTAATCAGTGGAAGCGAAGGCGGAGCCCGGGGGTAGGATGTCGCAAGATATTCAATGCCGCTAATGGAAAAACAGAGGCGGAACCCCGAAGGAGGAACTTCAAGGTTTGGGGCCCGAGAAGACCAAAGGACGCATGTTAAACTTTCAAGTTTCCACGGCGAGGAGCATGCCAGGTTCTGGCAGCCGGGAGGTGGGGAGGATTTGGCAATTTTGAAGGATGAAAAGTAGGCGGACTTCTGAGAACAGAAACCTCCTGATCTAGGCCCGAAGAGGAGAATCGCCATTGACAGGTGATTGAAGTTTTTTGAAATTTGACGGCGAAGGCGGGCTACGGGCTCGGGGTTGACTATCACCCTGCGCGAAGAACAACCATGGCTATGACAAGTCCCAGATAATGGTGAGGGCATTTTAATTGGTTTGCTTAGTTTTCTACCACATGGGTTTGGTGCGCAATTTTATATTCTATCATAATATACCCTCCTAACAGTTTGTTCATTTATTTAGATATCTCAAAATGATGAAATAAAGCACGTGAATGGCAGACGGATGGCCTACCTCAAACACGCTAAGTGGCAAGACGTGGGATCCACCGGCGGTCAACGAAATGATGCTGAGGATGATGATCGTGATGTTGTCGAAGGCGGTGGGCTCCAAATGATAGTTTCTCCAATTCACTCCAATCCTGTTTAATGAAAATGACTGCTCGGATTGGGCATTTTATACCCCAACCGCCATGAATGCTTGCATTAAATGCTCATACGGCTGCGAGAAAAGTGGTTGGATTTGAAAATTGGTCGGCGATAGTGGCGGGAACACCGGGGCTTGGCGGCCGAGGAGACGTGATGTGACGGCCGCTTTGAAATTTCACATTGGTTGCTCAGTGGTGGCGGCAAACGTCCCGGGGCCCAGACTGCGGGATTCCTCCAGGGATCCGCTGTCAGGGACGGCAAAACTACCACAGAATTTTGAGTCAGAATTCTGGATGATCGGGCCTGGAACGACAATGGCGGCAGGTGGCCTTAAAGATTTCAGATGGTGAAAATATTGATGGGACCTGGAGGGTGGGAAGCTGAATGGAGTCTGTCGTCGCGGACGGTGAGAAACAGATGGAACCTCGGAAGCGGAACTCCGGGGTTCGGAGTCTGGTCAGCGGAATGCCACCAAAAAAAAATTCAAGTTTAGACGGAGGGTGGCGGGTCAGACCCCAAGGTCTGGAAGGACGCTCGGCGAACGCCGTCAGGAAACGACATTTCCAAAGGGGAAACCCAAAGAGGGAATCCTAGACTCTCGGGCCTCGAAGGGCCCGGGGCCGTTTTCAGGACCAAATAGCCAAAGGGACCCTGCGAGGTGCCGAAACACAGCAAAACCAAAAGGGGAGGGCATGGTCAATTTATGGTGGGACTTTGAAGCAACATCGACCATCTGAGACATCAACAAAAGAGGGGCACACAAAATGAGGCAAGCCCAAAAATGACCCGACAAGGTGAAAGAAAAGAGGGTCCCCATTCCGAATGGGGTGTGTGCTAAGGGCACAATAGAACCTGAAAAATGACTAGGCAATAGAATACTTTAACAATTAGAATTATTGACATTTTCCTTATAACTGGTGAGATTTAGTTTTTGCACATAGATTGTCTTCTTTCATGCCCTATTTATGGTTTGGGAAAGTTGTTGTCCATTCAGATTCAATTTTTTGACTAACATTAGAGGACAGAGATATTCTTAAACCAAGTGGCTGGTGTGGGCCCATTCCTTTCACTGACCATTTCTGTTTAAACAGTAGTTGCCATTAATTAATTAAAATTCAAGTAGGAACATTGTTCCTACCTGTAAGCTGTTGAGAATCATTTGTCAACCTTGCAAGCTTTTTTTCAAAAAATTCTAGAATTTGTTTGTGGTAGTTCTCCACATGTTTATGTGTTGGAAAAAGGTGTATGAGTTGTTAAAAATGTGCTTTGTCCCTATTAGAATATAGGAGGGTTGTTTTTAGAGTATAAAAAACTCATTGTATGAATTTAATGGGGGTCTAAACTAGAGGACAAAATTATGGACGAAAATGCTATTTTAACTTGGTTGTTTTCCCATTTTGGAGTTACAAGTGACAAGTGGGTAACATGTGGCATGGTTTTTTTTCCCATGGTTGTTTAAAACCACAAATGGTTTCCAGGTTGTAAATCACTATAAAAGGAGGGCTTGGGGAGGTGTTTGTATCATTGAGTTCAGTTTACAAGACTGAGTGCTAGAAGGAGTCTCTTTGAGTCCAAGTTTGAGTTGTGGTGATGTGATCCTGTAAGAACTTGCATTGCAAGTGTATTGTAATATTCTTGATTTGATAATACATTGTGCGGGTTTTGGAGTGTGGGGTTTTTCTCCTGGAAGGTTTTCCCCATGGTAATTACTGTGTTATGTGTTTATTGTGATATTTCATTTATACATGTTTATTTGTCCATTGAAATCTCTGTAACAGTTAGTTGAATTGCATAATCGTCCTCTCAAGATTAGCATAGGAAGCGATTCCACACACCTTTGCTTCCTTACAAGTGGTATCAAATCCTAGCCAATTTTGGTTCTATTTGTTGGGTACAAGGTTTTTTGAGCTAATCAAGGTTTGAGTGGGAGCTTGTGCAGAGTATTTTATTTTCTATATTGCAGGATTGCAAAGATGGCAAGCATGTCGGGGAGAATTGATGTAGAGAAATTTTCTAGCACAAACTTTGAGATGTGGAAGCTGAAGATGGAAGATTTATTGATTGATCAAGATCTAATGCGATTGATGAGAACAAGATAAGACCTACAGATCCAACTTTAGCTGCACAATATGATGTGACTGATAGAAAATCTAAAGGTCTCATTAGATTGTCTCTTGTAGATTCAATTTTGATTAATGTCCATGAAGAATCTACTGCAAAGAAGCTTTGGAAGAAGCTAAGTGAGATCTATCAAGCGAAATCACTTGTGAATAAGATTTTCTTGAGGAAGAAGTTGTATTCTTTGAGAATGGAAGAAGGTGGACAAATTTCTGAGCATCTGGAAAGCTTTAATATGTTGGTGAAACAGTTGACCTCAATTGGGGTGAAAATGGATGAAGAAGAAAGGTGCTAAATCTTGCTATGTTCGTTGCCAAACTCATGGGACAGCCTTGTCATGGCCATAGGGAGCACTTCTGTTGTCTTGAAGATGGAGGATGTTGTTGGTTCTCTACTTTATGAGGAGATGAGAAGGAAGGTCTCTCTGAATGCCAAAGAGGCTTTGAGTGTTCGAGGAAGACCAAAAGAAAGAGGCAAGAACGAAAAGCAGCATAGCTGTTCTAAGTCCAAGAATAAGGGGAGATCAAAATCTCCTGGTAAGTCCAAGGCAATATATTGGAATTGTAGCAAACATGGACACTTCCGAAAGGACTGCAAAGAGGAGAAGAAGAAGAAGAAGTAAGATTTTGATTCTGAGTCTAAGAAGGAAGATGGAGATGCTTTCATTGCAGCCTTGGGCACTCATGCAGGTGACAATGCATGGTTGATAGACTCAGGTGCATCTTTCCACATGACTCCTAATAGAAATTGGTTTAGTAAGTATGAAAATTTTGATGGTGGTAAGGTGTATTTGGGTGATAACTCTATTCTTGATATTGTTGGTCGTGGAAGTATTCGTGTGAAATTTTTTGATGGTAGAATTTGAAGATTTGATGGTGCCTTGCATATCCTAGGACTATCAAGAAATTTGTTATCTGTTAGCAAACTAATAGATGCGGGTGTGCATGTACAATTTTCTGAAGCGGGTGTGAAAATGGTGAGAGGTGCTATGGTAATAGCAAGAGGAAGTAGATTGGGTACATTGTACCAGCTTGATGCATGGACAGTTGAGTGCAATAGTACTTTTGATAAGATTGTGAAAAGGACTACTTTGTTGGAGAAGGAGAGGGTTTCTCTTTCAACAGATGGTCATGGTTTTTGGGTACCCAAGGGTGCTCTATCTATCAAATCAAAGTTTCCTATAGAGAAGACCATTTTATGGCACCAAAGACTCAGCCACATAGGTGAGAAGGGTCTACAGACCTTGAAAAATAAAAACCTTGTTGATGGGTTGAATGACTCCAATCTTGAGTTTAATTTTTGTGAGCATTGTATCTATGGTAAAAAAAACTATATTCAGTTTTACTCAAGTTCTCATAATTCTTCATGTATTTTGGATCTTATCCATTCAGATGTATTTGGTCCAGTTAATGTTTCTTCTATTGGTAGATCAGTTTATTATGTTTCTTTCATTGATGATTTCAGTAGAAGAACATGGGTTTATTTTATTAGGAGTAAAGCTGAAGTTTTCAGTTGTTTCAAATAATTTAAAGCAATGGTTGAGACTGGAAAGAAGATAAAGGGTTTGAGAACTGATAATGGTGGTGAATATTGCTCTAATGATTTTGAAACATTTTATAAAGATTATGGAATTGAAAGAGAGAAGACAACTCTGTATTCTCCATAGAAAAATGGAGTTGCATAAAGAATGAACAGGACCTTGATGGAGAAGGCTAGGAGTATGCTGAGTGGAGTTGGACTAGAACAAAAGTTATGGGCTAAAGTTGTAGCCACTGCCTGCTACCTAATAAATAGGTCTCCTACATCAGCTCTTGTTGATAAGACACCAATGGAAGCATGGTCGGGCCACAAGCCTTCACTTAGACATCTGAGAGTGTTTGGTTGCGAGGCATATGCTCATGTGCCAAAGGAGAAGCAGACAAAATTGGACAACAAAGCTGTCAAATGTATCTTCATCGGATATAGTTATGGTGTGAAAGGATACAAACTTTGGGATCCTATTGCACAAAAGGTATTTTATTGTAGAAGTGTTATTTTTAGAGAAACTAAGCCTTCTTCTGCTATAGTGCAGCTAGAACAGATGGAAGAAAAGAAAGATGTGATTCAACTGCTTGCTACACCTGAGAAAGTTGAATTGAGGCCCTTAGAAAGACAAGAAGTTGAGGAGAGCTCTACGAGTTCTGAATCATCAGAGGAAGAGGGAGAAGCTGAACTTGAACCTGAACCTGAACTAGATCTTGTTCAAAGGTCTAGTAGACAGAGGAAAGCACCAGAAAGGTATGGATATTCTCTTGATGATTGGAGGTGTATATTTGCTTTTAATGCTAATATTGATGAACCGAGATCTGTAGAAGAGGCTCTTGGTATGAATGATTCAGAGTCCTAGAAAATAGCCATGGAAGAAGAGATGGCATCTCTAAAGAAGAATGACACATGGGACCTTCTACCATTGCTTGAAGGACGGAAGCCTGTTTGTTGTAAATGGGTGTTCAAAAGGAAGATGGGTTCAGATGGAAGCATTGAGAAGTATAAAGCATGTTTGGTTGCAAAAGGTTACTCCCAAGTTGTAGGAGTTGATTATGGTGAAATTTTTTCTCCTGTAGCAAAAATGACATCCATTCAATTTTTACTTTCTATTGTAGCTACTTATGACCTAGAGGTTGAGCAGATGGATGTGAAAATAACTTTCCTTCATGGAGATTTGGAGGAAGAAATTTATATGACACAACTAGAGCACTTTGTGGTGAATGGTAAAAGTCATTTGGTCTGTAAGTTGAAGAAATCCTTGTATGGTTTAAAAAAAAGTCCTAGGATGTGGTACCAAAAGTTTGATACATATGTTTTGAGTTTGGGATTTGTGCGATCTAAATCTGATCACTGTATATATTACAGGTCTGATGGTGATTATTTCCTGGTCATTGCCTTATATGTTGATGACATGTTGTTTATTGGCAAAGGAAAAGGTTTGATTGCAAAATTAAAATCTTAGCTCTTAGCAAAGTTTGAAATGAAAGATCTTGGTGCAACAAGGCATATTTTGGGAATGGAGATTATAAGAGATAGGAAAAACAAAAATCTTTGGCTAGGCCAGAGTAAGTATGTTGGTACTATTCTAAGAAGATTCAATATGCAGGATTCTAGACCATTGAGTGTTCCTGTTACTATGGGAACAAAGCTTTCTAGCTCACAGTGTCCTACATCCCCATTGGAGATGGAAGAGATGAGTCGAGTACCATATCAGAGTGTTATTGGAAGTTTGATGTATGCTATGGTCTGTACAAGACAAGACATTGCCCAAGCAGTGGGAGTACTTTCCTGGTACATGTCTAATCTAGGAAGAGCACATTAGGATGTAGTAAAAAGAGTTTTCAGATACTTGTGGGGTACCTCAGAGTACTCTATATGTTTCCATGGAACAGGAAATGAGCATTCCTTTGATATTCAAGGCTACGTGGATTCAGACTGGGCCGGTGATGTTGATAGAAGAAGATCCACTAGTGCATATGTGTTTACATTATTCAGTGGTGCAATCAGTTGGATGAGCAATTGACAAGTTGTGGTTGCTTTGTCCACTATAGAGGTAGAGTATATGGTAGCTAGTCATGCCTGCAAGGAAGCCATCTGGCTAAAGAGATTGTGTTCAGATATAGAGTTCAAACAAGGTGCAGTGACAATTTATAGTGACAATCAAATTGCAATCAGCCTAGCAAAGAACTTGACATTTCATGCCAGGACCAAGCACATTGATGTAGAATATCATTTTGTGAGAGATATGGTCAAGGACGGCAAGGTGAAGCTGGAGAAGGTGGAGACTTTAGTGAATGTTGCTGATGCATTAACTAAGCCCGTGAGCACAGAGAAATTCAAATGGTGTTCAAAGTCTATGGGGCTCTCACTCCCTAGCAATTAAGTCCATGACACTTTGGATCCCCTGACTCTTGCAAGGTTTTGAACATGTGGGAGAATGTTGAGAATCATGTCTCAACCTTACAAGATTTTTTTTCTAGAAAATTCTAGAATTTGTTTGTGGTAGTTCTCCACATGTTTATGTGTTGGAAAAAGGTGTATGAGTTGTTAAAAATGTGCCTTGTCCCTATTAGAATATATGAGGGTTGTTTTTAGAGTATAAACAACTCATTGTATGAATTTAATGGGGGTCTAAACTAGAGGACAAAATAATGGACGAAAATGCTATTTTTACTTGGTCGTTTTCCCATCTTGGAGTTACAAGTGACAAGTGGGTAACATGTGGAATGGTTGTTTTCCCCATGGTTTTGTAAAACCACAAATGGTTTCCAGGTTGTAAATAACTATAAAAGGAGGGCTTGGGGAGGTGTTTGTATCATTGAGTTCAGTTTGCAAGATTGAGTGCTAGAAGGAGTCTCTCTGAGTTTGAGTTTGAGTTGTTGTGATGCGCTCCTGTAAGAACTTGCATTGTAAGTGTATTGTAATCTTCTTGATTTGATAATACATTGTACGGGTTTTGGAGGGTGGGGTTTTTCTCCCAAAAGGGTTTCCCCATGGTAATTACTGTGTTATGTGTTTATTGTGATATTTCATTTATGCATGTTTATTTGTCCATTGAAATCTCTGTAATAGTTAGTTGAATTGCATAATCGTCCTCTTAAGATTATAATAGGAAGCGATTCTGCACACCTTTGCTTCCTAACATAAGCATGGCAGATACCCATAAACATTGTTAACTTTACTCTTGTATATCTTCATATGCATATTTGGTCTGAATAGTTGCTTATCTGGATACATGTTAAAAACATTTCAAATGAGTTCTATACAAACACACAAACACTAATGGAACCACGTAGAACATTTATTTGAGGGTGCCTACACAATTGAAATGTGTCATACAAAAGCCTTACGATATATAGTTAATCTGAGAATTTCTCTTTTTATGATTTAGCAAAGCAAAAATCTTTGTAGGGATTTTTATTTACCCAAAGTTTCAGGACTTGAGTCCTTTTATCTTTTTATTTTGTTTGAACTTTCTGATTAATCAATCTAATCATTAATTTCGAGCAAATGCAATGATCCGACATCCTGCTTAGATGGAAACACAAAAACTAAAGAAAATGACAACACCAGGCTAGACATATTGGAAGCTCTGCGACGTTCACAGACACGACCTAGAGAGGCAGAGGAAAAAGCTGAACTTGTCATTTTGGAGAATGAAAAACTTTTAAAATAGGTTCTGGATATTTGAATATCTTTCTTTGTGAATTCTATAGCTAGCCTGTGATACTTGTTTTGCTTGTCTTTATCTGATATGGAAGAAATAAGGAAAAATTATTCAAAAGAAAAATCAGAGAGAAACGAATAAATGTAACTTTTCTATTAAAAATTGAAAACACTATTCAACTCTTCAATAATAATCAACATGTTTTTCACATATTAAAGATTGCAGAGATTGCGATGGGTGTTTATGCCTCCAAAATAAGATTGCAGAGACAAAGACTATAATTAACACCACCAAACACGCAATAGAAAGTCTCATCATTGGACTTTCAATTTTGTGGCTGTAGCCGTAGCCATCCTCTTGTCAACAATCCCTCTCATAATATTGTTCCCAATCTTGTATTTCACCTTGCTCGCTAGACGAGCTCTGTGTGCGGAGCAAAGAGGAGGTAACATCTGAGAAAATAACTGCATGGCCTACTCACTATGGCCATTCTGTGTTGGGTTATGTGAAGCCCAAATTAGAATGTTTCCTTCTTAATTCGAAATAGTTTCTTTCCTTTTGTTTAACTTCTATTCGCATGTATTGGCCAATTTAGAAGTTGTCTATTTCGAATGGATTTTTCCATTTAATTAGATTAAAGACTAATTTATAAATACAACGGCTGGCTGAATGTAATTATTCAACACTTGAGAATAATATGAAATAATCCCTGAGTGTGTACGTAGCCATCAAATTGATGGTGAACCACAATAAATCTATGTTCTTGTTTTGTGATTTATTTTAATATTTTATTTCTGTAATTTCTTTTTCACTTTTATTCTGCAATTATATTCAACAATTGGTATCAGAGTAGGTTGGAGAAATTTTGTGTAGGAAATTGTGAAGAACTTTTGCAGTCATGGAAGATGCAGACGAGTGGAAAATTGAAAAGTTTGGAGGGAAAAATTTCAGGCTTTGGAAAGTGCAGATGGAATGTCTTCTCATCAAGCAAGATCTTTCAAATGCATTGGCTGGCAAAGCCAAAGGGAAAGGATCTCTATTAGATGAAGAATCAGAGAAGCTAGACAAAAAAGCAAGAGCTACAATCTTCCTGTCGCTCTCCAACAATGTTTTATTTAATGTCTTTGTAGAGAAGACTACACAGGAGCTGTGGGATAAATTTTCTTCAATGTATGAAATGGCATCTGCTTCCAATAAGGTATTTATTATGAAGAAACTATATAATTTAAAAATGCAAGGAGGGGTTATGTCCAATCATTTGAATGAATTGAATACATTAGGTACATAACTGATTTCTGTAGGCATAAATTTGGATGATGAGATCAAAGCTATTTTATTACTATGTTCTTTACCAAATAGCTGGGAAGGTGTTGTGATGGTAGTGAGCACTTTGGTAGCTACCAAAAGCAAGCTGAAATTTTATGATGTTGCAGCCACTTTGCTAAGTGAAGATATGCGAAGAAAAAATTAGGAACCCTCATCTGGTGAGGTATTAACAACTATAAGTATTGGGAATAGAGGTAGAAGTAAAGAAAGAGGCAACTATAATAATTGAAGGAGATCAAAATCTAGATCACAGACAAGAGGAAAAATGTGTGCCTATTGGTTTTGTGGCAAGCCAAGCCACACAAAGAAAAATTGCTGGAATTATAAGAAGGTACAGGACAAAGTCAGTAACAATGAAGCAAACATTACAGCTGAAAAAGATGATGGAGTTTTAATCTTGGCTACTAGAGACATGACTACAGACTCTTGGGTACTTGATTCTGGAGCTTCTTTCCATGCTACTTCATGCAGACAAGCTTTTACAAATTTTCAAGAAGGTGTTTTCGGTAAGGTTTTCCTTGGTGACAATAAGGAATGTGAAATTGTTGGTAAGGGTGATATAGTTTTAAATTTAAAAAATGATATTCAATGGATTTTAAAGGATGTCAGATATGTTCCTTTGTTGAAAAGAAATTTAATTTATGTCAGTCAATTAATTGCTTTTGGGTGTGATGTTAAATTCTCTTTAGAAAATTGGCAAGTAACAAAAGAGGTTTTAGTGATTACAAGAGGCAAGAAGTTGGGTAATATTTATATTTTAAAATGCCATGGTGAGTGGGAGTTGCCATGATAGTCATGGATAGCAATTCAGAAATTTGGCACAAGAGGCTCGGTCACATGAGCAAGAAAGGGCTTGAAGTAATGCTTCAACGAGATCAGCTTCTCAGCTTGTAATCAGTAGATTTCCAGTTTTGTGAACATTGTCTTTATGGCAAACAAAGCCAGGCCAACATCTTGAGGATAGGCCATGATCAGAAAACTACTCCTTTGGCACTTGTGCATTCAGACGTTTTTGTTCCCACTGAGGTAACTTCATTTGGTGGTGCAAATTACTTTGTTACTTTCTTGGATGATTGCACTAGAAAAGTTTGAATTTACATGTTGAATAAAAAATTAGAAGTTTTTTCGAAGTTTAAAATTTTCAATGCTCTTATCGAAAATCAAATAGGGCATAAGATTAAATGTCTAAAAATTGACAATGGAGGAGAGTTTTTTTCCTCAGAGTTTGATATTTTTTGTGCAGACAATGGCATTCAAAGAGTAAAGGTGGTCCCATTCACCCCTCAAGAAAATGGAGCTGTTGAGCAGTTAAATCGGATAATTTTAGAGAGAGCTCGTTGTATGCTCTCCAATGCTGGGTTAGGAAAATAGTTTTGGGTAGAGGCATGAAACACTACAGTATATTTGATCAACCATGCCTCGTCATCTCATTTGGATTTTGACATTCCTGAGGAGCAATGGCTTGGGAAGAGAATTTCATATAATTATTTGTGGGTGTTTGGCTGTGAAGCATTCATGCATATTCCCAAAGAATAGCGAACAAAGCTTGATTTCAAATCAAAGAGGTGCATTTTTCTAGGCTATGGAGAAGATCAATTTGGTTTTAGTCTATGGGATCCCATTGCTAGAAAGATTGTTCGCAGTCGGGATGTTGTCTTCAATGAGAAAAAATTCTCAGGTTTGCAGCCTCTAGACAAATCGTCAAATGAATATTTTGATATTGATTTATTTGATAATGGCCATGTTAAGAAAACTTCAGTTTCTTTCTCCCAACCTTTAATTATTTCTTCAAACACAACTACCCCTATTTGTTCACAGCCATTCAATTAACACACTCTGCCTTTTCTATTTAATACATTTCCCTCTCAATCTTCTACGCAGCCTTTAAATGTTAATTTGTTTCCTTCTTCAATGCTTGTGCAACCTTCCTTAGATTATGCGCAGTCCACACAAGGAAATAATTGGCAACTTCAACCTTTGTTTGATAAAAATCCACATGAAACTTATATGTTGCCTCCATCAACTGTATCACAACCTCCAATTAATGATTCGCTGCCTTCTATATGCCATTCATAGCCTTTGATAAATAATACGCTGCCTTCATTTGACCACGCACAAACTTCATTAGGGGAAATGTAGCCTTGCAAAAAACAATAATAAATTCACTACCTTTATACACTTATTCACAGCCCCTAATTACTATTAATCCTTCATCAAATAGTGTGCATGCTTCTTTTGGACATGGGCCTTCATTGCTTGAATTACCGCCCTTAACATTACCCATGCCTGCCTTGTCATATTTGCAGCCCTATACAATTAATCCAATGCCTTCACTTCATGTGCAGTCCATGTTAGATGATGTGCACACTTCCTCATCTCACTCGCTACCCCCATTCACCAGTACATAGCATTTGCACATTAATTCACATCCTCTAAATGTAGGAACTAATCCATCGCTGCCTGTCAACATATAAACACAACCCCTATTTTCTCAAGTGGGAGCTAGAAATATAGAGAGTTCTATAAGTATAAAGGGGCAGAAATTTAGAGAAACTAATGCCTAGGGGAACATGGAAAAATAGGGCAGTGGTGTCCATTTAAAGAATAATTAGGAAAATGTAGAGCAACAAGGAAATTTGCAGTCAGATAGTGACTCTCAATTAAGGCAATCAACAAGGAAGAGGAAACCACCAAAGAAATTTGATGATTTTCAATTTTTTTTAACAAAGGATTATAATCATGAATTATTGCTTTATGGTGAAGTAGAGCCGGAAACCTTTAAACAAGCTTGCAAAGACGCAAATTCAGACAAATAGATGGAGGTGATGAATGAAGAAATGGAGTCTTTGCATGCTAATGACACTTGGGATTTGGTTTCTCTTCCACCAAATTAGAAACCTTTGAAAAATAAATGGGTGTATCATGTGAAATAGGAAGAGGGAGGTCATCAACGTTACAGAGCCAGATTGGTCGTCAAAGGTTTTGCTCAAGAAAAAGGCATTGATTTCAATGAGATTTTTTCACCAGTTGTGAGAATGACCACTATTCGAGTAGTGTTAGGTTTGTCAGCCATTTGGGATCTTGAACTTGAGAAATTAGATGTCAAAGGTTCCTTTCTTCATGGTGATGTTGAAGAGGAATTATATATGGAGCAGCCTGAAGGTTTTGCAAAACTGGGTCAAGAGCATCTATATTGCAGATTGAAGCAGAGTTTGTATGGGCTCAAGTAAGCCCAAAGGCAATGGTATTTAAAATTTGACAACTTCATGACTCAACAACAATTTATTTGTTCTGATTCAGACCCATGTGTTTATTACAAGAAGCTTCCAAATGGTGAGTTTGTCCTTTTATTACTTTATGTTGACGATATGTTGATTGCTGGAAATAGTGTGAGGATAGTTCATGAGTTAAAACAACATTTATCTTAGAGATTTTCCACGAAGGATTTAGGGGAAGCAAAGAGGATTCTTGGGATGAATATAATCAGGGATAGGAAAAAGAGAGAACTTAGATTATATCAAGAAAAATATATTCTTAAAATCTTAGATAGATTCAATATGAAGAATGCCAAATCTATGACTACTCCTTTGGCTAATCATTTTAAGTTATCCTCAACTATGTGTCCATAAATAGAAGAAGGAAAAGAGTACATGAAGCGTGTCCCATACTCATCCACAGTTGGCAGTTTAATGTATGCCATGACTTGTACTCGTCCGGATATTGCTCAAGCACTAGCAGTAGTGAGCAGATTTATGAGTAATCCAGGTAAACAACATTGGCAGGAAGTACAATGGATATTAGATATTTGAAAGGTACTTCTGATCATGGTTTATGTTTTTGTGGTAAGGACATTCATCTACAAGGTTATGTTGATTCAGATATGGTTGGAGATCTAGATAAAAGGCATTCTACCACCAATTATGCATTCAGTTGTTGGGGCAACGATTAGTTGGGTTTCTCAATTGCAACAGGTGGTTGCAGTTTCTTCTATGGAAGCATAATATATTGCTCTTTCTGAAGGGGCAAAGGAAATTATTTGGTTGCAGAGATTGATAGGTGATTTATGGTTTCAACAATCGGTTTTCACTCTCTTTTGTGATAGCAATAGTGTTATTCACTTGTCAAAAAAATCAACCTTTCATAATCGAACGAAGCACATAGAGCTGTGATATCACTTCATTCGCCATTGTATTGAAGAGGGGAAGCTATAGGTGGAGAAAATTGACACTAAATTTAATACATCTGAAATGTTGACGAAAGTAGTTCTGAGGGAGAAGTTCAAATTTTGTAGAGCTTCTCTCAGACTTGTGTAGCTCTGACATTAACTCTGCAGCAATGGGATATCTCGGAGTAGCAATTTGGTCTTCAAGTGGGAGATTGTTGGGTTATGTAAATGCCAAATTAGAATGTTTCCTTCTTAATTCGAAATAGCTTCTTTCCTTTTGTTTAACTTCTATTGGCATGTATTGGCCAATTTAGAAGTTGTCTATTTTGAATGGATTTTTCAATTTAATTAGATTAGAGACTAATTTATAAATATAGCGGCTGGCTGAATGTAATTATTCAGAACTAGAGAATAATATGAGATAATCCCTGAGTGTGGATGTAGCCGTCAAATTGATGATGAACCACAATAAATCTATGTTCTTGTTTTGCGATTGATTTTAATCTTTTATTTCTGCAATTTCTTTTCCACTTTTATTTGGGAATTATATTCAACATTTTGAACATAGCATGCAATCATTGCATTCCATGAGCTCACATTCCTTTGAGTCATTTCAATCAAACATTACGGGTCATACCCTGAACCCAATAAACCTGAGCTTAATTGGCACTTTGTGACAAAAATAGGAGGTCATGTTGGTCCCTTTGTCTTCAATTGTACTATTATGTCCATTTAAATCAATAAATGCCTTATTTCTATTTATGCATGGATTTACAGTGCTTAGGACGTGAACTAGTTGCTCCCTCACATATGACTGTACTAAAAGGAGGTGAGTTGTTACCATATATACCATCGCTAAAGTAAAGAAGAAAGTAACCTTGGGTGTTGAGCTCATGTGCTTGTTTTAAGGTTGAAATCTTCCTTCAATCATGCATTAAAAGGTGGATGATAGCTTCCCATCTATGTTGCTTGTTTTGCATAACTTCATGACTTTGAATTTTCTTCCTACATCAAGTTCAGTTCTCTCCTAAATGTAGCAATGCCCTTATGACATTACTGCTTATTGGATCATAGCTATCCATTTGATAAATTCCATATCGAGTTAAGTTGGTTGGTTTGCTACCATGCCATTTGAGGATATGGAGGCAAGTGTACTGTGACTAAATATTATTTATCTATAATTTTGATTCATTGGCTATGCTTTGTATTTAACAAATATATTGACAATAACGTTTTGGAAATAATGTTCCCTACGTACCTTCAGCCTACTGGGCCATTTTTCTTCATCTCTGACTGTTCGAATATTTACATTGAATTCAATCAAATGACATTGAATGACTTGTTTAGCTCTTGTTTTAGTTAAATTAATGATTCATTTTCATTCAAACATAGTTTTTCCTAATAGACAAATGTGAAACCATAGATAGTGCACGTGAACTATTTGACAAAATACAAATGTGGGTTGACTGAGGATAAACAAAAAAAATGCAAAAATTCTATTTTTAAAATCAAAGTGCCTTAGTTGGTGGTCCCTAGAAGTCTCATCTTGGAACAATGCTCATTCTCACCACTTACTTGAATGTTTGTTAAAAATCCCTTAGGGAGTGTTCCTTGATTAGATTGGTATTGATAGTGAGTATAGGACAAGCACAAGGCAGGTTAGGTCGCTACAAACACCTATAACTCAAGATCTAATTACCTATAGTTGGGTTGCTCTTCTCTAAACAAAAACCTTCTTCTCATCAAAATTTTGATTGCTTTTCTTGCTCATCGCAACACTGTTTATCTGGGACTTGATCAATCAATCAGAACAGACATAACCAAATTGTAACTTCCCCCTACATATGGATATGTTTTATGTTGCACATCCACATATTGTTAAAGGTAAAAGGAAAAGCCATGAACTGAACAATAATTCTACAATTGAAGAGCTGGCCATACTAGAGCTAATTCTACTTGGGGTTGTTACATTTTGAAGGCATAATAGCAAGTGGTGGCATGTACCAAGTATTATTTTATGTTGGAGGTTCTAGATGGTGCTCAGAGAAAGCTATAGAAAGCTATTTTTTATGTGAGGCCATGGGAAAACTTCAAAAAGCTATAGGAATTCACACCTGTGCAATTGTAAGACTCTTGCAAAAGCTTTTCTACTATTTTTTTCTATGAATTTTTGTCAGTCCATGGATTATTTTGTCTTTTAGTTTCGGTGTGTCTCCATTTGGCATTTTGGGTGACAATTCATTGCTTTTTATTCATGAGATTTTGATCTTATTGTTAATATGTGCTCATTTAATATTTTTTTGGTTGTGCAATTGAATTTGTTTGTATTTTATTCACAAATCCAAATTGATTCATTTTTTCTATAGAATAAATTTCAATATGCCAATCTTTTGCAATTAAAATACCCCTTATCAATACTAAAGTCTAATAGAAAAAATTAATCAAATAAAAATGTATTCCATTGTGATACAAGCATTAATATCAACCTACATAACCCATACATAACTAGTTCTATGCTTATAAGGAACCATTTGGAATTCCTTTGAAAAATATTTCCTATCTTGAAGCATTAGATACTGATTGACCAAAACTATATTTTCAATTTTGCAAGTATAGCCTCTATTTTAAAATTTATATGTACATAAGATTAAGAGAACACAAATACCTCCTCAGAATGGTGACATATTTCTATTTTCATTTAAATATCATCTCTTCTAACTCCTCATATTCTTTAAGTTGTATTCAACATAACCAAACTAAATGCTTAAAAAAGAGGTCTGCAAAAGGTCATGTATGGTAGACACAAATTTAAACCTGCTAGATCTGCAATGCATTCAATAAAACCTAAGGAATTTTATCATGTACCAAAAAATTGGTGATAGTTGAAAGACCCTAGAACTTAAGAGATGCCAAATCATAAAATCTAGCTACATTCTTTTTCGAGTCATACCCACCTATATGAAAAATTGACAATGGCACCAAAAATTGATATAAAACCTTAAATTTTAGGGTTTTTAGGGCTCCCAATCACTATTTTATATAGTCCATATCAAATTAATATAACTACCACACACCCAATTAATAAGAAACCTGCTCACCCAAATATACTAAAGAAGAATTCCAGTAGTTTCCCATAAGTCAGTGATATACCAATCAAACAAAAAGGTACATAGATCAGTCTGAAAGTAAACAAAATAAAGCAAGTTAATAGCCAACTATTTTAGGAACACGAAAATATTAATCAAAAGGTTTCACCTTGTCGGCCCTTACAGGATTGGCCAACCCTTTTCTCATTGTTGTCCCAAAGATGGGATTCAAATCTCCTAGTCCACCTATGTCTACAATTTTAATTGGAACTTAATGTTTTTCAAAAGAAAATCTTGATTATTTAGATATTCACATAATTTACAACAATAGGTTTCTTCTTCTTGTAGACATGCAAAATTAACATTATGCATCCGCTCATTAAATTAATAAAAGTCATCAAATCCATTCACCATGTAAATCAAGTCTTTAGTCCCAAGGTTATCCATTGAAATAAATCAAAGGCTCACATCATCCTTTAATTAAATAAATCAAACTTTATTTAATCTCCAAGTCATATTCCATCCTTTTCTGATTTAAATAAATCAAATATTTGAGTCAAATTGGTCAAAACATCCTAATCATCATCCTAGCTAATTAATCCTGATTTAATCTAATCTAATGCATGTCACATACTCTAGATAATCCCACTTGCACAAATAAATCCATTTATTGATTTATTAAATTCAACATTTTCCATCAACATGGCATCTTTGAGGAATATTCCATCAAGTTTGAATTCAAAACCAAGTGGGCATGTACATCCAACAAAGCAATTAATAAACTCTTACATGTCCCCCACTCAGCATTTACTCTCAAATTTGAATTTGAAATTTCCCCCTCTTGGGCACACTTCCCAAATCTTGCACATCCCTTGGCCTATCACCACTTGACCAGTGGCCTCTTCTCATTGGTGGATCGTTAGTCCCACATTCACCCATTTGGCCAATCTCTCATCAAGAAAATCTATAAATGAAGACCTTAATCTCCATCAATCCATCCACATTTTACATGTAAAGTCACTCTCTTGGTTGAGAATTGATTTTTTCCATTCATCATCTTGATCATCAACATATCATTTTCATATCATGGAGCTTAATCAAGGGTTGGGAAAGGGCTTCTTTCCATAGAAGCACCAATCCACTATAAGATGCTAGTTTGATTATTAGAATGATGTTTTTCTATGTTTTACTTACTTATTTTGCATTATTCTTGTGATTAGATGAATCTTATAGGGAATATTTTGTTTGCTTTGGTTTACTAACAATGCTAAGGGCTTTTGTTTTTGAGCTAATGCAGATTTAAGGTTCTACATTCTAGCGCTAGAAGGAGGGCAACTTTTTTTTTTCTGATAATCTCCAAAGATTTGGATATTCGTAATACATGAAAGTCAAAATCATTTCATATTAGCTTTCTTATGCAATAATATCAATGTTGTTGCTTGTAGTTAAGAAGCTTTGGATGTTCTAACTGTTTATATAGTCATGTCATAGCCTTTTTTCTTAAGCTTTTAGATGGCATTAATCATTAAAAAGTGTATTTATAAGCTTTCTAATAAGTAGAAATTTGCTAGATATGACTGGCTACTAAGAAACAAGACCAGATGATAGGTATTACAACTCATAAGAAAACTATTGTAGTGATTATTGTGGTAAACACAAAATGCTAATAGAAAGCTACTTTACTTGTGTGCTTAGAAAAGAATGGTAACTATTAAGTCTTCGATACTACTTGAACGTGTTTTTCCCTTGTTCTTTTCATCTTACTTGGTATTGTGTTTCAATTTGTCATTTTAAGGGGGGAGGGAGGAAAGGAGCTATGGCGTAGCTGCACTCTTTATGGTGCTTGTACATGTCTTTTAAATTTCACCATCTAATTTTGTCTCCCTAGAAAGCTTGCTGTTAAATTCTCAAGCCAGTAATCTTTTGCTGTTAAAAAAGACATAATTATATGATGTTCTTTTTTTTATAAAAGAAAGAATCTACTTAAGGGTTCTCAGGCATTCAATATGTGATTTATTTATTTTTTAACTGTCATCTGAACGTTTGGTATAACAGGCCCTTATGCTTCATGTGTAAACCAAGGAAATTGATGTGCCCTCAGTACACACACCCCGTTCGGAATGGGGACCCTCTTTTCTTTCACCTTGTCGGGTCATTTGGGGGGCCACCTTGTTTTGCGTGCCCCTCTTTTTTTGATGTTTTAGATGGTCGATGTTGCTCCAAAGTTCCATCATAAATCGATCATGCCTTCGCTTTTGGTTTTTGTTGCATTCTGGAGCCTCGCAGAATCTCTCTGGCAATTTGGCACTAAAATGGCCCCGGGCCCTACTGGGCCCAAGTGTCTAGAATTCCCTAACCAGATTTCCTTGCTAGGATTGTTGTTTCCTGCGATGTTCGCGGGGCATCCTTCTGGATCCCGAGGTCCGATCCACCTCTCGTCGTTTACAAAAAACTTGTTGAAATTCCCTGCGGCTTTCTGCCTTTCAGACCCTGGACCCTGGAGATCCGTCTCCGGGGTTCCGTCTTGGTTTCGCCATCCATGATGGTGAACCTCCTACGGTGAACCGCCCTCCAAGTCCCACCATCATCTTCACCGTCTGCGAAGTGGTGTCATCCACTATCTGCCATGGGCTCTTCTGGGCCCGACCGTCCAGAATTTCATTTCTGAAATTCTGTGATGGTTCCGCCATCCCTGGCAGCGGATCCCTAGTAGAATCCCACCCTCCGGGCCCCGAGCCATTCCCCGCCGCCACCGAGCAACCAATGAGAAATCTTAAAGTAGCCGTCACGTCACATCTTCCAGGCCCCCGGGCCCTCGGCGTTCCCACCATCGCTACCAACCTATTTTCAAAATCTAACAACTTTTTTCGTAGTCGTATCTGTAATAAATGCATGCATTCATGGCGATTGGGGTATAAAATGCCCAATCTGGCCAAGTCATTTTCACAAACAGGATTGGAGCGATTTGGACAAGCTATCATTTGGAGCCCACCACCTTTGACAACATCACAATCATCGCCGTCAGCATCACTCCAACCAATGTAGGTGGATTTGACATCTCCCCACTTAGCGTGTTTGAGGTAGGCCATCCGTCTACCATTATTGAGCTCTGTTTTGTCATTTTGAGATAGAGGAGGGTATAATGTGGTAGAACACTAAATTGCGCACCAAACCCACGTCTTGGAAAATCGGCAAATCCCTTAGAAATGCCCTCACCGCCGATCCAGGACTTTTTCCTAGCACTGCTATTCTTCGCGCAGGGAAAACATGCGCCTCGGGCCTGAGACCATTCTTTGCCGTCCAAATATCAAACTTCAAACACCCTGCCGACGACAATCCTCCTCTCTGGGCCCGGTTCGTTGGGTTTCCCTACTCGGGGTTTTGCTTGCATTTCGTCGCGCTTCAACTGCAAACTTGCCCCTACCTCCCGGCTACTGGACCCCAACATGTTCCTCGCCATCTAAACTTGAAAATCAAACCTATGTCCTTTGGTCCCCTCAGATTTCAGACCTTGAAACTCCGTCCCCAGAGTTTCGCCTGTGTTTTGTCATCTCCAACGGCGAACGTCACCCGGCTTCCCGCCTCCTGGGCTCCGCCTTCACTTCCACTTTTGGCCTTTGGCAATGAGAATTGTTGCACCGTTTTTTCCTCTGGGCTCCGGACGTTGGATTTCCCAACTCCATTTTCTGCCGTTCCCATGGCAAAGTCTTTCGGCGAACTCCATTTGATCCAAAATGCTATCTCCTAACGGCTTTTCGCCCTGAAACCCCCGAGGCCCCTTAAATTGATACTAACAAGCCCACATCTAGAATCTAACTTCGACCCACATGCTGATTTTGGGTCCTTTTCATCGTAATCTTCTTCAAATATTAAAATTTGACCAAAAGGGGTCTCCGGGAGCTTTTCGTTGCGTTTTCCCTTCCAAACAACATTCCTGCTAGGGAAGTCCAGCCCTCTGGGCCCGGATTGCCCAAATGCCCTGAAACAAAGATCAATAACGTCTAGAGATAAAATCTATGATATACTTGATTGATTATTTGAAGTAGATGTTATTTTTGAGATATGGACTAACATGAATGCCTTCATGACCCATTGTGCTAACTTTGCCCTTGCTTGCAGAATATATGGAATTGGGTGCAGGAACTTCAGGGGCATCTGCTGAAAAGGATAAGGGTAAGAAGTCAGGAAGGACCCCTTGGGGGAAGGAAGACAAAGATCAAATGAAGTATCAATTCCAAGGCGAGCTGCTCCACTCAAAGGTCTCAACAGACTGGAAGGAAATTACCGACACCAACATTGGCCAAGTAGATATCGATGAATTCACTCAGAGGGTCAGGGTCAACTCGACAATGAAAAATGCTAGATTAATATGACAGAGTGGAATAGCCATGGATGTTGGTTTCCCTCCATCTCTAGTGGCACCTGAATTAGTCATGGCTTGTCGAGAAGCCTGTCAGATAGATACCAAAACAATTATGGATAAGGAGGGAAACATCCTCACAGACATGTCGCCGGAAGGGATCACCAAGACATTCCACATTCCCACATTCCAATAGATGGAGGTCCCCACATTAAAAGAATGCCAAGCGGCGTGGGATGCTAATCCAATAGGGTGCAGGAAGTCAATAAATCTGCATTAGCTTAAGGAAAAATGGGGCAGCGCTATGAAGGTTCCCTAGGAACTCTTCCATAGTTATTTCCATGAGGATTACCATGACCTGGTAACCTTATTGAGTAGGGTTATGGGTCTTCCAATGGCCGCCTACTTCCATGAGTGGATGGCATACTATATTGAGAAGATCCTGCAGGGAAATGAGGATGTTACAACCAAAGTCTATTCTACTGGGGAGGCATCATTAGCAACTGCTTCCACGAGCAGTTTGTCAATGTGAAGAAGAGCTCCAAGTTCTACATGACCTCCTACCTTGTCTACTCCCTAGCAGATCAAAGACAATACAGCGGGTTGTTTGTAGCACCTGATCAGGGGCAAAAGCAAGGACTTAAAGCCTATGACAAATATCCACAGCTCTAGTACTGCAACTTCAAGAAGGAGTACTGCAGGGTCAATGACGCCTTCATTGGCCATATCATTAGACTGATTTCTGGGGACTTTGAGAGGAGAGTCTTCCACAGTGCCAGGGCGCTTCTGAAGCAATATACTTTTTTGTTCATCTAGTTTCCCAAATTTACATACATCCAGGCCCAGGGCTTCTCTGAAAGGACAAATAGATTGCCTCGGTACCCAAATGGAAGAATCATCCTCTTGGAGCTCTCTTGGCAACTCCAACACATCTAGGCAATCTTCAGCAACAAGCATATAGCGGGGATCTCCTACCCCATGACCCTTGGCCAAGCATGTATTGACTGCAGACATCCTAATGTGCCAGCAACTCTGAGAAGCAGTTGAAGGAGTACCATTTCGACTGGTACACCGCTCGCCCACAGATGGATCCACATGGCCACATAAGGAAAGCACTGGGGCCAGCATATGCCCATCAATATCACATTGAGGATTTCTAGGCTGACTGCTAGGATGACAAAGAAGTGCGTGCAAGGCACTATATGCACATGACTGTGTAGTTCTTGAGAAGAGTGCAACCATTCCTAGTACTGGACCAGGTTGAGGAGGATGAGTCCATAATCATTCACCCTAGGTACCCTGCGGTTGCCAACCTGCCAATACCATCAATCGACTGGGATGAATAGGAGGTCGATGACCTAGACACCATAACCCAGCCGATTCTAACTCGTACCCAGGAGTGGATCGATGGACAGGTGGTACATCTAATGCGATAAGGAGTAGACCTGACCTATGAGAGGCTCAAAAGCAAGCGAAGTGCCACATAAAATGTCGTTGCCACCACGTCGACTGGTGAGACCTCCAAGTCTCCTCCAGTCACTAGGTCCCAGAAAAGGAAAGGAACAAAGACTGTGCAATCTCCAAATCCCAAGGAACAAGTGAAGAAATAAATGGGAGGCTCATCTCCCAAAAGGCTCAAACAAGTAGTGGGTACAACAGAATTGCTGCCTCCATTGGCTCTCCTTGTCCCTCTTATAGCACCGCCCGTCTCCCTGGCTATGGCCGCCGCATCTCTACCAGCAGTGGACATTTCTGTCCATCTTGCCCCTTCACCCCCGCCCGGGTCGGTAGTCGTCATTGATTCCTCTTCTGGCATGACCACTCCACCTTCCTCTACTACCATGTCGCCAATTACATCACTTCCTCTGGCAACCATAACATCGCCTATTCCCACTACCACTATGCCCGAGGCTCTTACATGACATATGCAAAACCTTCCATCTGAGCTCTCCCATATCCTAATGGATCCAACTCTTTAGACAGCCCTTGCCTAAGTCCTTGCAATGACTCAACCTTCACAATCGCCGACAGGGCTACCAGCTATGGAAACCATAATGCAAATCTCAAAAGAGTTGGAGGAATGAGAGCAGGAAGCCTCAAAGTTTGTAGAGGAGGAGGCTGATGAGTATCATGAGCACCCCGAGTATGAGCACCGAACTATCGACAGGGTGGTTTACGAGGAGGAAGAGACAGGCTCTTCCAAGAGTGGAGATGAAGAGGGTGGCTCGGGTGTTAAGGAAATCATCCAAACTTTTGATGAGGACCTTGAGGAGGAGGTGGCACGGCAGCTAAAGGACGTTGGGGCAGAGGCAGAAGAGTCACCACATGGTGAAGAGGGGAAACCACTAGAAGAGCAACAGACAAAGGACTTAACTGAGGCTGAAGCCCATGTTATCACAGGCCTCGAGGCTGAGGTTACCAAGGAGAAGATAGAAGAAGAAGCATCAAAAGAAGAAGGTCCCATCTGGCAGCCATCCACCAAGCTGCCTATCAAATGCCTCGTATTTGTTCATGACTTCGACGAAGAGGAGGAGGATGCTGCCCAAAAGAAAGGAGAACCCCAAAAGGAAAAAGAGGCAGAAGTCTTGCCTTTGACTGAGAAGGGCGAGGGTAGCTGTGATTCACCTAATGGGAAGTCTGCTATGCCCGAGTGGTTGGAAAGACAACTTGAGAAAATGACCCCAGTGCTGAAGGACCCAAGGGCGAGGTTGGAGGCCATCTTGGCTCGATCTGAAATCACAACGAAGAAGGAGAAGAATCCCAAGGTCTGATCCAAGATAACAATAGATGCTTCTGGCTCCTAAGCAGCGCAAATTGCAACACCTACAATTGGCCAAGTAGGGGTGAGTTATAATATCTCCACCATTGACTTGGGGACTGCAACCCGAGAGTAGAAGGTCAAGCACTTGGAGGAGTCAGTGGCCACAGTGGTACACCTGATAAAGCAGGACAAGGTCTCAAAGGATGAGCTCAAGGTGCAGGTTGCAGTGTTAATAGACTACATAAAGCAATGGTCCTCAATGGACGACCTGCCCACTACATCCATGGTTGCGCCGCAATTGCTTTCTAAGGAGCAAATAGATAAAATGAAAATAAGGAAGAACTTGGAGAAAACTATCAAGGACTGGTTCCGACAGGTCTCATACTTCAGAAACATGGGAATCAGCAGGGCTCTGCGAACAACCAACAAGTTCTTAGACTTGATACAATCTCTGGAGAGCATGAAGAGGCTTTGCACCAATTTCCCCGCAACTTACGACTCCACCTTCCCAAGGATCGAAGCTATCCTTCAAATGCCTGAGGCCACGTGGGAGGAGAAGCTAGAGCTTAAAAGAGAAGATCACTGGCTAATGGATGTGTGGTGCAAAGACTTCACAAATTGAAAGGAGAGATTGGAGAAAATCCTTAGTAGGGTGGATCTAGACATTGAGTGGATCAAGGAGATTTGGGCGGAATGTGCTTGGTATCTTAAGCTAATGACAGGCTATGATATGCCCACTGTGCAAATGGATCTAGAAAAGATCAAACCATACTTCCAGGAGAAGATGAAGGAGGGGATAGTTGGAGAAATCACAACGGAGTTCCTAAGTTTTACTGCTTGTGCCTTCGACCAATCAGAGTTGTTCAAAGACCAAGGCTCAAAATATGACGAGGATTGGAAAAGGCTGGAAGAAAATGCTAAGGAATGGAGCTACCAGGTGTTGCAGTGTGAAATCCTTGAAATAGACAAGCTCCAGGTGGTCATCCTCAAATATATAGAACATGCACCTTCTGAGGAGCAGGAGGACAGCCCAGCCAAAGACAAAGACCTTCCTGAAGAGTAGCTACAACAAAGAAAACAACAATCAGCTACAGGAAAAAAGAGCTATAGTGCCATCCAAAAGAGGACGAAATAGGATAAAACAAAAGTGTAATTTTAAATTGAGATCTATTTGGGGGTAGGTGAAACCCTATTTTGTAATGAATCTTGGCCACACACTGAGAATGAATCTTGGCCATTCATTTAACTTTTTGAAAACTATAAATAGGGCACTCCTCTCATTTGCAAAGAGAGAGTTGAGTTGTCGTAAAGGCATGCTGTAGAAATTTATAAGAAAAAGCATTGAATTGGTGTATTTTCTTGGTTTCTCTCATGTTATTTGATTCATTCTCCAATGTTAGATGCTTGACTTAGATCTTATTTCTGTTTAGTTAGCTTTCTTCTTACTTTGGATAAATCTTAGGAATGTTGTTGGATGATCATGTAAATTCCTGCCATGTTGATGATTTCTTTGTCCATACTTTTTGTTGTTTGCTGATGGTAGATAGTTGTGCAAAGTTAGCTTGGACTCGATTTGAAAGTTGATCCAAACATTTATCTTTGATTCATGCATGTATGTGGTGGATGAAGGATAACATATTTGCAGACCTTAGAAGATAGCACAATTTCCATGATACTGTGAAATCCCTGGTTAAGTGGGATATTGTTTTCAGGAATTGTCCATTGCAGGAACTCCATTGTCACTATTCATAGCAAGCTTCAGACTTAGGAACTTTTCCTTCCCTTTGTCTTTTTCCTTTTTTTAGTAACTGACCTATGCTAAGGTTCATTGCACATTGTAAAGCCAAATCCAACAACTAAATGGAGTCCAAGATTGTTGTTTGAACCTACAGCCGGTGCGTAACAACTTTCCATCATAAGAACTCCATTTCAAGATCCAACTTCCATGCTTTGTGTCCTTGCTTTGTATTTTTTGTAAGACCACCTTGTAATTCTAGCAAATCACATCAAACTACTAAGGTATCTAAGCACTGTCATGACCTGACATCCGAGAGACCTTGGGATAGTGTTCTGCAATTTGATTGTGGGAGATTGTCTTTCAAGAGAGGTAGTGCGCCTATGTACTACCTGTGTTGAGAAGTGCATAAAAACACCATCAACAGAAATCACTACAAACATGAATATTATTACATTGCAATTTCAAATCTTGAAGAACATTGGGATCCCCATCTAAATGTAGGCTTCGGTTGTATTTCAGTCCATAAATATACCAATCTGTCTAGATACTGCCAACTTACGAAGTGTAGTCTTGTACTCCTCCAAGTGCGTAATTTGTACTTCTTTTATTCTGTCTTTGGAGTGCTCAGTCTTCTTTGAGTAGATATTTATTATGGTCGACACTCATTTTAGCTCGATAGAAGCAACATTATAAATTATCACTCATGAATGATTAGGGACCAAGCGATAATTTTTTTATTTTTATTGTTTCCTACAACTCCTCATAAATGTCTCATATCTACATTTAGTTGTAGAAATGAATTCATGTTTCGTATTATCAGACATTTATGGTATTACTGCCACCATCCAAAATTGTTTGTCCTACCTTGTCACCTCTACAGTAAAGAAGGGATAGAAGGTAGTGTAGAAAAAATTTTACGTGGGGGCGAGGGACCAGGTCACAAGCTATATGATATTGGTAGTAAGGAAACGAGAGTAGGTTAGTAGCAGGCGCATAAGAATTTTGAATAATCTTGTTTCCTATCAGCCCCTTTGTAAGTAACCATTTTTATGCTCTGTGCCTTCTCCCTTTGTTCTTTCCTTTTGAAGTGACAATTTTAAGCTAGTCTTCTATGGTGATGACTTGTTAATAATTGAATGCCTACAAGAATAATGGTATAATGTTTTGGCCCGACGTGTTTAAAACTAATGAAGGGACAGTATTAAAGACTGATGGCCACCTCCATTGCTTATTAAGGATGTCTCCTGCCTTGCTACGGATCAACAGGTATAAATATTTAAATCTGATGCATTTGATTCTCACAGGTATAAGGCTCACATTTCGAGGAAAGAATTAATAAATCACTCTAAAATATTTACTTGAGGAACGGGTAGAAGGGGAGCCATTGATTACGCATTGAATGAGGATCAACAAATACGCACTGGCTACTCTATGTGATATCAGGGAAGATCACAGTTGTGAATACTTGATATATTTCTTCGATTCCTCAAATTATATAATTGAGATAAATACACTAGTGGATCTAACTTGCAGGTTTATTTTTTTTTTCACTGATTTAGCAACTGCCTTCCTTCATCATTTCATGTGATTCCAAGGACAAAATCTTCCCAAGTATCTACCACGTACATTTATTTACTGATAGAAATTTGTGCTAGCATAGCTTCCTTCTTTAAAATAAATTAATATAGTTAGATACATTACGTGTATAACCAAATGCATACCCTTTTGAAAGAATAGTTCTTTCCGATAAAATTTATCATTGCTGAAATTTTATTGATTTTACAGGTTGAAATAAATAATCAAAGTTGTTTGACTTCTATAAAGGATTGTAAAATATGATATCATGTGTCATTTTTGATTTAAAAGATTGTTGAAGAGATGTTTTAAAATTATGAAAACAAATATCCTTTATCAGAGTGTGTATGGATTAACATTTGTTACTGAGTTAATTCCTTGTCAATTTTGTTAAAATGTTTTCCTCAAATGGTTAACATTTCTTGTGTATACTTCTATCACTTATTATGAATATTTTCCAAAACTCTTGTTTGTAAATCTTCTATAGGTACAAATGAAGGAAAAACAAAGAAGGTACAAGGAGGAGCGAAAAACAAAAACAAGAAAGTGAAGGAGGCTAACGAAAGGAAAAACAAGGTGTCAAAGACTAATGAAGGAGAAGGAAAATGAAAGAAGGAGAATGAAGATGACATTTTGGGAAGATTAAAGTGTTTTTTAACACTTTAGTGTTTGTTTTAAACACTTTTCGTGAAATTGTTTATCTTTTCATTTTAGGACACTAATTTTCATTTGGGTTTAAAAAGAACAATTTGACTTTTCATTTGCAAAGGGATAAAATTGAAACTTAGACACCTACTAGATTTCAATTTGGGATAAAATTGGACAAGCAACTTCACACTTGATATTGGTGTTTTAAAATGAATCAAATCATTGATTTGAAGGATAAAATGAATGTGTGCCTTTATTGTTTTGTAATTATTTACAAAAAGTAATATCATCAAAAGACATATGTGCTTCTCTCACGCCTCACGACGATCTTGAGAATCAAAAGGATTTTGGTGACATTAAGTTGTGTAAATAATTACCCTTACACATCTCGATTTGGGTTTAAAATTGAACATCTTGTGTGAGTGTGAGTAGAGCATCATCGCTTATATTCTCTTTCTTTGAGTCATCAAAGATTGATCAACTTACGGATTTTATCTTTTCTTCCTTTTGTTTATCCTAGAGGGCCTGCCTTGGGGAAAAAGTACTCACCCAAGGGAATGACTCAACCAGTAACACTCTAAATCCAAGAGTATTTCCAACTAGGATATAAATGTGGGTATTAGAGTAAACACCAGTATCACGCAGTTGATTCTGACGAGATGGATCCAAAAGGGGACTCTTGCTATATGGTTCAATCTCCATGAATGGAAATTTTGAAATAAAACCCTTGTTTGTAGTGGCCTATCAATCCATTGAGCAAGTTTATCAAAGTAGTGCATTGGAACTTAGATTCCAAGAAGTTACTTGCCATGTCTGATCTTGGTTAAAGTATAGAGGTTAAGACTTCATTCTTAACATACCTTTATACTCTTTCCTTGGTTTCATGTAAAATCCTCTCTTCTACAAAAGGCATGAGGAAAGCCCACTAAGAAAAACGTACCCATTGAGCTAGGATGTCAATATTGCTTGTGGTTTGAAAAAACAGTGTGTGATCCAAAACATCAAAACCAATATTCAACGAATCATCAAAATTGCAAACTGTTTAGGAGAAGTAAATATCCTTGAAAAAATTCACATGTTATTGCTTGCCCTTGGGATTTGTATCCTTAGAGGCATCTAAACATTTGGATTTCATCTCAATTTGCTTCTACTAAAGTCAACTTTAGGTAACCTTTGCCTTGATTTCCTCGACTTCCGCATAATGCACTTTGTGGGATGAAAGAGAATTAGGACATTGGACATTTAGTTGAAAACCTAATCAAAAGGGTGTTTGTCATAAAACGAATCCATTAAGCAAAGATTGAATCAATTGGACCCCACACATGTGCTTGGCATCTTTTGGTCATATGGTTTTCATGCAAACATTGGTCTTTTGATTTTGAATTACTCTTAGAGAAAGGCATGTTCTTCACTATCTTGGCCTAGTACACAAGTCCTTCTTAGGTTCATTTAGCATGAAATCAAACACTTCATCCATCCAAACATTTATCAAAAATCCATTCCACCAAACAACTTTAGAGCTTTGTAAACATCATTCTAGACTTGGGTAAATCATCAAATCAAAATCACCTTGTTTAGTTAGGTGTATGGGAATGCATCCTTTCTCATACATTTAATTAAATTAGCAATCCTTTTGAACAAGTTCATCCTAAGATCACATCGAACATCTTAGGGTTTACAAGTTCATTGTCTAAATCAAACCAACCAAAATCAAACCTTAAGTCTAGCATTGATCCAAAGTTCCTAAACATTCATCACTCGTATCATTTACACCTTTCATCCTTCATCTCGTCATTAGTCCTAAGAACCTTAGAGGTCACTTTTACAACAAGGTCAAAACACAAGAGGAACATGGAATACAAACTTAGTCCATACATCATGAGTAATCCAAATCAATTGAACTTTCAAAGCCTTACAATGCTGATTGATTATCAACACTCACACTTATACAATCCATACATGGGATCATTACCATATACAAATATCAATGGAACAACTAGGGTGAGTATCCCCAAATCAAAGATTTGAGCACATTTCCTGATGGTAGATCTAAATCCAAACCTACAAGTTTGTCAACCAAACAATCAAAGCATGAGCCTTCAAAAGAACAACATCATCCCACCAAATCCCTACAAGCCAAATGAGAAAGTACCATGCACAAGTATTCGAAACATGAATCCAGAAAACTTTGGGATGGATACATTTGCAAATCATACAAATATTCCAAACATGAACAATTTTCAATTTCAACCTATCATCATCCCAAGTCAAAACAATGTCAAAAATTGATTTGACCATGATCCCATTTGAAAACCACAAGTATGCATCCCAAATCTACTTGAACAAAAACTAAATCAACTATATCAAGGGAGTTGTTGTGCATGTTTTGCACACACGCCCCGCCGTAGGCAAGGACCCCCTTTTTTCCACTCCCGACAAGATGCTTTTCTCCTGTCTTGTTTTGCGTGCCCCATTTTCAAACCCAAATTGGTCATGTGCCTTCAAATGATCAAACCCCCTACCCAAATTCACCTACTTGGGGTATTCAAATCTGTGGAGAAATGAGGTCCGCTGTCCCTTTTTCTGCCTTTTGTCTTATTTTTGCTATTTTGGAAACATCTGTGGACCCTCATTGCTCCCGTTTCCACAATTTTGACTTTGGGGGCAACCTTTTTTAGATCTGGGATGTGTTCCTAGTGCTTAAATGAACTGCCAAGGTTTCGTCAATGTTCTATTAAGTTTCGATGGTTTCAGAACTTTACCTCAAGAATTCCCTTCCTCGGCAGTTTTGGAAACATCCATGGACCCCCGTCACTCCCGTTTCCTTAATTTTGACTTTGGGGGAAACCTTTTTTGGATTTGGGATGTGTTTCAGGTGCATAAATGAATTGCCAAGGTTTCATCAGAGTTTGGTTAAGTTTCGATGGTTTCAAAACTTTCCCTTCAGAATTCCCTTCCTCCTTGGCTATTTGGAAACATTAGTGGACCCCCGTCACTCCCATTTCTGAAATTTTGACTTTAGGGCCAACTTTTTGGTGGATTTGGGATGTGTTCCTAGTGCTTAAATGAACTGTCAAGGTTTCCTCAATGTTTCATTAAGATGGTTTCGGAACTTTGCCTCCAGAATTCCCTTCATCCTTGGCTATTTAGAAACATCCGTGGACCCTTGTCGCTCCTGTTTCCACATTTTTTACTTTGGGGTCACCCTTTTTCGGATCTAGGATGTGTTTGATGTGCATAAATGTACTGCCAAGGTTTCGTCGAAGTTTGGTTAAGTTTCGGTGGTTTCAGAGCTTTGTCCCCCTTTTGCTATTTTGGAACATTGGGCAGCCACCTCCCTCCTAGCCTCTGGAGCCCGGCCCCTCTGTGACCGTTTCCTGGACTCCGCCTCTTTGTGGTCATTTTGAATATCTAACGGCCCCTCCTTCCCAACCTCTGGAACCTAGGCCCTCTATGGCGGTTTCTACGAGTCCATCCCTCCTTGGCTGTTTTGAACATCTAGGAGCCTCCCTTTTTCTTGGTTGTTTTGAACATCCAGGAGCCTACCTCCTTCCCAGCTATTTTGAACATCTGGGAACCTTCTTCCTTCCCAGCTATTTTGGAAACATCCAGGAGCTCGTCTCCTTCTCGGATGTTTTGAACATCTGGGGGCCTGCCTTCTTCCTGGCTATTTTGGCTTCCGTCTGCTATCTGCCTTCTGGCTTTCCTCCGATGTCTTTCTGCCCTCTGGCGCTCACACCCTTGAAGCACACATTAATGTTTATGGCCCAAATGAGCTCCAAATATGAATATCAAGATATTTTGATGATGCATGGATAGATCTAACAGGGAATTTGTAGGTTTGACTAACATTTTCTTTAACTCATGTATAAATGCACTTACGACACTTTGTGTTTCTAGGAGTCAAGAAGCTTTCCGTGGGTCTATCGGAGAGGCCCATTGAGGGAGTTGTCCTACCTTTTCTAGATGATGATTTCTAAGGAGCTTTCTGCCCGAATTAGGGGCCACCAATCCATTGATGCAAGTCATCAACTGACCTGTTTGATCCAATTAAAAATATTGCAAGTCCACCAGATGGAGGGCAACCTTCAAACAATCTTTGCTACATTAAAGAGGGAAATAAGCTACAAGAAAAATCTGCTACAACACTTGAACACTAGATGACAAAACAACGCAAATACAAGGAATGTATTTTAAATTGCTAGATAATGGAGGGTAGGTGAAACCCTATTGTAAATAAAATCTGGGCCATTCGATGTAATTGAATCCTAGCCATTCATTTGGGATTTGGAAAATTATAAATAGGGGATTGCCCCTCATTTGTAAGGGTTGGAGAGCTGTTGTAAAGACATTCTGCAGCAATAAAGAGTAACATTGCATGATTTATGGGTGTTTGTTGATGTGTTTTTTATGCACTTTTCAACACAGGTAGTGCATAGGTGCACTACCTCTCTTGAAAGATAATCTTCTACAATCAGATTGCAGAACACTATCCCAAGGTCTCTAATGTTAGGTCTTGACAGTGCTTGGAATATCTCAGTTGTTTGATGTGATTTGCTAGAATCACAAGGAGGTCTTACAGATGAGTTACAAAGCATGGGAAGTTGGGTTTGCAAATGTAGTTTCAAAGTGCTCAAAGTGAATGAACAGTGGCTATCCACTCAAAACAACAAGTTGAAACTCATCAAGTTAATCTGATTTAGCTTCATGGTGATGCTTTGGATCCTACTCTAACCAAAGATTAAAAGAAACACCAAAAAGAGAAGGGTTAAGAAAGCTATTCTAATCCTAAGCTACCAATGAACAGTAACAATGGTGGCTGTTAAAGTAGATAGGCTTCCTAAACTGAGTTTTTCTTGACCAAGAAAAACCTATAGCTACACAAAACCAGTACAATCTTCTAAGGTCTGTTGATTTTTCAGATTGTATATGCACATCATGAACATGCAATTGAACTAAGTTTCAGCATTGGAATAAAGAAGCCCAGGCTAACTTTGCACAGCAGCTTGTCATCAACAAGTGCTAAAAGTATGGGCTGAAGGCTCATCAAATACCAAAACAACAATTTCTATTATCACTTCCATTCAAGAAAATAACACTAAAACTAACATAGAAGGTGAACCATGAATATATAAAGAGAAAACTCAAAAGGAACACCCATAAATCATGTAATGTTGCTTTCTATTGCTATAGAATGTATTTACATCAATTCTTTAACCCTTAAAAATGAGAGGCAAGCCCCTATTTATAGTTTTCCAAATCCCAAATGAATGGATAGGATTCAATTACATCGAATAGCCCATATTTGGTTTACAATAGGGTTTCACCTACCCTCCATTATCTAGCAATCTAAAATACATTCTTTGTCTTTTCCCTGTTTTGTCATCTAGTGATAGTCACTGTAGCACTTTTGTCATTTAGCTGATTACCCTTTTCACTGTAGCAAAAACTGCCTGAAAGTTGTCTTCTTACTTGATGTGTTTGCAGTGTTGTTCCTTTGATCAAAAAAGCCTGTCGACGATTGACATCAATGGATTGGTGGCCTCTGATTCAAGCAGAAATCTCTTTAGAAATCATCACCATCTGGAAAAGGTAGGAAAAATCCCTTAATGGGCCTCTCTGATAGACTTGCGGAAAGCTTCTTGACTCCTACAAGCACGAAATGTCGTAAGTGCATTTATATATGAGTTAAGGAAAATGTCAGTCAAACCTACAAATTCCCTACTAGATCTATCCATGAATTATCAAAAGATCTTGATATTCATATTTGGAGCTCATTTGGGCCATAAATATTAATGCATGCTTGAAGGGTGAGAGTGCCAGAGGGTGGAAAGATGGCGAAAGAAAGTCAGAAGGAAGACAGCGGACAGAAGCCAAAACAACTGGGAAGGAGGTAGACTCCTGGATGTTCAAAATAGCTAGGAAGAAGGGTGCTCCCAGATGTTCAAAACAGTTGGGAAGGAGGCAGACTCTTGGATGTTCAAAATAGCCAAGAAGAAGGGAGGCTCCTGGATGTTCAAAATAGCCAGGAAGGAGGCAGGCTCCCAGAAACGGCCACGGAGAGGCCGAAGCCCAGAAATGGCCACAGAGGAGCCAGGCTCTAGAGGCCAGGAAGGAGGTGGCTGCCAGATGTTCCAAAATGGTCACGGAGAGGTGGAATCCCAAAAATAGCCACAGAGGGGCCGGGCTCCAGAGGCCGGGAAGGAGGTGGCTGTCGGATGTTCCAAAACAGCAAAAGGGGGACGAAGCTCTGAAACCACCAAAACTTAACCAAACTTTGACAAAACCTTGGCAGTTCATTTATGCACTTCAAAAACATCCTAGATCCAAAAAAGGTTCCCCCCAGAGTCAAAATTGAGGAAATGGGAGCAACGGGGGTCAACGGATGTTTCCAAACAGCCAAAGAGGAAGGGAATTTCGGAGGGAAAGTTCCAAAACCATCAAAACTTAATGGAATGTTGACAAAACCTTGGTAGTTCATTTACACACTTCAAACACATCCCCAATCCAAAAAAGGGTCCCCCCAAAGTCAAAATTGAGGAAACGGGAGCAACAGGGGTCCATGGATGTTTCCAAACAGCCAAGGAGGAAGGGAATTTCGGAGGGAAAGTTCTGAAACCATCGAAACTTAATGGAACATTGACAAAACCTTGGCAGTTTACTTAGGGACCACAAACATATCCCTGATCCAAAAAAGGTTTCCCCCAAAGTCAAATTGAGGAAATGGGAGCGACGGCTATCCATGGATGTTTCCAAAACAGCCAAGGAGGAAGGGAATTCCGGAGGCAAAGTTCTGAAACCATCGAAACTTAACGAAATGTTAATGAAACCTTGGCAGTTCATTTATGCACTAGGAACACATCCCAAATCCACCAAAAATTTGGCCCCAATGTCAAAAATGAGGAAACAGGAGTGACGGGGGTCCATGGATGTTTCCAAAATAGCCAAAGAGGGACGAAGCTCCAGAATCACCGAAACTTAGTGGAACATCGATGAAACCTTGGCAGTTCATTTACGCACTTCAAACACATCCCGGATCCAAAATAAGGTTGCCCCCAAATTCAAAATTGAGGATACAGGACTAGTAGGGGTCCACGGATGTTTCCGAAACAACCAAAGCAAGACAAAAGGCAGAAAGGGGATGGGGGACTTTATTTCTCTGTAGATTTGAATACCCCAAGTAGGTGAATTTGGGTAGGGGATTTGATTGTTTGATGGCACATGATCAATTTGGACTTAGAAATGGGGCACACAAAACAAGACAGGAGCAAAGCAGCCTATCGGGAGCAAAAAAAGGGGGGTCCCTGCCTACGGCGGGGCATATGTGCAAAACATGCACAACAAATGGCGACTCACTGGGGAAATGCTCTAGAGCATTTTGATGACAAACTGGAATCACGAACCTAGAATCTCTGGTTCCAACCTTCACGTTAGGGCAAACAAACCAAACGCCCAACCAAAGGATCAAAACCATTAGCCAACCCAATCTTCAGTATGATGAAAATCCAACTGTGTGCAATTGCGTTAATTCTCATCCTTCAGTTGCTATAGGAACCCAAGCTTCATTCAGTTAAGCTACGTAGTTTATTCTAACTCCAAAAACATCTAAGACATTTCCTCACTGCCAGTTAGGCATCCATAGCCTCCATGAGGTTATCGCTGTGATTCTCTCAAACATTGCTCTACTGCTGGTTGGGCGTCCATAGGCCCGATAGAGTTGCTCGAATACCCCTGAAAAGTTGAATTTTCTCTTTCTTTTAATTTTCAATATTTTCTTTCTTTCTTTTCTCTTTTCAGCTCTTTTATTTCAACCTACAAGCATTGAAGCTCACGCTTAGGGCTGAGAATCACAGTGGCGTTGAAGCAGAATTTAAGATTTTTCACTTAACTAGATTTCACAAAAGGCCCTATAGTGACCATCAAATTCTTAAAATGTGTAAGAGCTATAAGATTTCAAAATACGTCAAAGTCAGACTAAACCAACAACTTATCCTCTTCAAATTAAACACCTAGATTGCTTGACACTAACAAAAGACCTTCACCATCCACTCTAAAGACTTGATTAGAGTTTAACAAAGAAATACGTAGAACAACCCCAGGCAATAAATATGGTTGTTGTGTGCACAAATGTGCCCAGCTAAAAGCAAAGGGACCCTGAGCAAAGCAGCAACAAAGTGAAAGCAAACAAAAGCAAACAACCTACATCACACTAACTAACCTAAGGAAAGCAGGAAAGTAGAGTATTTACAGGAAACCTATACTACTCAAAATGGGCTATGTATAAAGATATTTACAAAGAACTATGTTCAAGCAGGGCGAGCCAACATTAACGTTCATTGGATTTTGAAAAGCATGCACAAGCAAACAGACAATCATCATTGTTCTTAACCATGAAAATTCATCTTTATAATCTAAAAAAAGAAATTCAACATTGCAACACTCAAGTTCAATCACGTCATCATGAAAGATCAGCAATTGAGGAGGCTCGTTGAACCCATGGTTAATCCATAAACATGTTCATTTTCTCTCATTCCCATAATCAAAATAATAAGTGCAGTTATGAGAAATGATAGGGGCAAAGAAGGATAAAACCTAGATGTCGTCACATAAAGGTGGCAGCATTGGACAGTCGAGAGCAAGCATAACATCCTTGATCATTACATTGGCAGCCTCGGGTGGGCGCGGTGGAGGGTGCAGCAGGGTGATCCCATAATAGTGGTTTACAATTTTTGGCCAAACTGGACACTAAAATTATTATTTTTAACTAAATCTTCACATTCGGGCACCTATAGCGGATAAAATGTGAGGAATTTGAAGATGGTGCAAACTAGAGTCTCATCAAATTTTTTCTGTAGATTCTAAAAATATTTTTTTCAAAATTTTTGGAATCAAATTGCACTTCGTTTTCCATCTCCCATGAAAATAGATTTTTTTCAGAAAACAACATTTTTAAAAAGTGACACACACCGTATAACGCATAACTTTTTTTCCCTAAAGAATAAAATTCTAATTCTTTCAAATTTAGATTTGTAACTCTGATATCTAGTGCTTCCACTTGGTTAGATAGTTTTTTATTGAATATTTTTTCCTTAATCAAGTTTCAAAGTCAAACAAATTACAATTCGGACATAGCGCGACTGTATAACGCGTAGCTTGTTTTGTATATGTCAAAATTTAATTTAATTTTTTTTGTTGGATCAAGGACTTCAATATCTGGTGCACTCATATTTTTCAAATTTTTTTTTGATAATCTTCTATTTTTCCACATCAGAAGAACAAAGAAATTCATTTTCGATGAAAAACATATGCTTAATAAAACTTAAAACAAATACATAAAACCAAAAATATTAAAATTATATTCATTGATAGCTTCTACTAAGGAATACCATAATCATTTGAAATAAATTTTAAATGAATTCATTTGATCCCCCAAAATCTAAATCAAAAGTGATTTTTTATCAAAGCATTTTGATAGGTGTAAAGGAGACGCATTTATAGGTATGGTTTAAAACTAGCGAGGTTCTATCCAAGGGGGTTTGATCTAAGGTGATTTGATCAAACCCTCTTCAATTGGAATCCTTAAAATGGAACTTTTTAAGGCTTAAATCATTATATTTTCTAAAAATTTGTGATTTCAGCTAAAATTCGTTCCTCTCAGGAATTGTAAACCACTATTATGACAACACCCAGCACTTCAGACATTAAGCTGGCATAAGGCTGGGAGGATGGGGCAACAAACAGCTCTTCCAATCCACCAATGGGACCCACAACCTCCACTGGTTGTTCCTCGAGGAAGTACACCTCATCTACCTGGGTTTCTATTGCCCAAACCTCTTCTTGATTGATGTCTTCAAGGGACAACATACTGCCGCATCTCCTTTCCCAGGTGCCAACCTTAATTTCATGATGTTCAATGTCATGGGAAGATGACATATGTGAACCTATCCTATTGCATCCATCAGAATATGAGGGAGGATCAACAGCAGTCAAGGCAAAATAACCACCAGCTAAATCATGTAATTGACTGAGCATGTCATGTATGTTGGCAGCCATCAAAACACCCCCACCTTTGTCTTCTTCTCTTTGTTGTTCATGCATCTCATCATGATGTTCACTCATTTCCTTGTGCTCACTATTACTGTAAATGGAGAAGGAGTTCCTCTCCCAATCTGGAAACTCTAGTGCATCGGGGGCTCAAGGAGTATGTATTCAACGCTACCATTTTCTGGGTGTGCTCTTCCTCGGAATGAGAATACCTCCGTAGTGTAGCTCCCAATGGAAAGAAGTCATCAATTGATAGAACCTCATCAAGGGGACCAAATTCTACTGCACAATTTCCCTCCAAAGACTCACCAAAAAGTCCATCGTCCATGGTATGCAACTGCTCTTCAAGAGGAAGAACTTCTTAATGACTAGTGGACAACATTCCCACTTGATCTACTTCATCACTTGGAAGTCCAAGCTTGTACTGCTGTCTTTCTTCTATTGCTACCCCAACATCCTCTTGAGGCCTACTTTCAGCTGAGCCATCACTCGGTTCAGGCTCTTGGTCTTGTTCTTCGATATGGGTAGCAAGTAGAGGAGGTCGGGTACTTGGCTACCTTGTTTTTCCTCTAACTTGTTTGATAGCCTCTTTGCATAGTCCGCAAGCAAATTCAGAGTGTCATGAATCATGAAGTCTACACCAATTTGGCAATAGTAGAACTTCCAAATCCACTTAGTATTTTAGCTCTGACCAATCCTTTGCTAATCTGGAGATGAGTTGGCCATATCTTTCCACTATTGGGTCCTCATCATCACTTGAAAAAGAAGCACGATAGTGGATAGCCATGGTGAGTGGTTGCTCCCACTCCTCCAAATCTACATTTTTAGATTCTCAATCACTGTCATTGTAGATGGAGAGGTCTTCTGACCTAATTTTGCTTATGCTTTGACCATCTCCTTCTACTGCCCCAAGGATTTTAGCCTCCTCTTCTTGATTTTCAACATTTGTGTGGGCTGTCCCAACGCCAACTTGTGCCAAATTTCTTGGTTCATCTTTATTTTGTTGTCCTTCGAATGTTGACAGCTCTTCTGCCTCATGGGATGACTTCTCCTCATAGAGAGTTGGTTGCTCCAACTTGTTCGAACAACCCTTGGCTTGAGTGATGATGTTGTCACATGATGGGCACGTAAATTTTGAATGTGATGCATTATGAAATCTACACCAACTTGCCATTAGTACTTCCTCCAATCTTGGTCCATCCTTGCTGCTTAAATGCTCCTATATCAGCTCCTTGAATGCCTTGGCTACCATGGTTGTCAATTCTTCCTCTGAGTCTACAAGGGCTAAAGGTTGATAGATTTCCCAAAAGGGAATTTCTCCCTACAATACCCTTTCAATTATGCTCAAGAATGTAAGACACCCCAACTCGTTGTGCCTGAGTGCAATGGATCTGAAATTTGTCTACCAATGTGAATTGCTGCAATGGCTTCTTCAGTCTCTTATTCAAATCTGCATGTAGTTGAGTGATATCAATTTGTGCATGCTGCTCCATTCTGACTCAGCTTCTACTTGCCTTCAAAAATTTCTAATTTTTAGCATTGAAAGAGATCTCCCTATCTCATATTTCTTCTTTGAAAGAACTCTTTTTGATTTCCAACTTTTAGCTTTGTAGCCTCAACATGGCATTCCCTCCTTCTAGCACCAGTTTTGTTGATGGCATTAAGAGGAGGAGGGCATAAAATGAATCACTTCCAATCTTCAACTTTGTATTCCCAACGTGTCAGCCCTCCCTCTAGCGCCAGTTCTATTGATGTGTTTTTTATGTACTTTTCAACACAGGCAGTGCATAGGTGCACTACCTCTCTTGAAAGACAATCTTCCACAATCAGATTGCAGAACACTATCCCAAGGTCTCTAATGTCAGGTCTTGACAGTGCTTGGAATATCTCAGTTGTATGATGTGATTTGCTCGAATTACAAGGCAGTCTTATAGATGAGTTACAAAGCATGGGAAGTTGGGTTTGCAAATGCAGTTTCAAAGTATTGGAAGTGAATGAACAGTGGCTATCTACTCAAAACAACAAGTTGAAACTCATCAAGTTCATCTGATTTAGCTTCATGGTGAGGCTTTGGATCCTACTCTAACAAAATATTAAAAGAAACAGCAAAAAAAGAAGGGTTAAGAAAGTTATTTTAATCCTAAGCTATGAATGAACAGTAACAATGGTGGCTGCTAAAGTAGACAGGCTTCCTAAATTGAATTTTGCTTGACCAAGAGAAACCTACAGCTACACAAAACCAGTGCAATCTTCTAAGGTCTGCCGATTTTCAGATTGCACATGCACATCATGAACATGCAATTGAACTAAATTGCAGCATTGGAATAAAGAAGTCCAGGCTAACTTTGCACAGCAGCTTGTTATCAACAAGTGCTAAAAGTATGGGCTGAAAGCTCATCAAATACCAAAACAGCAATTTCCATTATCACTTCCATTAAAAAAACTAACATGGAAGGTGAACCATGTATACATAAAGAGAAAACTCAAAAGGAACACCCATAAATCATGCAATGTTGCTTTCTATTGCTGCAAAATTTCTTTACATCAATTCTCCAACCCTTACAAATGAGAGGCAAGCCCCTATTTATAGTTTTCCAAATCAAAAATGAATGGCTAGGATTCAATTACATCGAATGGCCCAAATTTGATTTACAATAGGGTTTCACCTACCCTCCATTATCTAGCAATCTAAAATACATTCTTTGTGTTTTCCCTATTTTGTCATCTAGTGACAGTCACTGTAGTAATTTTGTCATTTAGCTAATTTCCCTTTTCACTATAGCAAAAACTACCTAAAAGTTGTCTTCTTACTTGATGTGTTTGTAGTGTTCTTCCTTTAATCAAACAAGCCCGTCAACGATTGACATCAATGGATTGGTGGCCCCTGATTCGGGCGAAAAGCTCTTTAGAAATCATCACCATCTAAAAAAAGGTAGGACAACTCCCTCAATGGGCCTCTCCGATAGACTTGTGGAAAGCTTCTTGACACCTGCAAACATGAAGTGTCGTAAGTGCATTTATACATGAGTTAAGGAAAATGTCAGTCAAACCTACAAATTCCCCACTAGATCTATCCATGCATTATCAAAAGATCTTGATATTCATATTTAGAGCTCATTTGGGCCATAAATATTAATGTGTGCTTCAAGGGTACGAGCGTCAGAGGGCAGAAACATGATGGAAGAAAGCTAGAAGGTAGACAGTAGATTGAAGCCAAAACAGCCAGAAAGGAGGCGGGCTCCCGGAGGCTCCCAGATGTTCGAAACAGCCGAGAAGGAGGCAGGCTCCTAGATGTTGAAAATAGCCAAGAAGAAGGGAGGCTCCCGAATGTTCAAAATAGCCGGGAAGGAGGCAGGCTCCGAGAAATGGCCACGGAGAGGTGGAAGCCCGGAAATGGCCACGGAGGGGCCAGGCTCTAGAGGCTGGGAAGGAGGTGGCTGCCGGATGTTCCAAAATGGCTACAGAGAGGTGGAATCCCAAAAATGGCCATGAAGGGGCCGGGCTCCGGAGGCAGGGAAGGAGGTGGCCGCTAGATGTTCCAAAATAGCAAAAGGGGGACGAAGCTCTGAAACCACCGAAACTTAACCAAACTTTGATGAAACCTTGGCAGTTCATTTACGCAATTCAAACACATCCTAAATCCAAAAAAGGTTCCCCCCAGAGTCAAAATTAAGGAAACGAGAGCGACAGGGGTCGATGGATGTTTCCAAACAGCCGAGGAGGAAGGGAATTCTGGAGGGAAAGTTCCAAAACCATCAAAACTTAATGGAACATCAACGAAACCTTGGCAGTTCATTTACACACTTCAAACACATCCTCGATCCAAAAAAGGGCCCCCTAGAGTCAAAATTGAGGAAATGGGAGCGATGGGGGTCCATGGATGTTTCCAAATAGCCAAGGAGGAAGGGAATTTCAGAGGGAAAGTTCTGAAACCATTGAAACTTAATGGAACATTGATGAAACCTTGGTAGTTCACTTAAGGACCACAAACACATCTCCAATCCAAAAAAGGTTTCCCCCAAAGTCAAAATTGAGGAAACGGGAGCGACGGGGGTCCGCGGATGTTTCCAAAACAGCCCAGGAGAAAGGGAATTCTGGAGGCAAAGTTTTGAAACCATCAAAACTTAACAGAATGTTAATGAAACCTTGGCAGTTCATTTAAGCACTAGGAACACATCCCAAATCCACCAAAAAGTTGGCCCCAAAGTCAAAAATGAGGAAACGGGAGTCATGGGGATCCACAGATGTTTCTAAAATAGCCAAAGAGGGACGAAGCTCCAGAATCACTGAAACTTAACGGAACGTCGACGAAACCTTGGCAGTTCATTTACGCACTTCAAACACATCCCAGATCCAAAAAAAGGTTGCCCCCAAAGTCAAAATTGAGGATACGGGACCAGCAAGGGTCCACGGATGTTTCCGAAATAGCCAAAGCAAGACAAAAGGCAGAAAGGGGATGGGGGACTTTATTTCTCCGTAGATTTGAATACCCCAAGTAGGTGAATTTGGGTGGGGGGTTTGATCATTTGGTGGAACATGACCAATTTGGGCTTGGAAATGGGGCACGCAAAATAAGACAAGAGCAAAGCAGCCTGTCAGGAGCGAAAAAAAGGGGGTCCCTGCCTATGGCAGGGTGTGTGTGCAAAACATGCACAACAGTGTTCCTTTTGAGTTTGCTCTTTATGTATGCATGGTTCAACTTCCCTACTAGTTTAAGTGTTAGTTTCTTGAATGGAAGTGGTGATGGAGTTTGCTGTTTTAGTATTTAATGAACTTCCAGCTCATGTTTTTCATGGTTCATTGATGATGAATCACTTTGCAAAGCTAGTCTGAGCCTCTTTCCTTTATTGCTACAACTTAGTTCGATTACATGTACATGATGTGTGTATGTGATGTGAAAATCTACATTCCTTAGAAGATTGCATTAGTTTTGTGTAGTTGTAGGTTTCTCTTGGTCAAGTAAAACTCAGTTTAGGAAGTCTGTCTACTTTAGTAGCCATAACTGTTACTATTCATTTGTAGCTTAGGATTAGAATAGCTTTATTAACCCTTCTCCTTTTGCTATTTCTTTTAATCCTTTGTTAGAGTAGGACCCAAAGCATCACCATGAAGCTAAATCAGCTGAACTTGATGAGTTTCAACTTGCTATTTTGAGTGGATAGCCACTGTTCATTCACTTTCAGCACTTTGAAACTATATTTGCAAACCCAACTTCCATGCTTTGTAACTCATCCTTAAGATAGTCTTGTGATTCTAGCAAATCACATAAAACAATTGAGATATTCCAAGCACTGTCAAGACTTGACATTAGAGACCTTGGGATAGTGTTCTACAATCTGATTATGGAAGATTGTCTTTGAAGAGGGGTAGTGCACCTACGCACTGCCTGTGTTGAAAAGTGCATAAAAAACACATCAACAGGAGTCAAGATCAAAATCAAGAACAAATTTGGCGAGATCAAATTGCTACACTTACCAAAATAGTTGAGTCATTGTGCCAAGAGACATCTCCACCACCATCACCCATATCAACATCATTCCTTGGTTTAGGGATTCCCCCTTTACCTAGCACAAATCACTCCATCCAAATCAATTCACCTAACACTAATCAAGCCATCACATCAAAACCTTTGAATATACCATCGACATCACACCAACAGATGGTATCTAATCAAATGACAACATCAATCATGACAAATCAAAATATGGTCTCTCAAGGGCCTATCACCTAAGTCATTCCAACCATCCCTATCACTTCAATCACTCGAAACACCACTATCAGAACCATGACATCTCAACCCCTCACTACCATGATTGCTTCAAGTGTATCTCAACCACTTGTCACCACATCCAACATGATTCCAAATACACCACCACTACCACCAAAACCAAGTGCAATAAGTCAATATCGTAACATCACACTAGAAGCACATCAGGCCTACCAAAAGGCCATCCAACAATATCTTGTTAGGCAAAAAGCAAGACAAGCTCAACAAGTGCAACAAGCCTCTCAAGCTACCAAACAAACACAAACACAAACACAAAAAATGATAACTATTGGGGACAATGGTCAAGATCAATCCATCACTGAGCACCTTGAAGCTATGTCTACTTCATCCAATGATCAAATCAACGTATATCAAAAGTCATTTTTCAATCATGATCAAAATTCACCAACAATATCCAATAATGATCCAATTCAAGAAATGTCAACATCATTTGACCCTATGGTTGAAGACATTGGAAATCCTTTACCCATAATTGTTGGAAGCAATAATCAAGATCTATCCATCAAAGAGCACCTTGAAGTTGTCTCTACTCCATCCAATGATCAAATCAACATATGGGAAAAGTCACTTTTCAATCATGATCAAAATCCACCAATTAAAGAAATGTCAACATCACTTGACTCTATGGTTGAAGACATTCACAATCTCCCCACCACAATTATTGAAAACAATGATCAAGATCTCTCTATTGATAAACACCTTGAAGATGTTTCCACCCCATCCAATGATCAACTCACCATACATCAAGAGCCACTTTTTAGTGATCTATTTCAAGGAGTGTTAGGATTATTTGATCCTATTGACATAATGCACGATTCATTGACCAATGATCATGATGAAAATGTCTCTACATCACTTGATGAGTTAGAGGACATATCTCAAGAATTTATTCCAAAGCATGATCAAAATCTTTCACCAAGGTCTAGCAGTGGTCCCTTCTAAGACATGTTGACCCCCTTTGACCTCATGGTTATAGATACTGAAAGAATACTCAACTCGACACTTGATCCAAATTCACTCAAATAACAAGAGGATATTGAACCACTTACCATGTCTAAAGATGACATTCAATAACCTTTTATAAGAAATCCATCCTTTGAAACTGATCCATGTCAGGAAGTTGATCTGAAGCATGTCAAAAGCAACTCTAAAATAATTCAAGATCAAGAATTTGTATCTTCAAGATACTACAATAATCTAACGGACACTCTCCTATCTATGCAAGATGATCATATCATGTAGCACATACTCCTCCATCTACCCATGAGATGCTTTCTATGGATAGACACATAGATGATGTTCATTCAGAACAAGATTATTTTACTCTTGATATTATTACACAAAAAGAGCAAGTTATTCAGTTGACAACATTAGGATCAGAAATATCCCAAATTCATACTGAGGACATTATATATGAAGATATCCACCAGTATCCACTCGAGGAAATAGGACAAAAAAAATAGGATATTCCGAAGTCAGTAGAGCAAAAAATTCCAATAACATCATCTACAATGGTCATTTATCAGAGAATGCATTCAAAACAAGAGCTCTCAGAATAGGAAGAATCAAAGCATGAAGGTACTACTTCCACAATGCTTGGGGAAACTTCATCTCAAGCAAACGTTAACATAGGGAGCATGAAGAATCCTTATGATGAAATCAATGTCAATACTATAGCTAGTCATGCCATGAATCTTCTTCCACCCATCACCCCATCCATGAATTGGGACCAACTTCAAAAGGAAGATTTAAATCAAAGTATGAAGAACGTTATCAAAGAAAAAGAAGCTAAGAAGCATAATGGACAAATCAAATACAAATGGATACCAAAGAATACAAAGAAAGATTATCCCTATCAAACTCCGTTAGTCAAAGAAACTATGGGGCAAAATAAAAATGGGAAAATTATAATGGGAAAAGTATCCATCAAATATTTCCACAAAAGTAAAAGCAGGCTTTTCAAGTGACATACAAAGTGTATCAAGCAGTTGGTCCTAATTCCCCGCACACTTTTGTATCCACCCATCATTGCTCATCTTCCCAAGTTTGGAGAGTCAAAGGTTCCAAACTATCAACCAATCCATCTCCTATCCCTAAATACACTCCATCCCTACCTCCATGCATGATATCTAGTTCTCACATTGGCCATGTATTGGCAACGGCCCTTTATCATAAGGATTCATAAGGCACTCTATCGCGATGTATGCACAAAGACAAAGTTAGCCCCGATGTCAATAAAGTAGATCAAGAATCCCAAAAGGTGAATTCAAGTGCACATATCTTAACAAAGCAACTTCTTTAAGCAGGATATCAATGACACATTATGACAGGGGCATCTACATCAACACCACTAGGTGGTTTAGCATGAGCTTTAAATCTTTCAGAAAAATACAAAAAATTAAAAAATATGAAAATCCAAAAAAATCAGAAAATGGATCAAAAACAGTAAAGATAAAAATCATCCTCTAGTGAAAACTACATGGGCAGCACTTTGGGTAGGTACCATATGAAAACCTGGGAAATAGGTGTCATGTGTAGAATCGAGCATCTACGTGCGCCAGTTCAGGTGAAAGCATCTCATCCCATCCATACTAAATCAAGCATTCTATCCATCTCAGCCATAATAAATCCATCCATCCATAAACCATTGATCCAAATCCATTGGCATCCATAGTCCAAGTTATCTTGATCTTGATGAAGTTCGGAGCACACTTTACACTTTCTTATGGTAAACATCTTGACATGGGCCATTTTAATTGATCTTATCCTATGCAGCATTATCTAAGCCATGAAGCATTATCCAAATGAGCATTCTTTATCTGAACACCATATCTTATCACAAGATAATCCCTAGCATCCTTGGCATACTTACCATATCCATCCATCCATAAACCTATTCAAGCATCCATCCATGACATTCCATACATTGCTAGACATTGGGGCAGATTTCACATCTTGCTTTGGGAATAAATCTTGATCTATATCCTCCAACTTATTTGGTGATCCGAACATTGGAAAATATGAAATGAAATTGGTCAAACCACTCATGAGAAAAATTCCAAATCATTAGCCCATGGCACATTTTGACGAGAAGGTGTTCCTTATCAAGCCTCATCTTTCATCGAACATCAATCCAAGTAATCACTATCAGTTGCATCTAAGTTGCACTTCAAACGTCACATCCAATCATTCAAACAACTTTTGTTCCAAATCAAGCTTCAAACTCCTAATCAAACAAATCCAATCAATCTGTCATCATCCTGGGAGATCCATCCCAATCCTTGTGTTGCTTAACACTATTCTTGCATTGTTGTGCATCCTCAACAATGTTATCATCATCAATCTTGATCAATCCTAATCAATCCAATCCTTGCATTGTTGTGTATCCTCAACAATGTCATCATCATCATCAATCCATTGATCTGATCAATCAGCCTTAGCTTGGTTTTCAACAAAATCCCAATCAAAGCACTGATATTGTCATACACATCCTTATCCAAATTTTCAAAGTCATGCAAAAAATCAAAAACATTAGAAAATAAAAAATCCAAAAACATTAAAAAAACATCGTCAAAATCCAAAAACATTCAAAACATCAAAAAGTCCAAAAACATCCAAAACATCGAAAAATCCAAAACATTCTAAAAAACATTGGAATCTGAACTATGTCATCTCTGAGCTTAAACATAGGCAAGGCTAAATCTTTGATCAGCCCCCAAGACATCAAAATCCAAAAATATTTGAAAAACACAAAATCCAAAAACATTTGAAAAAAATAAAATCAAAACATTCATAATATCTCAAAAACCCAAAAACAACCTCGAAACATTCCAAAAATGTCAAAAACATCCAAATATTTGAAAAAAATTCATCTGTCTCATCTCACTTGCACTCGCAATAATCAATCATCCATAATAAACTGATCATCATCCTCAACCTTTGGTGAAACAGCTGGAAACAAGTCTAGTAGCTTAAAAGTAGAACTCAAAAGCATCAAGTCTTAAGTCTAAGTTAGTGTGTAAGCAAATTGCTGACCTCTTTGTATCGGTAACGCATCATCTAAATTTGTCCCATATCAATCATCCCTTATAAACAAAATGGCATCCTACCATCCACTAACATGTCCTAGGATGAATCCTTCCTACAATGGGAATTATCTTTTGGCAATAAGTTTTAGTTATCATCTTAGGAAACACATCCTCTTTTTGTTAGCGGTATTGAAGAGAATCAATTTGTTTGTTTTCTTGGTCTTTATCTTTTGACTTGTCTTATTTGAGCTCATTCCAGGGACATCTCGATGATATCCCAAAACGAAGGATTTAGAGAGATAGGAATGGGGAAACGATCATTATCTTTTGTCTTATGTGCTTGTTGGACGTTCTTGTAAAATAACTTGGCGAATACTTGCTTTGTTAGGTACGTCCTAGCAAGGTTTCCATATGTCAAGTGTGAACAAGAATACTCTTATCTATTTGTTGATTCAAAGTCCATCACACGAGGTACAACACCATCTTCGCTCTTTATACCTTGATGCATCGTGCCTACGTGTGTTATCAAACATAAGGTAAGTAGCCCTTTTAAAGTCCCAATCCTTGATAAGAAAATCATCATCTATCTATCATCATCTATCATCAACATCATCTCTAATAAAGTCTCATCAGATCATGGACTTGTTGGATCCTCTTGTCATCATCTCATTTCCGCACTAACATCATCATTGCCAATGCATCCATCTTGCATCCATCCTGCATCCACAAACCATCAGAATTTTGCATATCATCTCACATGCATAATCACCATCATAATATAGATCTATTAGTCTAAGCATCTGCATAAATCATACATTTTCATAATCACAACATATCATCATCATAATATAGATCTGTTAGTCTAAGCATCTCATAAATCATCACATTTTGCATAATCACATCATATCATCATCATAATATAGATCTGTTAGTCTAAGCATCTCATAAATCATCCATTGCATAATCACATCATTAATCTCATCCATCTTACATCATATCATCATTTAAGTTGTTTAGGATAATATAGATTTGTTATTCTAAGCATCTTAAAATCATCTCATTTGCATCATCATCCATAACCATCCATTTTCAACCACTTTATCATGAGATCGACCCTTAAATTGAATCTTTTCGCTCAATCTCTCGAGGGGGCAATGTACCAGTGTACTTTTCGTTGGGGCATCCAAAAATTAGAATTTTTTTGAATTTTGATCACGGTAAGATTATTCTTTGAACCAATGCAACAAGTACATTGTTTCAAAGAGGAGAAAAATGTAGACATGCAAAATTAACATTATGCATCCGCTTATTAAATTAATCAAACTCATCAAATCCATTCACCATGTAAATCAGGTCTTTAGTCCCAAGGTTATCCATTTAAATAAATCAAAGGCTCACATCAGCCTTTAATTAAATAAATCAAACTTTATTTAATCTCCAAGTCATATTCCATCCTTTTCTGATTTAAATAAATCAAATATTTGAGTCAAATTGGTCAAAACATCCTAATCATCATCCTAGCTAATTAATCCTAATTTAATCTAATCTAATGCATGTCACATCCTCTAGATAATCCCACTTGCACAAATAAATCCATTTATTGATTTATTAAATTCAACATTTTCCATCAACATGGCATCTTTGAGGAATATTCCATCAAGTTTGAATTCAAAACCAAGTGGGCATGTACATCCAACAAAGCAATTAATAAACTCTTGCATGTCCCCCACTCATCATTTACTATCAAATTTGAATTTGAAATTTCCCCCTCTTGGGCACACTTCCCAAATCTTGTACATCCCTTGGCCTATCACCACTTGAAAAGTGGCCTCTTCTCATTGGTGGATCTTTAGTCCCACATTCACCCATTTGGCCAATCTCTCATCAAGAAAATCTATAAATGAAGGCCTTAATCTCCATCAATCCATCCGCATTTTACATGCAAAGTCACTCTCTTGTTTTGAGAACTGATTTTGTCCATTCATCATCTTGATCATCAACATATCATTTTCATATCATTGAGCATAATCAAGGGTTGGGAAAGGGCTTCTTTCCATAGAATCACCAATCCACTATAAGATGCTAGTTTGATTATTAGAATGATGTTTTTCTATGTTTTGCTTGCTTCTTTTGGATTATTCTTATGATTAGATGAATCTTATAGGGAATCTTTTGTTTGCTTTGGTTTACTAACAATGCTAAGGGATTTTGTTTTTGAGCTAATGCAGATTTAAGGTTCTACACTTCCTTAATATTGAGATTTAGAAGAACCATTTCCAAGTATGCTTCTACTTAGTTACTCCACGGTAAGTTGAGGTTTGATTGTTAAAAGCATAACCTAGGATTTGTTCTCTTATCTCCTCTGGAGCATTTTTGTGGTCTAGGTTATGCTTCTTTCTTCTCTTGTGAACTAAGGGATCACAATTAGGCCTGGGACTTTGATCAGAGGCTTGTAATGCAAGGATACTCTGAGTTGCTATTGTGGTGGGTTCAGTATTTGATGCAATTCCTGTAGGATTGGAGAGAGATAACAAAATGTAAACACAACATAACAAACAAAGAGTTGGAGATAAGTGTATGCTACAACATACAACATATATTATTCATTACATTGCTAATATAGAATACATAAATATCTACATTGATCAAATATGTATCTACCTCTCGTACATGGTTAAATTTCCAAGCATCTTTATTTATAGATGTCAATATGTTGGCTAAACATAGACCATGAACAAGAATAAATAAGTATGAAAATATCTTGGGTGGATGTGACATCTGCAGTAGATTAGATCAAATCATATTGTGGTTGGTGGAGGTAAATCTAATTTCAAACGGTGGAGAATATCAAAGTCTTGATAATCTTATCTTCATCATATTTCCAAATCTGATTTGCTTACTTGTGGAAGAAATTAATTCCAACACTCCCCCTTAATTTCGAACACATATGCTTCAACATTCACAGTACTCAAATTTCTCTATCTTTAAATAATTTCAATTATTTAATTAATTCATTTCTTTCCTTTTATTTCTTCTTTTGATTAATTAAATAAATATTATTTATTTAATTATCGACTAATTTGTCATTTTCTCTCACTTTTGAATTAAATTATTATTTAATCAAAAAGTCAACCTTCACATGTCTTTAATTAAATAATATTTTCAATATTTAATTATTCATTTTTCCTCTCCATTTAAATAATTTTATAATTATTTGAATTCCACCTACAACCTCTTTTCCTATGCCAACCTCATTATCCATGCCATTCTTATTCTCTTGTCTCATTCATTTTCCACCCTTATTGAATTATCTTATAATTCAATCTTCACCATCCATCCTTATTATTGCCCTAATTTTAGCCCTAACCCTATTTCATACTATAACTTTCAATTTTGGCCATTGATTGACATATCTTATTTGTTTTTAATCCTAATCCTTCATTTCAAATTTGGTTTTCTATGAAAGAGACCCATCATTGTCATTTCACACCAACATATTTTATGTTAATGACATCTGCTAGAATCGTGAGCAACCACATTCAAATCTTCAACAACACAACATAATACATTGATTTCTTTTGAGGTTTGCATGCATTTGGTTTGATTTAAGCTATTTTTATGCATATTTTTGTTTCTTTTCATTTTACATTCATACATTTTGGCGAGCCCTTCCTTCTAATCCTTGTTTTTTTGAGCTCAGGTCAAGGGGTTTTTTCTATAGGAGCTTGGAGATCAAGTTTTGATAGGATCCCTTAATCAGAAAAAGAGCCTCACCATTGGATCGAAGGGTGAGAGACGACTTTTGACATGTAACTTGACATATTTTGGTTGCATATTTTTACCCTACATCTATACATTCTTTTTTTTTTCTTTAGAATAATTTTTTTTTTTATCTTAATCAATTTCTTTCTTTTTTTAAAAATTTTTGCTTCAAATCTCTTTTAAAAAAATGCAAAAAAGCAAAAAAAAAGTATTTCAATCTTAGCAATGCAATCTTATTTTATTTGTGATTGGTTTTACTTTATTACATTATTTTATTCTCATAAAAAATTATTTACAAATATGTTTAAAAATCTGTACAGAATAACTTTTATATAGTTTCATTACTGTTTTAATCAAAAAATTTCCTAAAATTTTACTAGGCATGTTAAAATTTCTTACAATGTTTTTGTTTTATTTTATTTCCTATAGTAGTTTTGTTTTATTTTAAGAAAAATTAATAGTATTTATTTTTTATGGAGCTGACTTTTTTTATTTAAAAAAATATATATTTTCCTTAAAACTTTTAATCTGTGACATCTTTGTTTAGTTTAAAAGTTTTAATCTGCCCCATCTTTGTTTAGTTTAAAAATTTTCAAAAAAAATATTTTCATTAAAACTTTTAATTTGGGACAACTTTGTTTGAGTTTAAATGTTTTCATTAAAATCTTTACTGCAACAATGGTTTTATTTTATATTAAAAAAATTATTAGTATTCTCCCTTTTATTAGTTGTTTTATTGAAAAAAAAAAAAAATCACTAGAACTTATAATCTAAAGCATCCTTATTTAGTTTAAAAGTTTTCAAAGATTATTTTTGTTAAAACCTAAAGCAGCTTTGTTTTAGTTTAAATATTTTCATTAAAATCTCTTATTGCATAGGTTTTTGTTGGTTTTTAAACTTATTAAGATTTTGATAGAAAAAATCCTAAAAAAATTAGCAACTTTTTTTAAAGTTTTATTTTATAACTTGTTCTTAAATTTTTTTTATTAAAAATATTTGAGAAAAAAAGCCCACAGACTTTTAATTAAGCCTCGGCTCGCTCCACAAGCCGCCAAGAATAAATTTTTTCAAATTTTAAAATTTTTATTATTATTTATTTTATAATAATTTTTAATTTATTTAAACTATAACTGTTTTTACTATTTTTTTTCAAGGTGATGGGCCCTAGTCATATGGGAGATCAAGGGCTCATTAAATAGGCATCGAACACCTTCCAACAAACTTCTCATCACATTGGAACAAAACTTTGGTATTTGGGGGCTTAACTTAGAGCCCCCTTTTCCTTTGCAAGTCTAAAAGGAATTGTTGCACAAATATGGGCATAACTTTTGCATAACATGTTGGATTTTCAAAATTCAAAAGGCGTGGGAAAGCTGGTTTAGAGATCTTCGCTTGGTGAAGATGAATTTTCTAGATTATGCTCCAAATATCAGGTGCACTCACTCAAAGTCACTCTGTCTTTTCAACTTCAAATGCTCATATATTTTTCATTCAAAATCATTTTTTTGCAAAATTTTTATAAAGAATACATTTTTGCAATCATTTTTTTGCTTTATACATCTTTATTTATTTTTTTCCATACAATTGAAATAAGACTAAAAATTAAACTTTCGCATTTGGATTTGGGTTTAAAATTAGCAAGTATCTTTTAATCCCCAAGACTGACTTGTGTATGCTCTCCTCTTGCACCTTAGTGTGATCTTGGGGATAAAAAATAAGTGATCTTGCTTTTTCTTTTTAGGAGGCATGCTTAGAGAAGTGATCACTCTAGGGGATGACCTCTCATGTTCCAATGGAGTATAAAAGGTGGGGGTGAATCTAAAGGCATCCTTCTTGGAAGTAGAATATTATCAATCTTGGCTAATATTTATACATTTGTGAAGTGAAGGTGGAGAATGGGTTACCCTTAAAAAAGAATGTGATATGCTTAGGCTCTTTTTTATTGGTGGCAGCTATTCAAGGAATCTAATAATTTCTCCATAATTTTTGGTTGTCGATTTCATAGGCTAAATATAGTTTTGCATGTAACTGCTCTGCAGGTGTAATTGCTTTCCTATGGAAGAAGATTATATCTTTCTAAAAGACCTCTATAAATAGAGGCAGATGTAATGTGACAATTTACTCTTCTCAGAGTCCAGCTCTGTAGAGCTGCAAGGAGATAATATATGTAATGTATTTTGATTATTTAATATAATTTATGTTTGGCATTTTATTGTGCTCTCTCTTCAATTTCTAACAGCAACAATATATTAGCACTCCCAGTTGGCAGATAGTATAGTGATTCTCATGGTAACTCAGAACACAGTGGCCCATTTTCACAGCACAGTGGCTCTATTTTGTAGCATTAAACATAATGTAATGTAAAGCTATAATGAAAACAGCTATGTGGTGTACATCTAATGTAAAGCTATAATGAAAATAACTCTTTGCTACATATGTAATGGGAGGGGCATAAAGAAGTTGTAAATTGTGGGTGGGGTTGTTAGGTCCTGCTCGGAACTATAGCAAAGCATCCAAACCTTAAACACTAATTAATCTATCCTGCAATAGCTAATCAACATGCAAATTTATTTCAGCATGTCCTTTTGGTTTGCTATTTCTATACTTAACCTACATATTTTTAAAAGCATAACCTGGGATTCTTTCAGTATTTGATGCAGTTCCTATAGGATTGGAGAGAGATAACAAAATGTAAAACACAACATCACAAACATAGAGTTGGAGATAAACGTATGCTACAACATACAACATATATTATTGATTACATTGCTAATATAGAATACAAAAATATCTGCGTTGATCAAATCTGTATCTATCTCTTGTACATGGTTACATTTCCAAGCATCTTTATTTATAGATGCCAATATGTTGGCTAAACATAGACCATGAATAGGAATAAATAAGTATGAAAATATCTTGGCTGGATGTGACATCTGCAGTAGATTAGATCAAATCATATTGTGGTTGGTGGAGGTAAATTTTAATATTTTATTTTTTTTGAACATTCTGATTGATCAATCTAATCATTAATGTTGAGCAAATGCAATGATCCGACATCTTGCTCATATGGAAACACAAAAACTAAAGAAACTGACAACACCAAGCTAGACATCTTGGAAGCTCTGCAATATTCACAGACACGGGCTAGAGAGGCGGAGAAAATGGCTGAACTTGTCATTTTGGAGAATGAAAAACTTTTTAAAACAGGTTTTGGATATTTGAATATCTTTATTTGTGAATTCTATAGCTAGCCTGTGTGCTTGTTTTGCTTGTCTTTATCTGATATGGAAGAAATAAGGAAAAATTATTCAAATGCAACATCAGAGAGAAATGAATAAATGTAACTTTTCTATTAAAAATTGAAAACACTATTTAACTCTTCAATAATAATCAGCATGTTTTTCACATATTAAAGATTACAGAGATTGCAATGGGTGTTTATGCCTCCAAAATAAGATTGCAGAGACAAAGAATATAATTAACACCACCAAACACGCAATAGAAAGTCCCATCATTGGACTTTCAATTTTGTGGCTGTAACTGTAGCCATCCTCTTGTCAACAATCCCCCTCATAATATTGTTCCCCATCCTACATTTCGCCTTGCTCCCTAGACGAGATCTGTGTGCAAAGCAAAGAGGAGGTAACATCTAAGAAAACAACTGCATGGCCTTCTCACTGTGGCCATTTTGAACACAGCATGTAATCATTGCATTCCGTGAGCTCACATTCCTTTGAGTCATTTCAGTCGAACATTACGGGTCATACCCTGAACCCAATAAACCTTAGGCTAATTGGCACTTTGTGACAAAAATAGGAGGTCATGTTGGTCCCTTTGTCTTCAATTGTGCTATTATGTCCATTTAAATCAATTAATGACTTGTTTCTATTTATGCATGGATTTACAGTGCTTAGGATGCGAACTAGTTGCTCCCTCACATATGATTGTACTAGAAAGAGGCGAGTTGTTACCATATATACCATCACTAAAGGAAAGAGGAAAGTAACCTTGGGTGTTGAGCTCATGTGATTTTTTTAAGGTTGATATCTTCCATCAATCATGCATTAAAAGGTGGATGATAGCTGCCCATCTATGTTGCTTGTTTTGCATAACTTCGTGACTTTGAATTTTCTTCCCTACATCAAGTTCAGTTCTCTCCTAAATGTAGCAGTGCCCTTATGACATTGCTGCTTATTGGATCATAGTTGTCCATCTAATAAATTCCATATCAAGTTAAGTTGGTTGGTTTGCTGCCATGCCATCTGAGGATATGGAGGCAAGTGCACTGTGACTGAATATTATTTATCTATAATTTTGATTCATTGGCTATGCTTTGTATTTAACAAATATATTGACAATAAGGTTTTGGATACAATGTTCCCTATGTACCTTCAGCCTACTGCGCCATTTTTCTTCATCTCTGACTGTTCGAATATTTACATTGAATTCAATCAAATGACATTGAATGACTTGTTTAGCTCTTGTTTCAGTTAAATTAATGATTCATTTTCATTCAAACATAGTTTTTCCTAATAGACAAACGTGAAACCATAGACAAAATGCAAATGTGGGTTGAATGAGGATAAACAAAAAAATAATGCAAATATTCTATTTTAAAAATCAAAGTGTCTTAGTTGGTGGTCCCTAGAAGTCTCATCTTGGAACAATGCTCATTCTCACCACTTACTTGAATGTTTGTTAAAAATCCCTTAGGGAGTGTTCCTTGATTAGATTGGTATTGACAGTGAGTATAGGACAAGCACAAGGCAGGTTAGGTCTCTACAAACACACTATAACTCAGGATCTAATTACCTATAGTTGTGTTGCTCTTCTCTAAACAAAAACCTTCTTCTCATCAAAATTTTGACTACTTTTCTTGCTCATCACAACACTAGTTATATGGGACTTAATCAATCAATCACAATAGACATAACTAGATTGTAACTTCCCCCTACATATGGATATGTTTTATGTTGCCCATCCACAGATTGTCAAAGGTAAAATGAAAAGCCATCAACTGAACAATAATTATTCAATTGAAGAGCTGGCCATACCAGAGCTAATTCTACACGGGGTTTTTACAATTTGAAGGCCCAACAGTAGGTGGTGGCATGTACCAGGTATTATTTTAGTGTTGGAGGTTCTGGATGGTGCTCAAAGAAAGCTATACGAAGCTATTTTTTATGTGAGGCCATGGGAAAACTTCAAAAAGCTATAGGAATTCACAACTGTGCAAGTGTAAGACTCTTGCACAAGGTTTGTCTGCTATCTTTTTCTATGAAGTTTTGTCAGTCCATGGATTATTTTGTCTTTTAGTTTTGGTGTGTCTCCATTTGGCATTTCGGGTGTCAGTTCATTGCTTTTTATTCATGAGATTTTGATCTTATTTTCAATATGTTTCCATATAAGATTTTTTTGGTTGTGCATTTGAATTTGTTTGCATTGTATTCACAAATCCAAATTGATTCATTTTTTCTACAGAATAAAGTTCAATCTGCCAATCTCTTGCAGTATAAATACCCCTTATCAATACTGAAGTCTAATACAAAAATTTAATCAGATAAAAGTGTATTCCATTGTGATACAAGCATTAATATCAACCTACATAAGCCATACATAAATAGTGCTATGCTTATAAGGAACCATTTGGAATTCCTTTGAAAAATCTTTCCTATCTTGAAACATTAGATACTGATTAAACAAAACTATATTTTCAATTTTACAAGTATAGCCTCTATTTTAAAATTTATATTTACATAAGATTAAGAGAACACAAATACCTCCTCAGAATGGTGACATATTTGTATTTTCTTTTAAATTTCATCTCTTGTAACTCCTCATATTCTTTAAGTTGTATTGAACATAACCAAACTAAATGCTTAAAAAAGAGGTCTACAAAAGGTCATGTATGGTAGACACAAATTTAAACCTACTAGATCTACAATGCATTCAATGAAACCTAAGGAATTTTATCATGTACCAGAAAATTGGTGATAGTTGAAAGACACTAGAACTTAAGAGATGCCAAATCATAAACTCTAGCTACATTATTTTTTGAGTCATACCCACATGTATGTAAATCGACAATGGCAACAAGAATTGACATAAAACCTCAAATTTTAGGGTTTTTTAGGCCTCCCAATCACTCTTTTATATAGTCCATATCAAATTAATATAGCTACCACACACCCAATTAATAAGAAACCCGCTCACCCAAATATACTAAAGAAGAATTCCAGTAGTTTCCCATAAGTTAGTGATATACCAATCAAACACAAAAGTACACAGATCAGTCTGAAAGTAAACAAAATAAAGCAAGTTAATAGCCAACTATTTTAGAAACAAAAAATATTAATCAAAAGGTTTCACCTTGTCGGCCCTTATGGGATTGGCCAAACCTTTTCTCATTGTTGTCCCAAAGATGGGATTCAAATCTTCTAGTCCACCTATGTCTACAATTCTAATTTGAACTTAATTTTTTTCAAAAGAAAATCTTGATTATTTAGATATTCATGTAATTTACAACAATAGGTTTTTTCTTCCTTAATATTAAGATTCAGAAGAACCATTTCCAGGTATGCTTCTACTTACTTAGTTACTCCATGATAAGTGTGAGGTTCGATTGTTAAAAGCATAACCTGGGATTCTTTATGTTATCTCCTCTGGAGCATTTTCATGGTCTAGGTTACACTTCTTTCTTCTCTTGTGAGCTGAGGAATCACCATTAGGACTGTAACTTTCATCAGAGGCTAGTAATGCAAGGATACTTTGAGTTGCTATTGTGGTGGGTTCAGTATTTTTTGCAGTTCCTGTAGGATTGGAGAAAGATAACAAAATGTAAAACACAACATCACAAACAGAGAGTTGGAGATAAATGTATGCTACAACATACAACATATATTATTGATTACATTGCTAATATAGAATATAAAAATATCCGCGTTGATCAAATCTGTATCTATCTCTCGTACATGGTTACATTTCCAAGCATCTTTATTTATAGATGCCAATATGTCGGCTAAACATAGACCATGAACAGGAATAAATAAGTATGAAAATATCTTGGCTGGATGTGACATCTGCAGTGGATTAAATCAAATCATATTGTGGTTGGTGGAGGTAAATCTGATTTCAGACAGTGGAGAATATCAGAGTCCTTATAATCTTATCTTCATCAGATTTCCAAATCTAATTCTGCTTACTTGTGGAAGAAATTAATTCCAACACTCCCCCTTAATTTCGAACACATATGCTTCAACATTCACAGTACTCAAATTTTTCTATCTTTGAACATTCTCCTTCTAAAAACTCTTTTGTCAACTTTCTTGTCAACCAATTTTCTGATCTACAAAACTCAAATTCAATTTCTTCATTTCTGAAAAGTACTTTTTCTCATGCTACTACATTCTTTTGCAAGAACTTAATTCTATCTCATCGTCGATGATGACAATTGAACTTGGTTTCTTCATGCACCTTCATCTTCAACTCTACAACCAACTCTTCAGGCTCACTCAACATAATAAAATAAAACCATCTTCAAGATCTGCAGATCTTCCTACCATCAAATCTCACCAATTTTTTCCAACTGTTGCGACAGTCCTTCAAACTTTGATCTTCAAAACATCAAACTGGAAGTCTTCTCACTATCAATAGAGCCTTCCATTTTTCTTAATTTCTTATAGGACAATATTAGTCACATTTCTCAAACCTTTAAATCTCTCTTGATTTCTATCATTACTTGTAATATTTTTCCAATTCAATCCATAGCTCCATCCACAATCCATCTACATGGATTCCTTCATATTTACATTTTTCTTCTCTCTTTTGCAAACACATCTTTTCATAATGGTTTTTCAAACCAAAAATTCTACACAGATGTAGATCACAACACATGTATTTCTTATGTCCTTCCCTATTACAATGGGAACACTACATACACTGCATTCCTTGAGTTAATTTATTTGAACCTATGTTACTTGTAACATTAGTTTCCTAACCTATGGCATATCCAAGTCCTACATACTTTGGCCTCATTATTGTCTCAATAGGCTCTTTGATTCCTTGCTTATTCTTACACAATCCTTTAGCTTTGTATCCCATATTCTTCATAATTTTCAACCCAATATTATTTTCAGGACAACTAGCCATATTTGCACATTCAAACACATTATCATTTTCATCCTTATATTTTTTTATCAGAAACAACTTCAAATAAAGCACAACTACCAGTTGATTGATCAAATGAAGAACATAGATCTTTTGTGTTACATGAGACATCACACACTGATGCCTTGGATTTCAAACATTCATGTTCCCTTTGATAGGCCACAAGCATCTCATCAAACTGACTCCTTTGTTCATTTAGTCTTAATATCTCATCATTTTGTAACGCATTTTCTTTCTCTAAAAACTTTACTTTTCTCTCTAAATCTTCATTCTTCTTTTTTATTTCATCAAACAAATTTAACTTTTCCTCTATCTCTTCATTCTTTCCTTTAACATTTTCCAATTCTTCTTCTAAATGATCTCTTTGATAGAAATAGTCATATCTTTTCTTTCCTAACTCCCTTAAATTTGCAATCAATTTTGATTTGCATTGCTTAACATTTAACACTTCCTCCTCCAAATTATATTTTTTGTTCTTAACATGCTTACCAACTTTTCCCATTGAAAATGATTCTAACTCACCTTATCCTTGCACTTGACTATGATTCCACTACAGTGATTTACCTTCATTTGACAGCTTCACTTGCCTTCACTCTTCCTTTGATGATTTCTCCTTCAACAACTACTGTTGAATCTATCTTTTACTGATTCTTCTTTTTGATGTCTTTGAGATCTCTTCTACCTTTATTTTGATAGTTTCTTCAAACTTCATCACTAGCTTTGGTGATAGTTCATTTTCTTCTACACCTGCAACCTGTTTAATGGCCTACAACTTCCTTCACTGACAGCTTCTTTCTCCTTCATAGCAGATCACTTTTACTTGGCCTTTTCCATAGCCTACATCTCTTTGATTTGCAAATCCTTCAAACTTGGGAAAATCTTCAATAATAAAAAAACAAAGTTTGATCCTTTTTCAGCAACTTCACCTTTGACTGGGAAAACTTTTCAACTTGGCTGATATCTCCCTTCAAAGATAAACATATTAAAAAAAACCCTTTTCACCAATTGACTCTCCTTTTGCAAACTTAACAATCTACTGCCACCTTATATTCTGCAATCTTCTTTTAATTCTTGTGACATGTACTCCTTTCTAGGCGACATCTTCAAATAGACACTTCAGGCAATGACTTGGACTTTGGTCAAACACTAGCAGCTCTCTCTTTCTCCATGCAGGTGGTTTAGAACTATGACTTATTTATATGTGACTTTGTTGGCTCCTCTAATCTGTAGAGATCTTCAATATTTTCCTTGTGGCTTTTAAAACTCATGTCTCTTAGATCTACAATGACCTTTAATAGTGGCTTCATTTAGAATGACACTCAAATACTTGACTAGCACTTCTTTTCCAACAATTGCAACTCCTCTCTCATTAATAAGCTTCAAGAGAGTGACCTTAGACCTCTCCTTTCTATGGCCTCCTTTCTTGTCCTTTGGAATTGGCTACTGAGCAATCCCTTTGAAGTAGGTGATTCCAAAATCTCCTCTGGTAGGGTTCTTCTTTGAATGATCTATGCTCAACATTGGTGCAACTTCTTTAGAAACTAACAACTATGATCCTCCTTTTATTTTCTCCTTTATGGCTTTCAACTAAATTTTTTAAAAATAGCTTACCTCTTTGGTAGTCTTCCTTGGTGTGGATGCTCAATTCTTTCCTTAGTTGTGAGCACTTTTGATCTACAGTCTTCTTTTCACTGGTAGCAAACTTTGTAGTGGCTTTAAACTTTTTGATTGCCACGGCTTAAACATCTGTGGTACCTTGCTATGTGAATAGCAGATTTTTACCTATCTAATTTTCCCAAACAAATTTCAATGGTTCCTTGGCAACAACCTCTTTATGATGAAATGGAAACCGCAAATTTACTATCATGGCTTGACTTGGGTGGACAGTGATCAAATCTCTTTAAACAATTGCGGCTTTGAAACTACATAAAATGAGTCAAAGTTGTAGATTTGCAAGTCTAGGTTGTAGATTTTCTAAGGAGTAAGATTGAGAAAAGTTTTCAAATCATTCAAAGTTGTCAAAGTTGTCATCATGCATTAGAGAAGCTTGGAGAAGACCTACAAGTTGCTACTTCTGGTGAATTAGTCCCAGTTCCAATCAAATTCATATTTTTGTAGATTCATATACCCTTTTGGTAGATTCATATTCTTGCACAATTTTCTAGAACATGGACTAATTCGTCTAGCTTGGAAAATGAGTCCCAATCAGCATTGACGTCAGATTTTCTAGTGTTTTACACCTCCTTCAAGCTATTTTTAGATTTCTAGGTGCACTCATTTTGTTCTATAGTATTTTGTGTTGTTTCATTTGCATGTCTAGGTCATTTAGTGAAGCTTTACATTGAATTATGGTTTTACATTTCATCTTGCATTTCAATGTCTTTTTCAAGTTTAAGCTTGGTGGTGAACCCCTTATTAGTTTACATTCATCCCTTAGGACAACCCTCTTGGAAGATCTCCTTCTCCTTTGAATTGATATCTCAAGGGTTATCCTTGAGTGAAATTGGAAGAGTGGGTGTGTTCTATGTCCTAAAACCATATGATAGCACCATACCACATTTGCATCATTAGTTCATAAATATCAATTATTTAATAATTGTTTCAAATGGCCATTTAAAGTGTTTAAATCTATTATATTGATAATTAAGTTCTTATGATAATGCAAAATATGGGGTGTAGACATACTTATCAGTTCAAGGTTTTTCCTTCATCCAAATTACATCTAGACAACATGTGAGTAACAAAATAAATTATAGCATTTATGGGGATGTGGCAAAAACAAATTGTCTCAAAGAGGGAGAAAATGTAGAATCCTAAAAATTGAATAATTTGCATTTTCATCTTATCATCCTCATCAATTCTTTTATTCATATTAATTAAATAAATTTTAATTATTTAAATAAGCTAATATCCCCTCTTTTCATTTATAATAATTAAATAGTTTTTAATTATTTAATTATCTTTATCTGTTTTTTAGATTCCAAGAATTAGGTAATCCCTTATAAACTACAATGTGCTTGGTAAACATTTTCATATGATTGGTGATGATAGCAAAGCACACCCTTTGATACCATTGGGATAGGGGAGACTAGACCTAGTGACCTCTTTTCCTGTAATTGGATGCTATAGTCAATTATATTTATCATTTTATCATATCTATATTAATCAAATAATTTTTAATTGTTTAATTAATTTATCCCTTATCATTTTCCCTTGAACATTAATTAAAATTATATTCAAATTATCTTTGGTTCACAATAATTAAATAATTTTATAATTTTATTTCATTACCTAACACTCATTCCACAAGTTAAATAAATTAATCTAAATTTAAGTTAAATATTTATCAATTGAAATAAATTAAATAATATTTTATTTATTTCCCCAACTATATTCTCCTGAATTAAATAATTTTCTTTATTTAATTTAATATTATCTATTTACTAAATTATAACTCTTAGCCTAGCTCATTTTTTCCTAGATCTTTCCATTTAATCTCCACCATTAATCAAATATAAAGTGGACCATATAAATAAAATCCTTTATTTGTACATTATGCTATAGAGTACATTATAAACTACCAATATCATTATCAAGCAATATCATTATCCATGGTATCTAGTTACCTTGGACCATTATTATACTATCATACTATCATTGTGTTGTATAGTTATGTTATTTTGAAGAGAAACCCATATATCTAGTATTTGAGCTATTATAAATGAAACAATGAAGAAAATTAGATTATTTACTATGGTATAATTATTTTATATATTATTATTATTATTATTTTATTATAGAGTGTGAATTTATTTTCTTGCAATTCTCAAAGCTCCTAGGTTTGTGATTTTATAATGTGAGAAAATCATTAGAGAATTTATTTTCAAAGGTAATATTGATGAGTAGAAAAAGGTTCATTTAATTTCCTTAGAGGGAATGGCGCAAGAAAAATGCCAAGGCGGCCTAGTATTCATAATATAGTGAGTAGAAATAAAGCATTTGGTGCAAAGCATGTTTGGAAAATGTATGTAAATGCAAAAGCCAAATGGTGTAGAATTTTGCAAGCAAAGTACTTGGATAATCAAGATCCCTCAAGAATTCTGACTATTTCTAACCCACCGAAAGAATCAGCAATGTGGAATTTTAATCACCACGTACATCTCATGGGAGGTCAATAATGAAGAGAGTATAAAATTTTGGAGTGATTCATGGAATGGTAATTCTTCTTTAAAGAATAATCCTGACCTATCTCACACAATTGAAACATTAAAGCATTCATGGGGTGGAAATTTTCTAGATTATGTGCAATCAATTGAAGCTTTGTCAGATAAAGTGATTTGGAAATGCGTCTCAAATTCTTCTCTATCAACACATTAGTGTAATGGGTTGCAAGCAATATTGAATCATCACGAAGTCTTTCTCTCCATAAAACCAGATATCTACTTGTGTGGGCAGCATCAAGTGATGGAAATTATACAGTTAAACAAGGCTATAAGGCTTTATGTTATAAACCAGACCAATCTAATCAAAAGGTTTTTCCCTTTTGTTGGGATAGAAAAATTTTACCAAATATTGGGAGCTTTGCTTGGTTGGCTTTAAAAAGAGAATCCTAACAAGTGATCGCTTATCAAAATTTAAAACATCAGAACCTTTTAATTTTCCTTTATGTAATGAGATTCAAAAAGATGTAGGTAACCTGTTTGTCAAATTTTTCTTTGCACAACAATGTTGGAATTTTTTATTGAACAAACTAAATTATTATACTCCTTTGCCAAATTCTTTATGGGATTTCTTCCAAAGTTGGCCAGTTTTATTCAAGTCTTTCCACAATGATGTTGAGAAGACTAAAGAAAATAGGATCAATAAATATAAAATCATCTACTCCTAGACTTTCCCCCTCCTCCCCTAAAACATCTGAGATAGATGAAAGAAGTCTATGTGTTTCTTTTTGAGGGGAAAATGTTTTACAACTAGACTAGAACAAGAATATTCTTGATTCCTTGACCTTATTGGTTTTTGTGGATTTGGAGTCCCCTATACGTATATGGAACTCTATGAAGGATTTTCTAAAAAAAATATTAGACATAGGTAAGTGTAAAATCAATTTAGAGAAAATCAAAGGAGATGTGGGGGAAAACGAAAGCAAGAGAGAAATTCTTAGAGGGATACTAGGGCTAGGGAGGCTCTTCATAAGCTGTATTTTAGAAAATAGAAGGCCATTGTGGGTCTCTTGGGTCATAAGAAAACCAAAATTTAGTTTAAAAAAGGTTAGGCATCTCTTGGCCACTATCTGACATACTGGCTTCCTTTTTCTATTCTTCAATCAAGATAATGACTTGGAATATTCAATAGTTGAATAGCCCTTTCAAACAACATATTATTAAATTCTCTATAATGGATCTAAAAGTGGATGTTCTTCTTATCCAAGAAACTAAAATGCCATAGGGGAATTTTTTTAAAAATGTTAAAAACATATGGGCTATGTAGCAACATTGCATTTGCAATATGGATGGTGCCCCTAGTGGCATTGCTGCCCTATGGAATCCTAGCAAAATTAAAGGAACAAAAGGTTACAATAGCATAAAATGTTTAGACACCACCATGAAAGATGGGAGGAAAGTTTTTAAATGGAAGATTTCTAATTAATATCTATGCCCCTAACTCTAGGGATTCTAGAGGCCATCTTTGTAACTAATTTTCTACTCCCATGTCCAATAACCATAAGGTCCATGGATGCTAGGTAGGGGTTTTAACATGTCACTCTATCCTTTAGACAAAAAAAGGGTCCTTGGGGAACTATTCAAATAGTAGGTTGGACTCTTTTATTTAATCTCTTCTAAATGCCTTCTGGACTTTGATCTTCAAGGATCCAAGTTTACTTGGTCATGTAGACCCTAAAAAATTGTCTAGACCTACAAACACTATTTTCTTCATCAAGCCCTTCTTCCCCGATAATTAAATAATTTTAGTTATTTGATTATTGTCTAAATTCATGTTTCTTCTATTAATTAAATAATTTTAATTATTTAATTAATTAATTTCTTTCCTTTTATTTCTTCTTTTGATTAATTAAATAAATTTTATTTATTTAATTATCGACTAATTTGTCATTTTCTCACTTTTGAATTAAATTATTATTTAATCAAAAAGTCAACCTGTCACATTCTTTAATTAAATAATATTTTCAATATTTAATTATTCATTTTTCCTCTCCACTTAAATAATTTTATAATTATTTGAATTCCTCCTACAACCTCTTTTCCTATGCCAACCTCATTATCCGTGTCATTCTTTTTCTCTTGTCTCGTTCATTTTCCACCCTTATTGAATTATCTTATAATTCAATCTTCACCATCCATCCTTATTATTGCCCTAATTTTAGCCCTAACCCTATTTCATACTATAACTTTCAATTTTGGCCATTGATTGACATATCTTATTTGTTTTTAATCCTAACCTTTCATTTCAAATTTGGTTTTCTATGAAAGAGACCCATCATTGTCATTTCACACCAACATATTTTATGTTAATGACATCTACTGGAATCGTGAGCAACCACATTCAAATCTTTGTTTAGTTTAAAATTTTTCAAAAAAATATATTTTCATTAAAACGTTTAATTTGGGACAAATTTGTTTGAGTTTAAATGTTTTCATTAAAATCTTTACTACAACAATGGTTTTATTTTATATTAAAAAAAATATTAGTATTTTTTTTTTTATGGAGCTGAATTGTTTTATTGAAAAATAAATAAAATCACTAGAACTTGTAATCTAAAGCATCCTTGTTTAGTTTAAAAGTTTTCAAAAATTATTTTTGTTAAAACCTAAGGCAACTTTGTTTTAGTTTAAATATTTTCATTAAAATCTCTTATTGTACAGGTTTTTGTTGGTTTTTAAATTTATTAAGATTTTGATAGAAAAAATCCTAAAAGCATTAGCAACTTTTTTTAAAGTTTTATTTTAAAACTTGTTCTTAAATATTTTTTATAAAATATTTGAGGAAAGAAACTCCCACAAGCTACCAAGAATACTTTTTTTCAAAATTTAAAATTTTTATTATTATTTATTTTATAATAATTTTCAATTTTTTTAAAATATAACTTTTTTTACTATTTTATTCAAGGTGATAGCCCCTATTCATATGGGAGATCAAGGGCTCATTAAATAGGCATCAAACACCTTCCAACAAACTTCTCGTCACATGGGACCAAAACTTGGGCATTTGGGGGCTTAACTTAGAGCCCCCTTTTCCTTTGCAAGTCTAAAAGGAATTGTTGCACAAATATGGGCATAACTTTTGCATAACATGTTGGATTTTCAAAATTCAAAAGGCATGGGAAAGCTGGTTTAGAGATCTTCGCTTGGTGCGAATGAATTTTCTAGATTATGCTCCAAATATCAGATGCACTCATTCAAAGTCACTTTGTCTTTTCAACTTCAAATGCTCATATCTTCCACTTACTCTCTGTTGTATTAGTATTCTTAAGTTAACAAAAGCAAGTGATAATTTTATTTTATTTTCTATAGTGAAGATGGTTTTAAATATTTTTTTTCTAACCTTTCTATGCAACCCACTAATGATGTTTAAGTTTTATGAAGCGGGTTTGTGTGGTTTTGTATATTTTGTTCTAGCATCTTAAATTTCTTTTTATAGATTTGGTGTTATTTTATTCTAGGGATTTTTTTGGCCAACATCACTCCTTTAAGGTGTTTGTTGTTGTTTTATTCTAGGGTCTTTTTTCCCAACATTGCTCCTCATGTGTAAGCTTATGGTTGAAATTTTGCACATAATTTCTATGTGGTGTGTTTCCAGTCTGTGTTTGTTTTTCCTTGGAAGACCTTGGTTGTAGGCATTGAGGTGACTTTACTCTATTTCCACATATTTTTGACGCATTGGTTCAAATAGCTCATGTGCTATCTCTATGCTTCCACATTTTGCATACATATCTACCAGGGTGCTTGCAACTATGACATCTAACAAAAATCTGCTTTCAACTATGCTTTGAAGGATATCCATGTGCTGCTCTAAAGATCCCATTTTGGAACAAGCTGGGAGGACACTAGCAAATGTTGTACATTTTGGATTTGCACCTACCAATTGCATTTATTTAAAAGCTTCCACTACCTTTTTAGCAAACCCATTTTTTGCATATCATGCAATCATATTTAGAGAGCAAATGATTGATGAGCTCGAAATATGCTCATAATTTGAGTATTATGATGTATTTTTAATACCCTTACTCTTATTACTAATGATTGTTTTAACTCTTTGATTAAAGACTTTTTATCTAAAATCGGGTAGTATCCTGTAGCCACATATTCCTATATTCCTGTAGTTTAACATCTCTATGTGTCTATATTAATTGCCCTGTTTGACCTCCTGAATGACTGATATAATGCATATGGTTTTTGAATAATGAAATAGATTTAATATGTGATTAATGAATGTGTATCATGTTGTTTTCCATGCGTACTTTCTTTCGCTTCCGTTGCCTTGTGCATCACAAGTTGTTGAAGGAAGGATGAACGAGTCAAGTGCAATAGATCTCGGCCCTACAGTAAAGTCCATTTCCAGCATGGCATCGAGGAAGTTGTTCCAGTGAAGACTCTCTGACCGGGTTGTCGGGAAGAAATCTAAATGATCATTAATCTGGGAAGAGTGGAATGCTAAATTCTCTCTGAATCGTGTTGAATAGAAATGCTTTCATTTATGAGAAGTTTGTTCCTTAGTTTTAGGATACATTTATGTCCACGCCTTTCTCTGTTAAAGTTAGGTAGTTATTTGATTTTTTGATATAAATAAGTGTTCCTCCTACGCAAGTGAGAAAGTAGAGTGTGTAAGAGTTAGTATTATAATAAGAGACAGTGTTTTGTGTTAGTTTTCTTAGAAGCAGAACAATCAATGTGTATGACTCCAAGTTATGAATAAAAGCTGATGAATTTCTGAGTTTAATTCTTACATAAACTAGTTGATGCTTGCTAAGGGAGCCCACTTAGTGAGTATCTATAGTTAGTTATTTATCTTCTGTTGATTATAAGTTAGATTTTATTCTCAAAGGTTTCAACACAAACTTAGTCTTATATTGTTCCTGCAACATCGAGAATCCATCCCTATGTTTGTTCCTATAGCATAAGTCCAGTTCATAGTTTGTTTCTTAGTAATAGTTGTCATGATTTCTACTTTGATTAAGTTATGCTTAAGTTAAGAAGACTTTACATTACATCCCTCCATCATAGGTAGAATTCCTTCCAAGCATTTATTTCCTATAAATTGTGAGTGAAACTGGTTCTTAGTGCACATACAGTGTTGCTCCATTTCAAGTATACATTCCCAGGTTTGACAATGTAAATGAATGACCATAAGAAGATATTAGTCACCTACTGGAATGTCCAATTCCCAAGTTAGGATTTATCGTGACTTTTATATCCTTTTGTTGATCCAACCAATGATATCTAAATTTTGAGAACTGAATATCACCATCTATCTTGATGCTTCATATCAACCATTTAATTGTGTTGCCCTTAAAAATGACTAGGCAATAGAATATTTTTTATAATTAGAATTATTGAATTTTTCCTTATAATTGGGGAGATTTAGTGTTTGCACATAGATTGTCTTCTTTCCTGCCCTATTTATGGTTTGGGAAAGTTGTTTTCCATTCAGATTCATCATTTTTTTTACTAACATGAGAGGACAGATATATTCTTAAACAATGTGGCTGGTGTGGGCCCATTCCTTTTGCCAACCATTTCTGTTTACACAATAGTTGCCATTAATTATTCAAAATTCAGGTAGGAAAATTGTTCCTACCCATAAGCATGGTGGATACCCAGAAGCATTATTAACTTTACTCTTGTATATCTTCATATGCATATTTGGTCTGAGTAGGTTCTTATTTGGATACATGTTAAAAACATTTCAAATGAGTTCTATACAAACACACAAACATTGATGGAACCACATACAACCCTCATTTGAGTGTGCCTACACAATTGAAATGTTTCATACAAAAGCCTTAACATATATACTTAATCTGAGAATTTCTCTTATTATGATTTAGCAAAGCAAAAGTTTTTGCATGGATTTATATTTACCCAAATTTTCAAAGGGACTTGAGTCTTTTTATTGTTTTATTTTTTTTGAAATTTTTGATTGATCAATCTAATCAATAATGTTGAGAAAATGCAATGATCTGACATCCTACTTAGATGGAAACACAAAAACTAAAGAAACTAACAACACAAAGCTAGACATATTGGAAGCTTCGCGACGTTCACAGACATGGGCTCGAGAGGCAGAGAAAAAAGTTGAACTTGTTATTTTGGAGAATGAAAATCATTTTAAAAAACATTTTAGATATTTGAATATCTTTGTTTGTGAATTCTATAGCTAGCCTGTGATAATCATTTTGCTTTGTCTTTATCTAATATGGAAGAAATAAGGAAAAAATATTCAAAAGAAACATTAGAGAGAAATGAATAAATGTAACTATTCTATTAAAAATTGAAATCATTATTCAACTCTTCAATAATAATCAACATGTTTTCCAAATATTAGAGATTGCAAAGATTGTGATGGGTGTTTATGCCTCCAAAATAAGATTGCAGAGACAAAGACTATAATTAACACCACCAAACATGCAATAGAAAGTCACATCACTAGAATTTTAATTTTGTGGTTGCAGTCATAGCCATCCTCTTGTCAACAATCCCCCTCATAATACTATTCCCCATCATGCATTTCACCTTGCTTGCTAGAGGAATTTTGTGTGCGAAGGAAAGAGGAGGTAACATCTAAGAAAACAATTGCATGGCCTACTCATTGTGGCCATTGTAAATATAACATGCAATCATTGCATTCATTGAGCTCAAATTCCTTTGAATCATTTCGTCAAACACATTACAGGTCATACACTAAACCTAATACACCTGAGGCTAATTGACACTTTGTGACAAAAATAGGAGGTCATGTTGGTTCCTTTGTCTTCAATTGTGCTATTATGTATGCTTAAATTAATTAATGCCTTGTTTCTATTTATGCATGGATTTACAGTGCTTAGGACGTGAACTAGTTGCTCCCTCACATATGGTTGTACTAAAACTAGGGGATTTGTTACCATATATACCATCCCCAAAGTAAAGAAGAAAGTAACCTTGCGAATTGAGCTCATGTGCTTGTTTTAAGGTTGATATCTTCCTTCAATCACACATTAAATGGTGGATGATAGCTGCCCATCTATGTTTCTTATTTTGCATAACTTCATGACTTAGAATTTTCTTCCCTCTATCAAGTAGAGTTGTCTCCTAAATGTAGTAGTTCCCTTATGACATTATTGCTTATTGGATCATAGTGGTTCATCTAATAAATTCCATATTGAATTAAGTTGTTTGGTTTTTTTCCATGCCATTTGAGGATATGGAGGAAAGTGCTTTGTGAATGAATATTATTTATCTATAATTTTGATTCATTGGCTATGCTTTGTATTTAACAATTATATTGACAACAAGGTTTTGGATACAATGTTCCCTACATACCTTCAGCCTACTGGGCCATCCTTTATCTTTGAATATTTGAATATTTACATTGAATACTTGTGTAGCTCTTGTTTCAGTTAAATTGATGAGTCATTTGCATTCAAGCATAGTTTTTCCTAATAGGAAAATGTGGAAGCATAGACAGTGCATGTGAACTATTTGACAAAATGCAAACTTGGGTTGAATGACGATAAACCAAAAAAGTATAAAAAAAATCATTTTAAAAATTAAAGTGTCTAAGTTGGTGGTCCCTAGAAGTCTCATCTTGGAACGATACTCATTATCACCACTTACTTGAATGTTTGTTAAAAATCCCTTAGGGAGTGTTCCTTGATTAAGGACTGGTATTGATAGTGAGTAATAAGAAAAGCACAAGGAAGATTAAGTCTCTAAAAACACACAATAAATTAGGATCTAATTACCTATAGTTGTTCCACTCCTCTTTAAAAACAAACCATCTTCTTATCAAATTTTTGACTTTTTTTCATGCTTTTCACAATCATGTTTTTCTAAGACTTGATCAATCAATCACACTAGGTCACACAACTAGATTGTAACTTCCCCCTACGTATGGATATGTTTTATGTTTCCCATCCAAGAATTTTCAAAGGTAAAAGGAAATGTCATCAGCTAAACAATAATTTTTCAATTGAAGATCTAGTCATACCAGAGCTAATTCAACTAGGGGTTGTTACAATCTAAAGGCCCAATAGTAGGTGGTGACTCATACCAGGTATTATTTTATGTTGGAGGTTTTGGATGGTGCTTAGAGAAAGCTATACAAAACTATTTTTTATGTGAGGCCATGGGAAAACTTCAAAAAAATTTAGTAATTCACACTTGTACAAAAATTTTAGCAAGAGAACAATCTGCAAGGTGGAAACTGGTGCATGCCCATACATCAACATACATTTCTATCTAAAAGTTAGAAAATAAAATGCAAGATATATGATAGGAATGGAAGATAATGTTATCATAAATTCCATACATACATAATGACCTAAATTTCTTGGCGAAGCATAAGAATAGTATTGCAACAACAAACAATAGGTTTTGGTAAAAGAAAAAACCTATAATCTCTAAACTCCATCTCACCACACATCCCAGAAGGTAACTTTCTACAACACAAACATTCCATAACATCTAACTACCCTGTAGCAACATCTACCCTTAGACGCTCTAGTCTTTTAGGTGTTGGTGTTCTATTCTATTTAGGATTAAGAAAAAAGATCTAATGGAACTAATCAAACATTATCCATTCATTAAAAAAACATGTCACATTATTACATTCATTGTAATTTAGTATTCATTTAAGAATAAAGAAAATAGGAAAAAAAAGAAGGTATGCCACAAGTATGTGTATGTATGTAGATGAAACTCTACATGTACACACATGTATGTTCCAAATTATGTTATAAATTTGTGCATACATTCTAAATTTTAAAACCAATAGATCAAATTTCTAACTTTCAAATAATGTTTTAGATTAACATGTAGTTTTTCAATCTACAATAAGTAAATAATTTTAGAGCAAGTTTGTTTGAACAATTTCCCACATAATGTTATGTTGTTTGTATCATCCATGCTATGATAACAAACACTACTAGTGTAATCACATAGTTATTGTTTAGCAAAATGATCTTGTTCATAACTAATCATTCACAGTTTATAATACAACAATACTGTTTACAAATTAACACATACTATTTATAAAGAACGATGTTGTTTACAACTAAACACATACAAAATGATGTTTACAACTAAACAATCATAGTTTATAATAAAACAATGCAATTTACAAATGAACAATTACTGTTTATAATAGAATGATGTTGTTGAAAACTAAAGAATCATAGTTCATAATAAAAAAATTGTTGTTTACAAATGGACACATACTTCTTATAAAAGAATGATGTTGTTTATAGCTAAACAATCACAGTTTATAACTAAACAATATTGTTTACAAATGATCACATACTATTTATAACAAAACGATGTTGTTTACCAATTTAACATTGATAGGTTACAATGAAATGTTGTCATTTACAAACAAATACATACTTTTTACTTAGTACAGATTAAAGTTTGATTCGTACATGCAAGCCTTACTTAGGGACCTAATGTCTATACACCATTTCAAATAAAAGGCCTTAATGTCTAGCTGCCAACTCATAAAGTTTGATTATTTTCCTTAATACATGCATACATACATACATACATACATACATACATACACACACAAATATATATGTGTGTGTGTGTGTATGTGTGTGCGTGCGTGCGTGTATGTGTGTGTGTGTGTTTAAAGATGTTTATGTGTTTCATGTACCAACATTTAAATAAATAAAAGAACATTTATTTCATTTCAAACATCCATATTTAAACAAGGGACTTTTACTTAATTCCATATAATGAGATTATTATGAGATTATTATCCATTTTAATCATACTTTAGAATTCTACTATTATTTTCTTCCAAATTCTCAAAACAAAAAATTAAGATAAATGATTTAAACATGAAATCATATGTTTAACTTTCCACAAGCCATTTATTTTCAATCATTAGAACAATTCAAATCAAGTAATTAAGTTAATCCTTATGCAAATTTTAAATACAAGTAATCATGCTATTTGTGGTGTGTGCACGAGGAGATCAACTTCTTTTTAAATTTTCAAAAATATCAAAATTTTCATGCAACATATTGAATTTCTTCAATAATTAAATTTATCATATTATAATTAAAAATAAAATAAATTTGGGTTATGACATCTAGCTTGTCTAATTCATAGGAAATTACTTGGTCATCATGCATCATAATTCATCCTAGACCTTCTAATGAGGTTTTGATGCAAACTATAACATCTCTTTTAGGGTCAATTACTTGCAAAATAAGAGTTGTGGTCAAATATTTATTTAATTGTTGTAAGGCCATTTCACACTTTTCTGACCATTCAAACCTTTTCCTTTCTATTACAAAGAGGTTATGAAATTTCCAACCTTAGAGAATTCCTTCACGAACCTTCTCTAATACCCCACCATTCCTATGAAAATGCTTATGTTCAACAAATTTTTAGGTGTGGGTCATTCCATGATAGCTTGAATTTTGGAAGGGTCAATAGAAGTACTCTCTAAAGACAATTTGTTCCCCATGTAATTTATTTTAGGTTGGAATAAATATAATTTCTCAACTTTCTACAAATATTATGTTCTCAAAGCCTTTGTAAAATGTTCAAGTGTTCATCATGCTTCATTAGATGCTTAGAGTAAATTAGAATATCTTTTAGAAAGACCAACACAACCATATCAAAAAATTCATGGAATACATGTTTCAAAAGACTCACAAATATTAAAGGATCATTTGTTAGGCCAAAGAGAGCCACAAAGAACACATAGTAAGCATATCTAGTTATCAAATCCATCTTAGAAACATCTTCCTCCCTAATTATGAATTTATGGTATCCAGACCTTAAGTCAATCTTAGAGAAAACAAAAACTCCATTTATTTAATGAAATAGGTCATCATATGGGAATGATGATGTGCATTTTCAATAGTTACCTTCTTTAGAATCCTATAATTTATACAAAAGTGTAGACTCCCATCCTTATTTAAAATGAATAACATAGGAGCTCCGTATGGAGACAGACTAGGTTAATTTAAATAATAAAAAAATTATGCTAGTTCTTGTAACTGTATTTTAATTTCTTTCAACTCGACTATATTTATTTGATAGGGGTCTCTTCAAATGGGATAAAATCGTAGAACTAATTAGGTAGAGAATTTCAACTAATGCTTAGGGGGTGATTGTGGAATTCCTTGAAGATATACATCTTGCAACTCTTGAAGTACTCAGTAGTCTATAATGTATGGAAAGATATCTTCAACACCTTCCTTTATCTTAAGTAAGAGGATTTTACATCTCTTCCTCGTAGCTTTTGTGTCTTTCATTTTTGACATTGTTCAAATCATCGTTATCCTTGGTATGGCTTGTAGCACCACTAATTTCCCATTATCATACCTACACTCAATTTAGTTTTTAAACAATAAAAATTTGTTGTATGCTTCTTGACAATCCATCCCTAGTATGACATATTATGATCCTAGCTTGGTAACCAATGAATTTATTTTGGTCTTTATACTTCCTAGGTCAAGGTTTATGTCCTTTAAAAATTATTCTATCCTTTGATTCTTACCAAACATAACTCCACCTCCATCTCTTGTCAACTTAGGAAATTAAGACTAATATTTCATTTTATTAATACATTAGGAGATATGAATCTTTTTTTTACTCCTAGATCAACCAAACTAGTGATAGGTTTCCCATAAAAAGTAACTGGAAGATCTATAAAAGAATCTTGGTTTTCAACCTCCTACTTGTACATGGCTACATAGATCTTGGCAATGAAATTGGTATTTTGATCTATCTTCTTGGGATTATCTCTCTTAAAATGAGTTCCTCCAGATACCTCAAATCCTTTTGGGTATTCCACCTCTTTCCTTCCATGATCCTTGTAGGTATTTGTGGAGGCCATAGAATTTGAAAGTTTCTACCATCTTTCCACTCTATTATTAGAGGGTGCTACCTTGGTATTCTGGTGTTATCCTTAGACCCTTTTAAATTTTCCTAAGATTTTTTCCACTCGCGAGCCTTTCTTATACTGATTTTTTATTAGCATGGGAAATTTAAGGTGGAGAAATTTTGTTTCCTTTCCTATTTACACTTTTTATTTTCTTTTGTGATGGTAGCTACCTTGACTACTTGTATAATATTTTTAGGTTGAGTGAATTTACTATCATACGTCAATATTTTTTTCCAAATCAAGGATAAACTTATTCACTCTATCTTACTCCTTTAGGTAATACACATATTTTAACATGCTCATCAATTTGGATTAATACTTGCTCACTATCATGGTTCATTGATGCAATGATTTAAATTCCATTATTTTTTATCATGATAATGAGAAAACAAGTAATATTTGTGAAAATACCTCTGAAATTTATTCTATATTAAATCTTGTAGATCATACTCTTTTATTGCCAAGAGATCATCCCACCAAAGAGAAGCTTCCCCTTCCAACTAATATATTGCTATTCTATCCTTAGTTTTGGTGTCCATATCAATCATCCAAAAGTACTTGTTCATACCAATTAATCAAGCCCTTTTTGCATCTCCACTTTTCCCATCATATGTGGGTGGCTAAATTTTCTTCAATTCTTGAATTAAGGTTTTTTCCCTCTCAAACCCATCTCAATCTATAGGTGATGAGTTTTGAACTATTATGCGAGAGTTTTTTTCCATTATTGAAACCTAAGGTCTTATCCTCTATTTCTCATTCTGTGTTCCCAAAAAAGTGCTATGGTTTGTCCCTTATTACATTTTCCTTGATAATTCCTCTATCTACTATTCTTGGGAGGCTATTTTTGCTTAGAGTGCTCTTAATTTAGCATAAAGTTCATTTAGAAACCTTGTTGGTGTAGGGGTTACATTTCTTATAGCACATAAGATCTTGAATAGGTTGGGACTTGGTCCCTTATTGTATTTCATTTCCATAGTGGGCATGTTAATTTTTTCTAGATTAAATAACAAGGTATCATTTTAGTCATTTTTAATGGTCAATCCCATACCTTAAATTGATTTAAAGAAAGATTCATTTCAAAAAATTTGGAAATGAAATAAAGAGATCTTGATCAACTTTTTAATAATAATTCATAATAAGCCTTTCATTTCCCATGTCACATCACATGATAAGAACATAAAAAACATATCACTTATAGATTCATATATGTAAATATGTGTGTGTGTGTGTGTACATATATTTGTATATATACATTCATATGTCTTTCTTATACATATAATAGAATGGTGTTATTTAGTTAATACATTAACTATCATGATTACATAATGTCATAATTTTCCCCGTTTGACTATATTTTCTTAATCTTTGATGGGATCTTCCTCATATTTTTCCTCTATGACATTTTTCCTTGAGTGTACTTAGTCATGTCTTACTATGACACATCCTTAGTCATAATTAGGTAATAATCTCGACATTCAAAGGGGAAATTTTTGGTAGAAGGTTTGGCCTTAATTTTTTATCCCTTAATTCAAGAGGGGGTTGCTTTGTCTTATTATTGGTTGAACTTAATTCACCTAAGAGTGAAGTATAGAGTCTATGTGATGAATATTATCTTAATTCATTTCTAAGGTATATTCTTCTTGGGTTCCTGACATTTAGGTAATGGTTTTTGTTTCCTTTGAGTTTTCTTTGGGGCTCTACTTTTTCCCTTCCTTTTATGTGCCATAGCTATAAAATTCAAGAATAATTTAGTAAACATAGAATATATGTGTACCAAGGTCCAAAGCTTGAAATTGGGTTTTCTGATACCAATGTAAGAACCTACCCATAGCAATAATTTTTTCCTAAAAAAAAATCACAAGTAAGAATTACAATGACCTATTCAATAGCAAGAAAATAGCTATATTTACACAATTAAAATCTCTTAAATAAATGAAATAAAAGGAAGGATCTTTCCTTCATTACTTGGTAAGAAAATAAGTTTTGAAGTTGGTATATCCTCATGGCTACCCAAGTCTTCATATTGCATCCTCATGGGGTACAAAAATCACAACCATGTGAATCACTACCCCATCCACCCCAACCAAGTAGAACAACTAAGCTATTTTTGGATAAACCTATAAGTGTTTTTATTTTAGGATTAAAAGGTGATTGGTTTGATAAACACTCAATTATAAAGAGGCTTTGATGTGTCCCATACTACTTTGGGGGTACAACCTCGCACCAATAGGATTTTCATGTAAGGTAAGTGCTATATCTAGGTATGTAAGGGGTATAGTGACTCACTCCCATCCCATAGTGCATCCTAATTGAAAATAATTAAGGTTTACTAAGCACTGCATTATGGGTTCCATCTATTCCTCAATCTTCTACACTAGTTGAGATGGTGGTATTGGTCAATGTGAATTATTGAACTTGGTAGAGGATTCAACATATCACATGCCACACTTAGGGTCCATACTCTAAACCAAGGGTCTCATGGCTTAAAAGGGAATTCCCAAGTATTGAACCTCCCTAGAACGATGGAATCCAACTTCAATCACCTATAGGTCATCGATGACAATCTTATCCATCCAAGAAGAAGTAGCCTTGGACATATACCACCTTGTGAACTTACTGATATAGTAAATTATTTTCTTTTCAAAGTAGGCAACATTTGTCATTGATCACCCTTGTACTATAGGAAACTTCTAATGTGATGGAACCCCTAAGTTTTATCCTGGTTCCATATATCATCTTGCAATTTTTTTTCTTGTTCCATCATTGGGGGTTAGGATTTTATTTATCATCACTATTATCCTCAAGCTTATGCATTTCCTAGGGTTCTAATTCATCATTGACCTTTTGTTGATTTTTTTGGTCATGTTAAAACATCTTATGTTATTTGATTTCACCTAAGCTTCTACATATTTGGATTTCATCTCAATTTATTCCTACTAAAGTTAACATTAGGTAACTTTTTCCTTGATTTCCTTGATTTCCACATAATACACTTTGTGGGATAAGAAGTTAAGACATTAGACATCTAGTTTCAAAAGCTAATCAAAAAGGGTGTTTGTGGTAAAAAGAAGTCACCAAAAAAAGCTAAAAACAATTAAATTTCACAAATGTGTCTCATCAAATGATTTCAAAAAAGATCAAAATCCGAAAACCCAAGTTCAAAGCTCTTAGCCCAAAAGCTCATCAAAAGTGTCTCTCAATACTCTATGAGTTTAAAGAGAGATTGGTCTTCACCTTCTACAAAAGAGCTTCAAGAAACAATCCCAACTTGTACTTATTTTATTATTCTCAAAATCCAATACTTTTTCAAAGGTTTGAACATCTTGTGTTAGAGTAAATTGTTTCCTTCAAAACCGAGGTCTTGTAAACAAGAGTCTTTTTAACTACACATAGGATCAAATTCAACCTTCATCCATCTTTCAAACATCAAACCAAAATCATCTCACCAACAACTCTTGAAAATCTTGAAACCATCCTTTATGCTAGAATTTTTGGAAAATCCATGAATCAAAATCATTGAACCAAACATCAAAGCATCTTGTTTGGCTAGGTATGTGAAGATACATCCTTCTCCTTATGCTTAGTCAAATTATCATCAAAACATCTACTTTCAAGGCTAGGTATGTGTAGATGCATCCTTCTCCATATCCTTCAAATCATCATCAAAACATCTTTTTTGGTTAGGTGTAGGTAGATGATTCCTTATCCCTACACTTAGATTATCTTGTGAACATATTTATCCCATAGATAACATCCAACATCTTGGGGTCCATTTGTTCATGGTCCAAATCAATTCAAATCCAAGAATCAAAAACAAAATCCAAATCATGGTCAAAACCAAAGTCCAAAATCAAACAAATCCAAATCCAAGAATCCAAGAATCCAAAAAGTCCCAAAATTCTAGCATCCTCCTCAAGGTTTTCTAAAAGAGTTCAAACACTGCTCATATCATTCACCTTTCACACATTTCACCATTACACCTTTGATCCTTAATCATCCTAGATTTTCTCTTTTGAGCCTTATTTTATGGTTCAAACTAGATCACAACACAAGAAGAACATGGAGTACAATAAAGAAACATCAACTTTAAGTGACCTAAGTCAAACCACACCCAAGATCAATCCTGTTCAACGTAGCAACCCACTACCCAATCTTTCTCTCATAACACAAGATCTTCAAGAGGAAGGAAAAGTGGATGAAAATACCAATATGGGGATGACCCATGAGGAGATCACTGAAATGCTTTAAAACCCTAATAACCACTAAATTTCTAGAGCCATGATGAAACTACATCCCTCCCAATACATTCTTGAATTGGAAAAAGGAGCAAAACTACCTTCTGATTTTGATATAAGCACTATTGTGGAGAAGCCTTTTATGTCGCTTGTACCATTCACCTCACCCACTTAGAGTATCATCCAACCCATTCCATAATCCACATCATCCATTACCACCACACAACCCATTTTCAACAAGGGGAGTGCATTACTCCATTCTTTTCAACGTCCCCTTATCAATGATCAAAATTTGGATGCCAATACCATCATGCGTACATTAGGTACCATGCCTCAAAATCCCCTCCACCAATATGTCCCACTCACATTCCATCACTCCAACAACACATCTTTCCACACAACACCAAGCTTGAATAATGTTCTTTAAACTTTAATGGCCTGATTTTCTCAAACATTAGGGTTGGTCAAGTCTATGCAAATAAATGGATAATATGCTAGTTTCTAGCCTTAGGTAAATCTACTCATATCCATTTTCTCAGTAGGTTGATAAGACATCCATCCATCCACCTATTAATAACTATTATGATTGGTTGATTGATAGGGAATTCTTACTAAAATCATTGGTGGAATTATGAGAGTGCCGCCCTTATGAGTTCATGCATTAGGAACATTCCTAAAGGATAGAATGAATTAGAACTTCTTCCCAAAAGAATGAGCATTTTTTCTGAACATGGCTGCAATCTGGACAGAATCTACTAAGCTTGGGTTGGGAAGCTACTTCTAGTCTAGTGCTAAGCCTGAGCTAAGGTTTAGTATTTTCTTGAGATGGATAGTAGTCTAGGAGTAGTACTAGGCTCAAGATGGATAAAAGACTAGGGGAAGTATAATGCTTGAGATGGACCATAGTCTAGGGTGCCAATGCTAAGCTTGAGATGGACAGTGGTCTAGGGGAAACACTAAGCTCAAGATGGACAATATTCTAGGGGCAGCACTATGCTTGAGATGGGCAAGAGTTTAGAAACAATACTATGTTCGAGATGGTCATTAGTCTAGGAGAAACAATGCCAACAATGGTTACCTTAGTTTTCTTAGCAAATAGATGGACAATAGGAAGGAAGATTCCCAACAAGCTGAAGTAGGAAGAAATAACCCCTTGTGTAATCCCAATAGTTGTTAAAGGAATTATAAGCTTTTTATTGTTAGGTACACCTTGAGAAGAGGGTCACTAGGATGCCATATCTACACATAACCTTAAGGGTTTGAATGAAAACTCTCTCTATCTCTCACCATGGGCCACATAATCCACTTGGAGGGGTGGATATGGTTTGTATCCACTTAGTTGGCATCGGTTTGCACCCCACCTTGACTAGTTTGAGTGGGGACTTGGAGATTGAATGAATCCCCATCATGAAGGTATGAGCAATCTAGTTAGTAGTCTTCATATTTAAGGTAGCAAGTGGTGCTAATGGAAATTATGTAACTTTCATGATGATACTGCTTAAGCTATTCTCCAATAATGTTTATATGCTTCTAACCTTCTATGTAATCCTTTTTGCATGATGAAAAAAAAATGTGCAAAATTCTCTTCTTTGTTGGGGCTGATTTTTCATTGGTATCAGAGCCCAAACTCGCCACTACGACCTAGGTGCTCTCTTTCTTTGATTTTTCTAATATGACTATTTTGTAATGACAGTCATGGGTCAAGGGAAGAAAGGAAAGGGGAAGAAGAAGGCCTCAAATAAACATTCCCAATGAAATAATTTTGAAGCATCCAGACCACTACTACCACATGGCCAAAAACTAAAACTGAAACCATGTCTAACACAGAGCCATTGGCAGAGACTATTAAGTGACTGAAAGTCCAAAAGGGAAAGGAAATGGCCAAACCATGCAATAGTCATGAACCACCAAAGGGATGCCTGCAACCAAAGCCAAAAACCAAACCCGTAGCTGTTAGGTCTTCCCTTTTGGATGTGGATGCAATGCTCCAATCTTCTCTAAGGAAGTATTTGCAGAATACAAGCGTGTCCATGCTAATATGTCTATAACTATGGGTACCTTCGATGAGGAAGAACCCGAAGAGGAGGCACCTACTCTGTAACTAGAATTATGTACAAGATGATGAACTAGTACTAAATAAACATCATCTCACTTTTTTTGTAAAAGTTGCTAACTATTAATAATTCTAAATATGATTTAAGACAAGATTTATAATAAAATAACAAGGACACTTAAATAACACTCTCTTTTCCCTTGTAGAACCCATCTAAATCAATGAAGAGAAATTTTAGGAGGGGAACAATCCCTAGCCTCGTCGAAATGTTGTGTGCTAGTAGGGGTGCGTCATCTCCACCTCCTACCATACCCAAAGAGTTACAAGCTGAGTTAAATGCACTTCATGCAAAAATAGCATCATAAGAGCAACAAATTGAGGAACTAACAAGGAAAAATGAGAAATGCACTAACCACAACACTAGCCTAGGGACCAATCACAACACTAGCATTGGAACTGAAGAGTCAGATAGGGAGCGCAATGTGAATACAAGTTGGGAGCATGAGAGCAGCTCTAGAATTCCCACCTATAGTCACTCTCAATCAGAGTCACAATGAGTGAGAAAAAACCCACTAATTCAAGAATTGAAGAAAGTGCAAGCCCCTAAGTTTGATGGGACTAGGGATGCGGATGCTACTAAGGCATGGCTCATAGGAATGAACAGGTATTTTAGGTTGATAGAATTAAGTTCCAACACTAAGGCTAGGATTTCCATTTATCACCTAAAAGGAGAAGCTTCACTTTGGTGGGAAAATTTGGCAGAAATCAAAAACTATGATATTTGTCAACTAAATTGGGACAAGTTCACCAAGCGGTTTCACAAGGAGTACCTTTTTTCTCATCATAGAGACCAAAAGATGATTGAATTCCATTCACTGCGTCAAGAGGGAATGACATTAGCTAAGTATAAGTCAAAATTTAGGAGCTTACTTTGTCATGTGTCTTATATGAAGGAAGAAAAGAATCGGTTGAACAAGTTTATCTTGGGATTGAATAAGAATATTGTGTATGCAACCAAGCTCACTTAACCTAAAAGGTTAAACCAAGCAGTGGAGGTAGCTTTGGTTGCTGAAGAAAAGCATAAGAGCAAGCAGGAACACAAACAAAAGCCATATTCCTCAAACCACTCCAATAATAAGCAGAGGATAATCAAGAAGCTAAATCTAAAGGAAAGGCTTCTCAACATACTAAGAGGGGCCAAAATTATAGGGAAAATCGTGGGTTAGAAGGTCAAAAGGATAAAGGAGACAAAAGGAAAAAATCACTTAGGCATGAGGCACAAGGTGATTCCAAGAGAGGCAAGGAAGACTGAAAAGGACTAACTAGTTGATGTTGGTTATGTGGAGGTGATCATAATATGAGTGAGTGTCCCAAGAATCCAAACAAAACCACCAAACCCATTGCCAGAATTTATGCAACTATAGATAATCGTCAAGCAGATCAACAAGCTCCATTGATAAAACTTCAAGGTACACTTCTCAGCCAACCCATTTCTATTCTCGCAGATTGAGGAGCCATGAATAGTTTTATTTCCTCCCGTGCTATTCAAAAATGTAAAATTGATCATAAGAGTCTTAGTAGAGAGGAGATGGAGGTTGAGTTTGGGCCGGGTAAGACACAAAAGATCAAATCTTGCTTGTGAGGAGCTGAAATTGACCTAGGGATTATAAGGACCAAGGTGGATCTATGGGTCACTCTATTAGGGTCTTATGATTTAGTCCTTGGGATGGATTGGTTCCAAAAGCACCAATCCAAGTTAGATTGCTATAACAAGAAGATCAAATGTCTAGATGACCAAGGGAGGTCAGTGCTTCTTTAGGGGATTAGGAGACCTATGGTGGTAAGAATGATCTCATCCATGCATGTGAAAAGGGTAGTGAGAAAGGGGAGTAAAATCTATCTAGTAAAAGTAGAAGAGGCTAATGATGATCACACACCTAGCATTGAAGACCACCCCATTCTCCAAGAGTACGGTGATGTCTTTTCTAAATAATTTCTAGGATTACCTCCTAAGCAATAGATGGAATTTATAATAGATCTAGTTCTAGGGGCTGAGCCTATCTCAAAAGCCCCTTATAGAATGAACACTATTGAATTACAAGAGATTAATATGTAGTTGCAAGATCTAATGGAGAAAAGCTTGATATGACCTAGTGTGTCTCCTTGGGGAGCTCCAGTGTTGTTCATTAAGAAGAAGGATGGAACATTGAGGCTGTGCATCGATTACCAGATGTTGAACAAGGTAACCATTCGAAATAGATATCCCCTACCTAGAATTGATGACTTACTTGATCAAATGAAGGGAGCTTCTATTTTCTCCAAAATAGATTTAAGGTCAAGGTATTACTAGTTAAGAATCAGGGAAGAAGATATTCCAAAGACAACCTTCAGAACTAGGTATGGCCATTACAAATTTTTGGTTGTACCTTTTTCCCTAACCAATTCCCCCTCAACTTTCATGAGTCTCATGAACCATGTTTTCCATGACTACTTAGACAAATTTGTGCTAGTGTTTTTGGATGACATTTTAATATACTCTAAAATTTTGCAAGAGCATGAGTATTTAAGAATAGTCTTGCAAAGGTTGAGAGATCATAAATTATATGGGAAATTGTCCAAATGTTCTTTCTTTCAACTAAAGTGCACTATTTGGGACATATTATATCAAGCCAAAGAATTGCAGTGGATCTAGCCAAGGTGTGAGCAATTGTAGAATGGCCTATTCCTAAAAATGTGACTGAAGTAAGAAGCTTCATGGGTTTGGGAGGATACTATTGATGGTTTGTAGAGAAATTCTCCAAGATAGCTAACCCCATAACCTCCCTTCAACAAAAGGGAAATAAATTTGAATGGACAGAAAAATGTGACATTGCATTCTAGAAGTTGAAGGAAGCTCTTATTACCACACCAATTTTGTAAGTGCCTGATCTAGACAAAGAATTTGTAGTTTGGACGGATGCTTCATTGGACGGGTTAGGTGGAGTGCTAATGAAAAATGGCCAAGTGATCACCTTCAAGTCTAGGAAATTGAAGGATCATGAGCTCAACTATCCCACCCATGACTTGGAACTAGCGGAAATCGTGCATGCCTTAAAAGTATAGAAACAGTATTTGGTAGGAAGACCTTTCAAGCTGATCACTGATCATAAAGGACTCCAATATCTATTCACCCAACCGGATTTGAATGCACGTAAAAGAAGGTGGTTAGAATTCTTAAGAAACTATGGGATAGATATCTCATATGTTAAAGGAAAAGAAAACCATGTTGCAGATGCCTTAAGTCGAAGGGCTAAACTAGCTGCAATCTCACAACTAAAATTTGAATTTCCAGAAAAGATTAGAAAAATGCAAGAACAAGATCTCTTTTGTTAGCAAAAGAAGTTAGAAGTGCAACAAGGGGTTAATTCAGTTGAGTACCATGTGGGAAAAGATGTAATCCTCCATTATTTGAACTAAATTTATGTGCCAGAAGAGGGTGATTTAAGATTGAAAATTCTCTTAGAAGGCCATAACATGCCTTATCAAGCACATCTTGGGGTGACTAAGATGTATGCAGACCTAAAAGCTCATTACTTTTGGCTAGGAATGAAAAAGGAAGCAGCTTGCTATGTCACCAAATGTCTTGAATGTCAGCAAGTTAAGTCGAAACACTGTCATCCTACAGGAACACTATATCCTCATGATATACCACAACATAAGTGGTCGGTAATTTCCATGGATTTTGTGACGGGATTGCCTAAAAATTGGCATGAACATGATAGTATATTAGTGGTGGTTGATAAACTAACCAAGGTAGCCCACTTAATACTAGGTAATGTGAAGGATGATGCCCCACTTTTGGCCAAAAGATTCATAAAGGAAGTCATTAGGCTATATGGGATGCCTGAGGTAATCATTTTGGATAGGGATAAGTTGTTTACTTCTAGGTTTTGGACCTCTCTTATGACCACACTGGGAACCAAACTCAATTTTAGTACGACTTACCACCTTGAAATAGAAGGAAAAACTGAAAGAGTTAACCAAGTTATGGAGGACATGCTTAGAATGTATGCCACGGATCAGCACACTAAGTGGCAAGAGTATATACTGCTAGTAGAATTTACATATAATAATTCATACCATTCTTCCACCCAAATGGCACCGTTTGAAGCATTATATGGTAGAAAGTGTAGGACGCCTATAGGTTGGGATAGTTTAGAAAATCGAGTAACTATAGGGCCAAAACTTCTATAGGAATATGACACTCAGGTGAAAGTTATAAGAGAAAGTTTGAAGGAGGCTTCAAACTATCTAGAAATTATAAGGGGTTAGGTGAAGTGCTAATGAAAAACAAGGGTTAGAAGGAAGGGCTCACCAAAATGTATGCATGTAAAATGAAAAGAAACAAAAATATGCATAAAAATAGCTTAAATCAAACCAAATGCGTGCAAACCTCAAAAGAAATCAATGTATTATGTTGTGTTGTTGAAGATTTGAATGTGGTTGCTCATGATTCTAGTAGATGTCATTAACATAAAATATGTTGGTGTGAAATGACAATGATGGGTAACAATATTATGAGAGGGATTGTTGACAAGAGGATGGCTACGGCTACAGCCACAAAATTGAAAGTCCAATGATGGGACTTTCTATTGCGTGTTTGGTGGTGTTAATTATAGTCTTTGTCTCTGCAATCTTATTTTGGAGGCATAAACACCCATCGCAATCTCTGCAATCTTTAATATGTGAAAAACATGCTGATTATTAGTGAAGAGTTGAATAGTGTTTTCAATTATTAATAGAAAAGTTACATTTATTCGTTTCTCTCTGATGTTGCTTTTGAATAATTTTTCCTTATTTCTTCCATATCAGATAAAGACAAGCAAAACGAGCATCACAGGCTAGCTATAGAATTCACAAAGAAAGATATTCAAATATCCAGAACCTGTTTTAAAAAGTTTTTCATTCTCCAAAATGACAAGTTCAGCCATTTTCTCCGCCTCTCTAGCCCGTGTCTGTGAACGTCGCAGAGCTTCCAATATGTCTAGCTTGGTGTTGTCAGTTTCTTTAGTTTTTGTGTTTCCATCTGAGCAAGATGTCGGATCATTGCATTTGCTCAACATTAATGATTAGATTGATCAATCAGAAAGTTCAAACAAAATAAAACAATAAAAGGACTCAAGTCCTTCTGAAACTTTGGGTAAATAAAAATCCCTGCAAAGATTTTTGCTTTGCTAAATCATAACAAGAGAAATTCTCAGATTAACTATATATCGTAAGGCTTTTGTATGACACATTTCAATTGTGTAGGCGCCCTCAAATAAGGGTTGTATGTGGTTCCATCAGTGTTTGTGTGTTTGTATAGAACTCATTTGAAATGTTTTTAACATGTATCCAGATAAGCAACTATTCAGACCAAATATGCATATGAAGGTATACAAGAGTAAAGTTAACAATGCTTATGGGTATCCGCCACGCTTACAGGTAGGAACAGTGTTCCTACTTGAATTTTGAATAATTAATGGCAACTACTGTGTAAACGGAAATGGTCGGCGAAAGGAATGGGCCCACACCAGCCACCTGGTTTAAGAATATCTCTGTCGTCTCATGTTAGTCAAAAAACTGATGAATCTGAATGGACAACAACTTTCCCAAACCATAAATAGGGCATGAAAGACGACAATCTATGTGCAAAAACTGAATCTCACCAGTTCTAAGGAAAATGTCAATAATTCTAATTGTAAAAGTATTCTATTGCCTAGTCATTTTTCGGGGCAACACAATTAAATGGTTGATATGAAGCATCAAGACAGATGGGGATATGCAATTCTCAAAATTTAGATATTATTTGCTCTCTAAATATGATTGCAGGATATGCACAAAACGGGTTTGCTGAAAAGGCGTTGGAAGCTTTTAAACAAATGCAATTGGCAGGTGCAAAGCCAAAATGTACTACCTTTGCCAGTGTCCTCCCAGCTTGTGCCAAAATGGGATCTTTAGAGCAGCGTATGGATATCCATCAACGCATAATTGAAAGCGGATTTTTGTCAGATGTCATAGTTGCAAGCACCCTGGTAGATATGTATGCAAAATGTGGAAGCATAGAGAAGGCACATGAGCTGTTTGAACCAATGCCTCACAAAGATGTGGAAACAGAGTAAAGTCACCTCAATGCCTGCAAACAAGCTTACACACGAGGAGCAATGTTGGGCAAAAAAAACCCTCGAATAAAACAGCAACAAACACCTTAAAGGAGTGAAAAATCCTGGAATAAAACAGTGCCAAATCTATAAAACGAAATTTAAGACGCCAGACAAAGAATCTACAAAACCACACAAACCCACTCCATAAAACTTACACAGCATTAGTGGGTTGCACAGAAAGGTTAAAAAAAACATATTTAAAACCATCTTCACTATACAAAAGAAAATGAAATGCTCACCTGCTTTCTTAAATTATGAATACTAATACAGCAGAGAGTAAGTAGAAGAGAAGTAGGGGAATATTCCCGGGTGAAAATTGCTTTGCTCTGTATTCAAAAGTCGCATTGGGAATGTTGCGGGATGAAGGATTAGAAGGCACAGCCATGTCCTGCCTTCCCACTGCCCACCACTCCTGTGGTTAATTTCAATACTCATAACTGGAAATGAGGTTAATACTGTATTCTGTTTTACAAAATTCCCACACACAGCTTCCGTCCATTGAATTGCAGAAGCAAAGAAACATAGTGGTATAAATAGGTATAGAGAGGCAGTGAGACTGCAAAGGAGACGATGGAAGATGAAACCAAGATCCTCCGCATGAAGTGTTCCATTGGGAATGCATAGATATATCAACTATTCTGGGTGCCATCTGTTTTGCTTTTTCCCAAAATCTGCAAATCTGCTCCCACTGTCCAAATCGGTCGTTACAAATGCAGAGCCTTGACAATCTGCAGAACTGTTTCACAACCCAATCACAGAGCGCCAAAAATCTTGCAGAGAATACTTTGCATAAAAAATATGCAGGTTAAGTCCAGAAATAGCAAACCAAAAGGACATGCTGAAATAAATCTGCATGCTGATTGGCTGTTGCAGGATAGATTAATCGCTGTTTAAGGTTTGGAGGCTTCGCTATAGTTCCGAGCAGGAACTAACAACCCCACCCACAATTTACAACTTCTTTATGCCCCTCCCATTACATATGTAGCAAAGAGCTATTTTCATTATAGCTTTACATTAGATGTACACCACATAGCTGTTTTCATTATAGCTTTACATTACATTATGTTTAATGCTGCAAAATAGAGCCACTGTGCTGTGAAAATGGGCCACTGTGTTCTGAGTTACCACGAGAATCACTATACTGTCCGCCAACGGGGAGTGCTAATATACTGCTGCCACCAACAAAAAAGAGCCTAAGCATATCAAAAGAAAACCAATGTTGCCAAGAAAAGACGGGCAAAACAGATAAAGTTTGCTATATCCACCCTACGATCTTGATCTTTCATCCTCAAAAGGATCAAAAAGGACATCTGCTGCTTCAATTTCATCCCTGCTAAAGTTTCTTATGCTGAGAAACAGTGGAACATCTTCACCCTCACTCTCCTTAAGTATTAAGGAAAAAAATTAAAAAAAAAATTAAAAATAAGGAAAAAAAAACTAAGTATTAACTTAAAAATCCCTAAAAGTTTTAAAAACTAAAATATAAACAAAATTACGCGACATAGAAACTCACTCTTATATGAGAGAGCGCAAGCTAGCTAATCTCTAAGATGAGCGCAAAGGCAGACCAATAAACTTGAACAAACTACACAAAATTGAATGCTCTCCATTTCACATGGCCTACCAGAAATTTT